>CM060927.1:131624397-132249397 GCA_030737875.1 Allium sativum | reverse complement strand
GTGTTTTTCTCACTCTGGTTCACCAGACTGATCCAGTGTTTGTAATGCTCAGGTTAGATTGGGTTGTACAGGTCCAGGTTTCGGGTGCTGTGAAATCCAGGGATGAGCTGGAAATATTCAGATGTCTGCTATCCAGTAATTATTCTGCTGTGTTTTGTATATAAGGACAGACTCATATAACTATCCAAATATATTGATGTACTTTGATGATTGTAAGTATTTTCAAAGCTCTCGGTAAAGATTTATTTCTATATTATATCTTGTTCCGCTGTGATGTGAGGCTCTGTGTTGTGTGGTTGTTCTTCTTCTATTCTAATATTTCTTTCTTTCTTGTCTCACCCTCTAATTTCTTTCTAGTAACTATCCGGTGTTTTCGATACTTGGGTTTCGGAAAATAATACGGGATTTATGTGTTATTGTCAGAATTTGAGCGTCGAATTCTTTTACCGGGTTGTTACAGTGGTATCAAAGCTTTTGGTTTAGTAATAACCTTGGCTTTGTGGCGTAACTCGATAGAGATGGGTTAGTAATACCCTAGATTGAGTTGAGTGTATATATGAGAGCACATATTTGTAGATTTTATATACAAATGTTTTGTATTGTGTTGTTTGATCGGTTCAAAGTGTTGAGAAGCATTTGAACTGATAATGGATACAATATTTTTTTGTAAAGAGGGTAAATGAAATAATTTTACCCAAATATATCTCTATATAAAAAAGAAATAATTTTATAAAATTATTGAGATATGGTGTGTTTGGTTGATTTGATTGGAATTCAAATTAAATTAAGAATAATACTGAGATTGAAATAAATTCGAAATTTGAAAATTGATTGAATATATAATTAAATAGAAATCAATCAGATATTAATCAGTTATTAACCAAAGCGAAGATAACCCAGTAAATATTAATATTGAATGTAAATTCAATTGGTTTGATTAAGTTGGTTGAGTTGATTGTGTGTTGTTTGTTTGTTAGATTAATTGATTAAAATTCATCCATGATAAGAGTTAAATGAATTGAAAATTAAATTCCGTATAATATATTGGAATGAAACTTCATGTGAATTGAAACTGAATGATTATTCCCAGTATTGAAACCACCCACCTCCGTTAAGGTCACCCACCCAATATTGAATTAAATTCCGTATAAGAGTTAACTGAATGATTACATCAAACTGTTTCAAACCAACTCCCAAATTATAACATCATAATTTCTGTCTTGATTTTTATATAAAGAAGCATAAATCATAAATAAAACTGGATAAATCCCCAAGTCTAGTGGGTCCAAAGCCATAGCTAAGGATAAGAGATTCCAAGCTGTACATCACAGAGTCTTCAAGCTTGGAAAGATAAACTGTCCAAATTAAGTTGAGCTAAACCCTCGCTGGCTACCTGAGGGGGGGAAACGAAAGAAAAGAAGACGGAAGAAAATGGGTCAGACATAACTTTGAGTAAGTCCAGTGACTTTTCAGTGTACGAATAAGGAAAAGGTCATGATAGGAATAAACTGAAAATAGGACAGTACCAGAACAACAAATTAACATAAAACTATATAAGGCAGGATAAACCGAATATACATCGCACCCATGTTTAATTCTCTGCACCTACTTATACTTGTCCAACTAGCACCACGTGTTCTTGGTGAAATGATCCCCTTATATCGATCAGCTCCTACTCGCATGTATTTATCACGTGTGTCATTTGCAACCCCTCGCTTGACTGTAGATACATGTGCTGGTCCCACCACGAGGTGTATCAATTCCTATGGTGGCAACCCGACACGATTCAAGATGCACAGTGCATGACTAATGATGCCCAGTTCCTGCTTTTTCCACTTCGGAGTACGTGCACGCCCGTACTCTGTCAGAACCTACACTGATGCACCATCCGCCGATATTTTTGACCGGTTACAATTCAGCCTAGTAATCGTGCCCCACCCTGCCTAGTTCAGGGTCCCATGATACATCTATGTGGGTTACTGCTGAAATGGGTCCCCGTTACTAGGGTTTTCCAGCCAACATGTTAATTGGTTAAGTGTCCAAATTTACCTAACCCTATCAATCAGTTTAGCTAACATGTTGAATTGGTTAAGTGTTTCCTTAATTGACTTAACCCTATCACTCTTGACTTAGCTTTATTAGAGCACCAACCACTCACATTAGACAGGTATTGTTGTGGTCACCAGATGTGCCGCTCGGTTCTGGGCAGTTTTACAACACAACTAAGTCTAACCTCTGGTTCTTTTTGGGCTCAATGCACTAACCACCCACATTAGATAGGTATTTTTGTGGTCACTGGATGTGTCGGTCGGTTCCGGGCAGTTTTACACCACAACTCATTCTAACCTCGGGTTTGGCATATTCGTCTTTTCTAAATTTACATATTTATCCTTTTATGCTTATATGTAAATTTGTCAACAATTTATTGTCATGGCCCACTTTCCTTCTAAATCAAATTCATAATTTTTGGTAAGTAAATTATAACATTTCAATGCCATGCCATTTATATGGTTATGAGCCAAATATGTCAATTACATGTAGTTTCATGTTTTCCCCAATGTTACCCCCCTCCCCCCGTTGTACGTTCGCAAAATTACATAGGATGTTAGGCTCGACATTTTACCTAACTAATAAACTAAAAGGGGGAAAAGAGGAACTTGCAACATTCCAATATCATATAAAAATATGGATCTCACTACAGATATGTCATATAAACTTGCCATAATATACTTTTAACTATGGACTTGCAAACTAGATCTATGCAACATGAGTCATAAAATAATAGTTTTACATAGAACTACCAAAACTTAATTAGACATGTTGTGGTGAACTTGCATAGGGGTTGAATCATGCTAATATAGATCTAACATAAAGGCATATGGTTCTAACATATAAAGTTGTAGATCTAAACATATAGGTTTACATAATCATATTTTTAACCTATAAACTTGCATGTATTCATAACATGATAGCATCACTTAACTTGCATAAACATGGCATAATTTCTAAATTGACATACAACATATAGATATCATCACCAAATTTATACAAGGTCGTATATATGATAATTTCATTCCAAATTCCTATACAACATCATAGGTTTATTCACCAATTTCCACATAACATGATAGGTTCGATAGACCACAATAGTTCATAGGCATATATGATAGAATAGACATGAATAAACATAAATCAGCATCGCATACAACTTAATACAATTCTATTCTACAATTCATTACAAACCATGTCTTTAATTTATTCACATCTGAAAGATAACTACACTTACAAACAAAAAGGAATTCTTGAGTTCTGGGATCTGTTTTTTGAAACTGAATTGCTCGCCTTTGATGTAGATCGTTGAATTTTCTTAGTTGAATTAGATTTGATTTTGACGTAGCTTCTATCTTGCCTTTGAGTTGAAAGAGATGACGGCTATTCTAGGTTCACCATTGACTCAGCAGGGAGTCAGAATTCGTCATTTTTTCAGATCTTCCCAGGGGGGTAAGTCGACCCCCAAGTCGACCTGTAGGGTAGGTCGACACTAGGGTCGACCCCCTGGTCGGCCTGGCTTGGGGCGGGAATTTTCCTGCCCTACCCTCTTCTGTGTTTAAATTTGAATTTTGAAATTTCCGAAGGCCATAACTTCTACATACGAAGTCCAATTCATGCAAACTCGGACTCTGTCTCAACCAGAATTCCAAGACGAATGCAATAATGGTGTAGCCTATTTCCCTTAATTCTCACATTTAAAATTAATTATTCCTTAATTCGTTACTTTAAGGTTTACAGAAAATACGGGGTGTTACAAGTATCCACATACATGTTTTATTTTGGAAATCTGCATACTTATACTTTTTAATAAATGACGTGCTAATTAGAATTTCATGTATCAGATCACTTACATGTTGAATTGAGTTAAGTACAGGTGCCATAAGGCTATGAGAATAGATTTAGGTTGCGTAGATTGAAAAAAATTGAGCAAGTATGCTCAACAGCACTCGAAAAAGGTACACCTATGCGAAAATATAAATTTTGGGTTTTGAATTTTGTTTTCCGACCATATGAGTCGATGTATATATATTGTTTGCTCCTGCAATATCGCAGATGTCACTCCATACAGGGGAGACTCTGCCGGATTTTTCCAGGAATTCAAGGTGTTAGAAAATTTTCAGTATCTTTGAAATTTTTTATTTACAACATTGGATTGGCTTTTAATTTAATATAAATTGGATTGTGAAATAAATGCGTTCATAAAATTTTTCTTACCTTAGTAATTTCAGGGACGAAATTCTTTTAAGGGGGAAAGATTGTAATGTCTCGTATTTTTGGTAGTCAAATATTTAATTTAATTTATTATTTTTAATATTATATTTGGAATATTATTGGATTCTAATATTTAATTCGCCTATTAAAACGAAGTTTGAACGTATAATTTATATATAATTTAAATCGAGCTCGAAACGGTGCGGTAGTTCATAATATGGAGTTTTGAACTTTAATTGAGTATACAGGATCTGATATAAGTCAGATTTCTGTGAAACAAGAAACGTTGGAATCTTGTTGATTATAATTTTCATATGAAAGAGAAAAATTCAGATTTCGTGTTATAGATTGTAAGTTATTTCCAAATCAATTTTTAAATTAGTCGCTATGGAAAGCGTTAATAAACGATAACGTTTATTTAATAAATTAATAGGATTTTTAATATAAATTGGATACCATTTAATTCGAAAATGATGACATTGAGTTGTATAATTTATATTTGAAGCTATATGATAATTTTATTTGGATATTTACGATAGGAATAATTTATTTTTATTTCATTGAATCATTTGGGAATTTATATAATATATTATTAATATTATATAAACGTTAAAAATAGCCATATTTGCAAATGTTCTCAGTTTTCGATGAAATTATTTTCATTGGAACCCTATCGTTAGATTATTGTAAGAAAATCAAATTTCGTGGCAAACAGATATCATATGTGACTTCGATGGCCAAAAATGTCTTTGTTTCTATTTAATTATTTATGTTATTTAGACATGGGTAACTTTTAAGGAATAAACGACTGGCCAAACAAACTCCAAATTTAACGAAAAAAATTTCATTAGAACCGTAAGGAAGAGGTCTAGTAAAATGTCATGGTATCAAATTTTTTGGATTTCTCTATAATTATAAGAATTTTAAAAGCTTGATTTTTCATCGATAATTAGAAAGGACTTTTCACAAACGACATCGGAATTCGACAAAACCTGTCCCATCGTGTCCAGAATATTTTTTATGCTAGGATTAGGCATTTTCATCTCGATAAAAGGTTGCATGTATTGGTTTTTAGATGACACTTCAAGTGCACGTAAATTGGTAATATAATAATATTAAATAACACTTATCCCTTATAAATATAATCGCACGAAACCTAATTTTAGGGTCAACTTCTTTCTGCATGGTCAATAAGGCATGGAGCCGCCACCCAATAATTGAATGATTCACCTCTTCCCAAATTGAACCCTGATTTATCTCCACTAGCAGTAACCGTTTAGTGAGGAAGTCTGAAGGCGAAATTTAGGGCTTGGCGAGGCCTTCAACCTGACCGACGGCGATGGCTTTTCCTACAGCGTGCTGGCCGGAAAATCAATCGAGGTTGCCGAAGTTTGAAGGGGAGCTGCAGGCAAACGGCGCAGCTAGGTGGCGAATGGTTCCAAGTGGAGGGCAATTGGGGTGAGTCGCTTCCTTTGACGCCATTAGATCGAGGTCACGTGGCCAGAATTTGGCGCAGTGGATGGCCGAAGCACAGTGTGTGTGGGTTCTTCCTTTGCACTGGAACGAAATGGAACAGAGGAAGTCGACCACTAATTATTTGAGTAACGTGGAGCTAAATAGTTCGAAGCAGTATATTCAGAAGAAAACAACAAATTGGCCACATTTATTTTAACAATAATTAACTATTAAGCTATCGTTATAATATAACTAGTTAATGTTTTAATAGCTAAAAGAAAAGGAGAACTGTTATAGGGTTTCAAAACAGAAGAAACACGAGATGGGATCGAAGGAGTGCAGCGTTGGGATTGGGATTTATTTGAATTTTCTGAAGTGGCATTTGGGAGCGAGGACAAGTGGAAACGAATTGTTCCTGGGACGGATTAAAGTCGGGCCGCAATGATTGTTCCAACTAAAGATTTCCGATGTAATTAAATTATATAATTATATATTTAATATTAAAACATTATTAGGAACATTATTAATTGATCTATCTATATTTGCTTCCAGATCGGGAAACAAAAACAGTGGAAAGCCTGGAAGTGAAAAAATGCGGACCTGAATTTTTAAACTAACGAAACAGTATATAATAAAGATTTAGTAAGCTAACTTTGTTTTTTTTTAACATTCTAATATCAGTCATTTGAAACAAATGCAGGAGCACAGAATGGTTTGAAAGTAAGGGAAAGCGAAACGATCATCTCGTACAACAAATGTAATTAAGCGTAATAAATTTGAAATTAAGAGATAATTAATGTATATAAATATCATTAGCTTAAATATTTATAACATGAGCGTATGTTACCAGAATTAAACAAACATGGTGTAACAACACGGAAAATAAGAACTAATTTTAAAATTTTATTTTAGCAATTTAAATGAATTTTGGATATTTAAAATGATTTATTTTAAATAATTATGACTAGAAATTTATTTTGTATAGAATTAGAGCGTATATATTTATTTAAATCAGAATTAGAATATAAATATTTATTTTAATTATAAAAGGAATTGGAAATGGGGCGTTAGTTTGAAAATTCGATTTCAAATGTCAAATGAATGTAAAGGATTAAAAATAAACCGGATTTTAGTGAAACCAGAAATATTAGAATCTATTTGAAAATATCTTTCAAACGACTCTGAAAAATTAAAATTTCATAGCGGGAATAAAAAGTTATGCCCAGTTGAAAATTCAGAATAGTCGCTATGGAAATATAGCCCTTAAAAATAGCCATTTTGCAAACGACCTCCATTTTCGACGAAACCACTTTTGATGGATCCGAAATGTCAAATTATTACTAGATTCCAATTTTCATAATTTTTGGGATCAATATGTGAGCGTGGTGGATTTAAACGTGTTTGGCAATTTCAGTTGAATTTAATCGACAGGAAAATGGCCATTTTTCAAACGGTCTACAAATTCAACGATATTATTTTTGTTAGGACCGTATCATCAGTACGAAGCTAGAAATAATTTTTCTGGAATTTTCGGAGTCCGTATATAGCCCCGGTAAATTAAAATGTGCGCTAAAATCAGTTTTGAATGTTGTATTAAAAATTTAAATGGAATCCGATCGTAACAGCCAAACTGGCTTACGAAACATATCCTATTGCGTTCGAAATGGGGGTAATTAGCTAAGGACGGCAGTCGGTGGGTTCGATTCTGAGTTCGAATGTGAAGTGCACTTTATAGAATTTAAATGGATTAAATAATAAAATAATTTTTATAAACCCCCTCTCCTTCTCTCTTCAACGTCCACCCCCCCCCCCCAATTCAAAATCAAAACAGATAAAAAAGGGTGGAGGACCGCTCCACCGTCAGTCGCACGCCGGAGGATGGCCCCCCCAGCGCTGCCTTCCCTCCTCGCGACGTCGCCTTTCCCCATTTCCCTCGCGAGCCCGTGACCCTTCAACCTCCCACCCCCTAAATCCATTTAAAAACCCTTGCCCCAACCTGTGAAGCCACTGCACCACCATCTGAAGGACGTCACCCGCCTCCGACCACACCCCTAGACCACCGCTCCGACGTTGGCCCCCCTCCTCTGAAAAACTGAAAACTATGAGTTGTTTTTTTAGTTATTTCCGTTCATTTATTTTTCAGTTTATATATAATAACCGTGTTTAGAGAAAAAATATTCTTTTATATAGGAATAGTTTTAAATAAAAATGTGGATTTTTATATAAACAATATAATATCATAAATTTAGATTTCTAATATAATAAAGTTATGATTTTTATCATCATAAAGATATGATTTTTGTTAAGGAGAAAATATAATTTTTAGCTAGATGAAAATATAATTTTTATAATATAAACATCGACGAAAAGATTTGATTTTTCATAATAAAAAGGTTTGATTTTTATAGACAAAAAGTTTTGATTTTAAAAATATAAAAAGGTATAGATTGTCATGAGATAAAGATACGACTTTTATGACTATAAAAATATGATTTTTTTTCATGTAGCGAAATAAAAATACGATTTTTACATATAGAGATTTGAAATAAAAATATGATTTTTATATATATGAAGTAGCGATAAAAATGTGAAATTTATATACGAAATAGCAGTATAAAAATATGATTTTTCATCGTATAAAAGAAATATTTTTAGATTAGATAAAAATGGGATTTTTATTGTATGTATGAAATAACTTTTAATTCTATAAAAATATTTTCAGATTATTCATGCGATGAATAAAATAGAAGCGATTGGGTTGATTCTCTGAAGCTCGAATTCGCATTGCGCTAGCGTTAAAGAAATGAAATGGAGGAGTGGATCCCAAGGATGAGAACTCCTCACTGTAATTTCTTGTACAGTTATTTATTTTATAACTGCATATATGAACTGCTCCCCGTTGTCCACAGACCATGGACGACTTATTTGATTGTTTGGTTTGGTTGATTTGTTTGTTTGAATTGATTGTAATGTGATATGGAAAATAAAATATTTGGACAATAAATATTTTACCATAAAAAATATAATTTTTAACATGTATATGAATAAAATAAATATTCATTTACAAATCGAATAATTTGTTTGTGTACACACATTTGACTGATATGGATTGGGACGATAAATTTTACACATCGCCCAACTGCACAAATAATATTCAGTGTTGGTTGATTGAAACCCGACACGGGTATTGGGATGATATTTGACGTACACTAATCCCAATTGCTAAGTTATATGTCAATCGATTGGTTAACAGACTGTTATAAGCATTAAATATTTATATTTAATGCTTATGTAGTGTAGAATGCACTCTGGATGATGGTTGATTGTTTATCATTGTGGTTTGATACATGTGTTGTATGAAATCCATATAAATAAAATTATATGGTAATTGGCTGTGTCTAATTCCAGTTTAGAAAGAATGAATATTTTAAAATAATGAATATTTTAAAATAATACTCAGTAAAAGATCAAAACATGATTTTGATGTCCGATTTGGGATGGACACGGAAATATTTAAATATATAAAGCCGTGTTGATTATATGTGCGCCATTTTGATGCGAACGATATTTATTGATTTTATTCGTTTTTATAATGAATATCGAAAAGGAAGTGATTTCAAAATCTAATGTTTTGAAAATATTATCATTTATATATTAATGATGTGGAATATTCAATTTTGATTTGAAATTGAATATGAAGTTGAAATCGTTTTGAAAATGAATTTAAAACAATTTGTAAAATACATTTTAAATGGAAATCGAGGAAATATATATATTATACATATATTTAATGGACTGAATAGAACGCGGCGCGCTGCGGCAGTTCGTGAATTTCGACCATTAACTTCGAATTGACATTACAGGAGATCCGACCGTCGGATTCTCCTAAAACCGGAACCGTTGGGTTCGTATCAAAAAGTGATTTCCAACAAATATAAAAGATTTGAAATCTAACGATTGGATTTGGAATTTTTTCCAAATCAAATTTGGAATAGGTCGGTGTAAGTGTAGTTCGGTGGCCGTTATTGGAAATTGACTGTACGGACCTTGATAAAATTATTAAAAATATTAATAATTTGTGTAAAATCATAATAAATGATTTGGAAAGAATTGGGATGAAAAATTCCATATTTTAAAAGAAAAAAAAATATTTTTATCAAAATGAACTAGTTATGAACTAGAATTGTATTCGATATTTTTAAATAAATAAACTGGATTTGAAATAGTTTTAAAAATAACCAGAATTTCCAATGTATGAATTGGAGTGGATTTGAATCAAAATTATCTTCGGAATATTTCGATATTGGATTTCGTGATTATGCGGACGTTGTGGAGGAATTTGGAAGATATATTTATATCGTTATTTCCAATATGATATTTGTTGATTTCAGAATTTGAAATTGAATATAAGCCAATATATTTTCTATTCAGAGCCTTGTATTTAATATCAAAGGAGATTTTGGGTTTGTCGTGAATGGTATCTTTAATAGTACTGTTCTTAAACCAATGGAGTTAAGAAAATTAAAAACTAACTGGAGATTAGCTAAGTTGAATGGTTTCCTGGGTATTGATCTAATGTTGGTTTCGGCCTTCGGGATTAATACTTAGGGAATTGTTCTCTTACTAATTTATGGTTAGAGACTGATGGAATAGGTAATAGAATGTGAATTGGGTTTATCGTGGACTGTGTTTTAAATAACACTTGTTCTTTAACCCGATTTATAGTAAAAGGTGATTTGGAATATATATAAATCTTTTTTTAAGATTTTATAGGATTTTCCAAAGTAAAGTTTTCCCATTAATTAATATTTAATTGGAATTGAATGGAATTCGATTTGGTAATAATCAAAGTGAGCTTCTGTGGAAGAAGACCGTTACTATATATGGAGTTTAAAAGGTTTTTTCGCTATTCCATTTATATTATCAGTTGGATATGGAAATTTATATAGATTATATATATTGATCGATTTTCCGTGAAGATTCCATTGTTAGTGGAATGTGATTTTGGGTTTATCGTGAGCTGTGTTTCAAACGACATTAGTTCTTTAACCCAGGTAAAGATAAGATTAATTTCTTGACTCAGAATAATCATTAAGTAATGATTTTCTGGATTAAAACTGAATTATAGTTTTAATGGATCTTTAATTAGATTGAAATGAGAATTTGATAATTTAAATTATCAAATTTGGAAAATGATCGAGAGTGGAGTACCACCAGTTTTACTCCAAACTACAGTTAAATCTTTAATTAGATTTGAACGTGAAATGGTGATTAATTTTACTGATAACACCGTGGGTGTAGATATTACCAGTTTTGCTCCATGGGATGAATAGGTTGGGATTGGGAAATAAAATAAAAGATTACTTCGGTATGGTTCGCTAATCTCGACTAGTTTGAAGAACCTTAATATGGTTTAAAATTGTGAAAAGAATATTAGAATAAAAGAATATTCTGGATTGGAATGAGGCGTATGTTGTGTTTGTGTAGCACTTGTTTATAATATACGCGAGTTATTTGGAAAGGCCGGGTTTACACCCATTTTGAATAACTGATACGATGATAAGTCAAAGACGAAGACGGTGATTGAAGACCGGAGGTCTTCACATCGTTTGTATGATTACTGATGATTGGGCTGTACACCCAAGACGAGGTAATAATTGGTGATCGTCCAGACGTACTTGGAGATCGACGGATACGCAAGGGCCTTTCTCCTGTATTGGGCATACGGGACGAGGAATAAGGTGCCTTCACTTTCGTTCAGACCCAGAACGAACTTGTAAATGGATTGTGTGTCTGACATTGGATTTTATTCTATGCTGATTGATCTCTATTAAATATACATCTGCCTAGTGAAGGAGAATTTATTCTCTTACTTCACCCTTCTCTGAGACGTACGGGATCAGAGTTTGTATATCGATAGATATCAGTCGCATGGCGTGAATTGCCTGTGTGACATGCCTGAGTGACAAATGATCAAGGCTTCTGTTGAAACGCAGAGTCTTATGGTTGATGATCAAAGCATAGCTTTAATATAGCACCACTTTGTGTATAGTGCTAATTCACGAGCTTCACTTCCCTGTATGAACCGGAAACAGGAGAGGATCCAAGGAGAACATGCGTTTCTTTCTAGCAAGAGGTGGTGTTAGGGTTTTACACGCCCTGGAATTTATAAATTTTTACCTATGTGGTTGTTGGAATGCGAGGCGCCTCGGTTATATCGGTCACTACGGTGCTGATGGATGGTTTGGTCGGTATATGTCCAGTTTACGCCCCATAGGGCGGGGAGACGTATTGTTCAGGGATTTTTAATCCACTACGTGTGGACCGTCCCTGTAGCTCCTAGGTGCAGTTGCGACTGTATCCTGAGACTTGGTAGGCTAGATTATCTCGAATTCGGTGAGGACGATCCCTTGCCTCGGTTCATAGACAGAAATCCAAACTTCCAATATGACACTGTGCAGTTTTTATTGTATAGCCTAGTATGGCGACATAGTGGTATGGGGCACTTATGCCGTCTATGATTGATACATTTATATTTGAAGTTGTTTTATTCACTTATAGTAATAATAAAAGATTAAATTTCGTGTATCAAGCATTATTTGGCTATTATAAGGTAAAACCATATCCTCCGGCTTGCGTTGCATTGTGTGATAGGACCTGGGTCTTATAATAGCTTCATTGTTCTTTATTTAGCATTGCGCTGTTTGTTTTTGCACTGGTATTCTTGGGGTTAAAACCCGTCCCGTGTTATATGGCGTGGTTCCTTGATTCACATAACTTTAAAATAAAGATTAATAACTGCTTTAGTTCTCACACCAGTCACATGGCTGACCTAGAGTTTATTGTTTTAACTTAAACTCTGGGTGCCCCTATTTTCCACATGGGCAGCTAGTACTTTTGGTTTTGCAGATTTATATTCACAGGATCCTGGTTTATAGCTAAAGGGATATTCGGAAAGCTCTGTATTCGTGTATTTCTTTCAGTTGTGTTTTGTATTATTTTTCTGCTGTTATGTATTTAAATGTATTTAAATCTCTGATATTTATCAAATTATTCATACTCTGTTATATTTTTGTACTCTGATGAAAATTGTTGTAATAAGCAATGAAATGTTCTTCTATTTGTATTCTAATTTGTCGTGTTCTCTAAGCAATCTGGGCCTTCCTTTACGGGGAAGTTCGGTTCGTTTCATTTTGGTATCGGAGCTTTGGTTTATAGAGCTCGAGAACAAGACACATTAGAATCGAACGAAAGAATTCACTAGAGATCGGATTAGTAATATTCAATGGGAATGACTCGTTAGAGATGGGATCAGTAGTATCTTAGAACGAGTGTGAAGAGTGTTATTTTTAAAATAAAAATGAAAACCAATTTTTTTTTGAAAATTTAAACTTTATTAAACGTATTTGATTATATATTTTATATTGAATTTGGACAATCTAGTATAGGGATATTTTGAGTATAGGCCTGACGGGGCGTATATTCGAAGCCTCAGATACTAGATAGATATAGAGTCACACTCTAGTCGCCCGGAGATGATACTGGTGATTTCTAGTATCATCAGTGTTTATATTCGAGTCCCAAAGGTGGGATATCTGTATATCTCCAATTGACTGGTGTGAGAACCAAAACTAGATAGGGCTTATTGTTGTGATTTGGCATCAAAAACAGGATTTTAAATATTTATATCAAAGTTATATGATTGAGAAATTAACCAACTAATTGATTGCTGGTTGTGTTGTATAATTATTGGTTTGATTAATTAAAATTTTGAACCATTAGCCAAATTAAATCAAATTTGAACTGAATTGGAAATTGTTTGAAACTGCATGCATATACATGTACATACATTGAACAGGTCATAGCAAGGAAACTAGAGAGGAGAAATAAAATTTGTATGCCCGACAAATGTTTACTAATTTCTTAGATATTGATGATTTTATAAGCCGGTTGGCTTTTTCTTTTTGAGATGAGATGGCCTGTGTGGCGGTTTGGGTATTTTCCCGATGCTCCCGGTACAAAGGAGGTTATGGCGAAATTTTTCAAAAATTTAGGGTGTTAGCCAAATTTTTGAAAAATTAGAAATTCTTAGAAACTGAAAAGTTGAAGAATGAACACCAGAATGGAAGTGAGTTGATTAGTTAAACAACTTTCAGCTTCGTTCCTTTTCGAGGACAAAAAGATTTTAAGTGGGGGAGATTGTAACAACCCAGAAAATCAGAACCAATTTAAAATTTTTATTTTAGCAATTTTAAATGAATTTCGGATATTTAAAATGATTTTAAATAAATACGACTAGAAATTTATTTTGAATAGAATTAGAACATATATATTTATTTAAATCGGAATTAGAATATAAATATTTATTTTAATTATAAAAGGAATTGGAAATGGCGTGGTAGTTTGAAAATTCGATTTCAAATTTCAAATGAATGTACAGGATTCAAAATAAAACCGGATTTTAGTGAAACTAGAAATATTAGAATCTATTTGAAAATATCTTTCCAACGAATCTGAAAAATTGAAATTTCATAGCGGGAATAAAAAGTTATGCCCCGTTGAAAATTCAGAATAGTCGCTATTGAAATATGCCCTTAGAAATAGTCATTTTGCAAATGACCTATGTTTTTGACGAATCCACTTTTGTTGGATCCGGAATGTTAAATTATTGTTGGATTCCAATTTTCATAATTTTTGGGATCAATATGTGAGCGTGGCGGACTTAAACATGTTTGGTAATTTCAGTTGAATTTAATCGACTGGAAAATGGCCGTTTTTCAAATGGTCTTCAAATTCAATGAAATTAGTTTTGTTAGGGCCGTATGATCAATACGAAGCTAGAAATATTTTTTCTGAAATTTTCGGAGTCCGTATGTGGCTCCGGTAAATTAAAACGTGCGTTAAAATCAGTTTTGAACGTTATATCAAATTATATTTTAATTTAAATGGAAACCGATCATAACAGCCGAACTGACTTACGAAACATATCCCATTGCGTTCGGAATGGGGGTAATTAGCTAGGGATGACAGTCGGTGGGTTCGATTCAGAGTTCGAATATGAAGTGCACTTTATAGAATTTAGATGGATTAAATAATAAAATAATTTTTATAAACCCCCTCTCCTTCTCTCTTCAAAGTCAAACACCCCTCCCCCATTCAAAATCAAAACCGATAAAAAAAGGGTCGGAGCACCGCTCCATTGTCAGTCGCATGCCGGAGGCTGGCCTCCCGAACGCCGCCTCCACTCCTCCTCGCGACGTCGCCTTTCCCCCTTCCCTCGCGAACCCGTGACCCTTCAACCCCTCCCCTCCCCCCCCCCCCAAATCCATTTAAAACCCATCACCCCAACCTGTGAAGCCACCGCACCACCGTCTGAAGGCCGCCGCCCGCCTCCGACCACACCCCAGACCACCGCTCCGACGCTGGCCCCCCTCCTCTGAAAAATTGAAAACTATGAGTTGTTTTTTTAGTTATTTCCATTCATTTATTTTTCAATTTATATATAATAACTGCGTTTAGAGGAAAAAATATTCTTTTATATAGGAATAGTTTTAAATAAAAATGTGGATTTTTATATAAACAATATAATATCATAAAGTTTAGATTTCTAATATAATAAAGTTATGATTTTTATCATCATAAAGATATGATTTTTAATAAGGAGAAAATATAATTTTTAACTAGATGAAAATATAATTTTTATAATATAAACATCGATGAAAAGATTTGAATTTTCATAATAAAAAGGTTTGATTTTTATAAACCAAAAGGTTTGATTTTTTAAAAATATAAAAAGGTATTAATTGTCGTGAGATAAAGATATGATTTTTATGATTATAAAAATATGATTTTTATTCATGTAGCGAAATAAAAATACAATTTTTACATATAGAGATTTGAAATAAAAATATGATATGATATTATATATATGAAGTAGCGATTAAATGTGATTTTTATATACGAAGTAGTAGTATAAAAATATGATTTTTCATCGTATAAAAGAAATATTTTTAGATTAGATAAAAATGGGATTTTTATCGTATGTATGAAATAACTTTTAATTCTATAATAATATTTTCAGATTATTCATGCGATGAATAAAATAGAAGCGATTGGGTTGATTCTCTAAAGCTCGAATTCGCGTTGCGCTAGCGTTAAAGAAATGAAATGGAGAAGTGGATTCCAAAGGTGAGAACTCCTCACTGTAATTTCTTGTACAATACTTTATTTTATAACTGCATATATGAATTGCTCCCCATTGTCCACATACCATGGATGACTTATTTGATTGTTTGGTTTGGTTGATTTGTTTGTTTTAATTGATTGTGATGTGATATGGAAAATAAAATATTTGGACAACAAATATTTTACCATTAAAAATATGATTTTTAACATGAATATGAATAAAATAAATATTCATTTATAAATTGGACGATTTTTTTATGTACACACATTTGACTGATATGGATTGGGACGATAAATTTTACAAATCGCCCAACTGCACAAATAATATTCAGTGTTGGTTGATTGAAACCCCATACGGGTATTGGGATGATATTTGACGTACACTAATCCCAATTGTTTAGTTGTATATCAATCAATTGGTTGACAGACTGTTTATAAGCATTAAATATTTATATTTAATGCTTTTGTAGTGTAGAATGCACTCTGGATGATGGTTGATTGTTCATCATTGTGGTTCGATACATGTGTTGTATGAAATCCATATAAATAACATTATATGATAATTGACTGTGTATGATTCCAGTTCAGAAAGAATGAATATTTTAAAATAACGAATATTTTAAAATAATGAATATTTTAAAAAAATATTCAGTAAAGGATCAAAACATGATTTTGATGTCCGATTTGGGATGGACATGAAAATATTTAAATATATAAAGCCGTGTTGATTAGATGTGCGCCATTTTGATGTGAACGATATTTATATCGATTTTATTCATTTTTATAGTGAATATCGAAAAGGAAGTGATTTCAAAATCTAATGTTTTGAAAATATTATCATTTATATATTAATGATGTGGAATATTCAATTTTGATTTGAAATTGAATATGAAGTTGAAATCGTTTTGAAAACGAATTTAAAAATATTTATAAAATACGTTTTAAATGGAAATCGACGAAATATATATATATATATATATATATATATATATAATGGCCTGAATAAAACGTGCCGCGCTGCGGTAGTTCGCGAATTTCTACCATTAACTTCGAGTTGACATTACGGGAGATCTGACCGTCGGATTCTCCTAAAACCAGAACGTTGGGTTCGTATCGAAAGAGCTTTCCAACGAATATAAGAGATTTGAAATCTAATGGTTGGATTTGGAATTATGTCCAAATCAAATTTGGAAAAGGTCGCTGTAAGTGCAGTTCGGTGGCCATTATCGGAAATCGACTGTACGGACCTTAATAAAATTATTAAAAATATTAATAATTTGTGTAAAATCATAATAAATGATTTGGAAAGAATTGGGATGAAAAATTCCATATTTGGAAGGATAAAAATATATTTTTATCGAAATGAACTAGTTATGAACTAGAATTGTAATCCAATATTTTTAAATAAATAAAGTGGATTTGAAATGGTTTTAAAAATAACCGGAATTTCCAATGTATGAATTGGAATGGATTTGAATCGAAATTATCTTCGGAATATTTCAATATTGGATTCCGTGATTATGCAGACGTTGTGGAGGAATTTGGAAGATATATTTATATCGTTATTTCCAGTATGATATTTGTTGATTTCAGAATTTGATATTGAATATAAGATGATATATTTTCTATTCAGAGCCTTGAATTTAATATCAAAGGAGATTTTGGGTTTGTCGTGAGTGGTATCTTTAAAAATATCGTTCTTAAACCCAATGGAGCTAAGAAAATTAGAAACTAACTGGAGATTAGCTAAGTTGAATGGTTTCCTGGGTATTGATCTGATGTTGGTTTCAGCCTTTGGGATTAATACTTAGGGAACTGTTCTCTTACTAATTTACGGTTAGAGACCGACGGAATAGGTAATGGAATGTGAATTGGGTTTATCGTGAACTGTGTTTTAAATAACACTTCCTTTTTAACCCGATTTACAGTAAAAGGTGATTTGGAATATATAAATCTATTATTAAGATTTAATGGGATTTTCCAAAGTAAAGTTTTCCAATAAATTAATATTTAATTGGAATTTAATGGAATTTGACTTGGTAATAATTGAAGTGAGCTTCTGTGGAGGAAGACCGTTACTATATATGGAACTTAAAAGGTTTTGTCGTTATTCCATTTATATTATCGGTTGGATATGGAAGTTTACATCGATTATATATATTGATCGGTTTTCCATGAAGATTCCATTGTTAATGGAATGTGATTTTGGGTTTATTGTGAGCTGTGTTTTAAATGACATTAGTTCTTTAACCCAGGTAAAGATAAGATTAATTTCTTGACTTTGAATAATCACTAAGTAATGATTTTTGGGACTAAAACTGAATTATTGTTTTAATGAATCTTTAATTAGATTAAAATGAGAATTTGATGATTTAAATTATCAAATTTGGAAAATGATCGAGAGTGGAGTAGCACCAGTTTTACTCCAAATGATAGTTAAATCTTTAATTAGATTTGAACGTGAAATTGAAACACCCCACCTCCATTAAAGTCACTCACAAAGGGAATGCCTTAACTTCGGTGGAGCATTTTAGGTAAAAGATGCAGATAAATTACAAGATAGACAAATAAAGCAGTGGAAAACAAAGTCATTTTATAAACAATGCAGTTCGGTCAAGCTTTTACAATAGTTGTCTCAATCATACTTAAAAGTAATACATAGAACTTCTGTCTTGATTTAAAACCTTCCAAGTATAAAAGAAGCATAAAAATAACAATGATATTCCCCAATAAAGCATAAACCAGCCATAGCAGTGGAAGAGAGAGTCCAAAGCAATACATCGACTATCTTCGAGCTTGGAAAGAAAACTGAGCTAAGTGGTAACATTTCCTCCCTACGAACCTGGGGGAACGAAAGAAAAGAGGCGAAACAAAACTAGGTCAGACATAAGTCTGGTAAGTCCAGTGACTTTCAGCATATAAACAGGCAAAAGCATCATAACATGAATAAACTGAATATAAGACAATACCGTGAGAACAAGGATAACATATGATTAGTATAGATATGATAAGGCAAGATAAACTGGATGCACTTCTACTCTATCTCTACTTCGCTACTACCTTGTTATTCTGATTTTTATATCTCTGCACCACCTAACTAGTGTCCCAACTAGTAATCTATATAAAATGATCATATTGTAATGTGATCCCAATCCCCGCAATTGTGGTAGCCTTCAGGTGTACATCTATCGTGAGGATTCCACCTCAATCTGCCTAATTGCAATGAACATGTTAGATGTACCCTTACTACCCTATCGACCGGCTCCTTACTCGTACTAATTTTTCCTTGTGTCTGTGTCAATCGGCCCTCTCTTGCATGAAGATACCCTGTGTTGGTCCCACCATAAGGTGTATCAATCCTTATGATAGCAACCCGACACGATTCAAGATGCACAGTGTATAACTACTAGTACCCAGTGCCTGCTTTTCCCACTCTGTAGTACATGCACGTGTGTAAACCATCAGAACCTACACTGACTTACCTCCTGCCATTGATTTGACCGCTTATAATCAGCCCAGTAAAGTGCCCCACCCTGCCTAGTTCACGGTACCATGATACATCTATGTGGGTTACTGCTGAAATGGATCCCCATTACTAGGGTTTCCTACTGGTTAAGTTTGTGGGCCTATATATACAAATATTACCCACTTACACGAGATGTACTTAACCCTCCCACTGATTCAAGCATGTTTATTTAATGGTTAAGTTTTGTGGGCCTATATTTACTAATATTACCCACCAACACGATATGCACTTAACCCTCCTACTAATTCAAGCATGTTTTTTTAATGGTTAAGTTTGTGGGCCTATATTTACTAATATTACCCGCCCAACTTTGTATGTACTTAACCCTCCCGCACATTATGCCATATTGGTTAAGTGTTGTCCATTTATGTTGACTTAACCCACCCATTCATCATGTCATGTTGGTTAAGTGTTTTCTTATTAACTCAACCCTCCTCACTTATCATGTTGGATTGGTTAAGTGTTTCCTATTAACTTAACCTCGTTCGTCCATAAGTTATATTGGTCAAGTGTTTCTCGTTAACTTAACCCCATGCGTTCATCATGTTGTATTGGTTAAGTGTCATCAATCAATTCAAGTTACTTAACCCACCTACTTGTCATGTTACTTTGGTTAAGTGTTGCCTTCTTGTGTCAACTTAACCCTACCACAAATCAAGTTATATTGGTTAAGTGTTGCCCTCTTGTTTTAACTTAACCTTACCACAAATAAAGTCATATTGGTTAAGTGTTGCCCTCTTGTTTTAACTTAACCTTACCGCAAATCAAGTTATATTGGTTAAGTGTTTCTTATTACTTAACCCTACCCATTCATCATGCTATACTGGTTAAGTGTTTCCTATTAACTTAACTCTGGTCATTCATCTTATTATATTGGTTAAGTGTTTCTCATTAACTTAACCCTAGTCATTCATCTTTTTATATTGGTTAAGTGTTTATATAGCATAGGGATCAACGAATCTGGTTAGAATGGGTGTCCAAATGCAGAAAAATGAACCGGACCTTGGATCTGGAAATAGGGGGGAGGTCGACCCCCAGGTCGACCCCCTAGTCGACCTATGTGACCCAGGTCGACCCCCAGGTTGACCCCCTGGTTGACCTGGGTCCTGGGCGGGAAATTTCCCGCCCAGCCCGGGTGTATTATTTGAATTTTAAATTTAAATCTATGCTGTTTTATTTTATTTAATTTCCTGAGACTTCTGAGGGCCATAACATCCTCATACGAAGTCCGATTTACAAAAACTTGGACTCTATTCCAAGTAGAATTCCGAGACGAATGCAATGGCGTAACCCATTTCCCATAGTTCTTACTTTAACAATTAAGTATTCTTTAATTCGTTCTTTTAATATTCTCAGAAAATACGGGGTGTTACATGCTCCCCTCCTTAAAGGATTTCGTCCCCGAAATCTCTAAGTTAAGAAGAATGCATATCCTAACATCCAACATCCATCTACTCAACCATTCAATCACAGGTGTCCATTGTCCTTAAAAAGCTTTCTGATGCTTTCATGATCATATGCATAGTGTAAGTACATGTCCTTATCTAATGTAAAATCAGACGGTCTACTGATTCAGTTGACCTCCTCAATGCGAATTATGTCAGTGCCATGAGTCCATCATGTATGCAATTATTTCGAATCGTATTTTATAACTTCTACATGAGTGCACAATCATTCATACAAATGCAGCATCCATATGATAACACATAAAGTTTCAGTTCATATATATAAAAATTCACTCATGCATATGCAATATGAAAGTGACTGAGCCGATCTAGTGCCTAATGTGTGTATATGCATCCACGAGCAATCACTAGCAACCACCAATCATAACATGTTTCAAACACATGTTTACATCCATTGGCTTCTACCTAAGGATCGAAGATATGACATAGAGAATATACCTAAAAAAAGATAGAAACAAACATGCATATAATTCCTAGAAAAAGAGATCAAGGATATACCCTCAAGAAAAAAGGTATGATGCGTGTGTCTTATCTTCAGTCTCCCACGTCGCGTCTTCTTGAGCTTCACTCCACTATACCTTAACTAATTCAACTTCACGGTTGCGAAGCTTCTTGACCTCCATTTCTAAAACTCACTAGTAAAGATAGGACCTCGATCAATTACTATGCTAGAGGGTATCCAATGTAGTCGAACTATCTTTCCAAGATAAACAGGTGTGAACCATGATACCAAGTGTATATACTAAGATGATTAGAGGTCTCTCCTCTACTTAGCTTATCCGTTATGTCACAAATATGAGGGTCTAAAGCTAAAGGTTGTTACGTACTTTTTACCTCTCTTAAGGTCAGCCTTACTTAGGGCGCCTGCCACAACCATTTATTTCTCACGCAAACCATCCTAGTCGAACTCGACATCCCTCAAGTACAAGCCCCAAAGGCCTAAACCAATATCAGACAAGCACCCAAGGAATACCTCCTTCGAATTTGGATGATTTATGTGAGATGATTCTAGCAAAACAACCAAACAATTGAGCACTTAACCGACTATGGCTATCCTCACCAATCTTGCTCCAAAACTATCGTTGATCGCATAACTAGCTTTGCATTGTCAACGAGATATATGCGGAAGTCTATCTCGAGTTTTAGGAGAAAAATCCCTAACCTAATCAAAAACATCTGCGTACTCATGGACTACTCTAACGGATCACAAATCGTCGATAGATGCATCAAGTGATTCTAGGTAGCTATGCCTAACTGATCCCCTCAGGATCGCACGAAATCTGGAGGGTATTCCCGAAGCAAGTCAAAAGTTTAACTACCCTCCTTTCACAATTACTAGCTAACCAACCTATGCCGAGAATCATCCCATAGCCCATGGAACCAAAAACATAAGCATTGTACTTAAACTCAATCCTTAATATAGATATTCTCAAATCCTTACAAACCAAAGATAAATGAGCTGAACCACCAAGCGGATTTGAGACAATAATGGGATCTTCTATTATACTAGTATTAAGGTGCAGAGATTCAACTATGGAATCGGATATGTGTGAATGTGAAGCGTTGAAATCAAAAAGAGTACTAACAGGATGATCAAAAAGAAATACTAAACTTCACTATCTTTCTCTCAGGTACGCTGGCGGTGAAAGCATGCACTTGCCTTCCTAAAAAGCATGTCCTTTGTCCTTATCATTATCCTCCGGGCAATCCTTGATAAGATGCCCTGCCTCACCATGCTGAAAACAACCACTTGTCTTTTACTTCCTACAATTAGATGACCCGCTATACCGTAGAAAAGATACTTCCTCTTGTTGCGGGATCTATTATTTTCTCCGCCCTACTTATATTCCAATCCCTTGTTTGTGATTCTTCCCCTTTGGCCTCTTTCTCTTTACCTCCTTTGTGAACCATGTTGATTAGCCTTTCAAACGTTGCCTCCATCGCATGGGAATCCCAACAAAGCTTGGAAGAGAATTAGTCGTAGGTGAAACTACTACGACAATGGATGGAGGTTGGGTACTTCTTCGCCCTTTGACAGGTGTCATGGTCTCATCGAGCCTACGAAACTATGTCGCGATGAGGTTACCTCCCAGAAAGCCAGGAGCCCTGGAGACTCAGGAAAGAAGGAAACAAGGATTCAAACAGAGGATCAAAAGATAGTGCATATGGCTTTGGGGAATATGCCTTTAAAACAAAACTTTACTTTTGAAAATGCTTCTTTTAAAACCGTTTTGAAAATAATTTTTCAAATCTTTTATCTGATCCGGTAACCTTTAGCTCTGATACCAAGTGAAACACCCCACCTCCGTTGAGGTCACTCACAAAGGGAATGCCTTAACTTTGGTGGAGCATTTTAGGTAAAAGATGCAGATAAATTACAAGATAGATAAATAAAGCAGCGGAAAATAAAGTCATTTTATAAACAATGTGGTTCAGTCAAGCTTTTACAATAGTTGTCTCAATCAAACTTAAAAGTAATACATAGAACTTCTGTCTTGATTTAAAAACTTCCAAGTATAAAAGAAGCATAAAAATAACAATGATATTCCCCAATAAAGCATAAACCAGCCATAGCAATGGAAGAGAGAGTCCAAAGAAAAACATCGACTATCTTCGAGCTTGGAAAGAAAACTGAGCTAAGTGGTGACATTTCCTCCCTGCGAACCTTGGGGGGAAACGGAAGAAAAGAGGCGAAACAAAACTAGGTCAGACATAAGTCTGGTAAGTCCAGTGACTTTCAGCATATAAACAGGAAAAATCATCATGACATGAATAAACTAAATATAAGACAATACCGTGAGAACAAGGATAACAAGATAACGTATGATTAGTATAGATATGATAAGGCAAGATAAACTGAATGCGCTTCTACTCTTTCTCTGCTTTGCTACTACCTTGTTATTCTGATTTTTATATCTCTGCACCAATTAACTAGTGTCCCAACTAGTAATCTATATAAAATGATCATATTGTAATGTGATCGCAATCCCCGCAATTGTGGTAGCGTTCAGGTGTACATCTATCGTGAGGATTCCACCTCAATCTGCCTAATTGCCATGAACATGTTAGATGTACCCTTACTACCCTATCGATCAGCTCCTTACTCATATTAATTTTTCTATGTGTCTGTGTCAATCGGCCTTCTTTTGCATGTAGATACCATGTGCTGGTCCCACCATAAGGTGTATCAATCCTTATGATAGCAACCCGACACGATTCAAGATGTAGTGTATAACTACTGGTACCCAGTGCCTGCTTTTTCCCACTCCAGAGTACGTGCATTCCCATAAAACGTCAGAACCTACACTGACGTAGCCCCTGCCGTTGTTTTGACCGCTTATAATCAACCCAGTAATCGTGCCCCACCCTGCCTAGTTCTGGGTACCATGATACAACTTTGTGGGTTACTGCTGAAATGGATCCCCGTTACTAGGGTTTCCTACTGTTTAATTTTGTGGGCCTATATATACAAATATTACCCACTTACACGAGATGTACTTAACCCTTCCATCGATTCAAGTATGTTTATTTAATGGTTAAGTTTTGTGGGCTTATATTTACTAATATTACCCACCAACCCGATATGTACTTAACCCTCCTACTGATTCAAGCATGTTTGTTTAATGGTTAAGTTTGTGGGCCTATATTTACTAATATTACCCACCCAACTTGATATGTACTTAACCCTCCCACACATTATGCCATATTGGTTAAGTGTTATCCATTCATGTTAACTTAACCCACCCATTCATCATGTCATGTTGGTTAAGTGTTTTATTATTAACTCAACCCTCCTCACTTATCACGTTGGATTGGTTAAGTGTTTCCTATTAACTTAACCCCGTTCATCCATCAAGTTATATTGGTCAAGTGTTTCTCGTTAACTTAACCCCATGTGTTCATCATGTTGTATTGGTTAAGTGTCATCAATCAATTCAAGTTATTTAACCCACCTACTTGTCATGTTACTTTGGTTAAGTGTTGCCTTCTTGTGTCAACTTAACCCTACCACAAATCAAGTTATATTGGTTAAGTGTTGCCCTCTTGTTTTAACTTAACCTTACCACAATCAAGTCATATTGGTTAAGTGTTGCCCTCTAGTTTTAACTTAACCTTACCGCAAATCAAGTTATATTGGTTAAGTGTTTCTTATTACTTAACCCTATCCATTCATCATGTTATACTAGTTAAGTGTTTCCTATTAACTTAACCCTGGTCATTCATCATGTTATATTGGTTAAGTGTTTCTCATTAACTTAACCCTAGTCATTCATCTTGTTATATTGGTTAAGTGTTTATATAGCATAGGGATCAACTAATCTGGTTAGAATGGGTATCCAAATGCAGAAAAACGAACCAGGCCTCGAATCTGGAAATTGGGGGGAGGTCGACCCCCTAGTCGACTTATGTGACCCAGGTCGACCCCCAGGTTGACCCATGTGACCCAGGTCGACCCCCAGGTCGACCTCCTGGTTGACGTGGGTCTTGGACGGGAAATTTCCCGCCCATCCTGGGTGTGTGATTTGAATTGTAAATTTAAATCTAAACTGTTTTATTTTTATTTAAATTCCTAAAACTTCTGAGGGCCATAACTTCCTCATATGAAGTCCAATTTACGAAAACTTGGACTTTATTCCAAGCAGAATTCCGAGACGAACGCAATGTCGTAACGTGTTTCCCTTAATTCTTGCTTTAAAAAATAAGTATTCTTTAATGCTTTCATTTAATATTCTCATAAAATACGGGGGTGTTACAGAAATCGTAATTAATTTTACCGATAACACCGTGGGTGTTAGATATGGAGTACTACCAGTTTTGCTCCATGGGATGTATAAGTTGGGATTGGAAAATAAAATATAAAAGATTACTTCGGTATGATTCGCTAATCCCGACTAGTTTGAAGAACCTTGATATGGTTTAAAATTGTGAAAAGAATATTTGAATAAAAGAATATTTTGGATTGGAATGAGGTGTATGTTGTGTTTGTGTAGCACTTGTTTATAATATACGCGAGTTATTTGGAAAGACCAGGTTTATACCCATCCTGAATAACTGATACGATGATAAGTCGAAGATGAAGACGGTGGTTGAAGACCAGAGGTCTTCACATCGTTTGGAAGATTACTGATGTCTTGATTGGGCTGTACACCCAAGACGAGGTAATAAGGGGTAATCGTCCAGACGTACTTAGAGATCGACGGATATGCGAGGGCCTCTCTCCTGTATCGGACATACGGGACGAGGAATAAGGTGCCTCCGTTTCGTTCAGAACCAGAACAAACTTGTAAATGGACTACGTGTCTGACATTGGATTTTATTCTATGCTGATTGATCTCTATTAAATATACATTTGCCTGGTGAAGGATAATTTATTCCCTTACTTCACCCTCCTTTGAGACGTACGGGATCAGAGGTTGTATATCGATAGAAATCATTCGAATGGCATGAATTGCATGTGTGGCATGCCCGAGTGGCAAATGATCAAGGCTTCTGTTGAAAAGTAGAGTCCTGTGGTTAATGATTAAAGCATAACTTTAATATAGCTCTGCTTTGTGTATATCATTAATTCGCGAGCTTCACTTCCCCGTATGAACCAGAAACGGGAGAGGATCCAGGGAGAACATGCATTTCTTTCTAGCTAGAGGTGGTGTCAGGGTTTTACATGCCCTGCATTTATATATTTTTTACCTATGTGGTTGTTGGCAAGCGAGGCACCTCGGTTATATCTGTCACTACGGTGCCGATGGATGGTTTGGTCAGTATATGACCAGTTTACGCCCCATAAAGCAGGGAGACGTATTGTTCAGGGATTTTTAATCCACTACATGTAGACCGGCCTTGTGGCTCCTAGGTGCAGTTGCGACTGTATCCTGAGACTTGGTAGGCTAGATCGTCTCGAAATCGGTAAGGACGATCCATTGCCTTGGTTCATAGATGGAAATCCAAACTTCTAATGTGACATTATGCGGTTTTGATTGTATAGCCTTGTATGGCGACATAGTGGTATGGGGCACTTATGTCGTCTTTGATTGATACATTTATATTTGAAGTTGTTTTCTTCACTTATAGTAATAACAAAAGATTAAATTTTGCGTATCAATCATTATTTGGATATTATAAGTAAAACCTTATCCTCCGGCTTGCGTTGCATTGTGCGATGGGACCTGGGTCTTATAATAGCTTCATTGTTCTTTATTTAGCATTGCGTTGTTTATTTATGCATTGGCATTCTTGGGGTTAAAACCCTTTCCATGTTATACGGCGTGATCCCTTGATTCAACTAACTTTAAAATAAAGATTAATAACTGTTTTAGTTCTTACACCAGTCACATGACTGACCTGAAGTTTACTGTTTTAACCTAAACTCCAGGTGCTCCTATTTTCCCCATGGGCAGCTAGTAGTTTTGGTTTTGCATATTTATATTCACAGGATCCTGGTTTATAGCTGGAGGGATATTCGGAAAGCTCTGTATCCGTGTATTTCTTTCAGTTGTGTTTTGTATTATTTTTCTCTTACTGTGTATTTAAATGTAATTTAAATCTCTGATATTTATCAAATGGATAATATTTATTCATACTCTGTTAGATTCTTGTACTCTGATGTAAATTGTTGTAATAAGCAATGAAATGTTCTTCTGTTTGCATTCTGATTTGTCGTGTTCTCAAAGCAATCCGGGCCTTCCTTTACGGAGAAGTTCGGGTCGTTTCACATGGTGTCATTGGAACCGCATTGGCTAATGCTACATTTTGGAACGGAATTGGATGGGACTGGAATCAACAGAGATTTCCAGTTAAATTAAATACTCGTTTGATTTAACTGAAACAATTGTTTAAACTACGAAATCCGACCAAGGTGAGTTAAACTCACTCCGTTTTCCCACTTATATTTTATATAAGTTGGGTTTATTTGTTTGCGTGTTATGGATGATTTTTATTGGATGATTATAGAATTATATATTCATATATTGACTGAATAGTTAAGTTAAATGTTTGTTTAACTTAATTAAAATAAAATCGTTATTTCTAATGATTGAATCCAACTAAGGTAACTTACCTCAGTGGTTACATTTATAATAATATAAACGTTATAAGTAAATAGTTGGATGTTTGAATTGCTGTTATTGGCCTATTATTGAATGTTGAAGTCCATTATCGACTATTATCATTAAAATATTTGTTTCACATGTTTAGATGGAAAACGAATATTGATTGGCCATATTGAACAGAATGATTCAGATTGAAGTAACCCATTGTTTTGCAGGGAATTGACAGGTTGGAGGAATCCAACAGGATTCCTCACTAATATTGATAGTGTTTATCAATTTGATTTGTTGTGTTCATTTGGATGTGAAATTAAATTATATTTCATGGTTTGGTACTTCAATGGATATTGCCTCTTTAGTACCGTCAGTAAAAGAAAAGATTTTTAAATCAATATTAAATTGATTTTGAAACGTTTTCAAAGTTATATTTATATATTTGAAATACGGTTTTGATTTTGAAAATAGATCAAGGTTTGTTTTACTGGTTGCATTATATAAATTATAACTAATAGAGATATAAGATATTATTGCATAAATAGTTAAACGATGTAAACTTATCGTATGTGTTATGCAGAGGCCTTAACGGCCGTAAAGGAAGTTTAAATGGATTTCAAAATATTGAAATGGAATGATTGAACCGTGGATTTACAAGAATATATAAAAGAGAATGGGAAGAGATATTTTTTTTGAAATAATGGTTGTTTTAAACGAACATTGTTTTAAATATGCGAAATGTGATTGAATAACATTTCGCGAATAAGATTAACGAATTAACGGAATTTGAAATGAGTATTGACTTGGGAAATGAGATTTCAGGCTTCTAAATGAAATCAAAATTGAAATATGAATATGGATTTATAAATAGGATTTGGTTTAAAATGACAAATAAGGATCCATAATTGGATTTAAACTCGATAGTTGGAATAGACTGTTAAATCAGGATTTTTCCAAATATAGTGTAACTGGATATACTAATATGAGTTGATTTATACGTTAAAGAGTGTAAAATAAATTCCAAGGATTACAAAATTGGATAAGTATAAATTGAGAAGTAGGAAATGATGTGAAATGGCTAAGATATGTTTTATTCCGAGGTTTGGAATGCTGTATTCCAAAGTTTGGAATGTTTATTAAATTGAGGTTTATTCCAAGGTTCGGAATGTGATATTCCAAGGTTCGGAATGTGATATTCTGAAGTTCGGAATGTTAATCGACGAGAGTTGATAAATGAATCAAATTATAAGGTGTCACTAATGAGTTGCAAATGAGTTTAAAGAGTTTGATAAATGGACGTAAATGGATTTGGAGACATAATATGTAACATTTGATACAGAAGTTAAGTTAAATTATTATTTTAATAAATATAAGATTTGTTAAGAATGTTATTTACAATTTTAATCATGGTCGACTATTCCGATTTCCCAGACTTTGGAAGATTAAGGCGCCTCCAAGAGTGAAATTTCTTTTATGGAACTTGGCTAGAGAATGGATCAACACCAAAGGCAGGTTAATTCGTAATGGAGTGATGGTTGACCCAAGCTGCATCCTCTGTCAACGAGCGAATGAGTGCATCCCCCACCTTCTCGGCGAATGTGACCTAAGCTTCTACCTCTGGACTTATACTGTCACCAGCATTCTTGGCCGTCACCACCTTTCTTTCACCACTTCAATCACTGGGAGTTTGATCCCCCATCACCAAAAGTTGAAAACCTTTACGCAGCATTTGTTTGGACGCTTTGGAATGAATGCAATAATCGCTGCTTCAACAACCGTTTTTCTCGAAATACCAACTTTGCCACAAAATTACTCACCTTTTTCACCATTGGTCAGGTACACCGCCGGCACCTTTCACACCAACTCTACTGGATACCGCCATTGAGTGGGACGAGTCTGAAGGAAGCACTGACGTTGGTGGCTCCCAGTTGCGCCGTCACTACCCTCGTCCATGGTAAGTACATCTTGTGCTGCACACTCTCTCGCTACAGGCAATTTTTTTTGTGTTTTTTGGCTTGTGGATGTTGATGATTTACTTGATCATGCGAGGAGTTGTGTTAGTGGTGTTAGTTTGTGGTGTTTAGTAGTAAGTTTGGCTTGTTGGTTTATTAGCATAATATGTAATTAATCGCGCTATGCGCTAAAACTCCCTGCATGCATTTTGCATGCATTATTAGTACTTTTGCTATCGGTCGTGTCTACTATTTAGGCAGAATGCCATCGCCTATTGGTAAGCCTCGCTTATAGGTATTTGAGCAATCCTTCTGTTGCTTTTACAGAACTTTTTTTATGAAACTCGAGTCTTTGTCTTCGTTTTTCATCGAAAATAAGGATATTTTTTATAACAAAAAAAAGGCAAACACTATTGTTCAGAAAATTATAACGATATAGGGGATATCAATGTTACATTTTTCTTAAGGTGGGAAAAAAGATAAAACTAATTATTGATAAAATTACATTTCAATGGAATTCCTTTTTTGTTTTTCTTTGGCTTAGTTAATCCATTTTGAAAGGTAAAAGGGGGTGGAATAAATCTCGGCTATCCCACCTAGTTGAGCCATGCTTCTTTATTTTATGAAAGAAAATAAGTCAATCCAAATGAATAAATAAAAAATTTAATCCCACAATAAAGAAAAAGGAGAGAGTGGGATTCGAACCCTAGGTTCGAGAAATAAGAGGATCAAACCATTTCTTCTGAGTCTCTTTCAAATTCAATAAATGTTACAGAATATTTAATTTCTACCTGTAATATTACAATTTGTGAATTAAAACAAATGAAAATTCTCAATTCTCTATAGCGTCTGGGGGATAGAATATTTTCCCTCTAAGGCGAAACGCTTCCCTACCGATGCATTTTGACATCCCATAGCTTCAACAGATCGCTTAGCCCCGTTCATCTTCGGCAATCGTCTCTTACTGTTTGAAGCTGTATTAATAGGACAAAAGCTCCTATAAGATATTTGACTAACCATCTTTTCACTGGTAGGCTTGTTGGTCGAATATGTTATTTCTAGTATTATCTAATCGGGTGTGTAGAGCCGCTCTACACAACCGTTATGCTTAAAAAAAAACTTTTAATCAATAAATAGGATTATTGCGAATATTGGTAAAATATATGTAATAAGATATTTTGAAGAAATTTATATAGGACTCGAATCATAACTGAATCGAGACTTGTGTATCATATTTCAAAGGATTCTTAAAGTAATATAGAGAGTTATGAATAAGAGTTCACTTAATCAATTAAGTAAACGTGTTTAAGATTTTAAATTGAGTTTTAAAATGGGAAACAGATGTGTAAATAAACTTCTATTTATTCTAAAGATATGATTGTTGTTGGTCAAGATCTGAGAGGTAATTAGAATACCCCAACTTGAGTGACTTCATGATTATCCAAGGATGGTATTAGTTTATAAACGAGAGGAGTTGAGAAAAATATAAGTTATGATTTCCGTGAATGATTTTATAAACTGTATTAGAAAAGTTTATAAGTTAAATGAATGATTTTGAGAATATTCTTATTCGATAATGAGAAGCAAAAGCTATATTCCCTATATTGGAAGATTTATAAGAATTTAATTAACTGACGGTTAATTAAAGAGGATAAATGATGTTGGATACTGAATCAATGAATTCATTTTTATTGGTGAATGGTTGTTTATTTAAGTTCATTTGATAGTTAAATAACCGACTATCAAATCTGGCCTATATGCTCGTTGGTACGGAAAGAATGGGATCGAAATAATATTCGAAAACCATTCCGACCAACAAATACGTGGAAGATGGCGATTGGAGATGGAGCAATTGAAGACCGTTGATCTTCATGAGTGGAAGAACTACTTGTTCAATTTCTCTGGTCTAGTCCACCAGAATTATAACGACTTGTGATTCTGTCGTAATCGAAATATTCGGATTGCAAGGACTTCTCGCTACTGATCTATGGGGTGATTCCTATATTGGATGCGGTAGGAGGGTGCCTTCGGTTCATCCTGTTCCTGGATGACTTGTATGGACGAATGTCTGACAGAGTATTTCCCAAAAACCACATATGTTGATTTTTACAAATATACCGAGTTGGTGGCAAAGAGGGGGCACTTCTTTTACACCCAGAGTATATTTATTGACATCAATTAGTGAATTGACAGATTTGACAATGTGGCATTCAAAATGAATGATGGCCATATGTTCTAAAAGAAAAGAGTAAATAAAATTAATTAATTAATTAATAAATTTTGACCTCAAGCCTCATCAACCGGGAAATGGTTAAAATCGGGTAGGTTGCATGACTATGTGGGTCGCACCCATCAAAAGGGTATATTCATTACCTGATCTAGAGAATTCAAATGCCTTTGGTTGTCCCTTTATTTTATATGTATGCTATCGGTTCGGTTGGATGACCCCCAATCGTGGTAATGATATATTCGGCACTCTCAAGCGAAGTGATGGGCCGGTCATGTTTAGCCTGAGTTGCAAGATGTTCTTATTGAACTATAATGTATTCGTCTCCAAAGGTACATTGTCGGGAAGGTGGTTGCCCATACCTTGCCATGCAAATCCATTCCCCAATAAGTGCCCGCGGTTTTGATTGTATACTATATATGTAGAGTGTGACCCGCGGTTTAACATTTTCTTTAAAACATGATTCTTTTTAATGAATCGGTAACACAATAAAAATGTGATTTTTAATGTTTAACATTTTCTTTAAAACATGATTCTTTTTGATGAATCAATAACACAATAAAATATGTAATTTTTAATGTTTAAACATTTTCTTTAAAACATGATTCTTTTTAATGAATCAATAACACAATAAAAATGTAATTTTTAATGTTTAAACATTTTCTTTAAAACATGATAAATCTTGTGGTTCATATATACAATATTTTTTTTAATGTATAAGCAATTTATTCCAACATGACAAATTCTACAACATAATTCAATCCAATAGTTCATAGCAACCACAATCAATCAATTCTTATCTCATACAACACATATATGAATTTTACTAGTGTATATATATAAATTTCACATCGCAATCACAATTAATTTTATTTTAGATTAAAGATCTCACATTGGTTTTGAATTCGTCTAAATTCGTAGCAAGCTCCAAATATGTCTCAGTCTCTTCTAGAATGTAGAAGGTGTTGTCATGATCACGATGGTTCCTGTTTTATCGGATTTCGGCATCGTATGAACAAGTTATGATTTTTATTGCGTTAAATATATTTTAAATTTAACGATTTAAGTAAATAAATAAGAAAAAGAATCATCTTCTTACTCAGTAACTAAAGATGACACGTTCAAGTTGTGGTTCAAAACTAGGTCTGGAAATCGCAAGCACAACAAGCACTTTGGCGATGATCGGACCTCGCCATGCTCCCCACCTACGATAGTCGCACTCGCGCCACCCCGAGTTGCCAAACTCGATCGCACTCCCTGCCGTGGAAAACGAGATGAACGGCGGCACTTTACGGAGGTGATTCGAACAAAATACTCCACTATAGGTAGCGATGTCCGTATGGATTTGAAGATTGGAGAGAATACTGCAAAATCCTCTAAAGTATCAGTGGGTTTTATTGAGAGGATTGAGAGTTATTGGGGGAAGAAGAATGGAATAGTTCTAGCCATTAATGAATATGATGGAGGCGACTACAGATAGGGTTAGGGTTTCTCAATGCTAGGGTATTTATAATAGTAAAAATTAGGGACACATCCCTAAAACCAAACTTAATACACGCCACGTCCCCTCCCCCCCCCCCACACACACACAAGTTTCAATTTGAATCTTGTCCCTAAAATCAGCAGCCGTCTAAATGTTTTCCCCACTTCCGCCATCCTGCCATGCCACTTCCGCCTTTTCATGTATTGGACCCAAAAAAAATGCGCCAGCCACTAAAAAAATATTTCAAAAAATAGGAAATATTCCTAGATGCATTTGCCAAAAAAAAGGCTGCATACTTCTGTGCAACTATTCCCTATAGTAGCATACATATATGCATGTATTAATGTAGTGTATTTATGTTGAATATCTGGACCAATTTACGCATACATGTATGCAACTATTACCAAATAACTAAATACATGTATGCATACAAAGTTGAACTGAAATTCATCTGTTGCGAAAAGTTGTATACATGAATGCAACTATTCTATATATATGCATGCATGTATGCAACAAATCTAAAAGGGACGACGGCTTCTGAATATGCACATGAATGCATGCGTGTAGTACGTACAAGAGCATAAATGTGTGCAACAATGTCTGAAAACAACGAATGGTTGAAAAAACAGGACAAATTTGAAAATATGCAGAAAACGATGCATATATTAGTGTTTAGCTGCATATATGTATACATTTATATGCAGTTTGGCGCAACACTGAAATATAAGCATGAATGTATGCAACTATGTACAAATATATGCGTCTTTTGATGCAAAAACCTGTTATTTCGCTGATTTTGTGTTATTTTGGGTTTTGACATGGTTTTTGATTGTTTTAACGTATGAATTTTTCGGCATGTACAAGTTTTGTTTAATAATGATTTTTCATGATTTTTTTTATTTTTCAAATTTTTTTTGATGATTTTATGAAAAATAGGGACCTAACTTACATGAAAAGTTAGACCAGATGTGAGCCTAATTTTGAAACTTAATAGGGACCTGTGCCAAACGGGCCCTTTATAATATTTAATTATTTAATTCTTTAACAAAAAGGCCCGTTAATCTGTACTAACTCTAAATCAAGCCCAGCGACTATTGGCCCTAACCAAGTACCTCCATTCCGAGCATAATGGACTATGTTTCGTAAGCCCATTTGACCATTACAGCCTGTTTTTCTTTAAATTAAAATATAAAATGTTCAATATTAAATTTGAATGTACATTTTAATTTAACGGGTCCATATACTGATTCCAAAAATTCCCAAAAAATAATCTAGCTATGTTTTAATGATACGGTCCTAATAAAATTAATTTCGTCGAATTTGGAGACCGTTTGAAAAAATGGGCTTTTTAATGGTCGATCCAATTCAACAGAAATTACCAAACGCGTTTTAATTTACCACGCTCACATATTAATTCCAAATATTATGGAAATTTAAACCTAGCTATAATTTGACATTCCGGATCCAACAAAAGTACTTTCATCGGAAACGGAGGTCGTTTGCTAAATGGCTATTTTTAATAGCTTTGTTCTTATTTAAAAATGGAATTTTTAAATTCCGCCACATTTTATGTTATAATTTCTTAAAAGAAAAAATTTAAATTGGTTCTGATTTCCGGGTTGTTACATATGTAGAGGCCTTAACGGACGTAAAGGAAGTTTATATGGACTTCAAAATATTGAAATGGAATGATTGAATCGTGGATTTACAAGAGTATATAAAAGAGAATGGGAAGTAATTTTTTTTTGAAATAATGGTTGCCTTAAACAAACATTTTTTTAAATATACGAAATGTGATTGAATAACATTTCGCGAATAAGATTAACAAATTAACGAAATTTGAAATGAGTATTGACTTAGGAAATGAGATTTCAGGTTTCTAAATGAAATCGGAATTGAAATATGAATAAGGATTTATAAATAGGATTTGGTTTAAAATGACAAATAAGGAGTGTAATTGGATTTGAACTCGATAGTTGGAATAGATTGTTAAATCAAGATTTTTCCAAATATAGTGTATCTGGATATACTAATATGAGTTAATTTATACGTTAAAGAGTGTAAAATAAATTCCAAGAATAATGGAATTGATAAGTATAAATTGAGAAGTGTGAAATGATGTGAAATAGCTAAGATAAGTTTTATTCCAAGGTTCGGAATGTTGTATTCCGAAGTTCGGAATGTTTATTAAATTGAGGCTTATTCCGAGGTTTGGAATGTGATATTCTGAAGTTCGGAATGTTAATCGAAGATGAGAGTTGGGAAATGAATTGAATTATAAGGCGTTGCAAATGAATTTAACGAGTTTGATAAATGGAAGTAAATGGATTTGGAGATATAATTTGTAACATTTGATACAGAAGTTAAGGTAAATTATTTTGTTTAATAAATATAAGATTTGTTAAGAATGTTATTTACAATTTTAATCAATTAATAGTATTATTGCGAATATTGGTAAAATATATGTATTAAGATATTTTAAAGAAATTTACAAAGGACTCGAAGCATAACTGAATCGAGACTCGTGTATCATATTTTAAAGGATTCCTAAAGTAGTATAGAGAGTTATGAATAAGAGTTTACTTAATCAATTAAGTAAATATGTTTAAGATTTTAAATTGAGTTTTGAAAAGGGAAGCAGATGTGTTAACAAACTTCTACTTATTCTGAAGATATGATTGTTGTTGGTCAAGGTCTGAGAGGTAATTAGAATACCCCAACTTGAATGGCTTCTTGATTATCCAAGGATGGTTTTAGTTTATAAACGAGAGGAGTTGAGGGAAATATAAGTTATGGTTTCCGTGAATGATTTTATAAACTGTATTAGAAAAGTTTATAAGTTAAATGAATAATTTGAGAATATTCTTATTCGATAATGAGAAGCAAAAGCTATATTCCCTATATTAGAAGATTTATAAGAATTTAATTAACTAGCGGTTAAGTAAAGAGGCTAAACGATGTTGGATACTGAGTCAGTGAATTCATTTTTATGGGTGAATGGTTGTTCATTTAAGTTCATTTGGTAGTTAAATTACCGACTATCAAATCTCGTTGGTACGGAAAGATCGATATCGAAATTATATTCGAAAACCATTCCGACCAACAAATACGTGGAAGATGCCGATTGGAGATGGAGCAATTGAAGACCGTTGATCTTCGTGAGCGGAAGGACAACTTATTCAATTTCTCCGGTCCAGTCCACCAGAGTTATAATGAGTTGTGATTTTGTCGTAATTGAAATCTTCGGATTCCAAGGACATCTCGCTACTGATCCATGGGGTGATTCCTATATTGGATGCGGTAAGAGGGTGCCTTCGGTTCATCATGTTTCTGGATGACTGGTATGGACGAATGTCTGACAGAGTATTTCCTAAAAATCACGTACGTTGATTTTTACAAATATACCAAGTTGATGGCAAAGAGGGGCACTTCTTTTACACCCAGAGTACATTTGTGGACGTCAATTAGTGATTTAACGGATCTGACAATTTGGCATTCAGAGTGAATGATGACTAGATGTTCTAAAAGAAAATAGTAAATAAAATTAATTAATTAATTAATTAACTAATAAATTTTGACCTCAAGCCTCATCAACCGGGAAATGGTTAAAATCGGGTAGGTCGCAGGACTATGTGGGTCGCACCCAACAAAAGTGTATATTCATTACCTGATCTGGAGAAATCAAATGCCTTCGGTTGTCCCTTTATTTTATATGTATTTTATCGGTTCGGTTGGCTAGCCCCCATCCGTGTTAATGATATATTCGGTAGTCTCAAGCAAAGTGAGAAGCTAGTCATGTTTAGCCTGGGTTGCAAGATGTTCTTGTTGAACCCCAATGTATTCATCTCAAGAGGTACATTGTCGGGAAGGTTGTTGCCCATACCTTGCCATGGAAATCCATTCTCCGACAAGCGCCCACGGTTTTGATTGTATATAATATATGTGGAGCGTGAGATGCAAGCGTTCTGCTAGATTAATGTTTATTTGCATTTAGACACTATTATAATATCAGAAAAGATATTGATTTCAAAAATGTTTTGGGTTATCATAAGGTAAAAACCGTCCGTATTTATGTGTGGGTTTGGTCTTACGATTATCCTTTTCTTTCAAAAAGACTTTAACTTTAAAATCAAGTGTGATACCTTTAAACTTAGTGTGTTTTTCTCACTCTGGTTCACCAGACAGATCCGGCGTTTGTAATGCTCGGGTTAGACTAGGCGGTACAAGTCTAGGTTTCGGGTGTTGCGAAATCTAGGGACGAGCTGGAAATATTCAGACGTATGCTGTCTAGTTATTATTCCGTTGTGTTTTGTATACAAGGACAGATTCATATAATTGTCCAGATATGTTGACGTACTCTGATGACTGTAAGTATTTTCAAAGCTCTCGATAAAGATTTATTTCTATACTATATATTGTTCCGCTGCGATGTGAGGCTCTGTGTTGTGTTGTTGTCCTTCTTCTATTTTAATATTCTTTCTTTCTTTCTTATGTCACCCTCTAATTTCTTTCTAATAATATCTGGTGTTTTCGATACTTGGGTTTTAGCAAGTAATATGGGATTTATGTGTTATTGTCAGAATTCGAGCATCGAATTCTTTTACCGGGTCGTTATAGATCCACAATCAAAGATTTAACGAATCCATTAGAAATGCAACATCCTAGATTTTTATCAGTTTATTTTGAATTTTTAAATTAGTTTTAAATATTGATTTGGAATAATAAATGGATTTTTAATTTAAATTTATCGATTTAATAATTGATATGCTATTTAACTTTGAATATATTGAAATATTGTGATACTGAAAATGAAATAATTTAATGTTGAGTTAAAACTGAATAGAAACAATTCAGTTGGTTCATATAAATTTTTTATTGAATGAGAACGATAATTAAAATTTATTATCGAAGAATTTAACTGTGTGAAAAATGTTTTACATACCTAAATCAAATTTAATTTGATTCGTTATTTTAAGTTGTAATCTCTCCTATACAGTCGAATTGAATTCCAAAATCGGTTTCGTTGAGTTCAAATTTTGTGTTATAATCTTCTAACATTGGCCATTGCGTTAAATTACTCGTTCAAGATGACATGTTATAGACTACGAAGTATTTGGTATATTATATGAAATAAAGTCAAAATAATTCCCTAACTTAGTTAATCAAATAAATGAAGCCGACGTTATTTGTTTCCTACACAGATGTAAGTCTTATCGAGTAGAAATACTGTCTCCCCCTTCGTTATCAAAGAAATATTGTTTAATAGCCTTCGTACAGATGATCTCCTATATCTAATATCATAGAAAACAACCAATAAATGGTTGTGTACTCAAGACAACATCAGCCGATCTCTTTCTGTAATAAGCCAACCTAAAATTTCAAATCACGCAACTTATTTTTCCTTCATCGAGCTGTGGAAATTGTTTCCTTGCTTCCATATCAAGGAGACAAACAAATTAATGGCGATGTAAGAGTGGTTCCCTCGTTCTCATCTATAAATTGAAGCCCTCACCTTTGTATTCTCTATCCAGAAACCAATGAATCAATTCCAAACCATTTCCCTTTCCATCCCTTTTCTTTTCAGTAAACCGATTTCCCAATTCAAAAAAGATTCAAAAAGGAAATCGTGATTTAAATCACTACAAGATCTCGTGTAGCTCAAGGCGCACTCACGATGCTGGGATTGGAGCTCGAATGAACAAGAGTAAAGGAGGGTGCACTGTTCAGTGGGGCGATGGATTTAAAGGAGAAATCAGAGGTATTTTTGGTCACTGGTACAACCAAGGAGAGTTCGAAGTGCTGTGCGATGAAATGGGGATGACAGTCTTCGAACTGGGAAGTGCGATCCATTATTGGGAAGGGTGAGCGATAATTTCTGTGGCTTCGGCGAAGATTGGAGGCATTCACGATTCAGGAGGAGCTGAGGGTTGGGATTTTGTATTGAGGATCTGACGCTGAATTTTGGTCTGGGAAGTGAAGGCAGTGGGTACGATAGTTTTAGGAGGAGCTGCTGCTATGTGTTTGGGTTAATGGAATTGAAGCATGGGATATGTAGTGGGATGTAATGGGGTAGTATGGGTTTGTTTTTCTTTTGGGAATGATAGATCTTTCGGTTGGGGAGGCTTGTTTGAATGGTACGAGGTTGAGGAATTTTGTGGTGTAGCAGCAGTTCAAAAATGGGTATAGGAGATAGTAAGGAGATGGACGTTGTACTGTAAGCAAAGGCCGACATTGGTAAGGGTAGTTTTTGATAAAGAATTTGATGGCAGAGTTCATTTTTCTTATGATCAACCAGAGTTCGGCAGTAGTGATTTGGGAAGTTCATTTGTTGTGGGGATTTAGTTGTAGTGTGGGGATGTTGAGGGAAGTCAAAGAGATTAAGGACAACTTGATGTTAATAAAAGTAATTAAGGTAAGCAAATTAATTTAGTTAGTTAAGTATTAATTTAACTACTCAAAATCTTATATAACTTGTATCTCATGCAAATAAAATCAGATTTAAATGCCGTCGGTTATATTGAGCTGTGTTGAAATATTCTACATGCTGGATTTGCACTGCTGGAGTTTATACCGGAATCAAAGACAGTCTAATTTTGGGTTAAATCTGGTCGTTTGGCAATAATTAAAATCAGGTGAGTAAATCTCACTTAAAAAAAAATTCATAGTTAAAAAATAAATTGTTGACTGATTGGATGCATGCCTGAATTATTGAATTACTGTGGTTATATATATTAGTTATTTAGGCTTGGTGGTTGTGGTTATTATATATATATACATATATAGGATTTCCCGTAGTACCATTAGCGGATGCCCGCAGTATCATTAGCGGATGACCCTATGGACCCACGATATATGAGTGGATGACCTTCTATACCGCGATATCCAGCCTTGAAGTAGGATTGGTATTATTATTGTTGTCTGACATCTGTTAATGCAGTAAAAACAGGTTAGAGGGATCCAACTGGATTCCTCACAAATTTATTTTAATATTGTTTCATATAGTGTGTATATGATGTGTGAATTGAATTGATGGTTGGCATGTATGAATGTTGAATATCACTGGCCCTAGATATACATATATATATATATATATATATATATATTAAAAATATCAAAAAGGGATTTTTGGGATTTGAAAAGAAAAATTTACTTTCCGAAATGGAAATGGGATTTCGTGTGTATTGAGAAATATTAACTTGTTTTTAATAATAAAAACAAATAGTTGAATTTATAAACGATGTTTATAAATGGGAAGAAATATTATCATTTGATAATACTAAATTTTAAATTCATTTATGAATTTAAAATGGAAAACTTTATTTTCCAAAATGGAAATTAGATTTCAAATGGAATTTGAAATCGAGCAAAAAAAACTATTACTTGATAACTTGAAATTTTAATTCAAGTATGAAATTTAAAAAGTGATTTTGAAATCGTTTCAAGAAGAAAACAATGGAATTTATTCCGATGTTCGAAATGTAAATTAAATTGAAATAAATACATATAAATTTATGATTTGAATTCGGTGATGTCGAAATTATAGATATAAAATTATTCTTTTTAGAAAAGATATTGAAATTGTATTAAATTAAATTTAATATGAAATGGATTATAGGTTTATATATAATAATAAATTAAATGAGAATCAAATTCAAGTGGAAGTTGTTTTAATATATAAAATAAGGGAGTCAATTTATAAACAAAGTTTATAAATATGATAAAGAAATTTTCATCAGATAATTTAGAAATGGACTTTTCCAAAGTGAATATGGCTTACAAAACCATATTTTAATAGAATAGAAGCTGAGATTTAATCGAGTTTAGGTATTAAAAGCTGTTATCTATCTCAAGATAAGAACGTTGTCGGTCAAGGTCTGAGAGGTAAATAAAATACCCGAACTTGAACGAATTCACTATTATCAAGGATGATATTAGTTTGTAGTGGTAAAAAATATTGAAAATTGATTATTTCCATAAAAGAGATTTATAATTGAAATTCGATTATATCGGTTTGTTATAAATACTTTATGTCTAAATTGGATTTTAATATAGAATTTGAATAAATCCATAGCAAAGTTATGAATGTGGAAATAAATAATCGACGAGTTTGAATAATCTAAATTGTTAGGTTAGATTTGGATAACGGGCTCAATTTATTTTAAGAAACTGGAAATGAAGTTGAAATTCATTTTATAAATGAAGTTAACGTTTATATTTAAATTATAATTAAAACGAACTCGTCGCAGCGCGGTAGTTAGTAAATTGGTGATTCGAACTTCAATTGAGTATACATAACTCAATATAAGTCGGAATTTGATGAAACAAGAAACGCCCGAACCGATTAAATGATTGTTTTTAAATGGAAGAGAGAAATCTGGATTTCGACTTAAAGATTTTGAGTTATGTCAAAATCAAATTTTAGAAAAGTCATTGTAAAAACGTTTTAAAACCATAATAATTTAATTAATTAATTAAAAGGATTTTTAGTGAATAAAAATCTGAATTTCGATTAGAAAATCCAGATTTGAGTATGAAATAAATATGAACTCAAGCAAGTTGAATAAAGTGATTTTTGATAATAAAAATCAAATTTTGAATAATGGAATGATATTAACTAAATAATACAAGAAGTTACATGATATGATTTGAATGAAACTTGATGTGAGTTAAGCAAATTGGATTTGTAAATTAGAAATTGAATTCAAATATGAGGCGTGAGTTATAAATGGAATTCGAATTGTCATAATTGAATTGCAATATGTTTGAACATTATTAATTCAAACCATAAGTGAATGGAGCGGTTGAATTATTTAAAGAATTAATTAGTGGAATTGATTGCGGTTAAATCAAAATAGTTGTATAGGTTGGAATAAAATGAAAATGCAGGTGCATGTATATTAGGCAGGTATGGGATAAAGTGAATGAAGAGTATGAAGATTTTAATTTAAGTGCCCGACAAAAAAGTACATGTTTAAATTTCCATATGAGGTTTTATGCGCCGAATCGGCAAGCCACTTGGCTTTTTGATTTTCTTTTTGAATGGAAAGGGCCTAGAGAGGTGAGTTGGGGTTTGAACTATTGAACGGTACAAAGGAGGTGCTGGCGAAATTTTTCGAAAATTTAAGGAGTTAGAATATTTTTAAGAAATTTGGTAACTAGAAACCAATACAGAAAACCCGATAAGGAAACAAACGTGAATATTAGAAAGGGCCAGTGATTGTTTGATGTTAGAAATTTGGATGGAGGTTTTGTTTTCCTTTGATAGTTAAAACACCGGCTATCAAAGATTTTGACCATCGTTGTCAATACGGAGAGACCGGTTGGATTTAATATCCGAAAACCACTCTGTATAGGCATAGGCATTGTGAATTAGATTACGCCGAAGATAAATTGAAGACGGAGTGGAATGCAAGGGTTGTTATATTATCCAGACCCAGGACAACTTGTATGGACGAATGTTTGACAGAGTATTCCTAACGGATCACATAAGACGATCTTTTCAAGATATTACGTCTGGTGGCGGAGGAATTCGTTTCTCTTAGCTTTTATACCCATATTATTTTTAGAAAGATAAACTAGTGATCTGACGGGTTTGACGATGTGGCATTCAAAGTGTATGGTGGCCAGATGTTCTGAAAGATCAACGTAGCCTCAAGCCTCACAACCAGGAGATGACAAAAATCGGGCAGGCAACATGGCTAGACAGGTCATACCCATGCAGGATATATATGTCACAAATCAAGAGAAAATTCATTATTTGTTCATCTTTCGATTCTGCATCTTACGGATTACGGTTGGACGGCCGACAACCATGGGTGACAATATATTCGCTACACTCAAGCTAAATGAGTGGGCGGTAATGTGTGGCCGGGTAGCAAGACGTTCTTGCTGAACCCCAGTGTATCCTCTATAGAGTACACTAATCGGGAGGTGGTCCCATACCTTGTCATAGTTGGAATCCAATTTCCAATAAGCGCCCTGTGGTTTTTTATTTTATATTATATATATGGAGCGTGAGATGCAAGCGTTCTGCTATTTGGTTATTTATTTGATTAGACATTATTATAATATCATTGGATTTTGACATCAAAAAATGGTTTGGTTATAGTAAGGTAAAAACCGTCTGTGTTTATGTATGGGTTGGTCTTACTATTACCTTTTCTTCCAAAGGATTTTTCAAAGTTAAACAAATTGGTTGGAGTTTACTCACACCAGTCCAATGACTGACCCAGAGTTTATTTTGTTTGTTTTTCCTAAACTCTTGGGTGCCCAAATTTGTACGGGCAGGCAAATGTTTCGGGCTTTTACAAATACACTTCGAGGAGCTTGAAGCAGGAGGCTTCACCGTTAGTTATTTAGAGTAATTTCCGCTGTGATGTATATGTATTGTACTCTAATATGGTATGTATATACAGATTTGTTTTTCAAAATCATGTTATATAATATATTTTATTCGTTCCTTTGTGATATTCTGTTTTGTTATTTTTGTTCTTCTTCTATCTGTTTCGGTTTCGTAAACCCTAATGACTCGTAATTCTGTATCATTTGAGTTGGACATGTGTTGTATTAGTCAGCTCAGATAGTATGGATTTTCGGGTCACTACAAGAAATATTAGCTCTATTAACATCTCTAAGACCAACTCCACATGAATGATCAAAATTGTAGGTTCTAATAAAAACCAAGAGAGTAAGAATGGATCCGAAGAAGCATTAAGATAAAACTTACAACCATCCTTCATCCAAAAGCAATTAACTGAAATTCTATCCCAATGGTTTCTTACAATAATCAAATTATAACCGTTTTTTATTTGATATGCCATTAAAAACTCCCTAAAATCCTCAACTCCATTAAAAAGAAACCAAGAAAATCCACAATAGTTTTTTGAGAACTATTTTTCAATATATCTTTCAAATAATGAGATGAATCAGCTTGTGACTTAATATTTGTTGCAAAATAACTACCAATTGAAGTGCTTTGTACACTTGCACTACCCAAACCACATCCATCAATATCAGCTTCCATAGCACAAACATTTTGCTTAACGGTAAACTTAAAATATTAACTCTTCTCAAAAATTAGAAACCACAAAATGTTAAGCAAGTCTGAATCAATGTCGATAATTATATTCTTATTCTAAAGAACATAAGATATCTCAATAGAAAACTGACTAAGGTGTGACATCACAGAATTCACTTTTAACACCAAATAAAGAAAAGCCTGTGGTAAGTCAAGTAGAATAACAATTCTCATTATGTTTAAAAATAATTAACAAATTATTTGCTTTATCATTGATGATATCAGAACTGCAAAATAAAAATAAAAATAAAAAACCAATTAGCATACTTAAATGAACACAACAACAGTAAAGTAAATTATCATAGCATAACAAATAAAACTAAATTAAAGAAGTATAAATTAATTAAAAAAAATATAATAAATGAATATGACACAGTAAGATTAAAACAAAACATGAATACTAAAACAACAAATGCTAATAAACATAGCATAACACAACAGACCACAAATAAGGTTCACTGGAATGATCGAATGTAGTAAAATTGTAAAACAATAAACAGGGGTGAAGAGATATAAAAACGAACATTAAAATCATACTTTTCCATATACATAAATTCAAAATTGAGATCGAAAACTGGTTGAAGACAAACAGTGTAACCTAGATGAACAAAAATGTGCTTAATGATCGATGGTAATTATATGAAATAATGATAGGAAATGATCGAAACAAAATAAAAACAACATACCTGAATTATGCAAATTGTTTGATGAAGATCGAAATCGCGGATGAAGATCAACAGTAAAGAAAGAAGATCAAGATCGACCAACAACGAAGAAGATCAAATACAAATTCAAAGAAACATGCATCTTGAATCGAGAAGGTAGATGGAATAAGATTGGCAATGAAAATGAGGAAGAAAATAAAAAGAAATTTAAATTTTACAGAATATTTGTCCTTAGAATGAAAAAATAAAGCTCACGTCCTTCTGACAAAAAAACCACGTCCATAGACCCAAAAAAATAAAAGATAAGTTCCTCCAGCCCATTTTCCTATTAAAAATAAATGTTTGGCTTAAATTAAAGTGTAAAAAAGATGTTGCAAGTTATGGGTGTTGTGTATTGCGCCTCATGTACACACGCATACAAATATACATATATGTAGATTATGCGGTGTTGTGTAGTGCGCCTCATGTACACACGCATACAAATATACATACATGTAGATTATGCATAACTGGGCAGTTAAATCGCTTAGCGGTTCTATAGCGGTGGAGGGGTAGAAAGTTATAGCGGTGATAAATCGGGGAAATAACAGGGATATAACGGATTCGTGAAAAGGTTCATTAGATGTTAAAACCAAATATTTAAAACTAAATAATTACCATTCTCATATTATATGTGTAGAAGAAAACAATATTAATTAATCTTACAGAAAAATAGTGTGAAGGACAAAATTAGAGAAAACTTTAGGCACAAGGACAAAAGGCCAAAAATTTAGCCACAAGGACATTTTTTAGTGTCAAATTGGAAAATAATGGTGGCCTCTGAATTCCTTGATTTACAATATAAAGTGTCCTTGTGACTAAATTTTTGGCCTCTTGTCCTTGTGCTTAATTTTTTCTCTAATTTTGTCCTTGTGCCTAAAACTCCTTAATCTTATATATCAAAACCAAAAAAATATAAGCACACTAGATTTGACTACTATAACAGATATCTTTAATGTATTAGACATTTATGCATTAAAATTAGCTTTTTACACTAACTTTATTAGTCCTTTTATAAAGAGAACTAGTCAAATTGAGTTCTATATATTAATATTGCTAAAGCGATTGCTAAAAAGCGTTGATTTAGAGGATGCGTCGGAAAATATCGGGGCTAAGAGCAGACCTACTATTCATCAATGCTGAATTGAAATAGCGTAATGGTTAAAGAGCGGTATGAGCTATATAGCGAGGATTTAGCGGGCCTTTAACTGCATAGATGTATACACATACATATATACATGTATATTATATGTGAGTTGTATTAGATATAGCACCATAAGTTGTGGTCTTCTCCAATTTCGAAATGCTCATTCACACACATCTCCATCACCACTTCACCTCCAACCGTGGTCAAACTTTTGTTAGTTGTTGACACCATGTCAACTTTTAAAAGTTCCATATCACTTCAGCTCTAGAAACCCATTAGACATTTATACGCTAAGCCGTCACCGCTTGGCTCTCTCGTTGCTTTCTTGACTCCTTCCTTGGTTCCTTAGTTCCTTCCTTCCACGTTCGACGTATGTAACAACTCGCATTTTTGACCATCTCGAATCGGTAATTAAACCAACTTAAATCGTTCATAAAGACAGATAGTTATGGGTATAGACAAATTTGAACACAAAGAACAGAGCTTTCATTTTATTACAAAATATATACATCAAAGTTACAGTAAATCAGAGTACAACATAAGCTCCAGCGGAAACTCAAAACTCACAACAACAGAAGTAAAATCTCAAACGTATCTCTAGCTACAAAACCTGAATCCAGCTCTAAATGCTAACCTGCAAATTAAACTACTAGATGCCCGTGCAAAATTATGGGCATCCAGAGTTTAGGTGGGAACAATAAACTCCAGGTCAGTCGTGAGTGACAACGCTGGAAATGGGTGTTGGGTTCGATGCTGCGGACGCTGGAGAGGAGGAGCGACTGGCATCGGTGAAGAAGTGGTGACCAGGCTAAAGCTTCTATCTTTTTCTTCGTTGTTTTGAAATTTAACGTATATTAAGAAATTTATTTAAGTTGGTTTAATTACCAGCGAGAATCGGGCAAAAATGCGGGTTGTTACAACATAGGCAACAAACTGTAGCTGCTACTCCCAAGATACATTGAGCTTTGAAAACCAATTTTGTGATATATTTCTTGTACAAAAACTATTAAATAATACTAAAGCAGAATCTTTTAAAGCTCTCTCCTTATTTTCAGGAGTTTTCTCTCTTTTCCTTAAATCTCTCTAGATATTTCATTTTTAAATTACATTATCATTTTACGCTTATTTACATTTTCTCTCACGTTATTTTTAACATGGACATTTCCAAGTTTACACAATTATTTATTAACAATTAACTCCTGACATTTTACATTTAAGTCTAGGTATTTAAATTAATTACAGAACCCAAAATTTAAGTAATTTAAATAAATCTAATTAACTATATTTTTTTAAATAATAAAAATGACAAAATTTTGTTTTTAGGATCTAAATACCTATACTTTAAATTTTTCATAATCATTTAAGTCTCTTTCAATTCTTTCTTAACGTTTTACATTTAGTACCATATTTTATAATTAACTACATAATAATAAAACCATATAAATAATTTTAGCAAACTATTATTCATCAATTCGTCTAATAAATCACATCAAGATTAACCATATTCATATCAACAAAAATGAAAAAAAAATCAAATGCATAAACACATTAATCACAAAGCACAAATTATACACAAGAAGCCATTTCTTTCTGCCATTTTACTTCCACTCCTGGTGTGCTGCTCAAGCTCGACTTCTCCAAAGCCTTTGATTCTGTGAACTGGAACTTCATACTTGACCTTATGTCCCATCGTGGCTTTCCACCAAAATGGTGCAACTGGATAAAACACCTCCTGAACACAAGCATCTCCACCATCTGCGTTAACGGTGAAACAGGTGGTCTCATAAAATCTAACCGTGGACTCAGACAAGGAGACCCTCTTTCACCCCTCATCTTTGTCCTAATTGCCGATGTTTTCAATCGAACGGTTAAACTAGCCATATCCAATAATCTGCTCTCTGGTCTTAACCTCCCAAATAATAACTCCACCATCTCCAATCTACAATTTGCTGACGACACCATACTCTTTTTCTGTCCTGCCCCCTCCCACATCCACTGTCTCAAGGTGCTCCTGTACACATTTGAACTTATATCCGGTATATCTATTAATTATGGCAAAAGCTCCATTATCATGCTTGGAAACTCAATTGAACTTGGCCCCTCTATTTCCAGTTGCCTCAATTGCAAGCTGGAATCCTTCCCAATTACCTATCTGGGGGTGCCTCTCCGACCTTCCAGACTCTTGAGATCTGACTGGTTCCCTCTTATATCCATAATTGAACATAGATTATCAGGTTGGAAATCCAACTCCCTATCGTTGGCTGGTCGTCTCATCCTAGTTAGATCTGTTCTCTCTTCAATTCCCTTCTACTGGATGTCCTTTCATAAACTCCCATCTTGGGTTATCACGAAAATTGATACCATTCGGAGCTCTTTTCTCTAGAATGGGAGAAGAGTTAAACGCCTAATCAATTGGCAAACGGTCTGGATGCCTCGTAAACACGGAGGCCTGGGCATACCTGACCTTGCCCTCTTCAACCAAGCACTATTGGCTAAGTGGATATGGCGTATCCTTACCCCTGGATCCTTTCACTACACCATATCAGCTAATTTGGCACACCAGGATGCGGGCGTAAATTGGGCTATAAGCCGTATCAAATTTGACAGTGCTCAAATCCGTATCAAACTAAGTTTTGTGATCCGCACCACCCCAAACACCCTTAATCTGACCATCCATCAACGAAGTCCTGGATTAGTTCATTTGATGCGGCTTTGGACCGTATGAAATTCGTATCAAATCCCCCCTCCCCGTACCTATACATAGTCACGATCGAGTTTTGCCTTATCAAAACTTTCGACTGAACAATCCCTCTTTTTATTTTGCAATGTTGACCACCGAATACCCAAATTAGGGTTTTGGTACTCGACCGAGTTCCTTTGTCAATAATCGATCCACCACAGTCCATGAGTTATCATCATCTCGCGATGCCTTCAGCTGACCGGCGAAGTCTCAGTCCACCGCTGTCCATCCTTCTCGTTGCCTCTGGAGGTGAGTACTAGATCACCGTTAAATTTAAATTGAATTGGGTTTAATTTGGGTTTAATTTGAATTCGAATTGGGTTTAAATTAGGTTTAATATGCTGCTATTGTGTTTAAATTGGGTATTATCCCCAGTATTATAGTGCAGCAGTGTATTTGCTATCATTTACTTGTGTTTGTCTACCTTGAATTCAGACACTTTTGATTGTGTTGCCCTACTCATTTGTGTGTATTATTGCACCATGTACACTAATCCTTATAACTGATCTGAAGTGCATGTGTATGATTTGATTTGAGAACTAAAGCATACTAGTTCTGTTGACTGAGCTGCATGTATCTGGTAATTGATATTGGGAAATTTGTGTGATTGAGTAGAAAAGCCGGTGATGGATGCATAAATGGAAATAGAATGGCATTTATAGGTTGAAATTTAGTCAAATTGTTTGGTGTGTCATGTGTGTCACACTGCGTGTGAGTAAAGGCGTAAAACTGCTTTTCCATTTACTTGCTGCATTGAACCAAGTTGATTTGTGCTCATGGAACAAATCATTTTTGTTAGTCAACTTACGTGCAAAAATAGAAGCTGACTATTAATATAACATGTGTGTGCAGCATGCAGCCTCCGTCATTTGGATGAAGCTAATAAGCATGGATGTGAGTTTGTTGATCTAAACTTCAGGTAATATCTCGCTTTTTCTATGAAAATTTATGTGTTATGGAATAGATACATGAAAATTTATATGCAAAAATACTTCGTTTGATATCTATAACCTTTGCGGCGAGATCAGTTCGGCCACAAGATTTTGCAAGTGCATGTTTTGTTGCTGCAAACATGGCCTGAGTCCATTTTTGAGTGTCCATAACTCTTTCATATCAAGTCGGAATTCATTAATTCTTTTAGCCTCAAAGTCGTAACCAGAAGCGATTTTAGATCAGGTCAAAACTAGAGTATGAGTCCATGTTTGAAGCTCTGAATAGGGCTGGTTAAGGGCGAATAGGGCTGGTTAAGGGCGACTACTCGTAGAATTTGCTAATGCAATGTTATATCTACATTGCAGCCAAGTGACAATAATGAGAATTATAATAATGTGGACATATCCTCTATATTGCTCTTTAATTAGGCTATAAAAACTGTCTTTAATCAAGACTCGGTCTCGACTGAACAAGTAAAAATGTTGTAGACTTGCAATATTCAGCTACTAATGAAAATAATAATGTGGACATATATCTTATCCTAAACTATGCTGTTTGCACTTTTTTACAGGTCTTTGTAGTGTACATGCTATACGCTATCCAAGCTAACTTATTACCAGGCCTTGGATAGAATAGTGTGTTGATCTTCCTGAAGGGTTCCTTCACGTCTTGGATAGAATGCAATGTTTTGGTGGATGTTCATCTTGAAGGAAGCATTGATTCAACAAGCTCACGACGCCGGTTCGGGTATTTTTCACAGCTTATTGTAATGTAACATTATGTATTTTCTTTAGTGTAATGAAACATCGTGTACTTATTTATTGTAATGTAATCAAATAGCATGTATCATTATATCTTGTAATGTAATGAAATATTTCATACAAATGTTTTGTTTACTGTTACAATTGTGAACTAGTGTATCATGTGTTATATATGCTTTGTGTTACAAATAATATGTGCTGCAGTTTCTGCTTATATATATATATATATATATATATATATATATATATATATATATATAGGGAAAGTCTATTGGAACACAAAATTTAGACATAATTGGTGACACAACTAATCTCCACCATTAGATCACCCCATGAATTACACCTCTCCACATACGGACAAAAAGATCCAACGGTTGAGGCTTTGTGTCTCTAAGTTTGTGTCTAATTTTGTGTTCAAATAGCCGGCCCTATATATATATAAGATATGGTTTTTAGCCGTATCTACATACACTTTAGATACGGTTAATAGCCGTATGTTAATCCATTGAGATACGGGTTAAAGTCGTATCTAATAATTTAACATGCCACTTTTTGATATAGCTATTTACCGTGCCCAGTAGCTTTAGATACGGCTAAAAACGCAGCCTAATCAGCATATATGGTGTAGTGTTTGTCTGGAAAGAATGGATTTTATCAAGACACTACACATCAAACCCAAACCTTGTCCTCCATTGTTCGCCGATGGCCAAACCGTCTCCTTTTTTGGCGGGTGTTATATCCATAATCCCTAGAATAAAATCGCTTTTTCATGTTACACTGGGTTCTGGTGATTGCTGCCTCTTTTGGTTCGACATTTGGTGTAGTCACTTACCTCTTTCTAAGCTTTACCCAAATCTTTCTCTTCTACCTCTGGGCCTTTTCCCCCTGTTTCGCCTATTTTGGGCTCCAGCCAATCAAGCCTGTATCCTTTGGGCCTCTTCGATTTCAATACCCTATCTGGAATCCATCAAATACTAAGTGCTGCAACCTCAGTCGACCCCTCATTTGGGCCTGATTAATACTTGTGGGCTTTAAACAAAAGCAAAGGTTTTTCAGTTTCTTCCTGCTACAGTTATCTATCTCATCCAGGGCGTTGCTTCGCCTTTCCTCGCCTATGGAAATGTCGGCTATCACCTTGTATGATATTCCTGCAATGGTGCTTGGTTCATCATCGAATCAACACCAAGAGAAGACTTCACAAACTACACATCTCTGACAATCCCAAATGTACGTTCTGCAATGCAAATGAGGAAACAATCGAACACCTTGACTGCGGCTTCTCCTTCAAGATTTGGGCTGCATCCAGCGCCTTTCTTCTTGGCTACATACCCATCGTCACTTCTTTCTTTGAATATTAGCAACATAACCCACCAGATCACTTGATGGACTCCTTTTTGACGATTTTTTGTTGGGGTATCTGGATTGAGCGCAATGCACACATATCTTTAATAAAAGAAAGATGCACTTCTTTGGTACCTGTAGCTTTACTGTTCACCAATTTGAAACATATACAGGAATTTCTAGGCATGCTCGCTTCAGGTACACCGTCCAGGCGCCTCCTTCTCCTGGTACCCAATGCAGTAGCTCAGCCCAGCGTGGATGAGGGCTCGTGGTGCTTTACTATGCTGGTTGGACATGTCTTATGTTATATGCAGTATGACGTTTAGACTGTTTAATTATTACCCTATGATACTAGTCTTTTGGGATGCAACATATGTATGTACTATGTAATATATCTATTTAGACTGTTTATGGGACATCCCCCGTCCTGAACTCTATGCCACTGGTTGGGCCTGTCAACTAGACTATTATATCTATATATTATGCTAATCGGCTATGTAGCCCCGTGCTGCACAACCTTCTTCCTCAAAAAAAAAAAAAAAATCACAAATTTAAAGTTGAACTCGTTTACATCATTATATTTACCATATATTACATTATAATATTGATGTCAAACGTCTACATTTTAAAATTTATTTATTCATTTACAAAACAATACACAATATCATTCTACTAAATAATAGTAAAGCAGAAACTTTTAAAGCTCTCTCCTTTACTTTCGGGAGTTTATCTCTTCTCCTTAAATCTCTCCGATATTTTATTTTTAAATTACATTATCATTTTACATTTATTTACAATTTTCTCACATTATGTTTAATTTTTCTGTCATTTTACATTTTGACATGGACATTTCAAAGTTTATACAATTATTTATTGACAGTTAGCCCTAACATTTTACATTTAAGTCTAGATATTTAAATTAATTACAAAATCCAAAATTTAAGTAACTTAAAAAATCTAATTAACTTTTTTTTAAAATACTAAAGATGACAAAATTATGTTTTTTGGCTCTAAATACCTATACTTTAAATTTTCTATAATCATTTAAGTCTCTTTCAATTCTTTCTTGACATTTTACATTTGGGACCATATTTTATAATTAATTACATAATAATAGAACTATATAAATAATTTTAGCAAACTATTGTTCTTTAATTCATTTAATAAATCACATCAGGATTAACCATATTCATATCAACAAAAATGAAAAAAAAATCAAATGTATAATACATCAATCGCAAAGCATATATTATACACATAATTAATTATCACAAATATAAACTCGAACTCATTTACGTCAATATATTTACCGTATATTGCGTTGTAATATTGATGTCAAAAGTCTACATTTTAAATTTTATTTAGTCATTTAAAAAACAATGCACAATATCAATCTATTAAATAATAATAAAGTGGAAACTTTTAAAGCTCTCTCCTTACTTTCATTGTTTCTCTTTTCTCCTTAAATTTCTCCGGATATTTTATTTTTAAATTACATTATCATTTTATGCTTATTTACAATTTCTCTCGTGTTATTTTTTACTTTTTCTATCATTTTACATTTTGGCATGGACTTTTCAAAGTTTAGTACACAATTATTTATTGACAGTTAGCTCCGAACTTTTATATTTAAGTCTAGATATTTAAATTAATTACAAAAAACCCAAAATTTAAGCAATTTAAATAATTCTAATTGCCTTACACAAAAATATTGTGAAGGACAAAATTAACAAAAAATATATCCATAAGGACAAGAGACTAAAAATTTAACCACAAGGACAAATTTTAATGTAAAGTATGAAATGATAGTAGGCCCCTGAATTCCTCCCTTTGCATTAAAATTTTTCCCTAGGATTAAAATTTTAGCCTCTTGTCCTTATTGTTAATTTTTTTGTTAATTTTGTCCTCATGCTTAAAAAACCCATTAACTTATATATATTTTTAAAGTTGAAAATATGGAGAAAGACAAAGTTAGCAATTTTTTTAGATAAAAGTATGGAAAGTTTTAAAATTGGGGAGTAGGAAAGTTATTGGGTAAAAGTGAAAATGGGAGTGGGCCCCCTGAATTCTACTTTTGCCTAAGTTTTGTCCTTCTCACCAATTTCAAAACTTTGTATACTTTTCAGCTAAATTTTTTGGTAAGTTTGTCCTTTAAAAGAAATTCCTCTTTTTTAAAATACTAGAAATGACAAAATTATGTTTTTTGGCACTAAATACCTATACTTTAAATTTTCTATAATCATTTAAGTCTCTTTCAATTTTTTTCTTAACATTTTACATTTAGTACCATATTTTATAATTAATTACATAATAATAAAACTATATAAATAATTTTAGCAAACTATTATTCATTGGTTCATCTAATAAATCACATCAAGATTAACCATATTCATATCAAAAAAAAAAAAAAATCAAATGTATAAACATGTCAATCACAAAGCATAAATTGTACACATAATTAATTATCACAAATTTAAAGTTGAACTCATTTACGTCAATATATTTACCGTATATTGCATTATAATATTGATGTCAAACATCTACATTTTAAAATTGATTTAGTCATTTACAAATAATGCACAATATCAATCTACTAAATAATAGTAAAGAAGAAACTTTTAAAACTCTCTCCTTACTTTCAGGAGTTTTTCTCTTCTCCTTAAAACTCTCTGGATATTTTATTTTTAAATTACATTATCATTTTACGCTTATTTACAATTTCTCTCACGTTATTTTTACTTTTTCTATCATTTTACATTTTGGCATGGACATTTCAAAGTTTACACAATTATTTACTGACGGTTAGCTCCTAACATTTTACATTTAAATATAGATATTTAAATTAATTACAAAACCCAAAATTTAAGTAATTTAAATAAATTTAATTAACTTATATTTTTTTAAAAATATTAAAAAAATGACAAAATTATGTTTTTTTGGCCCTGAATACCTATACTTTAAATATTCTATAATCATTTAAATCCTTTTCAATTCATTCTTAACATTTTACATTTTGTACCATATTTTATAATTAATTGCATAATAATAAACTATAAATAATTTTAGCAAACTATTATTCATTGATTCGTCTAATAAATCATATCAAGATTAACCATATTCATATCAACAAAAATGAAAAAAAATCAAATGTATAAACACGTCAATCACAAAGCATAAATTATACACATAATTAATTATTACAGATTTAAAGTTGAACGCATTTACGTCAATATATTCACATATATTGCATTGTCACTACTACAAATCTGTGTTTTTCTAATGCATTATTTGTGTCAGCATAGCGTCGCTAATAATTTTAGTGATGCCTTAGTGATGCCAAAAGTGCATCAGAATAATGAGTGTTACTAAATTGCATGGCGTAGTTAAAACGTCAAAAGTGTGGTGTTGCTATGATGTCACTAAAATATAGTGATGTCACTGTGACTCCTATAATTTGATGCAGAACATGTGTCGCAAATGCCTTGCTAACTTAGTGACGCTAATGTTATGTCTGCTTTCAAAAGCAAAAAACGTCATAATGGAATCGCTAAAATTTAATGATGTCATTGCAATGCATCCTGTTGCCAATGCAAATTATGTGGATACACACCATCTAATTTATTCAATTCAGTTGTTCAAAATTCCAAAAGAAGAAACATATCATATAAAATTGCACAAGAGAATAGTACACCAATAAGTGAAATCCAACAGAGTATGTATAAGATTAAACAAGCAAAATAAACTATAATTCTTAACCAACAATTTAACTTATACAAAAGTGTAAAAAATTTCAAACATTCCATATTGTCATCAAATTTCTCTTAATACTTCATCTCCTTTTCTTTATGATTACCATCATCTCTTGCAATCATAGAAATTTCGCACATCATCTCTTGGAATCATCACTACCAACATTTATTACAAATATCAACATAATTCACGCCCTCACCGGCCAAGTTGGATTGTATATCTGTCATTTACAAAAATGAACATATAAATAAATGTTAGCACGATATCTAGAAGAGGAGATATAGTATTAAAATTTATAATCAACCATGGACGTTGTTCCAAGCAAAATTTGGATTATCAAATGTCAACAATATAGTATGTACCAACATCCTCATACATAATAAAAAATGATGAGTTTTTTAGACACAATATTGCCACAAGTTTCCACATGTTAAAAGAAATTACTGCTTACCTCCACTTTAATTGCGCATTCATCTTCACCTTCTCAAACTTGAGTGCAGTCATCTTGTGCCTTTCGATATGATCAACACAGTAGAAGCAACAGTCACCATTACCATAAACATCTGTGCTTTTACTCAAAGCATTGTGTGAACTATTCCTGTCATCAGTCTGAGTTTCTCCAACCTATTTTTGATGAACCAACAAATGTGCGATAATAGAGTAACTATCAAGTGTAGTTCATACCTTTGCATTCAACTTTAATTTTACATTGAAACTTTAGTTGCAGTATCTCTTATCTGGATCCTTTTATGCTTCTACGAAGTCTGTTTTCTATTCAATCAACGCATGTGAAATAGTATACTTACTTTGCTATATAAATGAAAGTACCTATCACTTGATATATTAAAACTCTCCAAACTCACTGACAAATGAGATTATGGCAGCTAGATGTGATAGGCATAGATGAAGCCCCATTCTTTGAAGATCTATATGACTTCTACGGCTGACCGTGATGGCATAACCGTGATTGTAGCAGGGTGAAACACTAGGATCAACGCTTTACTTTATATTTAAGAGATAAAAAGCATAAATAAGTAGTGTATATGAGATGTGGACTGCATATTCTATTAAAAACAGAGAGCAAATGCTATGACATCATTTTTTTCGATTTATATTCTTTAGATATCAAATATTTTAGTTGACTACTAATAAAGGAAAGCAGATGCATACACAACGAGGTTAAACGCTATCTCGGAACCTGTTATCCCTTTAGAAAATTGGCTTGATGGAATTTCATCGGCTAATACAAAGGATACTGAATTCCTAAAAGAAGAAAATAGATAATTTAATTAATTGGATGAACTCATATACTGATGCCATTTATAGGATCACTCAGATTTTAAGTGCACTGGTAACAGTACTGAAAACAATACAAAAGCATTGTACAAAGAGAACTGAGCATAAGTTTGAACTAACAAAACATAAGCAATACCAACCAATGTTCTGGATAAGCACACCTCAGTTTTAGGAAAAGTTGTACAAAAAGTTAACCAATCACCCATGCACCATCAATTTTGGTAATTCATGAATGACATTTAACAAAATTTATGTCTCTATGATCTAACATAATGTCATATATATATATGTATATATATGTGTGTGTGTGTGTTTTGTTAATAGATTTACTTAATTGTGTAGAACGAGTGCACCTATCCATGGTGGAAAATCAAAGCGTGAGATGAGTCAGAATCATCCAGAAAGTTATCAGGCCGAATCCAGAAGATATTGTTCTTTGAAATTCGGAGGGGAGATAGAAACAGATGAAGAAATTTCTTTGGCTCCTGATTAAACAATGATTTTAATTTAAGCAAGATGGCAACAGATCTAACCATGCCAGGCATGCGAGCATGTAGGAAAGAGAAAGATCATTGGTATCTCAGCCTTTTGGCATTGCCAAAAAAAAAAAAAAACCATTTCTAATGCAATTTCGAAAGATTAGATGAGGATTTGATATGCTTGATACCACCATGGCCAGCAAGATCGCGAATGGATTTATGATTTGTGAAATTTTGAGAAAGACCGGTCCTTCCTCCCCAATCCCTTTCCTCTCCCTAACATTTCGATTCTTTGTATATCTGTTGGATTTTGTGGAGTTCGGCTCAAGGAGAGTGGATAAAAGTGGATTTCAAGGGTGTATTTTGGGGATGATTTGGGATTTTTTCTCATTTCAATTAAATTTTGGGCGATGGAAACTTTAGGTTCTTGCGATCCATGTCACAAACTAGGCCACACTTGGATTTCAAATAACATTTCCTATTTACTTTCTAATGTTGATGTGGATCACTAAAGAGGTTTTGTCAGCCTAACCCTTTTGAATGTTATTAAAGAAAAAAAAATTAAATAGATAGATTTTGAAATGTCATTAAAATTTTAAACTGTACTATAATTCATTATAAGTTTAATTAAAATCAAGGGTATTGTCATAAAAAAAAATTATAGCATAGTAGCGTAATTAAATAGTAAAACATTTTTTAAATTTGTTAAATATTATTATAACTATGTTTTATTTTTAAATTTGTTTTTAGATATTAACTAAGATATTATTTTAAAATTTTGAAATCCTACCTTATATTAAAATCATATGAGAAAGTAAAATATTTGATTCTATAACATTACTTCTCAATGTGATATTCATATAATTAATTTCAACTATTTGTCGATGAAAGTTTGTTATAAGAAAATGGGGTCATAAATCAAACCGGTTAGAAATGACAAAAATTATATAATTTAACTAATAATTGAGCATTGCATACATAATTTAAATTAAATTATGTATGCAATGCTCAATTATTAGTTAAATTATATAATTTTTGTCATTTCTAACCGGTTTGATTTATGACCCCATAGAGAGACTAGTGAAAAGCTAAAAATTAGAGAAAAGACGGTTTCATCACTAAGGCATCGCTAATTTTCTTTGGCATCGCTATGGTGTAGGGAGTTAGTGATGCCACTGCGATGCCATATATAAAGTATCACTAATCATAGTGGTGTCACTAAGGAGTTTTTGATACCAATGCTTTAATGACGGTGCAGTGACCATACAAAAATTGGCGACGTCGAGCTATCGCTGCATCGCTAAGGCATCGCTATATGACGTCAAAAATCAACCTGCTTGTGTAATATTGATGTCAAACGTTTACATTTTAAAATTTATTTAGTCATTTACAAAAACGTTGCACAATATCAATCTATCTACCGAATAATAGTAAAGCAGAAACTTTTAAAGCTCTCTCCTTACTTCTAGGAGTTTTCTCTCTTCTACTTAAATCTCCCCAGATATTTTATTTTTAAATTACATTATCATTTTACATTTATTTACAATTTCTCTTACATTATTTTTTACTTCTACTGTCATTTTACATTTTGACACGGACATTTCAAATTTTACTCAATTATTTATAACAGTTAGCTCCTAACATTTTACATTTAAGTCTAGCTATTTAAATTAATTACAAAATCCAAAATTTAAGTAATTTAAATAAATCTAATTAACTATATTTCTTTTAGGGTTTTTAGGCACAAGGACAAATTTAACAAAAAAATAATCCATAAGAACAAGAGGCTAAATTTTTAACCACAAGGACACTTTTTAGTGTAAATGGAGGAATTCAGGGGAACACTATCATTTCATACTTTACACTAAAGTTTGTCCTTGTGGTTAATTTTTTTTCCGTTGTCCTTATGGATAAATTTTTTGTTAATTTTGTCCTTCACACTATTTTCCTGTTTCTTTTAAATACTAAAAATGACAAAATTATATTTTTTGACTCTAAATATCCACACTTAAAATTTTCTATAATCATTTAAGTCTATTTCAATTCTTTTTTAACATTTTACATTTAGTACCATATTTTATAATTAATTACATAATTACAAAACTATATAAATGATTTTAGCAAACTATTCTTCATTGATTCGTGTAATAAATCACATCAAAATTAACCATATTCATATCAACAAAAATGAAAAGTAAATAAATAAATATATATATAGAAAATAGGAAGAAGGACAAACTTAACAAAAAAATTGGTGAAAAGTATGGAAAATTTAGAATTTAGTGAGAAGGCCAAATGATAGTGTAAATAGGAAAAGGTTAGTGAGCCCCCTGAATTCTTTAGTGTAAATTTGTCCTTCTCCCTAATTTTGAAACTTTCCATACTTTTCACCAAAAAATTTCCAAAGTTCTTCCTTTAAAAGAAAATCCTCCTTGTGTCGATCACGAAACAAAAATTATACAGATAATTAATTATCACAAATTTAAAGTTGAACTCGTTTACGACAAAATATTTACATACATTACCTTGTAATATTAACGCCGAACGTCTACATTTTAAAATTTATTTAGTCATTTAGAAAACGCTGTACAATGTTAATTAAGATTGTATATTTTAGTTAATATGTTTAAATTAATTATGTGATTTTGAATAAAACCAATAAATTGTTGTTGATTCATCTAATTAATGCTAAGTGTGATTTTTTTTTTTTTTTTTGAGGAAGATGGGTGTGTAGCGTGATACTACACAACCGGCTACGCGTAATCATAGTAGATAATAATATAAACTGGTTGACAAGCACAACCATTGGCTAAAAGGTCTAGACCCAGTCGGCCAATAAAAGCGATACAAGTACTAATCTGAATATGCTAAGTGTGATATTTTAAAATGCAAACCATGTACATATCTAAAAATGGCAACATTAACTTTTCTTTCAAATATAAAGTTAAATAAGTCACACAGTTTAAATAATATGTGTAAACAATAATTAAAAAAATAATATGTTATACAATTATCTTAATAAATTTACCATAAACCGCTTTAAATACCCGCATTTTAATATATTTATAATTATTTGTTGAACCTCCTCAATTCTTTCGTGATATTTTGTATTTCAATCCATATGTTTAAACTACTCATGAAATCTAAATTCTAATTATTTAAATAATTTTAGAGAATATTTAGTCCATTTTTCTAATAGCTGTTAAGAATACACGCCAACTTTACTATGTTTGTTCATATTAAAAAAATATTTTTCTGTGCAACTATAAGGTTTTATAAATCACGTAACGTGAACTATATATATCAACAATAATGACAAAATTAATTAGTAAATTAGTTATGATTTATTTATATCAAGAATTTATCATATATTATCATAAAATTATTTTTAAACATCATTAATTTCACAACAAATTTATACATTATTTTGTAAATTTCTTTTCAAATCTTCCTGCTCTGTTATACAGTTAAATTAACTTTGTAATTTTACATTAAAAATATTTAAACAAACTCTATTAAATATAAATTAACTTTATAGTTTTACATTTAACATATTTAAACAAACTCTATTAAATAATATTTGCTGATTCATCAAATAAACTACTAACAGACATCAGTTCAACAAGTATATTTATATTAACAAAGATAATTAAAAAAAGTCTCAAATACATATAGATACATATTATTTGTGTAAGTCATAGAATTACACACAAACAATAATAATAATTGTAATTAATATTTTATGTATTTCACATCAAAATTTATCGTATATTGTATAACAAATTTCGCTTTTTAACATTAAAATAATAAATACTATTTTTAATAGTATTATCGTGTGCATTGCACGGATTACTCACTGCTACATATTAGATAGAAGGGAGGGGAAAAAAAAAAAACATTTTAAAATAGTATTCTGATGTGTGCGATAATTGACCAAGTTTTAGATGAAGGTTTAAAGTTCAATTACAATTCCAAAAACGATATTTTGGAACAAATTAAAATGAGCCCTAATGTAAATAAAAATTTCTTCTTTTCGTCTCCAGTCTCCTCCACTGCTTCTTGCAAAATAGCAATGGCAGTTGATTCCGCCAACGGATCACCCAAAGTTGAAAGACCTGCTCCAAGTCCACACGGTGCAAAACCGACTAAGGTTAGCGAAGATGAACTCCGTGAAGTGGCGCGAAGGTTGGCCAATCAGCCTATTTCGAACTCCGATTCTGGTGCTTGGGGAATCCTTACAGCCATTTCTAGGCTTTCCAGGAAGAGGGTTCAGGTTTTATTTTGTTTTATTTTTTAGTCTTTTAAACCCTAGACCGAATTTGGATTTTTTTTTTTTTTTTTTAAATAATGTTTTTTGCATGCCTAAAATGTTATATTGGTACACGTATTTCACATCAAAGTTAATAATGATCTCAGTAACATCCGAACATGAATAAATGTAGAAAATCAAAAACAACGCTGTGTTTTTACTTTTTCATGATGATATGGATGGTTCTTGGAATGCAAAAAGGTTGCGTAATTGTATCGTTAAAATAGTTAGATATTGATAATTGTTGGAACTTGTTGATTTACTGATGAATTATTTAAAATAACATAAAAGAAACATTGTTTTTGAACTGTTGTCTGCCAAGCATACAGTAAAGTTTCCCAATACACATTGTTTTGATTCATGCTTAAATACTAGTACTCCGACAAAAACAAATGTCATTCTTTTTTTTTGTTAATTTTGGTTAAATGTCAAATAATACCATGGAAAAAAATTAAAAACTAAAGAGATTTAACGAGGCTTTTGTGGGCAGAACAAAATAATTAGCATTGGAAAGATTTAAGGAGACACGTTCCTTATTTTTTTGGTTTCACACGGTTTGATTTTGCCAACATACCAGAGGTAAACTCCCTAATTTGACTATACGTTTATTCCAACTGTTAACTTATGCATTTTTTTGAACAACATGTTGCGACATACCGTGAAGAATAGAATATCTGATTTGTCAAGGGACATCAGTCAAATTCATCTCTACCAGTTGTTTTTACCCTGTACCCTCTCATTCCATATCAGTTGCGCTCTTTCTGTGATACTTGTTTATATAATTAGTCTAAATTGTATCTCTCCATTCTCTTCAACATACTGGGAAGTGGAAATAAATCACTGTTGGCACATAAAATTGCAGCAACAAATCTTAGTTTATACCGAGGGCCATATTTTGACTTGTATGCTAACATACATTGTTGAGACTCTCTCCGAAAGTGAAAACAACACCATAAGCTATCCCTTTTTATGCTTTATCTTACTTCCGCTTATTTTTGACAGAACATAACACACTACGTTAAGGTGGCTACTATGTGTTGATAAATACCTAACGGTGTTATCCATGCTGTTTAGCTCAATGTTATAAATCTTTTCATCATCTTACAGTGCATTCACAGACAAGCGGTTGGAACAGTGATTATCGTTTGCATACTTTTACGTCCGACGTATCTTTAACAACTAAGTCAGTATTCTCCTCCTGATAATTTCTGTAGAATCCTAAATTTTAGTAAAACATTATTCATAAATTTAATTAAAACTAATTAAATCGGAGTAATATGGTGGATGAGGTAAGGAGATTTGTATTTAATAAATTAATCAGAAGGTTGACCGTTATAACCAAATAAACATGTATAAGAAAGGGAGACATGAGGAGGGCAATATTGGCATTCGGCCCGAGATATATATGTCGTGTTCTCCAATAGTTCACTCACAATATACATTATGAAACCTAAACCAATCTAAAAGAAAACCCCAAGAAGGCCGGCCATTACAAGTAGGAAAAGAAGAAGATAAAAGCTAGAAAACTTAAAAGCTTGGAATACATCATTAACAAATCTCATCATCTCTATCCGATCTAGGTAAATAATATACCTACCCATATGGTTTCGATCATTATGTGGTAACCGAAAGTTGTGTTGAATGTTAAGTTTGGTTTCGAGTTGATCTTTGATGTGCATGTATTGTTGTGAATCATTCATAACATTGGTTTCAGATGATTAAGGTTATGATATATGTTGGTTTAAATGAAAGATGATTTTGTGTATCATCATCACATGCAAATAACCTGTTTTGTATGTGAAATGTCAATATAAGTAAAAATGATTAATTAGGGCGAAACCTCTAGATATCTCCAAATCTTATGAAATTAATATATAATGTGTGTTGAACGTTTTCAGAGTTGAGTTTCGAATTTCATAAATTGTTATGCTTATATGAATTTGTTATGAATTTCATAAGGATGCATGCTTTAGGAAAGATTATGCGTTAATTCTAGTATTAACGGATGAGTAGTTAGACCCATGTATTTCGTATTTTTATGAAGTACAAAGTACTTGGAAAAATGTATAATTTTATTCAGAATTTTTTTGTAAACCAATAGATTTTCGACAAATATAGTGGAGTTGGTGAAAAGAAATACTTGATAAAAATAAATTAGTTTTGTATAAAATTACTGTCAGTGCCATTTTCAAAATCGGAAGCCTTTCTAATAACGGTCAAAACTCACCTTCGGATGCACTGAATAACTGAAGTATCATGTGTGATGCTTGAAGTGTTCAGGCTTCCGCCTCTCACCTTCCAGGTACGGGATTTAGCGATGATACTTATATATACACTTTGATTTTAAAAGATAGCCACTCCGCTAAAGGTTGTTGCCTTGACTCTTTCGGTTATGCCGGAGGGGTGTTTTCTCTGTAAAAGACCTATTTTACTTATGTGTGTGCACACACACACACACACAGATATATATATGTACCTATTGAAGATTCTAGGCTGTTCTTTCGAAAGGAATGAGGTTGAATGCCTCTAGGTCTTTTGTTGGCACTGGAGTAGGCTTCCTAACCGAAGCCTATGCTTCCGAAGGCTTAGATATTCTTGGAGTCGTTGCCTCCGCAGACATGCCTTTATAAAGCTAATTTCATAAAACTCTTCCTTAGGCACCTGTTGGAGTCCTTAAGGAGCTTTTTCTAAAATAAAATGTTTTGAGGCTTTGCCTCCAAGGCTGTCAACATCGGTGATGACAACGAGGAACCTTTATCTATAAAACACTACCTATATATTTTTTGAATGAAATAGAGGCCTTGCCTTTATTGCTTGCCGTCATTGCGGGGCGACATATATTGGTTGACCGTTGAGCTAGAGAAACCGAAAGGGCTATCCCTTTCGGAATAGTTTGGAAATAAACTTCAATATCATTACGGGAGTCAAAACAAATTGGAACCGACATGTGTTGGGTTCAATATGATTTATGTGTTCTTTACTTTCCTTAAAATGTTATGTATTGGTTGTTGCCATTGTTAAGTCATTGAATTTGTGTGGGGAACAATGAGAGGGTCTCAGGGGTGGGGAAATTGACACTCTCCAAATGAAATATAATAATAAAAATATACGTGAATCCGTTGCTTTGCGTAGTACAAAAGGATTTAGGAACAGAACCTTTGGTTTCGTGTTAGTGGGGAGGTACTCTGCGAAGCACTGAAGGGAATCGAAGGGGATGCTGGTTCTGTATAGACGGCTTACGAGCCATAAATCACCGGAAGGGAACCAACAATAGAATATAGGTTTGGCGTCGTTGCGTAGCGAAACAAAAATTTGCGAAAGCACGGATGAGAGTATAATTGTGGAGGGGGAATTCATTGTGTGTTGCATAATGTATGTTGTGTTGTTATTGAATGCTTATAAGTTATATTGTGATAAATGAACTAACCATTGTGGTGCAGGGGGTGCAAAGTTATACGCTTTCGTATAATATATTAACGAAAGGGAACCAATTCCGCTATGCGGTGTGGTCTTGTTAGAGATATCATTGGTGTAAGGACATAAATTATTACTCATACTGGTCTTTTTGAGTGATCCGTAGTTTATGTTTTTCCCTTTAACTCTTGGGTGACTGAGGGTTTGGGTGTTTCATGTGTTAGCTACAAATAAAGTTCCGGAGGTGAAGATGGCGATAGCTATCTAGGAAGCGCTGCCGTGTTTCGTTTTGCTGTTGGCTTTATGCATCGGCATGTATTTAAATGCCATTATCTATATACTCTGCTCACCCAAGGGGCATCTTCATATGTTGCTTTCAGTGTTATTTTGTAATAATTTAATACTTTCTTTGGATGGGTTTTGAGTTGGGTTGTATGAATGAATTATTTATATATATGAATGAATGTTTGTGAAATCTTTTATACACCCGTGTCATCTGATGTTGAAATTGAATAATATTCGATTTTCTATTACTGAAAGTTAAAATTAGAGGTGACTGCAACACCTGTAGCCTTTAGCTTCCTGCTTTAGAGAATAGGGTGTTACTGTTTTGTTGCAAAAAAAAGGAGAGTTTCTCTAGGAGCAGTTCTTTTACGTCCGACATAAAAAGTAATGTTACATCAGCATTCCTGCTGCTGCCAAAAAAGGGAGAGTTTTTGTAGGAGCGGTTTTTTACGTCCGACATGTAAAAAAATGTTGCATCAGTATTCCTGGGATTTAATTTTTAAATCCTACCCAACATCTAAACTCTAATCCAATTTGTCTGCGAATGCTCCAACCTCCAACCATTAATCCAGTTTGTACGCGAACTTACTCTTTTGGTTTACTTGCTTAACGAAAACATCTTACAGGGTATGCATATCATATTAACCGCGGAGGAGCATGCTTTTGGTCGTTGCGTAGAAGATACATGCTACCGAATAGAGTCACTTTCGGTTAGTTCCAAGCACTGCATAATTTTTAAAGAAAAAACAGCAGCAGATGGAGAACTTGTTTCAAGTCAATCCACATCGGTTTTGATAAAAGATACCAGGTTATGAGTTGTTGATGAATATGGTTTAATATTTCAACCATTTGTCATTGTTTATGAGAACCTTGTTGATGTCGTATAGCAATTTACAGCACCAATGGAACATATCTAAACTGGGAAAAGCTACGTTCTGGTAAATCTAAAAAAATTCAGCATGGGGATATTATATCTTTTAGCCATCCTCCTAATCATGGTAAAGCAATCATCCTTCTAAGAGTTATAATATATTATTTAGCAGTGTGACTGTAAATTTCAATGTACTTGCACCGTTCAAATGCATTAAATGGCTTAGCTCTCAAAGTAAAAAAATCTAATTAAGTATCCAGGCATCTAGCTTATATATATATATATATATATATATCAGATATTTTTCTTTATCTAGTCATGCAGGAAATTATTTATAAAATTCATATACACTCATTAAAATAAACTATACACTATTTAGACTAGGTCTATTAACACCCACACAATTTCTTTACACACCCACTTATTTTGCCATATTCAGTCAAACCCCGGTTATTTCGGTTCTCACCCCTTATTTTCCAATTATGCCCTTCTTTTCATCTCCTTCCTCGTTAGTTAAGCCAATCATCTTACTGTAACTTCTTTTGCTGTAGAAACCCATTTCGATTCATTTACATTTATCCATGAAAGAAGTTCTGAAATTTTAATTCACATTTCAATCCCTACACTAAAATATTTAACTAGTTTTTTCCATCATATATAGACATTGGTTGGTTTAGAAACAACTGCAAGCTAATGTATAATTAGTCAACTATCTAGTGGAGGAGCTTCAGAATGATTTTCTTATCTAATTTCACAGAAAACCAAGTGGATAGCCTGCAGAAAAAATTGAATAGTTCTTCATCCGTTGATTTACCGAGTGATAATCCATATGTTATGATAAATAAAGATTGAAAAAGGTTATAATTATTATTTTTATTTGTTGGTTTCTATCTTGGGCATCGAAGGAAGTAACCACGGTGTCAATATAATTAGTCTATTATTTATGCTTTATGAACTGTAATCTATTTTACACCCTATAATTAATACCTTCCATCAAGTTATAGACGTTCATTTTTTGATAATTTAATCATGTCACCGTTTTCGTATTGTCTTATCTATTTTTTTCCTCTTTTTTTCTAGAGAATGCTTATGCCTTTGTATATCGGGATGTGAGTAAACTCCCTTGTCCAGTAAATGGTGCAGTTATGAAGAGGAAATCAGGTATTACTTCATTGATGACTACATTTACTGTGTTTTTTTTGTGTGCAACTAAATTATAATTGACTAGAGGTATGCTCATTCAGTTGGGGATCAAATTTTAGTATGGCATGATGGGGCCTTAAGCTATGGCTTGGCTACGTTCTACCTGTTATACTCACACGTGTGTGATTACTACATGTAATTGCCTAGATTTTTCCAGTATTCTTTCTCGAAACTTGCCTGAAAAAATGAGACACCACAGCATTGCCCAAACTTATTTACATTTGGCTGTTTACACGACTCTTAAGGGACAAAAGCTAGGGTCATTATCTTTACAAATGCATGCCAAACATGCACCCAATACTACAAGCTGACTTTATCAATTCCAAATTATGTACTTTCTATCCGACTAACACTACAACTCTTTGTTTTTTTTAAGAGGATTTATATACAGAGAGTAAAAGGCTTAAAGGAATAGGGATTGGGGCACCTGATGGTCCTATCTCACTTGATGATGTTCGGAGCTTGCAACGATCAAACTCGGTAAAGTTCAAAATATTGCCATATTTGAAATACAATATAGGGGAATTTGGCTTATTTAAAAGTGGAGCGGTAAACACAAGAGATGAACCATACAACGTGGAAAAGCCAGTTGGATATAACTTGGCCACTGTCAAAATTTCTACATTAACCACTGAATCATAAATGGTTGAAATGTCGCAAAGCTGTATAGCCATGTTGTGAAAAATTCACTTGAGCAATGCACATTTATTTATTTTCATATTTGACTTCCAATATGCCAAAGCAGTCAACATTGTGTTTGTTTAAGGTGTTGGTTGTTGAATACTAAATGCTAAATGTTGAAATAGTTGTTTGTTTACTCTTTTAAGGTCCCACTGGACATTATTGTGCTAAATTAAACAATTATGACAATTTTGCCCATCCATTTTGAACGAGTAATGGTTTTTATGATTCCAAACCAATTCGCTCCAACACAGAATTAGAGTCAAAAAATAAAACTATATGATAAAATATTATGAGCTCTGATCATGATAAATATAATTAGTTTTTCTAGCAAACAAACATTTGCGTCTCTCTTTTAATTTTTAAATACAAGCAATGATACACTGTAAAAACGATGATAAAATTAGGTGGACTTGAAAAGAAAATTGAAGATGTGGTAAAAAACGAGATAGAAATAATAAGATTACAAATAAACAATCTCAATCTGAAATTAAAGGGAATTCCAATTAAGATATCCATATAAAGATGTAAAGAGAATAATTTATTATTCAGCATTCAGTAGTTATAATAAACACTAAAGCAACAGACTCTAAGTGCTATTGTTAGCGCAGTTGGCTGACTTAATCACCAAGAGCTACGAAAGAATGGAAAATGCCTGTTTCAACTTCCATGTGCAAGATGGAATTGCACTAGGTACAGGGCAATTTGTTTGCTTCGGATTTGGATGAGGGCAGTTTATTTGCTTCGGATTTGAATGTCATCTGTGGAAAAATAAAAGTTACTATGTACATGAAATATATAGGTTGTCTCAAAGTTGTAATAACCGTGATTCCAATGTATATTGATAATAGCTACGCTTATTCTATGATGATGTAACACGCTATAGTTGAAACTCACCAATTTGAGCCCTACCAAAACTGTCTCTAATAACAATCCATATGCAATAAGCACATATGTGACACTATTTACATGTCAGTTATTTAACCCATGATTTGAAGTTTCAGTCAGAACCTCGAATTTCCGAGCATCTCGGTTCGGTTTCGGACGAAGTATGAGGGAAAATCCGGTTTCGGTCGAAATGATCGATTTTCATTGTGAAATTCATAATTTTATTTTAGAAAATGAAAAATCAGAATTTTGAAGAAAGAAACGGAATAAAAGACAAAAAATAATTCAATCCGAAATAGCATGAATGAAAATAATAAAATATACGTGGAACCAAATCCAATAACCCTGGTTTCGTTTTTGTATAATCCCATGCTTTTTCCTTACTTTTATTCTATAATTTCAAAGTGTTTTAAGACAATGGGCGGCACCATTAAAGTTTAAAATTGAGAAAATGGGCTGTATTGCTATGGGCTTGGTAAGGTAAGTTCAACAACCCTTATTAATCAATTTTTTTAATGATGTTACTGGTCTGTGTATAATATACAGTGGGCTGCAAACTGTTCTAACAATATGTGCAACAAATATATTAAATATATTATTAAATATTGAATTTATACTTTATTAATCTATCGATACATTTATATAGTATTGTATCAAAATCCGAAACAAAAACAGAAATCACCAAAATTGAATGAAATTGCATAAATTTCAGAAGGCTGAAACCGAAACCGAATCTCAAACTTAAATCTAACCATTCATATAACAAAAAACCAATCAATAAATGATTTATTTGAAATAAATATGTATGCGTTAAAAGTCTTCTTATTTTTAAACTAAGGAAAACAAACTATACTATAGATTTTTTTTTATAGTTAAATAAGCTCTCGCTTATGGGAACTGTTTTAAACAACAATCCGATTACTAAAACAATCAATTATAAAATAACTTTTACATAGTACAACTATTAAGGGAAAAACTGAAATTATATTTGAATAGTAATAGTTTTATATAATATAAATTCAGAAAATAACCGATTGAATCTTCTAAATATGTAACATTTAGGATTAAAAAAATATAGCTTAATAATAGGTTCATTTTGATATTTGTAGTTTTTTCAAAATCTTGAGTAAATTATTCATCATTTAAACATTTACTTGAACCGTTAAATTTAAACATCAAACATGTTATGTTACAAATGTCGAAATGAGTTCAAATTTTACATAGATGATCCCTGTATATGTAGATTGAACGTGTGCATTTTTTTGGGTTAAATTTGGAATGATGTAACTCATGATACGATAAGGGTGCATCGTTCGCTGTGCTGATGTATTTTTGTATTTGGGTTTTTCTCTGTCCGAAAATAAATCAAAACATGAATATATAAAAATAGTTGAAAATACATAATTTTAATTAGACAAACTAAGTAGTATTTTAATGCTGAATTAAATTAAATAAAAACAAACCGATGCATCTATTGTTGCAGAGTCATAATTTCATATTTGAATAGAAAGTTCAAGGTAAGTCTGAAATCATGAATAATGAGAAACGTATAATGATCAATTTTAAATTATGAAATTCAGTTTAAAAAAGCTATATCACAAAAATACAAAGTCCATATTCTACAGCTTAAAAAAATTACAAAAAAAATTCAGAACGAATTTATCAAGTCCTTTCAGAATGTAGATTTTGAACTAAAAAAATGGAAATTAGTATTAAAAAGTGAGTTATTATACATACAAAATTCTGAGAACCCTAGAGAAACTGAAAACATACCCCTCAAAGCAAATGGTTTTTCACTGGGTTTACATAAGAAAATTAGAACAAACTTGAATTCAGAAATTGTTTGAAAATAATGATTTTTTAAATTATATACACAAGAAACAAAAAAATTGTATTTCAGGATTAATTGAATGTGAAATTTTGTATCTTTAATTACCAACGTGAGAAAAGATGCAAAAAAGAGATGCGTGTACTAACACATAAGTAATAACTTCACACACATACGATCATGAAATAGGAGGTGGATCTGAGACTGATCATATCGCATGAAAATCTTATAGAACGCATCTCTCATTCAAAAGCAAATGGATTTGCATCAATTATGCTGCAAATGATGGATGTTATTTATATACTATTTTAATGTTATGATTCTTTTCAATTGTTTAGTGTGCACTGTGCAACACATGGATCACATGCTTATACCGCATAAATGGTGGCTTTGTTGAAAATATAGATAAGGTTATTTTTTTAATCTCCTATTTGTGACAAAGAATATAAATAGTAGTAGATGGTACTCTTAACCTCTTATTTGATGACAGCTTCTAATTGAATCCAATTAAATGAAAATACAAACAGTATTTTATATTTTCCTTCCCTAATTTGATCAAGCTGGAGGATTATGTTTCATTATATGAAACTAGACTACCACCCGTTGAGTATTAGTTTTCACAAAATTAAGTGCCACTAAATAAGGGATAACACATTCAACTCATCGTCTCTTGCCTAACACAACATACATGTCTAATAGCTTCTATTGTGTATGAGATGTTTTTATGCCTATGCATGTTGTAAGCTATCAGGTGTCACATCTTGTAGTTAATACTAGTCTTATTGCTAACTTTACCATGCTATATTGATGCAGGAACTTAGGCAGCAATTAGAATCTCATGTACATACAATTGAGATTTTGCGCAGTGAAAATCGAGCTATGATTACTCAGCATGAAAATGTACGTGTTGCATGCATTTCTAGTTTCATCATATGTTCTGCGATGTCTGCACCATTTTCATAAAGGGTTGGTTATACTTGACATATAGTGCTAGGTCCCCATGCATTGTATAAGTCAACTGGAAAAAAGCTATATGTCCCTACATACTTGGGTACTGTTAGAGCATATGAAATATTTAGTTTGAGAAAGAGTTTGAATTTGGTAAGTGCACATGCAGGCTGTTTATCGAATTGGTGGCGTAAAAATATAATGTATCAATGAACTGTTGGACAATAACAGAATATGATTATTAGTGGTGATGGTTGGAGTAAGAATTCACAAAAGTTACTCATCGTGCCTTCACCGTAAATAGTTTCCAGGACAATCAATAATCTTTATGTTAAAATGGCAATTTACTCCCATTATTTCTAATATATTTGTATTTGTTTGAATATAATTCGGTTCAATAGCTCTGCTTCACTTTTAAAACATATCCATTTGAAGGTAACAGTAGAAAAGAAGATAATTGTCTTCCTAAACGTGTTTGGATCCGTTGATTTATTTTTACTGAACAACCATTCAGGAACTCAAAGCTATGAAGGGAAATGTATCGAGTTCCTACCTTGATCAGATAAAGGGTTTGCGGCAAACATTGGGTTCAAAGCAAAAGGAAATTGATGAAAATACTGCATCCTTAACTGAATCTAGGCGCTTAATTGATGATTTAAACGAAAGAATTGCATTATCCAACCAGTCACGTGCTGATGCTGATGTCATAATTCAGAGGTAGGGTTAGCGTTGTACATGTTTATTATTTACGTTTTCCCCCCTATTCTTCATTGTGCCAAATTTATGTGCTCTAGTTGATGTTTGATTGTGTGTCGTGTGTGTGCACAGTGCACATACCACAACATTCCAGCATTCATTTAACCTAGCTGGATATTTTCCTTTCTTCGAAGGTTTTTGTTTGTCCTTTCTGAAATTTAACAAAAGTTGCAGTATGCTTCTTCTTCTTCTTCTTCTTTTTTTTTTTTTTTTTTTTTTTTTTTTTTTTTATAAATTTCTTTTCAGTATCCTTACATTGTTTGCTTGTCTTAACGGATTAAGTTAATTGAATTCACAGTCAAAGAGTTACTATAGCTGAACTAGAGGCACAGTTGGTTGATGAAAGAAAAATGAGAAAAGATGAACGGGAAAAGGCAGAATCAGACCTAAAATCAGCAGTGCAAAGAGCTCATTTAGAAGCTCAGGAGGAAGTGAAGCGTCAAGCTGATGTGTACATGAGACAGCATAAAGAACAACAAGAAGTTATTAATAAGTTTCAGGTCCGCAAATTATTCTGTTTATCTTAATTTTTGGTCTATTATTAATCGTTATTGCAAACGATGAAACCTTTTCAATTTTTTTTAGCAATATTAGGAAATCAAAATTATTATTCCTCAAAATGAAAATTTTACAATGTGATGTTTGATTTTATGACACTTACAGGAATCTGAGAAAGAAAACCGTGCCCTTGTAGAGACGCTGAGAGCTAAAGTGGTATTTATCCATTTTCACTATTCTTTTGTTGACAAAAAGATACCACACGTATGAATAATTTTCTGTATTTTTTTTAAAGAATGATGCGAGGGAAAGTCTTGTTGTATCCGAGAAAAAGGTTAGGCAGTTGGAAATGCAGGTGCAAAATGATCAAGTATCGATTGCTAACAGCAATAAGGTAAATTTGAGGATCTTGCATGGTTTTTTCAATACTTTATTTAGCATATTGCATGGTTCTAGGAATATATACATGCACACATACAGATATACATACATATACATATACATACGTGTATATATATATATATATATATACATATACACACGTACACACACACACACACACACACACACACACACACACACACACACACACACACACACACACATATATATATATATATATATATATATATATATATATATATATATATATATATATATATATATATAGGGAAAGTCTATATAGACACTGAATTTTGACACGAAGTGGGGGGACATAATCTCAACCATTGGATTTTCCCCTGATTTCCGCCCCTCATATAAAGACAAATTAATCATGTGCTAAGATTTTGTGTCTTTCAATTTATGTCAAACTTTTGTGTCTAAATAGCCGCTTTCATATATATATATATATATATATATATATATATATATATATATATATATTCGTTTATATTAATTAAAGTTAGTGGAATGTGAGAGTGAGTGGAAGGAAAGAGGGAGAAAATGTGTGATGGAAAAGTGGTAGGTGAGAAAATGTGTGATGAACAAGCTCAAATTTTGGATAGATGATAATATGTGGATTGAACATCTACAAATTTTTGTTGGATTTGGATTTTAACGTAGCTCACGAACGGGTAGAAGTGCTACAAAACAGGGGTGCCCCGGAACGCTACACACACACGCATGCGCACGCACACCCACCCACCCACACACACACACCCCATATGTTTGTCTGTTCATCGTTTTGCATTGTTTCGAAAATGGTTGTGCACTGATAATATTTCATCTGATAAATACATCTCTTTATCGGGCTTACCCCATGTTTTTTTACCAAAAGGAGAAAAAAAAGGCTGACCGGATAGAACGAACCTTAACCATGACCAAAAGCTGTTTTTGTAAAAATATTTCTTCAAATATGCTCATCTTTTTCGTTGGTTTTTGTTTAAGGCAATGAATTCATAGAAATATATGAACACTTGAATGCAAATTAGTTGCTGTAGTCATGTTTTCTCTTATGAATCTACTTTATATGTTTGTCTGCATTCGTTTGTTTGAACAGAGGTCTGAAGTTCTGGAAGCAGAAGTGAAAAGGCTGACAAATGAACTTGAGAGTGAAAAGGTAAGGGAAAATGCTGTTATTGTTGTGTTATACTTATACTCAAAAAAAGTTCGTATAAAACCTAATTTACTTTGATAAATAAGCCGGGCACATGCTCCGAAGATTTAAGTTGAGTGTCCATCTACATAGTGCTTTTTTCGCTTGCAAGCTTGATTAGGATCATAGTGGTAGTTGAGGTTTCATACACAGTTATCCATTGCATGATCAAATTTAGCCATGTCCTCGATCAGTTTTGGTATATTCTAATTATGTACAGAAATAGTAATATCCAAAATTTTTGTCATCCTGTTGTATTCCAGAAAGAATCTTGCATGAATTTTCGAAGAGTTGGATTGTTAGAATTAAGATGGGCATCAATTAAATGTATTATCTGAGAATCTCTAGTACTGTTGTTAGCAGGTAGCACGAGAAGAAGCTTGGGCCAAGGTCTCTGCACTTGAACTTGAAATTGCTTCTGCTATTCGCGACCTTTCATTAGAGAAACAAAGGTTTCAAGGAGCAAGGGAAAGAATAATCTTAAGGTAAGCCTCCAGTCATGCCAACCACGTGCAATTTCCACTAAAAATGTATTGATGGAAGGTTAGAGAATATTCAGATTAAAGTAACTACTGTACATAATTTTCTCATATGAATTCATACCTTAAAATTTTATTTTTATTTTTTATGTTAAAAAAAACATGAAAACATTAATTATTATGTCTGTCAGAGGCTGGATACCTCAAGTGACATCTTAAGCCCGAGTTTATTTCGATATCAAACTGAGTTGTATTGCTCTGATTAAGTTTCGAGTGGTTAAACTTAAAGGTTTCTTTGGTTTTGTACAAAGGGAGACCCAACTTCGCGCTTTCTACTCGACAACCGAGGAAATATCATCTTTGTTCACAAAACAACAAGAACAATTAAAAGCAATGCAGAAAACATTGGAAGATGAAGAGAACTACGCCAACACGCTTCTAGGCACAGACATGAATGACTCAGTCCCCCCATCGATAACCGCAGCGTACATCAAAGTAAAGGACGATCTCAAAGCAAATAAAGACGGAGCTCAACTGCAAACGAACAACACTCAAGAGGCTTCCGGAACCTCCACTCCCAAAAACGATCGCAGAGCACCGGAAGAAAGTTCGTCAGAAGGCAGCACCACGGAAAAGCACAATTTGGATGATGAACACACACAGGACGTGAACTGCATGACCTCTGAGCTTCTTAAAACAGAAGCAGTTCCCGATGCAGAGGATGTGGAGACGCAGTGTGTTGGAGAAGACACGATGCAGGAGGACGTAGACCCTACGACTCTGATCAGGACAGGAGACCTTATCACGTCGGAAGTTCCTGGAAGCTGGGCAATCGAGACTGCTCCTTCCGGAAGTGGAGAGAACAATGCGCTGCCTGGTAAAGATGAAGACATTGTTGCTGATGCTTTGATTATGTTTTCCGAGGGACAAGGCACGGACAGCCTGAGTAACGTTCCGTGCAGTATTGGTAGTAAGATGACCGATGAGCATAAGGCTTTGAATACTATGATTGGGATTGTTGCACCCGAGTTGAAGAAGCACTTTATGGAGGACGACGACGATGCCACCGATAATGAAAACGATGATGATGCCACCGATAATGAAAACAAGGGTGATGGTGATGATGATGATGTGATGATTGAAGATTCAGTGGGTTGAGTAATTTATCGACTGGAATATGTGGCTGCATTTGGTGCCTTCTCTAACCAGTTTTGTATTTAGTTTACCTTTTTTTTATATATACAGTATATATGGTTCAAAATTAGCAGAGCTAGGGTCAGCTGCGGCGTTTTAAAGTTTTTTTTTTTGTTTTTTGTTCTTTGTCATGCTTGTAGTTTATGTACTAATTTTTTGGACATTAAATTATCTTGTATGTTGTATATCAATTCGTCCATCAATTGTTTGGACGTTAAATTATCATTGTGTCAATCGGTCGTCATGCTAATAACTTGTAAGCGTGTTGTAAGCTATGATATCTATTGTTTTACCTGTTCTGGTATAAGGAAGATGCTAGTATGTTCAGGGGGGCATAATTGTCATTTAAGGTAGGTTCTCCCACCTTTTCAGTACTTGGTGCAATATTTGACAAACTAATTTCCGGGTGTATTAGCATTTTCCTTGGTATAACGGTTTCTACTTTCTGTAAGCTTTAGTGAGTATATAAGGTTACATTCAAGCCTTCGCATAGTGGAGGTATAAATCTGTCGTCAGAGGTCTCTTATCTTGTCCTGACTTTTCCTTTTTATGAACAATATTTGATAATTACTTGATTAAAAATATACCACTGAAGCCTAACAGGATTAAAATATGAATATGGATAAACGCTAAAAGCAGGACTGTCGGGTAATCAGTTACCGTTTACCCGTTTCGTTCTAATGGTTGTGAATGTTAGGCTTAGTTCCTTAAAATCAAGCTCAATGCACAAAATCTCCTTTGAAAAAAAGATTCTAAATTAGGTCCTTAAAATGTAGTTACTAAAAATTGCATAAGATTATGCAATTAATCAGTGAATGACTGCGGACATGTATTCAATTATGTCAAATAATTACATAATTTTTTGTAATTTTTTTGATGAATAATTGCGGAAAATTCAGGAATTTTTTTAGTGAAAAATTGCAGAAATTTCTGCAAATTTTCGTTGAATAGTTGCAGAAATTTACGCACTTTTTAGATATACTTGCGTAGACGTCTGCAGCTGTTCACTGAATAATTGCATAAATTTATACAATTATTAGTTAATTTAATTCTGAGGACCTAGTTTATATACTTTTTTTGATAAGAATATTTTGGCTATTTTGAAACTTAACAGGGACTTTAGCCAAACTATCCCAAAATTACTGGAAACAATTTACAGGAAGAATCTTACATATTTGTTAATTCCTAGAGGAAGTGTTAAAATACCGTAAACGATTTAAAAACATTTTGTAACGATCGCCCTAGAAGATAGCCTCTAATCTTATTTTACAGTCGTAAGCATCTAGCAAATCAACCCATTGATTTTAGGTACGCGTAGAGGCAGTCTAAAATTTAGCTCAATTCACAAAGCAAGAACCCCCTATCATATTAAGAACAACTTTGTAATCAAATTCGATCTCGATCTGCTTGAAAAGACAAGTGATATTTTCTGGTTGGTTGATTCTTTTAGAATGCAACGAGTGTTTGAATCTTCGTCGAAAAACCTGGATATACATAACATACTTCCTCGATCAAAACTGATTAAGATTTGACAGTCGGTTATTAGCTATCAAATAAACAGTCGAAGGACAATCCAAAGATTTTATTTCTCATAACAACCACCAAACCTCATTTTAAGTAAATATTTCATTTATAAATTTTCTTTTAGGAATACTTAGATATACTTTTATACTTAATTTTAGAGGTCTTCGATTCGATCCCTGGAGACATCAGAATTGGTGCTTAGCTTAAATGAAGCATCACTATTGTTATCAATTTTCTAACTGTGTGGTGCTAAGGGCACCACAATATGTTCTTCCTAATACCGCAATTAAAAAAAATAAAACTCATTAGCTTTTGTATGCTTTCTAATACCACGTTATCTCTCCATTCTAATCTCTCACTCAATCAATATTTTCCGAACTAATTACGTACTAAGCTAATCTAAAAACCATAATCTCTCGTAATCGCTGTCTTCTTCGCATCTCTCGCGGGAAAATTCAAATTCGTATGGTAATCTCTCAATTGTTTAGTGAACTGAAAACCCTAATTTATCACTTCTTTATCTAGTTTGCTTAATTCAAACCCTATTTACGGCTTTTGTATATTGCGGCGTCGAATTCGTTGATCGGTTATAGATTTAGGGTTTAGCTCGTTGATCGGTTTTACAAATGAGGACCAACGAATATTGAGCGAAATAGAAATTGGGTAAATTAATGTGGTAGCCCCTATTTTTTAAGTGGTATTAAGAAGAGTGTAACACTAATTTTTGTGGTATTTTTTAGTCGCGGTATTAGGAAGAACATATTGGGGTGCCCTTAACACCACACTTCTAATATTGTAATGTATTAGTATGTGTCTCATCGCGTCATTTAGTAAAGTGCATTACTGCTCATACCCACTTAAACGCTTAATAACACCACTTAAAATATTTAATAAAATCAAACCGTAGAAATTACTTCAAACATCCATTTTAAAATAGAAAACATGTTTAGAGGTAAACATGTATAAATAAAATGAAATGGTAAATCTCAAACATGATTATTTTTCATAATCTCAACGAACACTTGGTAACCAAAAACAAATGTTATAGTTACAGACGCTCCGGATTTGAATAAGTGGAGAGGGAAGATTCAGTCGAAATTTGGCACGGTTTTGCCGTATTTATCTATGAATTCTACGGGGATATGTCGAGCTTAAGGCTGAAAGTCGGTAAAAGTCCATCGAATATAGTTAAATAGAAAATGGTGGAGTAACCCGAATTTTTGTGTTTTGACTTATCCCCCCTTTTAGTCCTAGAGATGATGGTTTTGATGACAACCTTAGGACTTATTATAAAATATAAATACTAATATTTTTGTCTAGATATATGTGTATATGCTGGTACTAAAGAATGAAGACCGTACAGTATAAAGATTCAACACTTTTGAATTCAAGATTCAAGAAACCAAGATTGAAGACTCATGAGTTTTAAGATTTCAATGCATCAAGATAAGTAATAGATTCTAGATTTATAACTTTATAATAACACAAAAATCATTATTCGGATTTTAATTGTAGAATGGAACCCATGAACTATTAAAAACAGCCTATTTTATGTTTTAAACTATTTTTCAAAAACTATCTTTTAAAACATCTCTCCTGGTTTAAACATTTTAGCCTTGAATTCAAAAATATTAAAAAAAAAATCATTTAGCATTGATTTCAAATCATCTCTTAATTTAAATATGTTACTCTCAATTTCAAAATCTATCTTCAAATCATCATCTTGTGATTTCAATGTTTTAGCCTCAATCTCAAAAATATATTTTAAGAGTTTATATAATATCTTATACTTGGATTTATAGTTCTTTATATATTTAATATTTCAAAGTTTATCCTTCAAAGATTATTTAAAATATATCCAAAATGATTTACAATTCTCAAAATTGTTTCGATAAGTTTTAGAATAGAAATCATTTTAAAAACAAAATCAATTTTCATAATATACGTAGGCTAGTCGACATTCTCTTACCCCCCTCCCCCCGGTCGATATGATGACCGTTTATTTCAAAAATCAGATTTCAAAAGAAATGTTTTTTCGTCATCTCTTCATGAATGGACATGGCTGTTAATTTCCTATAAATACCAGATGTTTTTAATGAATTTTAATTCAGTTTTTCATCATTTCTTCACTCCTTCTCCACTCTTATTTTTTAAATATTCTTAACAAAGCTCTACCAAAATCTTAAGTGAATCAGATCTACCAAAATCCTAAGTGAATCAAATCTACCAAAATCCTAAGTGAATTAAATCCGAATCATCTCTAGTTTGATTCTCTTTCACTCTCTCTCAAAGATCTTAGTGTTAGGATCACTTGCAATCAATAGAAGTATATTGAGTCTCTCTATCTATCAAAGTAACTTGAAACATTTTGACTATGGGTAAAAAATAAGTTGGGTGTGATTATAGCCCGATGGAATCAATTGAGTGTGATTGCAGCCTGTTAAATCAATTGAGTATCATTATACTCAAGAAACATGAGGGGTGTACCTCGTGGCCTTGAAATCGTAGGTTGAAATCTCGACATTATATTTGAGAAGAAATGTGCATAAGAAATTGTGTAGGACTGGATGTAGGGTAACTCCAAACCATAATTCCAATAAAATTTCGTTGTATTCTTTCCTTTACTACTTTTTGTTCACTGTTTGCATCTATGTATGAATCTATGATTGTTTCTATGCCTGTGAATTGCATCTGTTTGTTTTTAATTTCAATGGAGTTCAAAAAGATTCATATAATTCTTCAAACAGTATTCACCCCTCTAGTGTTAATCCAACCTTAAGATTTGTAATCCGCATTCCTCACATTTGATATCAGAGCATTGGTTTTCAAAGTTTTCATAATCTGAATTTTAAAATAAAATAAAATGGCATTTTGGAAATTCTATTAATGCTAATTCAAAACTATCCGAATCATCATTGTCTCATAAGCTTGCATATTGTTATTATAAAAAATCAAATTACCTACCGAATTGGTATGTTATGCAGGAAGAGATGTCTTATACAGTTTTTAAAGAATCAACACTCAATAGACAAATGGTGAAAATGAAAAACAAATGGATACTTGATAGTGGATGTTCAAGTCACATGACTAGAAACCCGAAGGTATTGAATGATTTAATTTATAAAGATGAAGGACTAGTCAACTTTGGAGATAACTCAAAAGGATTTGTGATCTGCATCGATAATGTGGGTAACTCTAAAACCCTTACTATTTATGATGTTTTGTTAGTTAGGAATCTAAAACACAATTTTCTTAGTATAAGTCAACTATGCAATAAAGGTTGCAAAATTAAATTTGAAAAATATAAGTGTCACATCAAAGATAATAAATTAAATGTTATCTTTGAAGGAATTAGGGAAAAAACATTTATATTCTCGGTATGAACATCTCAAATGATAATCTACGTCATTTGGCTAATACAAGTGACCCTTGGATTTTGCATAATCTATGCTTAAACTGGACACCACATGATCACTAGATCAAAGCATGACATATTAAAACCCAAGGTACATACTACAACTGCAGAGAATTCGGAATCAACTACCTATGAACAAGTAGAAACATGTGAAAAGTGGAGAAAGGCCATGAATGAGGAATATCACGCCTTAATCAGAAATGGGATGTGGAGCCTAGTGGACCAACCAAGGCATAAAAAAGTAGTGGGTCGCAAGTGGACCTACAAGATCAAAAGAGCTGCCAATTAGATCATATCAAAACACAAGGCTAGACTTGTTGCAAAGGGATACTCACAACAATATATATTTGATTTTAATGAGATATTCTTACCAGTTTTGAAACCCTCCACCATTCAAGTCATATTATGCATTGCACTACACACACAATGAAAAAAAGACAACTTTACGTCAACAATGCATTTTTAAATGGTGAATTGTAACAGGAAGCATACAAGCAACATCCAAAGGGGTATGAAGTTAACAAAGGTCAAGTATGCAGACTCTATAAGCCTATACATTGGTTTGAAACAAACTTCAATAGCATGGTATGACAAGATCAAAGTCATATTAGTTAGAATGGGGTTTCAGGTTACCAAAGCAGATAATTCTCTCTACATTAAACTATCAAACAATTTACTATATACATCCTAGTTTATGTGGTGACATATTAATCACAGGAGATCAAGACAATGAAATCAATAAGGTAGTTCAATGCCTAGACCAAACTTTTGCCATCAAAGACCTGGGTGAATTAGACTACTTCCTAGGCATACAAATTGAAAAAAGATCCACATTGAGTTGTTCTTATCTCAAAAGAGATATATAAATTAAATACTGATGAGGAAAAAGATGGACCAAGCCAAATCACTAAGTACACCCATGTTTAGTAATTTGCAATTGTCCAAGCACAAAGGAGAGGCAATTGAAAACGTAAAGATATATAGAAGTGGAATACTGTAACACCCCGTATTTTCTGAGAATATTAAAAGAACGAATTAAAGAATACTTAATTTTTAAAGTGAGAATTAAGAGAAACGGGTTACGCCATTGCGTTCGTCTCGGAGTTCTGCTTGGAATAGAGTCCAAGTTTTCGTAAATCGGACTTCGTATGAAGGAGTTATGGCCTTCGGAACGTTCAAGAGAAATTCAGAAAATTAAATAGTAAAATACCAAGGCAGGTCGACTAGGGGGTCGACCTACCCAAGGCCAGGTCGACCAACAGGTCGACCAGGGCCCCATACAGGTCGACCTGGGGATCGACCTCCCCCTCGGGTCAGATCTGAAATCTGATGTTTTTCTTTGTTTGACGATCTGCTGTGTCATTAGGGCTTGTGTGGCAAGTTCTGTTTGGTTCTCTTAGGTTTGAATGGCTTTGATTTGCTCTAGGTTAATCTGACGGTTCCTATTAAATCAAACTTCTATATAAGCAACCTAAATCTAAACCCTAAGCCACACAAAAATATTCCTAAGACCGTCATGCTGTCAACACTCAACCTAGAGTAGTCGCCATTCTCATTCAACTAGGAAACAAGTTAGGAATTACAAATCAAATCTAATTCAACTAAGAGAATTCAACGTCTATAACAAAGGAGAGCTATTCAAAAGAAAATAAAACTGAAAGTAGAAGGTGCACGACTAATGCCCAAGCAGTGATCTTCAACAACACAGGGAGAATACTATATATATCATATGTGGAAGCCTCCTGCTCGTCTCCGGATCATCTACTCGTGCATCACCAGCTAACCTGTCTCTAGTCTGCTCGTGTGAGCACCCAGAGTAATAAGAGGAGACATAAAACTCTGGGTCAGACATAAAGCCTAGTATGAGCGATAAGCATCTAAACAGAGCAATAACAGGTATACTAAACTATACCTGAACCTGGACTTGCAACCAAAGAGTTAGTACCACATACCGTACAATTCTCTAAGGTGCCATAATAAATAGTGTGAAGAATACGGGGGTGGGGTGTGTATGTCATAAGGGTGGCAAACAAATCAACCATCCTCACGTCTCTCACTCAGTGCGTAAAGCATACAATGTCCACCACTGTCAATCACTAGACCCATCGAAGTAGTGACGGAGTTCAACTTGTACAACTACTGCTACTACCAAGCTTACTACATGGAGTCATGACCAAATCTTTACAAATGACCCCACTTCATTGGTCTATAGTCCTTTAGTCGTACCTAGGCCACTGCAGCCCTGAATCCGTTCACGTACCTCCCATACATAGTGATCCAAAGTCATAGACATCGACTGCCCCTTGGCACACGTCCCGCAGCAAAGCCCAATCATGAAGTGAACTCATCGGTTCCCAACTGGATCCTGAGCTCTAACTTCCCATACTGGACTACCTTTGCATCTCGGGTTATTGGTCAATACTGGGTCGGGTCGGGTTCCCCTTCTAGCCATTGGTTCGGGTCGGGTCCTCTACCTTGAGTTGGTTCTGTTCGTAGTCTTCTCCTGTGGCGGTTCGGTTCGGGTCCACATCGTTACATCGGTTCGGTGGTTGCTCCCTTCTAAGTTCCCCGATCAGATCCTGTTCTTCTCCATTTGCCCGATCCGATCCCGCTCGCTCGCTTGCTCCGATCCGATCCGCTCCCTAGCCTACTCCGATCCGATCCGCTCCCTAGCCTACTCCGATCCGATCCTGCTCCATAGCTCCGATCCGATCTTCCGTCCAACTCCAACTTTAAGCATTGGCCTTCCTTCTTGCCAAATTTCTTTTGTGCCAGGTCCCAGTTCGGGTCAGATTCCTTGCCCAGCTCTCCTATCCGATCCGAGCCCGTACCCGATCCGATCTGAAACCCTACACAACTTTCTGCAACTTTTTCCAGCAACTTGTTTACGCCATTCGACGACGTTTTCGACCAATCCAACTATTCTAATCAACCACAAGTCATTCCAAACAGTCATAGCAACATAGCAAACTAACCACAAACACCAAAACAATGAATTTACGTGTCAAAATGGATCAAATATACCCAAAACCCCATATTTTCCCTTAAGCATGTTTAAGCAAAACTAATCATAGGGTTAACAAAACTTAATCAAATTAAACCAAATTCCTACCAGAGGCATAAAATATTATTTTCGAATTTATAGATATTTTTCCAGAATTTATTAGTGTATAAGTTCGCTAATCTTCACTAATTACCCTTAATTAACTGTAATTAGTGTCAAAACAATGCTAATCACTCACCTTGGCCACAAATAAAATTCTCAGAACTGAAACCTCGCTGATTTGGGTGAATACTGATGTCTAACAGCAGCTCTAGCCTTGCTTTTCTGTTTTCTCTCCTTAAGTTGATGTAGATTAAGCCAAAACTTGATTAGAAAGTGATTTGGGGATGTTTCTAGATGTTGGCGGCCATTGTTAGGGTTCAAGAATGAAAGTGGCGGCTGGGAAATGAGGATAAGATCGTTCTCTAACTGATTTCAGCCTCCTTCTTACCCTAATCCCGAAATCCCTCATTGGGCCTAGCTGTTAATCACCCGGTTAAGCCCAATTAAGCTGTTTTTCACTATTTGAAACTTGTTTCAGCCATATCTCCCAAACAATGAGTCCGTTTGGCTAATGTGACCACTCTACGGAATTGTAAACCATCATCTGGAGCCAATGGAAGTGGTTTCAGATCAAAATTTCTTTCCTGTCAAAAGTTATGGCCAAAACAGTACCAACTAGGGGTAAAATGGTCATCTAAAAATCGACAAAAATCATGAATATGGGAAATGACCCCAATAGTCGTCTCCCAAAGTTACATGACCATACGACTTCGTATGTGAAAGAAATAAATATCCTACGATCCTATGATGCGTAGAATACGGGTCGTTACACTCTTCCTCCCTTAAGAAATTTCGTCCCCGAAATTCCTTAACCTAAGACATACAAAGGATCCCGCATGCCTAACAGCTACGTACAACAATCAAACATGCAAAACAAGCAAAGAAGCCTACCCTAGCATGCGGAAAACTAAATCGAAGTTATAATCTTACCAGGCAAAGAGTTCTGGATATGTCTTCCTAATGTTCTCCTCTGTCTCCCAAGTGCAATCATTCTCGTCCTCGCCCCACTGAACCTTGACTAGCTTCACTGCCTTCCTTCGAAGTTGCTTCATGTCATGCTCGACAATACGGACCGGCTTGCGGTTCTCAACCGTCTCGGATTCTACTTCGAAGTCCTCTAACTGATCAGGTGAAATAGTCATATCTGGGTTGTGAACGAACTTCCTTAGTTGGGAAACATGAAATACATTGTGAACTCCCGCCATCTTCTCTGGTAAGTCAACTCTATATGCCAAATTCCCGACTAGTTCAAGAACAGGGAATGGGCCAACAAATCCTGGTGCCAACTTGCCTCTCCTGCCAAATCGTATCACACTCTTCAACGCAGAAATCTTGATAAACACCAAGTCACCAACGGAGAATTTTAAGTCTCTTCTCCTCTTATCAGCATAACTCTTCTGCCTATCTTGGGCAGCTTTCATTCGTTGTTGAATGATCTTGATCTTGCCTGAAGTTTCCCTCACCACATCTGGTCCAAGCACAAACTTCTCGCCAGTCTCTATCCAACATTATGGTGAGTTGCACGGTCTTCCGTACAAAGCTTCAAACGGAGCCATCCCGATACTGGATTGGTAGCTATTATTATATGCAAACTCTACTAGATGCAAATGGTCATGCCATGATCCACCAAAATCCAATATACAAACTCTCAAGAGATCTTCCAATATACGGTTCACCCTCTCCGTCTGACCGTCGGTCTGAGGATGATATGCGGTACCGAGATGTAATCTTGACCCTAGAGCCTCTTGTAAGCTCTTCCAAAACCCACTAGTGAACAACGGGTCTCGGTCACTCACAATGCTTTTGGGTACTCCATGAAATCTCACTACCCACTTCATATACAATTCTGCTAACTTAGTCGTCGTTCTGGTCGATTTGACTGGTATGAGTCTTGCACTCTTAGTCAATCGATCCACGATTACCCAAATGCTATCATGTCCCGATCTAGTCCTTGGTAAACCATCGATGAAATCCATCGAGACTTGCTCCCATTTCCATTCGGGAATTTCTAATGGTTGCAACAACCCACTAGGCTTCTTTTGCTCGGCTTTAACTAGCTGGCAATTCATGCATTTGGATATAAACCTCCCAATGTCTCTTTTCATCCCTTCCCAGTAGTAGGTCTGCTTCATATCTCGATACATCTTGTTACCACCGGGGTGTATAGTCAGTTTTGAGTGATGACATTCTCTAAGCACTTCATCTCTCAATCCATTGACATTGGGTACAACAAGCTTTCCATTCTTTCTAAGCCATCCATCTCGATCAAGCCCATACTTGTCCATCTCCTCATCGATACCCATCTCTAACTTGGAGATGATTTCCAATAAGTTAGGATCGTCCCTCTGACTAGAGCCGATCCGCTCAATCAAAGTGGGTCTGATCATCAAACTTGCTTACATTTCTGGATCCAATTCGCACTTTGGTCTGAAATCATACCCAGCGATGTACTCCAGCTGCTTCCATTCTAGAAACATAGCCCCTAAACTGGCATGTCTCCTACTCAATGCATCAGCCACCGCATTGCCCTTTCCCGGTGTATATGCGATGTCAAAATCATAGGAAGCCAAGAATTCTAACCACCTTTGTTGCTGGAGATTTAGATCTTTCTGGGAGAAGAGATACTTCAACGACTTATGATCTGTAAACAACTCAAATCTTTCTCCCAAGAGATAGTGTCTCCACATCTTTAACGCGAACACGATCGCTGCCAATCCCAAATCATGGGTAGGGTATCTTCTCTCGTGCAGTTTCAATTGCCAACTTGCATAAGCTACAACCCTACCGCCTTGCATCAATACAGCACCCAGTCTGGTACCACAGGCATCCATGTATACCTTCATTTCTTCATTCCCCTTAGGAATGACTAACACTGGTGCACACGTCAACTTGTCCTTTAGACTCTTGAATGCATTCTCGCACCTTTCATCCCAGACAAAAGCTTGATTCTTCTTGGTCAACTGGGTCAATGGTGCTGCTATCTTGGAGAAACCTTGGATAAACTTACGATAATATCCAGCTAACCCCAAGAAACTTCTTACATCTGTTGCATTCTTGGGCGTAGGCCAATCCTGTACCGTAGCCACCTTCGCAGGTTCCACGACAATACCATTCTCGGAAACAACATGGCCCAAGAACCTCACTTCCCTCCTCCAGAAGTGACACTTAGAAAACTTTGCTTTCAGTTGGTGTTTTCTCAACACCTCCATCACTATTCTTAAATGTTCCTTGTGTTCTTCCTCTGTCCTGAACACAAGGACAAACTTATTCAACTGATCTCTGAATACCCTATTCATAAGATCCACAAAATATGCTGGGGCATTGGTCAGCCCGAATGGCATGACCAACCACTCATAAAATCCAGACGGCGTCCGAAATGCCGTTTTAGCTATACTCTCAGGTTCCACTCTAAGCTGATGAAAACCTGTCGCGAGATCCAACTGAGAAAATACTCTCGCGCCACTCAACTGATCAAACAAATCATCTATCCGCGGTAGAGGATACTTGTTCTTCCTCGTCACTTTATTCAACTCGCGGTAGTCTACACACAAACGAAGGGAACCATCCGCCTTGGTAGAAAACACAACTGGTGCTCCCCATTCAGAAACACTCCTTCTGATAAATCCTTTCTTCAAAAGATCGCTGACTTGCACCTCGAGCTCTCGCTGCTCCCTTGGTGCCATACGACGAAGTGGCATCACTATAGGTCTGGCACCTTTCACCAAATCAATACGGAACTCAATCTCTCGATGTGGTGGAAGCCCGGTCACTTCTTCGAAAACATCCGGATACTGGCCAACCACGGGCAAACCTGACAACTCACTATGCGGAATGTCGAGGGAGTTTAGAAAACTAGCCAATACCCCCTCACTGGCTAGACCACCAAACACTATCCTCTGCCCATCATCCGCTCTAGCTGTCACCAAAAAGCCCTCACAGTCTACCACCACCCCGTATCTTTGGAGCCAATCTACTCCCAAAATAATGCCAAACCCAGTAAAGCCCAAAACAAAGCAATCACAAACAAACATGCATCCATAACTCGATAAGACCACATTACGACAAATCATGCTAAGGCTAGTCGAACCACCGATCGGGTTCGTCACTACTAAAGGTCTATCGACAATCTCGGACTCCAATCCCATCCTATCTACCAGGTCACTAGATATGAAAGAACTGGAAGCTCCGGTATCAAACAAAACTCTAACAGGAACATCATAAACAGAAAGCATACCTTGAATGACGACATTCTTTCCCTTCTCCGCCGCAGTTGGGGCATTCGACGAAGAAGGAATAGCATTAAGGGCGTAGGCTTTCACCATTTGCTTTTCTTTAGGGGGTTGCAGACACTTGTCCTTGTAATGTCCCATTTGGCCACAGTTGAAGCACTTCCTATCCGCTGGCTTGGCCCGACAATTACTAGCATAATGGCCCTTCTGACCACAGCTGAAGCACTCAACATCTTGCTTATTCTTTTTCTTCTGGCCATCCTTAGTCTGACTCTGCTTTCTCTTATTCTGGGAACCACCCTTGCCTCCACCACTTGCTTGTGGTTTTGGCTCTTCTGCAGATGCAACCTCAGTCTTCGGCTTAGGGTAGAGACTTTCTGACCTTAATGCTTTCCCCACAATCGATTCAAACGTCTCATCGATGTGGTTAATAAGCCTTTCCCCCAAGTACTGATCCAAGCCAGTTATGAATTTCTCATTCTTCTTCTCAGCAGTATCAATTAGAGATAACCCATACTTCGACAAAGTATCGAATTCAGCAATATACTCCGAGACAGCTCTGCCATCCTGCTTGAGCTCCAAGAATTTCTTAAACAGCACTGACTTCTGAGCCGCTGGAATAAACTTCTCGCTAAAGCAAACCTTAAACTGCTCCCAAGTAATCTGATCTTCAGGAGTAGCTGCCTTTATAGCATTCCACCAATTCATTGCCCGCCCTTGCAGCTGACGGGACGCTAACTTTCTCTTCATCGCATCCTCGATACCCAAATCCTTGAAGATACGTTCGCAACTATCCAACCAATCCTGAACATCCGTAGCCGACTCCGTTCCGTGGAACGGCTTCCCACCAAGACTAGTATAATCCTTATTCAGCTTGGCGAAGTCGACTCTCGGCGCCTGCACTATTGGACCACCACCATTTTCACCATTGGGAGCTGCCCTTTGCACATCTCTAAGCATCTCTCTCATAAGGTCAGTAAACATCGTCCTCATGTCAGCAGCATTCCCATTATTGGCCCCTCTACTGGTACCTCTAACATGTCGGCTCATCGTCAATCTGAAAAAGGAAACGATTAACGACCCCATAGTGGTGCTAGTGCAGTACGACTTCATTCTTATACTACTAATAGTATATACATATATAGCTTTTAAAAACCAAAGTAATCACAAATATGCTCTCTCGTATACGTATATTATCTCTCCCTGATAACTTCCCTAGGTTAACTACGCAACCTAGAGCTCTGATACCAAGTGTGACGGCCCGCCCCGCACCAGTCTGCATTTCCTCCGAAAGTACGCTGAACACATGCCCAACTAGCACGGGACGGTCATCAGAAGAAGGGAAAGAAGGGAATTAACTAGCGAGGAACCTGTAGAATGTCTCACAGCGCATGGAATAAAATATAATAATAACATACTTGACATAAAACAGGTGAGACAGTGCATAAGCTGATAACTAAAACCAACATCAACATCAGAGCAACGGAGATCCAAATACAGCTTATTACAACTTTCCAAATTTAATGTCTCTAAAACAAAAGAAAACTGAAAGTAGAAGGTGCACTACTAATGCCCAAGCAGTGATCTTCAACAACACAGGGAGAATACTATATATATCATACGTGGAAGCCTCCTGCTCGTCTCCGGATCATCTACTCGTGCATCACCAACTAACCTGTCTCTAGTCTGCTCGTGTGAGCACCCAGAGTAATAAGAGGAGACATAAAACTCTGGGTCAGACATAAAGCCTGGTATGAGCGATAAGCATCTAAACAAAGCAATAACAGGTATACTAAACCATACCTGAACCTGCAACCAAAGAGTTAGTACCACATACCGTACAATGCTCTAAGGTGCCATAATAAATAGTGTGAAGAATACGGGGTGGGGTGTGTATGTCATAAGGGTGGCAAACAAATCAACCATCCTTACGTCTCTCACTCTGTGCGTAAAGCATACAATGTCCACCACTGTCAATCACTAGACCCATCGAAGTAGTGACGGAGTTCAACTTGTACAACTACTGCTACTACCAAGCTTACCACATGGAGCCATGACCAAATCTTTACAAATGACCCCACTTCATTGGTCTATAGTCCTTTAGTCGTACCTAGGGCACTGCAGCCCTGAATCCGTTCACGTACCTCCCATACATAGTGATCCAAAGTCATAGACATCGACTGCCCCTTGGCACACGTCCCGCAGCAAAGCCCAATCATGAAGTGAACTCATCGGTTCCCAACTGGATCCTGAGCTCTAACTTCCCATACTGGACTACCTTTGCATCTCGGGTTATTGGTCAATACTGGGTCGGGTCGGGTTCCCCTTCTAGCCATCGGTTCGGGTCGGGTCCTCTACCTTGAGTTGGTTCTGTTCGTAGTCTTCTCCTATGGCGGTTCGGTTCGGGTCCACAGCGTTGCATCGGTTCGGTGGTTGCTCCCTTCTAAGTTCCTCGATCAGATCCTGTTCTTCTCCATTTGCCCGATCCGATCCCGCTCGCTTGCTTGCTCCGATCCGATCCGCTCCCTAGCCTACTCCGATCCGATCCGCTCCCTAGCCTACTCCGATCCGATCCTGCTCCATAGCTCCGATCCGATCCTCCGTCCAACTCCAACTTTAAGCAGTGGCCTTCCTTCTTGCCAAATTTCTTTTGTGCCAGGTTCCAGTTCGGGTCGGATTCCTTGCCCAGCTCTCCTATCCGATCCGAGCCCATACCCGATCCGATCCGAAACCCTGCACAACTTTCTGCAACTTTTTCCAGCAACTTGTTTATGCCATTCGACGATGTTTTTGACCAATCCAACTATTCTAATCAACCACAAGTCATTCCAAACAGTCATAGCAACATAGCAAACTAACCACAAACACCAAAACAATGAATTTACGTGTCAAAATGGATTAAATATACCCAATACCCCATATTTTCCCTTAAGCATGTTTAAGCAAAACTAATCATAGGGTTAACAAAACTTAATCAAATTAAACCAAATTCCTACCAGAGGCATAAAATATTATTTTCGAATTTATAGATATTTTTCCAGAATTTATTAGTGTATAAATTCGCTAATCTTCACTAATTACCCTTAATTAACTGTAATTAGTGTCAAAACAATGCTAATCACTCACCTTGGCCACAAATAAAATTCTCAGAACTGAAACCTCGCTGATTTGCGTGAATACTGATGTCTAACAGCAACTCTAGCCTTGCTTTCGTGTTTTCTCTCCTTAAGTTGATGTAGATTAAGCCAAAATTTGATTAGGAAGTGATTTGGGGATGTTTCTAGATGTTGGCGGCCATTGTTAGGGTTCAAGAATGAAACCGGCGGCTGGGAAATGAGGATAAGATCGTTCTCTAACTGATTTCAGCCTCCTTCTTACCCTAATCCCGAAATCCCCCATTGGGCCTAGCTGTTAATCACCCGGTTAAGCCCAATTAAGTTGTTTTTCACTATCTGAAACTTGTTTCAGCCATATCTCCCAAACGGTGAGTCCGTTTGGCTAATGTGACCACTCTACGGAATTGTAAACCATCATCTGGAGCCAATGGAAGTGGTTTCAGGTCAAAATTCCTTTCCAGTCAAAAGTTATGGCCAAAACAGTACCAACTAGGGGTAAAATGGTCATTTAAAAATCGACAAAAATTATGAACATGGGAAATGACCCCAATAGTCGTCTCCCAAAGTTACATGACCATACGACTTCGTATGTGAAAGAAATAAATATCCTACGATCCTATGATGCGTAGAATACGGGTCGTTACACATTTAGACCCAAATGATATTAGAATCGTGACTAAATAAATGGATGTAGAACATCGCCTAAGGTAAATCTATGCCTATAGCTTTTGTTAAAACTGAACTAATTGAGACTATGATTCTTATCATGCTAAGTTGTGATCATGTTGTATGTAATTTGATGATAAATGTTAAACGCTTGGCAATGAATCCATATGTGGTATAATTTGGCAATGACATATGTGTTGTGTAATTTAGCGATGACATATTATGTTGTATATTTTGGCAATGACATAAATTGGCGATGACATATTATAATTTGGCGATGGAATATCATACTGTGTAATTTGGCAATGACATACCATATTGTATAATTTGGCGATGGCATATCATATTGTGTAATTTGGCGATGACATACCATATTGTATAATTTGGCGATGACATTTCAAGTTGTATGATTTGGTAATGGCACCTATATGTTGTAAGACAATTTGGGGATTTTGGCTATGTTTATGAAAGTTCAACCAAGATCACATATATGACCAAAACTACATGCAAATATGATTAGGTTCATGTTAGATTTGATCCAACTAATTTGCAAGTTCGCAACTACTTGCCTAATTTTAAGTTTATGTAGTTTTATGTAAAACCCCTATTTCATGATTCATGTTGAATAGATCTAAATTCGCAAGTTCATGATTAAATGTATATTGTTCTATGCCAAATTCATATGATACATGTGTAGTTAGATCCATATTTTTATGATGTTGGAATTATTACATGTTCCTCTTTTTCCTCTTTTGTGTATGAGTTAGGCTATGTAGCGAGCCTAACATTTTATGTGACTTATGCGAACGTTTAACGGGGGTAACTTTGGGGAAAAACATGAAATTACATATAATTGGCATATTTGACTTATAAACATGTAAATGGTTTATGGCATAAAAGTGGTATAAATTTTTATACCTAAAATTATGAACTTGATTTAAAGAGAAAGTGGGGATTGACTTGAATGACAATAATTTACATATAAAATATTAAGAGGTAAATATGTAAATTTAGAAAATACGAATATGCCTAACCCGAGGTTAGATTGAGTTACGGTGTAAGACTCCCCGGAACCGCCCGGCCCATCCAGCAACCGTAACAATATATATCTAATGTGAGAGCTTAGTGCATTAAGCCCAAAAGAACCCGAGGTTAGACTGAGTTGCGGTGTAAAACTGCCCGGACCCGACCGGCACATTCAGTGACCGCAACGATACTTGTCTAATGTGAGTGGTTGGTGCTTTAATGAATGAATTAAAGCTAAGTCAGGAATGATAGGGTTAAGTTAATTAAGGCAACACTTAACCAATATAACACGAATGACTAGGGTTAAATAATGAGAACACTTAACCAATATAACAAGATGAATGACTAGGGTTAAGCAATGAGAACACTTAACCAATATAACAAGATGAATGACTAGGGTTAAGTAATGGGAACACTTAACCAATATAACAAGATGAATGGCTAGGGTTAAGTAATGATAACACTTAACCAATATAACAAGATGAATGACTAGGGTTAAGTAATAAGAAACACTTAACCAATATAACTTGATTTGTGGTAAGGTTAAGTTAAAACAAAAGGGCAACACCTTACCAATATAACTTGATTTGTGGTAGGGTTTAGTTAACACAAGAAGGCAACACTTAACCAAGGCAACATGACAAGTAGGTGGGTTAAGTTAACTTGAATTGATTGATGACACTTAACCAATACAACATGATGAACACGTGGGGTTAAGTTAACAAGAAACACTTGACCAATATAACTTGATGGACGAACGGGGTTAAGTTGATAGGAAACACTTAGCCAATCCAACATGATAAGTGAGGAGGGTCAAAAAACACTTAACCAACATGACATGATAAACGGGTGGGTTAAGTTATCATGGATAGGCGACACTTAACCAATATGGAATAATGTGCGGGAGGGTTAATTACATATCGGGTTGGTGGGTAATATTAGTAAATATAGGCCCACAAACTTAACCACTAAATGAACATGCTTGAATCAACGGGAAGGTTAAGTACATATCAGGTTGGTGGGTAATATTAGCACATATAGGCCCACAAACTTAACCGTTAAATAAACATGCTTTAATCGATGGGAGGGTTAAGTACATTACGTGTAGGTGGGTAATATTAACACATATAGGCCCACAAACTTAACCATTAAATATACATGCTTGGATCGATGGGAGGGTTAAGTACATCTCGTGTAGGTGGGTAATATTTGTATATATAGGCCCACAAACGTAACCAATGAAGAAACCCTAGTGATGGGGACCCATTTCAGCAGTAACCCACATAGATGTATCAAGGTACCCTGAAACTAGGCAGGGTGGGGCACGATTACTGCGCTGATTATAAGCGGTCAAAATAGCGGCAGGGGTACGTCAGTGTAGGTTCCGACGGTTTACGGGCGTGCACGTACTCCGGAGTGTGAAAAAGCAGGCACTGGGTACCAGTAGTTATACACTGTGCATCTTGAATTGTGTCGGGTCGCTGTCATAAGGATTGATACACCTTATGGTGGGACCAGCACAGGGTATCTACATGCAAGAGAGGGCTGATTGGCACAGACACATGGAACATGAATACAAGTAGGGAGCCGATCGATAGGGTAGTAAGGGTACATCTAACATGTTCATGGCAATTAGGCTGATTGAGGTGGAATCCTCACAATAGATGTACACCTGAAGGCTACCACAATTACGGGGATTGGGATCACGTTATCATTTTATACAGATTACTAGTTGGGACAATAATTAGGTGGTGTAGAGATAGATATAAAAATCGGAATAACAAGGTATTAGCTAAGCAGAGAAAGAGTAGGAGCGCATTCATTTTATCTTGCCTTATCATACCTTATGCTTATCCTATGTTACCTTATTTCTTTGTTATTGTCCTGCGTCCAGTTTATTCGTGTCATGGTTCTCTTACTAGTTTATATGCTGAATAATCACTGGACTTAACAAACTTATGTCTGACCTAGTTTTGTTTCGCCTCTTTTCTTCCGTTCCCCCCCAGGTTCATAGGGAGGAAATGTTACCACTTAGCTCAGTTTTTTTTTCAAGCTCGAAGATGGTCGATGTTTTGCTTTGGGCTCTCTCTTCCACTGCTATGGCTGGCTTATGCTTTATTGGGGAATATCATTGTTATTTTTGTGCTTCTTTTACACTTGGCAGTTACTAAATCAAGACAGAAGTTCTATGTATTACTTTTAGGTATCATTTGAGAAAATTATTGTAAAAGCTTAACTGTATTAAGTTGTTTATAAAATGACCTTATTTTCCGCTGCTTTATTTGACTGTCTTGTAATTTATCTGCATCTTTTACCTATAATGCTCCACCGAAGTTAAGGCATTCCCTTTGTGGGTGACCTTAACGGAGGCGGGGTGTTTCACTTGGTATCAGAGCTGAAGGTTACCAGATCAGATAAAAGATTTGAAAAATTATTTTCATGACGGTTTTAAAAGAAGCATTTTCAAAAGAAAAGTTTTGTTTTAAAGGCATATTCCCCAAAGCCATATGCACTATCTTTTGATCCTCTGTTTGAATCCTTGTTTCCTTCTTTCTTGAGTCTCTGGGGGCTCCTGGCTTTCTGGGAGGTAACCTCATTGCGGCATGGTTCCGTAGGCTTGATGAGACTACGACACCTATCAAAGGGTGAAGAAATGCCCAACTTCCATCTATAGCTGCAGTAGTTTCACCTGTGGCTAATTTTCTTTCAAGCTTTGTAGGATTTTCCGTGCGACGGAGGCAGCTTTCAAGAGACCTATCAACAAGTTACACAAGGATGGCAAAGATGAGAATGAGGGAGTTTGGCTAAGGAGCACAACCCAAGGATGAAGAACTCATGGATATAGACTTGGTTCACAAAGGAGGGGAGGAAAGAATAGAAAAACCTAAGACAAGAGGAAGTATCTTTATTATGGTATAACAGGTCGTATAATTAAGGACAAAGGCAAGAACCAATGACAGGATTTTCAGGAGGGAAAATTCATGCTCTCACCGCCAACGTACCTGAGAGAGAGGTAGTAAGGTTTCTGTTGAAAGTGTTTAGTTTTTCCTTTTTGATCATCCTGTTAGTACTCTTTTGATTTTAGTGCTTCACATTCGTTTATATCTGCTTCCATAGTTGAGTCTCTGCACTTAGTACTTGTATAGTAGAAGATCCCATAGTTGTTTCAAATCCAATTTGTGGTTCGGTTCATTTATCTTTGGTTTGTAAGGATTTGAGATACTTATGTTTTTGGTTTCATGGTCTATGGGTTGATTCTAGGCATGGATTGGTTAGCTAGTAACTGTGAAAGGAGGGTAGTTAGACTTTCGACTTTCCTCGGGAATACCCTCGAAATTTCGTGCGATCCTAAGGGATCAGTTTGTCTTAGCTACCTAGAATCACTTTTTGTATTTATCAGCGATTTTCGATCCGTTGGAGTAGTCCATGAGTACGCAGATGTTTTTGATTAGGTTAGGGGTTTTCCCCCTAAAACTCGAGATAGACTTCCGCAAATATCTAGTTGACGATGCAAAGCCTGTTATGCGATCAACGATAGTTTTGGAGCAAGATTGGCGAGGATAGCCAGAGTCGGTTAAGTGCTCAATTGTTTGGTTGTTTTTCTAGTATCATCTCACATAGATCGTCCAAAAGAGGAGGTATTCCTTGGTTGTTTGTCTGATATTGGCTTAGGCCTTTGGGGCTTGTACTTGAGGAATGTCAAGTTCGACTAGGATGGTTTGCGTAAACGACCCTCAGATTTGTGACATGATGGATAATCTAAGTAGAAGAGAGACCTTTAATCATCTTAGTATATACACTTGGTATCATGGTTAACATCTGTTTATCTTGGAAAGATAGTTCGACTACATTGGATACCCTCTAGCAGAGTAAGTGATCGATGTCCTATCTTTACTAGTGAGTTTTGGAAATGGAGGTCAAGAAGCTTCGCAATCATGAAGTTAAATTAGTTAAGGTACAGTGGAATGAAGCTCAAGGAGATGCGACTTAGAAGACTGAAGACTAGATACGCGCATCATACCCTTTTTGAGGGTATATCCTTAATTCCTTTTTTTTTGAAAAGTTAATCTGCATGCTAGTCTTTATCTTTTAAGTATATCCTCTCGGTCCTATTCCAGATCCTTAGGTAGAAGCCAATGGATGTAAACATGTGTTTGAGACATGTTATGTTTGGTGGATGCAAGTGGTTGCAAGTGTTTGCTAGTGGTTTCTCGTGGATGCATGTACATACATTAGGCACTAGATCGGCTCAGTCACTTTCATATTGCATATGCATGAGCGAACTTTTATATATGGATTGAAATTTGATGTGTTATCATATGGATGTTGCATTTGTATGAATGACTGTGCACTCATGTAGAGGTTGTAAAGTACGATTAGGAATAATTGCATACATGGTGGATTCATGACACCAACATAATCCGCATTAAGGAGGTCAACTGAATCAGTAGACCGCCTGATTTTGCATTAGATAAGGACATGTACACACACTATGCATATGATCATGAAAGCATTAGAAATCTTTTTAAGGACAATGGACGCCTGTGATTGAATGGTTGAGTAGATGGATGTTGGATGTTAGGATATGCATTCTTCTTAACTTAGAGATTTCGGGGACGAAATCCTATAAGGAGGGAAGAATGTAACACCCCGTATTTTATGAGAATATTAAAAGAATGAATTAAAGAATACTTAATTTTTAAAGTGAGAATTAAGGGAAAAAGGTTACGACATTGCGTTCGTCTTGGAGTTCTGCTTGGAATAGAGTCCAAGTTTTCGTAAATCGGACTTCGTATGAAGGAGTTATGGCCTTCGGAAGATTCAAGAGAAATTCAGAAAATTAAATAGTAAAATACCATGGCAGGTCGACCTGGGGGTCGACCTACCCAAGGCCAGGTCGACCAGGAGGCCGACCTTCCCCCCATACAGGTCGACCTGAGGGTCGACCTCCCCCTCGGGCCAGATCTGAAATCTGACGTTTTTCTTTGTGTGACGATCTGCTGTGTCATTAGGGCTTGTGTGGCAAGTTCTGGTTGCATCTCTTAGGTTTGAATGGCTTTGATTTGCTCTAGGTTAATCTAACGGTTCCTATTAAATCAAACTTCTATATAAGCAACCTAAATCTAAACCCTAAGCCACACAAAAATATTCCTAAGACCGTCATGCTGTCAACACTCAATCTAGAGTAGCCACCATTCTCATTCAACTAGGAAGAAAGTTAGGAATTACAAATCAAATCTAATTCAACTAAGAGAATTCAACGTCTACAACAAAGGAGAGCTATTCAAATTCAGAATACAGATCCAAGAACACAAGACTAGTCTCCTTTTTGTAAGTCCAGTTATCATTTAGACCTAAATGATATTAGAATCATGACTAAATAAATAGATGTAGAACATCGCCTAATGTAAATCTATGCCTATCCCTTTTGTTAAAACTGAATTGATTGAGACTATGATTCTTATCATGCTAAGTTGTGATCATGTTGTATGTAATTTGATGATAAATGTTAAACGCTTGGCAATGAATCCATATGTGGTATAATTTGGCAATGACATATATATTGTGTAATTTAGCAATGACATATTATGTTGTATATTTTGGCAATGATATAAATTGGCGATGACATAATATAATTTAGCGATGGAATATCATATTGTGTAATTTGGCAATGACATACCATATTGTATAATTTGGCGATAGCATATCATATTGTGTAATTTGGCGATGACATACCATATTGTATAATTTGGCGATGACATTTAAAGTTGTATGATTTGGTAATGACACCTATATGTTGTAAGACAATATGTGGATTTTGGCTATGTTTATGCAAGTTCAACCATGATCACATATATGACCAAAACTACATGCAAATATGATTAGGTTCATGTTAGATCTGATCCAAATAATTTGCAAGTTCACAACTACATGCCTAATTTTAAGTTTATGTAGTTTTATGTAAAACCCCTATTTCATGATTCATGTTGAATAGATCTAAATTTGCAAGTTCATGATTAAATGTATATTGTTCTATGCCAAATTCATATGATACATGTGTAGTTAGATCCATATTTTTATGATGTTGGAATTATTACATGTTCCTCTTTTTCCCCTTTTGTGTATGAGTTAGGCTATGTAGCGAGCCTAACATTTTATGTGACTTATGCGAACGTTTAACGGGGGTAACTTTGGGGAAAAACATGAAATTACATATAATTGGCATATTTGGCTTATAAACATGTAAATGGTTTATGGCATAAAAGTGGTATAAATTTTTATGCCTAAAATTATGAACTTGATTTAAAGAGAAAGTGGGGATTGACTTGAATGACAATAATTTACATATAAAATATAAAGAGGTAAATATGTAAATTTAGAAACGACGAATATGTCTAACCCGAGGTTAGATTGAGTTATGGTGTAAGACTTCTCGGAACCGCCCGGCACATCCAGCAACCATAACAATATATATCTAATGTGATAGGTTAGTGCATTAAGCCCAAAGAACCCGAGGTTAAGCTGAGTTGTAGTGTAAAACTGCCCGGACCCAACCGGCACATCCAGTGACCGCAACGATACCTGTCTAATGTAAGTAGTTGGTGCTTTAATGAATGAATTAAAGCTAAGTCAGAAATGGTAGGGTTAAGTTTATTAAGGGAACACTTAACCAATATAACACGAATGACTAGGGTTAAGAAATGAGAACACTTAACCAATATAACAAGATGAATGATTAGGGTTAAGTAATGAGAGCACTTAACCAATATAACAAGATGAATGACTAGGGTTAAGTAACGAGAACAATTAACCAATATAACAAGATGAATGACTAGGGTTAAGTAATGAGAACACTTAACCAATATAACAAGATGAATGACTAGGGTTAAGTAATAAGAAACACTTAACCAATATAACTTGATTTGCAGTAAGGTTAAGTTAAAACAAAAGGGCAACACTAAACCAATATAATTGATTTGTGGTAGGGTTAAGTAAACACAAGAAGGCAACACTTAACCATGGTAACATGACAAGTAGGTAGGTTAAGTTAACTTGAATTGATTGATGACACTTAACCAATACAACATGATGAACACATGGGGTTAAGTTAACAAGAAACACTTGACCAATATAACTTGATGGACGAACGGGGTTAAGGTGATAGGAAACACTTAGCCAATCCAACATGATAAGTGAGGAGGGTCAAGAAACACTTAACCAACATGACATGATGAATGGGTGGGTTAAGTTAACATGGATAGGCGACACTTAACCAATATGGCATAATGTGCGGGAGGGTTAAATACATATCGGGTTGGTGGGTAATATTAGTAAATATAGGCCCACAAACTTAACAATTAAATAAACATGCTTGAATTAGCGGGAAGGTTAAGTACATATCGGGTTGGTGGGTAATATTATCACATATAGGCCCACAAACTTAACTGTTAAATAAACATGCTTGAATCGATGGGAGGGTTAAGTACATCTCATGTAGGTGGGTAATATTAGCGCATATAGACCCACAAACTTGAACATTAAATAAACATGCTTGGATCGATGGGAGGGTTAAGTACATCTCATGTAGGTGGGTAATATTTGTATATATAGGCCCACAGACTTAACGAATAAGGAAAACCTAGCAACGGGGACCCATTTCAGCAGTAACCCACATAGATGTATCAAGGTACCCTGAAACTAGGCAGGGTGGGGCACGATTACTGGGATGATTATAAGCGGTCAAAATAGCGACAAGGGGTGGTCAGTGTAGATTCCGACGGTTTACGGGCGTGCACGTACTCCGAAGTGGGAAAAAGCAGGCACTGGGTACCAGTTGTTATACACTATGCATCTTGAATCGTGTTGGGTCGCTATCATAAGGATTGATACACCTTATGGTGGGACCAGCACAGGGTATCTACACGCAAGAGAGGGCCGGTTGACACAGACACATGGAACATGAATACAAGTAGGGAGCTGATCGATAGGGTAGTAAGGGTATATCTAACATGTTCATGGCAATTAGGCCGATTGAGGTGGAATCCTCACGATAGATGTACACCTGAAGGCTACCGCAATTACGGGGATTGGGATCACGTTATCATTTTATACATATTACTAGTTGGGACAATAGTTAGGTGGTGCAGAGAAAGATATAAAAATCAGAATAACAAGGTAGTAGCTAAGCAGAGAAAGAGTAGGAGTGCATTCAGTTTATCTTGCCTTATCATACCTTATGCTTATCCTATGTTACCATATTTCTTTGTTATTGTCCCGCGTCAAGTTTATTCATATCATGGCTCTCTTACCAGTTTATATGCTGAATATTCACTGGACTTACCAGACTTATGTCTGACCTATTTTTGTTTCGCCTCTTTTCTTCCGTCCCCCCTAGGTTCACAGGGAGGAAATGTTATAACTTAGCTCAGTTTTCTTTTCAAGCTCGAAGATGGTCGATGTTTTGCTTTGGACTCTCTCTTCCACTGCTATGGCTGGCTCATGCTTTATTGGGGAATATCATTGTTATATTTGTGCTTCTTTTACACTTGGCAGTTATTAAATCAAGATAGAAGTTCTATGTATTACTTTTAAGTATGATTTGAGAAAATTGTTGTAAAAGCTTGACTGAATTAAGTTGTTTATAAAATGACTTTATTTTCTGTTGCTTTATTTGCCTATCTTGTAATTTATCTGCATCTTTTACCTATAATGCTCCGCCAGAGTTAAGGCATTCCCTTTGTGGGTGACCTTAACGAAGGCGTGGTGTTTCAAATACAAGGCTACATCGAGCACCACATTAAAATCAATTAGATAGAAACCCTAATACAGAAATTAGGGTTTGAGCCATTGAAGACACCAGTGATTTGGTATGATTAAGCGTCGTCTCACTATCAGTGAACCCAATCCAACACTCGAGAACAAAGCACATCGAAGTCAATTTACATTTCGTTCGAGAAAGGACAGGAGGAGGCAAACTGGTAGTAAACCACGTTCCGACATACTACCAAAGAGCGGATTTCCTCTTGAAGGCCTCTCATCGGAGAATTTTAACCGATTGAGAAGTGATTTAAGGGTTAGTGATGGTGACGCAAGAGAAATCTAAGAGGGTAGCAAACCCTAGTTTTATTTAAGGGGGAGTATTAAGACTCTTGTTTTATTGCACAAGCATATTTAATATTCGATTGATTACATCATGGATCTCAAGCTATTGGGCCAAAGCCCATTTTGTTAATCTTTGTGTATATATATATATATATATATATATATATATATATATAATACCACTGACGTGGAAAATTGGTTGTTTGCACACGCCAACCCTCAAGAGTGGGTTTAGAAGAAAACCCAATACCTAAATAACCAAAGTACGAGAAATGTAAAGGGACACACAACTTTGTAGTGGTTCAGTATTAGTGCCTACGTCCACTTTATAGTAATCATTCATCATAATTTTTTCGATTACAATGTTTATCCAAGTTCAGACAATTTGAAAGTACAAAGTTGTACAGTAGGAAAAAAAAATCTTGTTAATTCCTAACTTTGACCAAAATGCCCTTCTTTTTCTTCTTCATTGAGCCAAATGTATTAGAGTGAAAAACAATGGCCAAGGAAAAGCTTCAATGTCCATGAATATCCAAAACTGTCCAAATATGCTCCAAAAGTCCAAGTGAATGCCAAAATGTTGTAGGAAAACTTCTGTATGAAGTTTACAATTCCATGAAGTATCTCAGAGCCATAGAAATAATCATAGAATCCATTAATGACTCCAAAGAAAGCTCTCCCATATGCCCAAGGTCCAAAAATATCAAGCCAACCCCTTTGAATGACAAGAGAGAGGGTATTTATAGGTGAGGTTTGCAGGCTACAGCAGAAATTTCATATCTCGAGAAAATGCAAAATTCGCATCCCCGGGACATAGCCAAAAACGATGTTCCCATGGAAAATTTCGACTCCTAGATGGATGTGCTGAAAAACAGGGATCATCGCGTGTTGATCACTCAAAAAGAGTAATCCAAACATGCCAAGCTTGCCATGGCAAGCTACAGATATTTCGCATCGCCTCTACATGGGATGATTTCGCATCACCAAACACTATGCCTCGACCGAGTTGCTCAAGCCAAAAGATCGGATCTGCACATGTTTTCCACTCTGCCACTTCGCCTTGCCATTTTCACATCCCATGCCCAATCCAAAATTTCTTCCCCGTATCCCTGATGCGCACATGTAAATTTCGCCTTGCATCCTTGTGCCAAATCCGATGTGGAGTGATCGGGTATGAAATCCATGATGCAAAAAACTGTAATGACCCGGAAAATCCGAAACAATTTAAAAAATTTATTTTGAATTATTTGGTGGAAAAATGTGGCAGAAATTAAAATTTTCATTTTTAAATAATATTAAAGCCAGTGAAAATAGTCAATTTTCAAACGATCTCTGTTTTCGACGAAACCACTTTTGTTTGAACCGGACTATTGAATTATTACTAGGTTTCAATTTTTAGAATTTTTCGAATTAATATGTGAGCGTGGCGAAGGAAAATGTGTTTGGTCGATTACAGTCAAATTTAATCGACTGAAAAATAGTCATTTTTCAAACAGTGTCAGAATTCAATGAAATTAGTTTTGTTAGGACCGTATCGTTATAACATAGACAAATATTTTTTTTTTGGATTTTTTTGAGTCCGTTTGTGGCCTCGGTGAATTTATTTATGCAGACGAATTAAATTAATAAAGGAATTAAATATTAAATTAAATAATACATGCCACAAATAGCCGTTTGGGCTGACGGGACCTGTCCCGTTGGATCCGGAAAATGGGCTATTGGCTAGGGGCACCTTCTGCTGGACTGAAATTGAGCCGGTTTGTAAGATACGGATTTAATTGTAAAAATGCAATAAATAATATTATAAATATAGGATATTTAAAACCGTAAGACACTATTCATTCTCTCTGCCGCCGCCACCCCCCTCGATCCATGGCCGATGTCGCTCAGAACTTCCCCCATTAAAAAATCCTCATCCACCAACTTCCAGGCCACAATCTCCATACCATATCGAAGCCCTTTCCTCCACCTTCACATCCGTACGGTCATCACCCCCATAGTCGCCTGTAGAGACCGCTCCAAGGCCCCAAAGTCCATCGCGTTTCACCGCCGTGGGCCCCCCAACGCTCGACCGAGCTCAGCCAACCCCCCCCCGCGTGCGCCTCCCGTAGCTCTCTGCCGTGGTCTGGTCCGATCGTCTGCAGGCGTCCCGGTTCTCGAGTAAATTCCAACCCTAAGTTCGAAGGAGAAAGAAAACCCATCGGCCGTTTTACTGGAGGAAGAAGAGAGGGTATTTTTTTAAGTAATTTATTAATTAATTAATTTAAATTGTTTTAAAACTTCATTTAACCATAACTGATTCATTTCAACTCAGAATTTGACGATTTCGGAAGCGTTGGAATCGTAACAGCGAATAGAACGTGTTGAGACTGAAACGGGACCATTTTGAACATTTTGAATTTTGGCCAAAATCTGCAACGACTGTGAGATTTCTAGATTTTAATAATTAAATAATTTAATTTTACTTGTTATGTGAATCATTGTATGTTATTTCTGGTCTGTGATTGGTGATTGTTGTATGGTTGTCAATATTCGTTGTGGTATCATGATATAGCATGTCAGTTTAGATCTGTGAAATTCTGATGTAATCTCAATAAAGTTCTCATCTTTATTGTTTTTATTTTTATTCTATTTTTATTTTTATCTTTATTCCTTTATAGAAATGAAAAATTGAATCTTTGTTGTTTTACAAACAAAGATGAAATTTTGAATCTTTATTTTTGTTTTTACAAATAGAATAAAAAGTTCATTTTTATGTCTTTAAAACAAATAGAATAAAAAGCTCATTTTTATGTCTTTAAAACAAATAGAATAAAAAGTTCATTTTTATGTCTTTAAAACAAATAGAATAAAAAGCTCATTTTTATGTCTTTAAAACAAATAGAATAAAAAGTTCATTTTTATGTCTTTAAAACAAATAGGATAAAAGAACATTTTTATATAATTAAAGAAAGAGTACGTTTTAAACATCATTTTTGTCGCATTAGAATTGGCGAACAGAAATGTCATTTTTATTGAATATAAAAATATACGATGCTGAAAACATCATTTTTATCGCATTTGAATTGGCGGACAAAAATGTTATTTTCATAGAGTAAAAGGAATGAATTTTAATAAAGGGAATCGCCCAACGGTTTATATATATTTATATAAATATAAAATTTAACGAAACGAGCGCGACAGTTCACGTATCGACAATTGTAACTTCAAACGATTATTCTGAAAGATCCGACCGTTGGATTTTCCTAAAACTGGAACCGTTAGGACCGCTTTGGGAAGAGCTTTCCAACGATATAAATTTCATCAAAATCCGACGGTTAGATTTTAAGATATGTGTAAATCAAATTTTGGTAAAAGCAGTGCCAGGATCGCCCATTGACCCGAAACGTCGTTTATTTATTTCGAGCTATTTTTAATAAATAAAAATAGCGATTAATAGTTATAAATATTTATGAAATGTTTTAAATTATAATTATGCGACAATTATTTGAAAAGGCCGAGTTTAACTCATTTCAAAGAATTGCACGGCGATTAAATCAAAGATGTAAGAAGACAATGGTTGAAGACCGACGATCTTCACATCAGATGGACGATGACTTCTGATACCTTGGACTGACTTGCTCCCAAGACGGGGTTGAAGCAGTAATTGTCTGGACGTATGTGTTGGTCATGCGGATAAGCGAGCGCCTTTTTGGTGTCTCCGGTTTCGTTCAGATCCAGAACGGACTTGTAAATGGATGCGTGTCTGACATTGAAATTCACTTCATGTAATTAAATCGATTTCTATTAATATATGTCTGTTTGGTGGTAGAGAATTTATTCTGTACTTAACACCCTGATACGTAGTAATAGTTATCGATTGCATGGCGTTGAATTGTCAATGTGGCACGCCAAGATGCAATGATCAAGGCTTTGTTGAAAACCAGGCTTTGTGGCTGATGATCAAAGCATAGCCTGTTTAGGCATAGCTTTGTGTATAACGTGACTTCGTGAGCCTCACACCCCGGTATGAGTCAAAAACGGGATTAGGACTGCAGGGAGTGCACATGTTTCTTTCTAGCTAGTGGTGTTTGGGCTTTAACACGCCCCGGCATTTTACTTATGTGGATTTTGGATTGAGGTTCCTCGGGTTTTATAGGCTGGAAGTGGTCATACTATAGGTTCAAAGGAACCGGGAAACGTGTGTTCAGGAATTACCAATCCACTACCGTTAGGTGGGGACCGGCCCTGAAGATCCAAGGGTTCACTGCGGGGGATCCTGAGGCATTTGCTAGAGTGTCTCGAATCGGAAGAGGACGATCCCTAGCCTCGATTTCATGACAGAAAACCAATTCCCAATACGACAACATTTCGGTTTTGATTGTAAACTTATATACGTCGACATAGTAGGATGGGGTACTATGCCGTCTAGGATTGATATATTTATATTGAAGTATTTTAATACTGCTTAAACAATAATGATAATATTAAAATATTACTTTTCATGTATTAAGCATGTTTGATCATCATAAGGGAAACTCTATCCTCCTGTGTGCGATTGCATTGTGTGATAGGACTTGAGTCTTATAATGATTTCATTTTTCAAAAGTCATTTCGCTGTTTTATACAAACTTTATAAAATTATGCACTGGAAATCCAATGGAATAAACCCGTTCTGCATTAGCGGCGTGGTCCTGAGATTTGCCACGTAGTTAGATAATTTAGTTAAGAATTCTCACACCAGTCCCATGACTGACTCGTAGTTTGTTTCACTTTTGCAAACTCGGGTGTCCTCTTTCCACACGGGCAGCCAATTGACAGGTTCAGGTGATACATTATGATTGGAGCTTGCTTGGATGAAAGAAGAAGAAGACCCTTTTCTCTAGTTTTTACTTCTGCTTGAGACATTTTACCTTTTTTAGCTTTGATGTATATGACGGAGTTTGAGATTGTTTCTTTCCATTTGAAAACTTATTTCCCTTTTTGTTGAGACTCTTTATTTGGCTATGTTGTATCCTGTACTGCGAACTTTGATGTATTGGATATTATGATGCCGATGACATTTATTTCCGCTGCAATGGTTTATGTGTTATGATAATTATCTGAGATATGTTTTTGTTGTAAATATGTTGTATTCCAAAACGATTATCCTTACTTTCGGTCCACGGAAGTTTGGGGTCATCACAAAAACCCAGCTACGCACTGATGTTTCAAAGTGATCGGGATGCGAATTAGCATCCGATCCGATGTGAAAATCATTGTGTGAAACTTGCCAGATCCGAATCTATCCTCCTTTGCCAAACTCGTGGAGTGTTGGGGTTGGTGTTCGCACATGAAAACATGTGATCACACCATGTCAATCACAATATTCTGAAGTGTCAAACCACGACTTTTCCAAAGTGCTAGATCTTGATGTTGTTGAATTGCGAACCCGATTTTTGGTGATCGTGTCATGCCGATCAACAGTTTTTGAGTGTTCGAAAGCAGAATTTACCAAAATCCAAATATTTTGCCTCGATGAGTTTTACTACGTGATTGGACCAAGCTGCTCAAGGGTTTTGAGATGATTGGACTAAGATGATCACATATTTTTACCATGCTAGTTTTTTTGAGATTATTAACGACTTTTCCAATTCGATAACAATGATCTGGGAATCAATGATATTTCTAACACTTTTCGAACACGTGGTGACTTCGACCAAATCGTTTTGTGATTTTGTAACGACTCGGATTTTTAGCCGTTAAGTTTGAATATTTGAAACTGGTTTTTAATGTTGATTTGAAAATTTAAATAACTCGAATCCTATGATTTTGAGTATTAATTTAATTTGAATAGTAAAATGACAAATTTACTTCCGAAATAATTGAGAATAAATTGGATTTAAGATATAGTATTAAATAGTTGATTTATTAAGACCCAATTAAGTTCGAATTTGAATTTTAATAAGGGATTTTTTAACTAAACGAATTTTGAATGTATTAATTTAATTTAATTAAAAATGAGCTTGTCGCGTTGCTGTAGTTCGTAGTTTTATGGTTTGAACTTCAAATGGATATATTGGATTCAATATAAGTCAAAATTCTTTGAAATAATCATCTTTGGGATCTATTTGATTATAGTTTTCTAATGGAAGAGAAAATTTGAGATTTCATCTTATAGATTTCTGAGTTATGTCAAAATCAATTTTTCAGAAAATCCCGGGATAATCATTTTGTGAACTATAATGATTTATTAAATAAAATGAAAGGATTTTAAATAAATTGGATATCAATTTAAATTCGAATATAAATGTTGAGTTTAAAATTTAAATTAGTTTAACTGGTAATTATATAAAATTCTATTTGTGTATATACGACGATAATAATTCATTATTGATGGATTTGATTGTTTTGAAATTGATTTATATTTTATCTATTTAATTTAACATTTGAGAATAACCAATTTTCAAACGACCTTGAATTTCAACAAAACTAATTTTATAAAATCCATAATGGTTAATTATTGCAATATTTCAATTTTTGAGTCAGTTGGGGTTATTACGTGATCATGCACAATGTAAACGCGTATTGATTTACGTTTTAAGATTTAAAATATGAGTTTTTCAAATGGTCTTAGGTTTCGACGAAACCAGTTCCATCGAGTCCGGAGTATTAAGTTATGGTAGGTGTCAAATTTCGTGACATTCGAATTTAGTACATGGCTGTACGAACTTGAAACGCTCAAATAAGATTTAATGGAATAAAATAATAAAGGTGGAGCCTATATATAACACTAAAACATTTTAACCCAAGGTAAATTTTCATCTCTAATCAACTAAACAACGCCGCCACCAACCATTTCTGAACAACCAAAATTTCTCCTAATTCTTACTCTATTTTTGCTAAATCTATTCACCAATTCTTAAAACCACAAACTACAATATTGTAGAGGAGATCGAGTCCTTTGCGATTGACGGTGGTGATGGTGTTTAACTTCTCCGTTCATGAGAAATAGGAGCTGGCAGACGTTAGAGTTGAGCTCGATTTCTGTAGCATAGGGAGGCCAAGTTGCATGAGATTCTAGGCGATGGTGGCTGGTGGGTTGAGGCTTTGAAGGTCGGTGGAAGATCGAGCTTCGGTGGCTCAATGGTGGTGCGGTGGGTGGAAGTAGGCAACATGTTTTTGGGTTACGAGGAAGCCGGGTATTTTTTATACCTGGGAACGATGAAGTCGTTATTTTCATGATTAAGGGGTGGATTAGGACGTTAATGATCACGTGATTATGGAGCTAATGATGTTCATTAAGGGGTTAATTACGTATTAGAAACTTAATGAAATTATTAGTTGAATTCAATTATTTCAATTCAAACACAGAATTGCATGAAACAAGAAGCATTGGAATCAGGCAATGAATACTGTGCATACGAGCTGGTTTGGAATCATTTGGAGCAAATTGGATTTTCATCTAATTTTAAAATTAAATGAAACAACTTGAAATCGTCGATCGAAAATGAAATGTTAACTCTCACGCTTTCTGAATTACCGTGATGTGATAAAATTTATATAAATTTTACTTATCATTGTTAGCATAAATTAGATGTTTGGATGCTTAGGTTGATTGTTGTTTGCTTATTGATTGACGATATTTATATTTCCGTCATTTAAATGCATTGGATTAAATTTCTATTTCATATGCATCTATTAAATGATATTATGAGCTGTAATGAAAGGAAAACGGGTTGGAGGAATCCAACAGGATTCCTCAATATTTTGTATGTTACTTGATCGCATATTATTTATATATCAACTGTTTAATTCAAGTAATGTTAAATTAAGCTTGAATGATTGATTGTTGATTTAACTCAACATTTGATGGGTTATTAGCCATCAGATGATATTGGTTAAGTACAAAATTTATTTTTATAACTGAAGCAAGATTTTTAAATTATATTTTATTTAAGTTATGTAAAATAAAGGGTTTTATAAATAAATTAATAGTTATAATCGTATTTTATAAAAGTATTAGAAAATGATTTTTATAGTAAAATATTATGTTCTAATAAGTTTTTATAAGCAAGTAAGTCGGAAATTAAGCTAGGGGTTAATAATTTGATATAATTATTTTAAGAAACAATTAAGTAATATTAATAAATTAATTATATTATTAATTAATATAGGAGAAAGGATTAGCGAAAATAAATTAATAAATTAATTGATGTTTTCAGGTTGACTACGTCAACTATTTTAACTGAAGTTGGTCATTTAACTAATTTGTTTTCAATTGATTCAATAAATATAGTTTTGAAAAATGGTTGTTTAAACTTGATAAGATTTCTTAAAAGTTGATTAATATTTTAATTAAGGGTGTTCAAAGATAATTATCGAGTTGTTGTTATTAATGAAGTTAGTTATTGTTCAAGTATGGTTTTAAAAGAGATTAACTATTCTATTTTTTGTTGAGAATGAAGTAAACTACTTTTACTTCAGTTAATGATGAATATAATTATTATTTTAAGTAATAATAATTAAAGTGGTTATCTTTTTAAATGAAATTTATTTAAGAAAATAACCAAGTCAGTAATGAGATTTTGTTGAATTTTGTGCAAGGGTTACAGAGGGATTTTTAGTAAATCCAAGTTTTGAAAACAATGTTTATAAAAGAGTTAGTGCTAATTCGATATTTTTGAATAAGCATTTATTATTTGAATTAAGTAAAGACGATTGAGGTTGAAAAGAGGTTTTTAAAATGCCAAGGTAAGTTGCTCAAATGAATCTAGTGAAGGATTTAGTAAATGGATTTGTTGTAATAAATCCAAATTAAGTTTTGTAATAAGATGTTTAATGGGTTTGTGTAAAGGATGTGATAAACGGATTTTTGGTAATAAATCCAAGATGAAAATGAACTGTACTAAAGAGATTTAAACTAAAGGTTGGTGTTTAAGTAAGAATTTACTTAATAAATGAATTAAGTAACAATGGTTATAATTAAAAAGAGATTTTTTAAAAGTAAGGTATGGTTTATAAAACCATATTTTAAATGGAATTGGTGTGATATTATAATTAATTTCAACTTTTGAGCTACAAACTATTATCTATCTTAAGATAAAAACGTTGTTGAGCTAAGGTTTGAGAGGTAAATAAAATACCCCAACTTGAACGACTTCACTATTATAAAGGAATAGTACTAATTTGGAATGGTAGTGATATTGGAAATAGTTTTTATTTCCACAAGAAATATTGCAACTTTAATTTGCAATATTTTTAGAAATTTGAATAGACTATTGGATTTTTATAGTAAACATTGTATTACTTAACATTGTTGGCTCAGGGATGAAGTGTGACTATACTTATACCATCCGATTAAGTATATAACACTATTTTCAAAATGAAAATAATATGGTTTTGGCATATACTTATTCCAAGAAATAAGTAAATGGTTGGGATTTTCAAAGATATGAAAAGAAGATGTTATAATAGTTTGAAAACGAAAATGGATGTTGGAAATTGAATTGTTTTTTCAGTAATTAAGTTGTAAACTTCAATTTGAAGAGTTTTGAAGTTAAATTAAACGTTTGGGTTTATATTATACGCAATGATTCAATTACATTGTTTAGACCTAGATAAGATTTGGTTATTAGACCTATATCATTTGACTATATAAAGTGGCATTTTCGAAATAAAGGAAATTAAGAGAGGGTTTTGGGAATATGTTTATGTCATACATAACAATTCTATGATTTTTATTTGATGATAACAAACATATATATATTAATATTAATGTGTTTGCAATTGTACTATTCTACTACATCACAGATAGAATAAAATATTTATATTTAAATAGAATACTACTGCATAAGAATTTAAATATTCAAATGGTATTTTGTTTAAATATAATATTTTATTTCAACATCTGAATAATACATATTTTTCCAGCTCCTCCATTTGTACAACTCAGTAATACAATACATAGAGTTTCATTTGTTACATTGTCTTCTCACTACGAACTCTCTGTTTCACTCAGTTAAATATACATACAATTTCACATTCAGTTTCACTCAACTCACTCATATACATACAATGAAAAACTCAGTTACACACTCACTCATACTTGTCTTTTGTCTGCTTTTGTCAGTCTAGTCACTTGCTTATCTGTCACAGAAACACACACAGTAAACTGGAACAAAAGCACTTTTAAATTCTAGAAAACATAGTTTTATTTTAAAATTTATTTGCCTTAGAATTTGGGCGTATTTCTCATCGTGTCTCATGACTTGATCTGATATGCATATTCATCCATCTGTGTCTAGACAGCTTGTGATATTCATTGTGACTCACTGTAAATACCACATGGTAGACAGTGTCTCTAGTGCTCACATATATATATATTCTGCATATATCCAATACATGTATACTGTAACGACCTAGAAAATCTGAACCAATTTAAATTTTTTAAATTGGCTAAAATGATGGATTTTAAATATTTAAAATAAATATTTTAAATAATGGCGATGAAAACTGAGTTTGAATCGACATTTGAAAACGAATATAATTAATTATAATTATATATAGAATTGAAAATGGCGCGGTAGTTCGATAATTCGATTTCAAACTTCAATTGAATGTACCGGGTGCAAAACAATCCGGATTTTAGTGAAACTAAAAACAATAGGATCTAATTGATGATATCTTTCCAACGAATCTGACCAATCGAAATTTGATAGAAGGAATCAAAAGATATGTCCAGTTGAAAATTCTGAATAGTCGCTATGGAATTCAGGCCCTTAAAAATGGACATTTTGCAAACGACCTCGGATTTCGACGAAACCACTTTTGTTGGGTCCGGGATGTGAAGTTATTGCTAGGTTTCAAATTTCATAATTTTTCGAATCAATAAGTGAGCGTGGCAAAGGAAAACGCGTTTGACCGGTTTCAGTTGATTTTAATCGACTGGAAATTGGCCATTTTTCAAACGGTCTCAGAATTCGACGAAACTAGTTTTGTTAGGACCGTATCGTCAATACGAAGCTAGAAAATATTTTTCTGGAATTTTTAGTGTTAGTATGTGACCCCGGTAGTTTGAAATGTACGTTTAAAATTCAATATAGTGATTTAAATGTAAATTCAAAAGGAAACTGATTGTAACAATCGAATCAGCTTGCGATACATATCCCATTGTGTTCGGAATGGGGTTAAACGCTATGGACGACAGGCGGTGGGCCTCGTTTCGAGGTCGTATGTAAAAGTCAACCTTTTTGCAAAATTAAATAATAAAATAATTAAAAAAATAATTTTTAATTTCTCCCCCCCCCCCCCCCGTTTTATCTTCATTGCCCCCCCCGATTCATTTACCAGAAGAGAAAAAAAAAAAAAACCTAAATTAGATCGAGCGCCTCCCTCCAGACATCATCGCCGACGCCCCCCTCGAAACCGACGAAGACCCCGAAGCAACCCCGCCCTCATCTCGAAGTCGCGACGCAATCGAAGCAGCACCCCCGCCTCGTCTCGAAGTCGCCGACGAAGACCATCGAGCAGCCCTCGAACCCAGCCGCCGACGCTCCTTCTTCTTCCCTCCCTTTTCGAAATCTGCGGTGAGTAATTAGATTTCATTTTTATTTTTGTTTTGCTGATTTCTGAATGTTAAAGAAATTATAAACTGATTTTTAGGATTTTAAAAATCGAATTTTTAAGAATTTTAAAACTGAATTTTTAAGAATTTTAAAACTGATTTTTTTTTAGGATTTTAAAAACTGAAACTGTTTTAAAAATAAAAACTGAAACTGATTTTTTAAAAAAGTTAAAAACTGATTTTATAAAAAAAGAAAAAAACTGATTTTTATAAAAAGATAAAAACTGATTTTTATAAAAAGATAAAAACTGAATTTTATAAAAGAATTGAAAACTGATTTGGTTTTTAAAAGTTAAAAACTGATTTTATAAAAAAAGTAAAAACTGATTTTATAAAAAGAGTAAAAACTGATTTTGTTTTTTAAAAAAAGGTATTGAAAACTGATTTCTTTAAAAAGTAAAAATCATATTTTTATTTATTGGAAGTCGAAGTAAAAATCAGATTTTTATATATTGAAAGTCGAAAGAAAAATCAGATTTTTATATATTGAATAGCATCGTAAAAGTTCGATTTTTACATGTGTAGAGAATACGGGAGAAAGCGACAGAAAGGCGAAGATTTCTCTAAGTGAAGTTGGATAGCTATTGGTGAGATTTCTGATTTAAAAATATTATATATGTGTGAAATGAAAGTGAATAGCTATATATAAATATATATATATATATATATATATATATATATATACGCCCCCTCGTCCACAAACCATGGACGATATTTATTGGTTGAAATTGTTGTGAAAGTTGATTGATAGCGAATGATTGTTTGGGATTGTTTGTGATTGATATTGGTTGATTGTGGTTGAAAAATACCCATTTGTGGTTGTGAAATATTTGGTTGAAACCACATAGGATTAGGTTGTGGAAATGAAATAAATATATACATGCCGCCTGCGTGCGAACTAGATGCATGATCCCCATTGTCAAAAACCGCGAGGTTTTAAGGTAGAGCGAGGAGCCGTACTAGGGACGGTGCCGGTGTAACTACCCTGCCGTTATGCTGCCGAAATTTTGAATAATATTTGTGTGTTTGAATTATTTTCATATGCTTAAATTATATTTATTCATTGTATAGGAAACATTCATGTGTTGAATTGATATTCATTCGTTGTTTAGAAATTCATGTGTTGAATGGTATTCATATTTTGAAATAAATCGTTTAATAATAAAAATCACATTTTTATCTATATATAAAAACTATAGAAAACATTCATGTGTTGAATTGATATTCATTCGTTGTTTAGAAATTCATGTGTTGAATGGTATTCATATTTTGAAATAAATCGTTTGATAATAAAAATCACACTTTTTTTCTATGTATAGAAACTATAGAAAACATTCATGTGTTGAATTGATATTCATTCGTTGATTAGAAATTCATGTGTTGAATGGTATTCATATTTTGAAATAAATTGTTTGATAAAAAAAAATCACCTTTTATCGACTATATGAACTATATATAAAATAGTGTTATGAAATGAATCGTTTTACAATAAAAATCACATTTTTATTGTATGCATAAATCGTTGAAATGTGAAGTGTTAAAAATAGCCACTTGTTCAAAATAAACATATATGAGATGAAATATTCATTAATTAGCTAATGAAATGATTTGCACCTATTTATGTAACATTAGAATGAATGGAGTTTTTAAACCAAATAGAAATCAAATATGAAGTCGAATAGAAATTGATAAATGATAAGAACTGTATATATATATGTACATGCATATTTATTGAACATGTTATAGCAAAGGGGCTAGAGAAGAGGAATAAAATTTTGTGCCCGACAAATAGGTACACATTTACTGATTTGTTTGGGTGATGATTTTGAGCCTGTTGGCTAGCCGCTTGGCTTTTTCTTTTTCTTTTTGAGATTAGAAGGACCGGGACGCTATTTGCGATTTCCCGATGCTCCCGGTGCAGGGGAGGTTATGGCGAAATTTTTCCAAAATTTAAGGCGTTAGAAAAATATTTGAAGTTAAAACGATATGGAAATCATTGAATGAACTATATTTATATAACTATATAAATATAAATAAAATTAAAACGAAACGAAGCCGTGCAGTTCGTATTTTGAAACCGTGATTTCAAACGACTAGTGCGGGAAATCCGACCATTGGATTTTCCCGAAACCTCGACCGTCGGGTTCGCCTTGGAATAATCTTTCCAACGGCACCAACCTTGTAAAAATCCAACGGTTGGATTGTCTGGAATGTTTAATTCAAATCTGAAGAAAAACAGCGCCAGAAACGATTATATTTATTTATATATATAAATATAATTATATTTAATCGAATAACGACGCTGCAGTTCGTATTTTGAAATCGAAACTTCAAACGATTGTACCGGGAGATCCGACCGTCGGATTTTCCCGAAACTGGAACCGTTGGATTCGTTTTGAAAAGACCTTTCTAATGATGTAAATTTTGTAAAGATCCAACGGTTAGATTTTCAGATATGTGTAAATCAAATCTGAAGAAAAAAAGCGCCACGGCCGCCTTATGGCCCGAAGCGTCGTTTTGAATAAAATGGCTATTTTAAAATAAATAAAAATAGCGATAAATTGTTATAAAATATCATAAGCGATATGGAATGGAAATAAACTGAATTTGCTTGATTTATGTGATGTTTGATGGTTGAATGTGTTTGGTGTGAAAATTACATTAAAGGACAAAATTGGTGTTGTCGAATAATTTAACCATTGAAATAAATTGAATTGAAATTCTAAATATACGTGAATTATTTGGAAAGGCCGAGTTAATTCTCATTTCGAATAATCGACCGACGATTGAAATTCGAAGATGAAGACGATGGTCGAAGACCGGAGATCTTCACCTCGTTTGGATGGTAACCGAGGTCCTGATTGGGAGGCATCCCGAAATATGGATAATGAGTGGTGATCGTCCAGACGTACGTGGTGATCGAAGGGTTTGCGAGGTATTTAGTGCCTCCGGTTTCGTTCAGACCCAGAACGGACTTGTAAATGGACTGTGTGTCCGACATTGGAGTTTATTCTGTGTTGATTGATTACTGTTAAATATACATCTGTTTGGCGGCGGAGAATTTATTCTTTTGCTTAACGGCCTTCTCTGAGACGCACGAGCTCAGAGGTTGTATATCGATGGACATCAGTCGCATGGCATGAATTGCCTGTGTGGCATGCTAAGATGCAGTGATCAGGACTTCTGTTGAAAAGCAAAGTCTTGTGGTGATGATCAAAGCACCGCCTGTGTGGCGTAGCTTTGTGTGAACGTGAATTCGCGAGCCTCACACCCCGATATGAACCTAAAACGGGAGAAGGACCTCAGGGAGGGCCTGCGTTTCTTTCTAGCTAGGGTGGTGTCAGTGACCTACCAGCCCTGACATTTATATACTTTTCACCTATGTGGTTGTTGCTGTTGCGAGGCGCCTCGGTTTGATCGGACGATCCGGGTCCGATGGAGTCATTCGTTGGCTCGTCTACACCCCAAAGGGTGGGGAAACGCAGGTTCAGGAATTTTAATCCACATCGGTGGACCGGCCCTGACGATCCAAGGGCCCACCTGAGTCTGGGTCCTGAGGGGCGGGCTAGAGCGTCTCGAATTCGGTAAGGACTATCTTTTGCCTTGGTTCATGACGGAAATCCAATTTCCAAATACGACATCGTGCGGTTTTGATTGTATACCTATATATGGCGACATAGTGGTATGGGGCATTAATGCCGTCTATGATTGATAGTTATGATGTGAAATTGTTTTCAAAGCATATAAACACTAGCAATAATATCAAATGCCTTTGTTTTATTCGTATCAAGCATATCTTGGCCGTTATAAGGTAAAAACTCTATCCTCCGGTTTGCGTTGCATTGTGTGATGGGAACTGAGTCTTATAACGGCTTCATTTTTATAAAAAGCATAGCGATGTTTAAAAGAAAGATTTGTTTTGAAGCACTGGCAATCCAATGGAGTAAACCCGTTCCACGAAAGTGGCGTGGTCCTGTGATTAGCCAATTATATATGTGTTGAGTGGATTTCTCATACCAGTCCCATGACTGACTCGTAGTTTGTTTCACTCTCAAACTCGGGTGCCCCTTTTTCCACACGGGCAGCCTTGTATTCAGGTTTAGCTAGTTCTTTCTGGATAGCTGGAGCTGAAGATGGATTCTATCATTTATTTCCTTTTATGCTGTTCAGCTCCTATTGTACATATTTTGTTTATTTCCGCTGTAGACATTTATGTATAGCTGAACTGTATTTGTACTAAGTAAGATCCTGTATACTGTGTAACTCTGATGATTAATTTTATCCAGTATATTTTGTTGTTCATTCTGGTGTATTTATTTAATTCTGTTCTGCTATTTTATGTTTCTGTGTTATATTCCAAAAGATAACCTTGTTTCCGTGAGAACGGGAAATCGGGTCGTCTCATATACACACATGTGCATATACATACAGATATATTTTTGTGCAAGGGCAATACAGTCAAATATCAGTGAATGAGCATGAACCAAGAAATCCAGTGCAAGTGCAGATACAAACACACACACACATATATATTATAGTCTTTTTAGGAATAAGAAATAAAAACCAGAAAAGGAGAATCAAACAATTCTCCAACGGCTTACAAAAAAGAATTGTAGAAAGACCTAAAAATATTGTGGTGCACACACAAACCCAACCTACTAAGACATAAAAGAAACGGACTTAACAAAACACAAACACACATATATACATGCATCTATGCACACACACACACACACACACACACACACACACACACAGAAGCAACAATGGTTCAACAAGATCAAAATGGCTACAAAGAGCACATATGCAAGTACATGCCAAGGGGCAACTTATGTAACCAAGTCAAGCTACAATGAAGTGGCCAATTTCAAATTCAATCCCAAAATGATGGAGCATTTAATTTTCCAAAATCCAACAGTACACAACACGGGTTTATGCAACATGGCTCAAGTGGCAAGTGTGCACGCACACACACAAACACACACGCACACACACACATATATATATATATATATACATATATATATATATATACATGGAACTTAAACCATGGCATAAAGTTTAGGCAAATCAAATACAACATCAAGCCAGGTCAAAAGTGGGTTCAGCATGAAAAGTGCACAAGATTTCAAATACAACAAAGACTGCGTGTACACAATGGACAACAAATACATGTCCAAACATGAATTCATTCCAAAGCCATATATGATCAAGCCTACTAATTCAAAAACAATGGAGCGGGTCGAAATTTGTTTTTGCACAAGTTTGTGCACGCCAATAGTACAAGTTCATGCATGCAACACAAGTGAACACAAAGAGGCAATTTCAATGCATGCCTATATATATTCAGGAGCAATGACAACTACACAACACAGTGGACAACAAGTTGAAGCACATGGCTCTAGTACAAGACACAGAGCAAGTCAGGGGCAAGTGCAAGCCAAATTGACGGAGCATATATGAACAATAAGTCACAACAAGGTGATGACAAGAACACAGTGTGCTCAAAGGTGAAACAACATTCAAATGGACAAAGCAGTAGTGCAATGGTGTATACATATATACATGTAAGTTTGAACAAGAAAAATGGACACACAAGAGGATGAACAAGTTAGTGTTCAACTGTACATGGATGGAGAATTCATGTTTGGGAAAAACATTCAATGCATACACACACATATATTGTAACAACCCGGATTTTTAGAACCAACTTAAAATTTTTATTTTAGCTATTTTAAATGGTTTATTTTAAATAATAACGACTAAAAATTTGTTTTAAACGTAGTTAGGACATAAAAATTTATTTTAATTATAAAACGAGTCTGAAATGGTGTGGTAGTTTGAAAATTCGATTTTAAATTTCAAATGAATGTATAGGATTCAAAATAAATCGGATTTCAGTAAAACCAGAAATATTTGAATCCGTTTAATTATATCTTTCTAACGAATGTGAAAAGTTTAGATTTCATAATATAAATTGAAAGTTATGTCCAGTTTAAAATTTAAAATAGTTGCTATGGAATTTATATATATTTTAATATAATATATAGCCCTTAAAACAGCCATTTTGCAAACGACCTCCATTTTCGATGAAACCACTTTTGTTGGATCCGGAATGTCAAATTATTGCTAGATTCCAATTTTCATAATTTTTGGAATTAATATGTGAGCGTGGCAAAAGAAAACGTGTTTGATAGTTTAAGTTTGAATTGGATCAAACAGAAAACGGTCATTTTTCAAATGGTCTCCAAATTTGACGAAATTAGTTTTGTTAGGACCGTATCATCAAAACATAACTAAAAATATTTTTTCTGGAATTTTCGGAGTCAGTATGTGGCCCCGGTAAATTAAAATGTATGTTGAAATCAATTTTGAACGTTAAATCAATTTATATTTTAATTTTAATGAAAACTGATCTAAACAGTCGAACTAGCTTACCGAACATATCCCATTGTGTCCAGAATGGGGTTAATTAGCTAGGGGCGACAGTCGTTGGGCTTGATTTGGAGTTTGAATGGAAAATTTACTTTTTGGAATTTAAGATAATTATATATATATAATTATATTGTAAAGACCCGCAAATTCCCACCCTTTGAATCGACCATAAACCACACAGGTCTGACCCAAAAAGTGGAAATCTACGAATACTTTAACTTTGGGAATACAACATATTAAAACAACAACAGAAGACTTTTATAACATATCATATAATGTTACATCAGAGTACATTGAATAATAAAAAAAAAACAGCGGAAGAATAAGTTACAATAATTAAAATATATTGCAGCGGAAGAAACACAGCGGAAGACTCTCTATCTCTGGACACAGCTTTAAGCTTCAACCCAGAATCCTGCTTAGTATATCTGCAAAAATAGCTACTCGACTGCCCGTGTGGAAAATATGGGCACCCGAGTTTGCCAGTGGACAAACTACAGGTCGGTCATGGGACTGGTGTGAGAATTCTACTTAACCTATATAATATAATAAGGCTAATCACAGGACCACGCCACTTTCGCGGAACGGGTTTTCTCCTATAGATTGCCAGTGCATAAAGTAAAGTAAATCGTAGAATAACGCAATGTCTTTTTGAAAAATGAAACCATTATAAGACCCAGGTCCCATCACACAATGTCACGCAAGCCGGAGGATAGGGTTTTACCTTATAATGATCAAAAGATGCTTGATACGATAAACACCGTATTATATAATAATAGTGTGCAACCAATTTGAAATACATCAAAGTAAATGTATTAATCCTAGACGACATGAGTGCCCCATCCCACTATGTCGCCATATATAGGTATATAATCAAAACCGCGTGATGTCGTATTGGAAATTTGGGTTTCCATCTGAGTCAAGGCTAGGGAGGAGATCCTTACCGATTCGAGACACTCTAGCAAATGCCCCAGGATTGGTACTCTGTCCAACCCTTGGATAGCAGCAGGGCCGGTCCATACGTTAACGCTTAATGGATTGGCAATTCCTGAACACACGCTCCCCGGTCCTTTTGGACCTATAATACGGCCAATGGCGACCGCATAAACCGAGGCCTCGAAAAATCCAACAACCACAATGAATAAATGCCAGCGCTGGTAGGTCCCTGGCACCACTCTAGCTAGAGAGAAACGTGTGCACTCCCTGCGTTCCCTTCTCCCGTTTTAGACTCTACCGGGCTGTGAGGCTCGCGAAGTCACGTTACACAAAGCTATGCCTAAATAGACTATGCTTTGATCATCCCACAAGGCTCTGCTTTGCAACAATAAGCCTTGTTCAAATGCAACTCGGCATGTCACATCAACAACTCATATCATGCGATTGATAATTACTTAACATACAAAAGGGTGTTAAGCAAGAGAATAAATTCTCCGCCACCATGCATTTATATATTAAATAAATACCAATTTAATTACATGAAATAAATTTCAATGTCAGGCATGCTATCCATTTACAAGTCCGTTCTGGGTCTGAACGAAACAACGTATCCGTCGATCTCCAGTACGTCTGGAAGATCATCACTTTTTACCTTGCCTTGGGGGATCAGTCCCAATTCAAGATATCAGTCACCATCAACCAAACGATGTGAAGCTCTCCGGTCTTCAGTCACCGTCTTCATCTTCGACTCTTGATCGTCGTGATGATTATTCAGAATGGGTTAGACCCGGTCTTCCTGAATAACTCGCGTATTCGTAATTAAAATCAACCATACGCCACATTCCAACTCTGAATATTCTTTTTTAAACAAAAATATTATTTATATTAAAAGATTCTCATTAATTTTATCAAAGATAAATTAAATTAAATTTTTAATCTTTCTAAAAAGATTTATTAATATTCCAATTTTGATTTTTAATATAAGAATCATTATTACAAGATTATTAATTTCAATAAACCAATCTTGTCTTAAATTGGGTTAAAGAACTAGTGTCATTTAAACACAGTTCACGATAAACCCAAAACCAATTTCCTAAATATGGAATTTCTACAGAAACCAAATCAACAAATAATCGTTATAAATTTCTGTACCGGACTAACATTATAAATGGAATAACGGCAAAGCCTCTTAAATTCCATATATAATATCGGTCTTCTTTTACAGAAGCCCATCTCGATTATTATCAATCGAATTTCCACTTAATTCCAATTTAATATATTAAGTTGGAAAATTCTAATTTTAGAAAATCTTCTTTTAAATTTATAAAATAGATTTATAAATTCCAAATAATAATTTCAATGTAAATTGGATTAAAGGATAAATGTTATTTAAAACATCGTCCACTACAAATCCAATCTACATATCAATCACCAAACATAATTGTTAAGATCTAATGATCTTAAATAAAAGATTTATCCTAAAAATATTTAAAAAAATATTTTAAAATAATCAATAAAATATTATTTATGTAAAATATTCTTTATAATACAAAATCTTTTAATTTACAAAAATTCTTTTATTATGTAAACATTCTTTATTTAAAAAGAAATTCTGCATTGGAATGCGACTCAACCATGCATCATATAATTTGGGCCATATGGGTTTCATACATTTCATGTATAGGGTAATAACATGGAATAATTCTCAATCCATCCATTAACAACCAGAGTGACGATTTCAACTGTGTGAGCGTTAAAATGAAATAATAATGCTCATCGCAGCCTGTCGATCAATCGATAGACATATAATTAAACATTGGGATTTGTGTCAGTCAAGTATCGTCCCAATACCCGTGTGGGGTTTTCAGCCAACAACAATTCATATAAATAAATAAATAAATAAATAATTGGTTAATAGGTTTAACCAATTTCAATTTCACTACACATGTCACTTATATCGAGTAAGAATGTATTTTACTCGTATGATCTCACTATATATTCCTAAAGTTACATAAAGGGCAATTTATTTATATAGCTTTATTATGGATGACAAATGGGATATAATTTCCATTATTCTTTATTTGTATGAAGTTTCTTAACAATACTATTCAGGGTATATTTTGACCAACAATACAATTGTATATTAGAATATAAATTCTAATGCAAATTTTGCAAATAAAAATTGGATTTTATATTTGCGTATAAATTCTACTGTATATTATGCAAATAAAAGTGATTCTTATATTTGTACATAAATTCTGTTTCCTACAAAGATGAGTGAAAGTGATATACTCATTTTGTTAACAATTCTATTTCAACAAATACAATGTAAATAAAAGTGTGTTTCTAATCTTGTACTTTTATTTGTACATAAAACACAAATAAAAATGTCTCTCATGTATTTGTCTTTTTATTTGACAAAACAATGTCAATAAAAATGTTCTTTTATATCTTGTACTTTTATTTAACAAACCAATGGTAAACAAAAGTGTAATTTCCTTTCTATGCTTTATTTGCATCTAAAAATACAAATAAGAAATGTAACTCTCTTTTTACCTTTTTCTTTACAATAGAAAATGTAAATAAAATGGTTTACACAATTTTGTTCTTTTCTTTACAATAGAAAATGTAAATAAAAGGATTCACATTATTTTGTTCTTTTTCATTAAAAAATATAATTCTTATCATACCGTTATAACTCATATATAAATTACATAGAAAAATGTCATTTTTATTTTATTGTTCTAATTCACATCTAAATTACATAGAAAAATGTAATCTTTATTATGCGATGGGAATTCATATTTTAATTACATAGAAAAATGTAATTCCTATCATACGACATAAATTCATATCTAAATTACATCTAAAAATGTAGTTTTTATCCTACAGTGCACATTCACATTTTAATTACATGTAAAAATGTAATTTTCATTCTACCGTTATTATTCATTTCTAAATTACATTGAAAAATGTAATTTTAATCATGCAATGTAAATTTACATTTTTATATCATAGAAAAATGCCATTTTTGTCATACGGTGCAAATTCATATATAAATTACATATAAAAATGTAACTTTTGTTATGCAAAGTAAATTCACCTTTTTAATTACGTATAAAAATGTAATTTTATTCATACGGTGGAAATTCATTCATAAATAACATACAAAAATGTTATTTATTTCATGCAATGAAAAATCATTCATAAATAACATATAAAAATGTTATTTATTTCATGTTGTGGAAATTCCTCATAATTTCCATAATAAAATATGTTTTATTTCATACAATGTAAAAACATCCTTTTTTTTGTACAATGTAAAAATATCATCTTTTTATATTTCACAATGTAAAAATATTATCTTTTCCATTTTATCATATAAAAATGATATTTTCTTTCTTTACGATGCAAAAATATCAACTTCTTCTATATTCACCGTAAAAAGTCATCTTTTTATTTTAATTCCAAAAAGATTGTCTTTTTATTTACATCGTCAAATTTTCATCTTTTTATTTACAATAAAAATATTGTCTTTTTATTTTCAACGTAAAAAGATTGCCCTTTTAATTTCAACATAAAAACGTTGTCTTTTTATTTACAACATAAAAAGATGGTCTTTTTAATTTCAATATAAAAATGTTGACTTTTATCTTCAATCATAAAAAGATTGACTTTTATTTTCAATCATAAAAAGAATTATCCTACGTTGTAATTACTATATAATTCACATTAAAAATAATGTAAAATGTACACACGGTGAAATTCATACATATTTACATTAGGAAAAATGTAAATTTTCACTCTCTAATTACAATGTGAAATCCATTCTTTTTATTTCATTAAAAATGATGTAAATCTTCCTACGGTGATATTTTCATGTATTAACATTAAAAATAATGTTAACAAATCCTACGGTTAGATTCCTCTTAAATATTAACATTAAAAATGTTAATGACAACCCATAGTGTTATACTAACATTAAAAATGTTAATAGCGTCCTACGGTTAAATTTACTATTTAATTTACATTGAAAATAATGTAAATTTATGCATATGGTGAAAATACTTTATTTACATAGTAACATGTTAAATTTGTGTCATCGCCAATTCTAACTATAATTTACAAATTAAAATGTAAATCTATATCAACGACAAATGTTAACTTTAATTTACAAAACAGATTGTAAATCTCATATCAACGACAAATTCTAATTTTTAATTTACAAAATAAATTGTAAATTTCATGTCATCAAATCAACAACATTCAAATAATCCAATAGATCTAGACCCAACACTTCACATCCAAATTTTACACAAGGTGATATTTTTGATGGCATATGACAAATCAACGAAGGATGATTGAAATGAATTAACAAATAATCATTTTAATTAGCCAATAATTTCAGATCTAACGTTTAGATTCGCGGATCTAACAACATACAGTCATAGACAACTTAGATCCGTATTTCAATATTGCTACATAGCAGATCAGTCAATATTCTTTAATAACAAAGAATTAATAAATAATTAAATAAATTAAATTTAATTAAAAATAAATTCTCATCGCTGTTGGTTCTGCGATGAATCGAGTTTGGTCAGATTTGGTGTTCGAATTCAAGATGGTTGCGGATCTGAAACATTTAGCATTCAAATTCATATAAATAAATAAGAATCGGCCTTTAACAACTGTCACAGCCACGTCTATAAGCGTTACAAAATCTGAAGCTTTTACCTTTAGGAAAGTGTTCAAATCTTTGTTTTCAAATTGCCGGAGCTACGGTTGATGAAATGACGAACCGTTTGTTGGAGGTGGAAGAGCTTGGAGAGACTTATGATCGGCCAGAAGGTGGGGGCACTCGGCGGCGGCGGCGGGGCCCGGGGGAGGCGCGAACGGCGCGGGTTTAAGGGGCTATGGCGGCTTCATCGAGGCACGGTTCGAGGTGATTCTTGTCGGAGATCGTAGAGCTCGGAAAGAGCTTCGAAACGGGTACTCACACGCTAAATTTCGTTGAAAAATGAAGGAGAAATCGAAGTTTGAATGTTCATGGGTTCATGTTGCGGCTGAAAACGACGGAAGAGGACGGATGAACAGCGTTTTTCGGATTTTATAATATTATATTAGGTTTTCCTAATCATTATTTAATAATTTAATTAGCCCGTTAAAGCTCGTTTTGGTCCGAACTCCGATTTAGGCCTGCTTACTGTCGTTCTTAAGGTTTTGACACCTTCTGAACGCGATGGGCTATGTTCCGGGCTCCAATTCCGAGGTCTGTTACGAGTTTTGGAATAATTACATTATTTTATTAATATTTTAATGTGTACCTTACATGAAAATTCACCGAGGTCACAAATTAACTTCAAAAATTCTCGAAAAATATATTTAGCTATGTTTTGATGCTGTGGACATATGAAAATTAATTTTGTTCGATTCTGAGCTCGTATGAATTTTTTAATGAATTTTTAAAGTCAAAAATTTGCCCATTTACACTGAAAAATCAATTATAATTATATTTTGATTCTAAAAATTACCAAAAAATCATTTTTAGCTTTGTTTTGATGATATGAGTCCAACAAAATTTATTTCGTTGAATTCTGAGACTGTTTGAAAAATGACTATTTTTAAGGCTAGTATATTTAATATTAAAAAAGAAATATTTTTAAACAAATAATTTCCGAAACTCAAAATATATAAGTGTTTACTGTTTTTCAATGTAGAAACATCATTCTGAACTCAATGGAAGTGGTTTCGAGTTCAAATTCCTTCGTATGCAAAAAGTAGCATTTTGACCTTTATAAATTTCATAGCGACCTTTCTAAATATTGAATTGACCATAACTTTTGATTTCCGCTATGAAATTTCAATTTTTCGGATTCGTTGGAAAGATATTTTTAAATAGATTCTAATATTTTTGGTTTCACTAAAATCCGTTAAATTTTGCATCCTGTACGGTCAGTCAATGTTCAAGTTTGACTTTTCAAACTACCGCGTTATTTCTAACTCTTTTGTTAATTAAAATTAAATTATTCATTCTATCTTCGATTTGAATCAAATTTGTGATCATTATTATTTAAATAAATTATTTTATATTGTCAAAATTCATTAAAATTTTCTAAAATAAATTTTTTAAATTGGTTCTGATTTTTGCGGGTTGTTACAATCGCCCCCACTTAAAAACTTTTCGTCCTCGAAAAGGAAATGAGCTAAAATTCGTTTATTTACCTAATTAAATTTTCCAAAAATATATCATTTATATATATTAAAAAATCATATTTTCTAAATTCCGATTATAAATATAATTACAAATACGTTAGTTATAATCTTTCCACTCTGAACTCATTCTAGGGCATTACTAACCCCATCTCTAATGAGTTTCTCATTCTAGGATACTGCTGACCCTATCTCTAATGAGTATTCTTATTGGACATTACTAATCCAATCTCTGATGAGTCTTTTGTCCAGTTCTAATGAGTTGTACCCCAAAGATTTGAGCTAACCAGAGCTCTGATACCAACTGTAAAGACCCGCAAATTCCCACCCTTTGAATCGTCCATAAACCACACAGGTCTGACCCAAAAAGTGAAAATCTACGAATACTTTAACTTTGGGAATACAACATATTAAAACAACAACAGAAGACTTTTATAACATATCATATAATGTTACATCAGAGTATAGAATATCAGAGTACATTGAATAATAATAAAAAAACAGCGGAAGAATAAGTTACAATAATTAAAATATATTGCAGCGGAAGAAACACAGCGGAAGACTCTCTATCTCTGGACACAGCTTTAAGCTTCAACCCAGAATCCTGCTTAATATATCTGCAAAAATAGCTACTCGACTGCCCATGTGGAAAATATGGGCACCCGAGTTTGCCAGTGGACAAACTACAGGTCAGTCATGGGACTGGTGTGAGAATTCTACTTAACCTATATAATATAATAAGGCTAATCACATGACCACGCCACTTTCGCGGAACGGGTTTTCTCCTATAGATTGCCAGTGCATAAAGTAAAGTAAATCGTAGAATAACGCAATGTCTTTTTGAAAAATGAAACCATTATAAGACCCAGGTCCCATCACACAATGTCACGCAAGCCGGAGGATAGGGTTTTACCTTATAATGATCAAAAGATGCTTGATACGATAAACACGGTATTATATAATAATAGTGTGCAACCAATTTGAAATACATCAAAGTAAATGTATTAATCCTAGACGACATGAGTGCCCCATCCCACTATGTCGCCATATATAGGTATACAATCAAAACCGCGTGATGTCGTATTGGAAATTTGGGTTTCCATCTGAGTCAAGGCTAGGGAGGAGATCCTTACCGATTCGAGACACTCTAGCAAATGCCCCAGGATTGGTACTCTGTCCAACCCTTGGATAGCTGCAGGGCCGGTCCATACGTTAACACTTAATGGATTGGCAATTCCTGAACACACGCTCCCCGGTCCTTTTGGACCTATAATACGGCCAGTGGCGACCGCATAAACCGAGGCCTCGAAAAATCCAACAACCACAATGAATAAATGCCAGCGCTGGTATGTCCCTGGCACCACTCTAGCTAGAGAGAAACGTGTGCGCTCCTTGCGTTCCCTTCTCCCGTTTTAGACTCTACCGGGCTGTGAGACTCGCGAAGTCACGTTACACAAAGCTATGCCTAAATAGACTATGCTTTGATCATCCCACAAGGCTCTGCTTTGCAACAATAAGTCTTGTTCAAATGCAACTCGACATGTCACATCAACAACTCATATCATGCGATTGATAATTACTTAACATACAAAAGGGTGTTAAGCAAGAGAATAAATTCTCCGCCACCATGCATTTATATATTAAATAAATACCAATTTAATTACATGAAATAAATTTCAATGTCAGGCATGCTATCCATTTACAAGTCCGTTCTGGGTCTGAACGAAACAACGTATCCGTCGATCTCCAGTACGTCTGGAAGATCATCACTTTTTACCTTGCCTTGGGGGATCAGTCCCAATTCAAGATATCAGTCACCATCAACCAAACGATGTGAAGCTCTCCGGTCTTCAGTCACCGTCTTCATCTTCGACTCTTGATCGTCGTGATGATTATTCAGAATGGGTTAGACCCGGTCTTCCTGAATAACTCGCGTATTCGTAATTAAAATCAACCATACGCCACATTCCAACTCTGAACATTCTTTTTTAAACAAAAATATTATTTATATCAAAAGATTCTCATTAATTTTATCAAAGATAAATTAAATTAAATTTTTAATCTTTCTAAAAAGATTTATTAATATTCCAATTTTGATTTTTAATATAAGAATCATTATTACAAGATTATTAATTTCAATAAACCAATCTTGTCTTAAATTGGGTTAAAGAACTAGTGTCATTTAAACACAGTTCACGATAAACCCAATACCAATTTCCAAAATATGGAATTTCTACAGAAACCAAATCAACAAATAATCGTTATAAATTTCTGTACCGGACTAACATTATAAATGGAATAACGGCAAAGCCTCTTAAATTCCATATATAATATCGGTCTTCTTTTACAGAAGCCCATCTAGATTATTATCAATCGAATTTCCACTTAATTCCAATTTAATATATTAAATTGGAAAATTCTAATTTTAGAAAATCTTCTTATAAATTTATAAAATAGATTTATAAATTCCAAATAATAATTTCAATGTAAATTGGATTAAAGGATAAATGTTATATAAACATCGTCCACTACAAATCCAATCTACATATCAATCACCAAACATAATTGTTAAGATCTAATGATCTTAAATAAAAGATTTATCCTAAAAATATTAAAAAAAATATTTTAAAATAATCAATAAAATATTATTTATGTAAAATATTCTTTATAATACAAAATCTTTTAATTTAAAAAAATTCTTTTATTATGTAAACATTCTTTGTTTAAAAAGAAATTCTGCATTGGAATGCGACTCAACCATGCACCATATAATTTGGGTCATATGGGTTTCATACATTTCATGTATAGGGTAATAACAGGGAATAATTCTCAATCCATCCATTAACAACCAGAGTGACGATTTCAACTGTGTGAGCGTTAAAATGAAATAATAATGCTCATCGCAGCCTGTCGATCAATCGATAGACATATAATTAAACATTGGGATTTGTGTCAGTCAAGTATCGTCCCAATACCGTGTCGGGTTTTCAGCCAACAACAATTCATATAAATAAATAAATAAATAATTGGTTAATAGGTTTAACCAATTTCAATTTCACTACACATGTCACTTATATCGAGTAAGAATGTATTTTACTCGTATGATCTCACTATATATTCCTAAAGTTACATAAAGGGCAATTTATTTATATAGCTTTATTGTGGATGACAAATGGGATATAATTTCCATTATTCTTTATTTGTATGAAGTTTCTTAACAATACTATTTAGGGTATATTTTGACCAACAATACAATTGTATATTAGAATATAAATTCTAATGCAAGTTTTGCAAATAAAAATTGGATTTTATATTTGCGTATAAATTCTACTGTATATTATGCAAATAAAAGTGATTCTTATATTTGCACATAAATTCTGTTTCCTACAAAGATGAGTGAAAGTGATATACTCATTTTGTTAACAATTCTATTTCAACAAATATAATGTAAATAAAAGTGTGTTTCTAATATTGTACTTTTATTTGTACATAAAACACAAATAAAAATGTCTCTCATGTATTTGTCTTTTTATTTGACAAAACAATGTCAATAAAAATGTTCTTTTATATCTTGTACTTTTATTTAACAAACCAATGGTAAACAAAAGAGTAATTTCCTTTCTATGCTTTATTTGCATCTAAAAATGCAAATAAGAAATGTAACTCTCTTTTTACCTTATTCTTTACAATAGAAAATGTAAATAAAATGGTTCACACAATTTTGTTCTTTTCTTTACAATAGAAAATGTAAATAAAAGGATTCACATTATTTTGTTCTTTTTCATTAAAAAATATAATTCTTATCATACCGTTATAACTCATATATAAATTACATAAAAAAATGTCATTTTTATTTTATTGTTCTAATTCACATCTAAATTACATAGAAAAATGTAATCTTTATTATGCGATGGGAATTCATATTTTAATTACATAGAAAAATGTAATTCCTATCATACGACATAAATTCATATCTAAATTACATCTAAAAATGTAGTTTTTATCCTACAGTGCACATTCACATTTTAATTACATGTAAAAATGTAATTTTCATTCTACCGTTATTATTCATTTCTAAATTACATTGAAAAATGTAATTTTAATCATGCAATGTAAATTTACATTTTTATATCATAGAAAAATGCCATTTTTGTCATATGGTGCAAATTCATATATAAATTACATATAAAAATGTAACTTTTGTTGTGCAAAGTAAATTCACCTTTTTAATTACGTATAAAAATGTAATTTTATTCATACGGTGGAAATTCATTCATAAATAACATACAAAAATGTTATTTATTTCATACGATGAAAAATCATTCATAAATAACATATAAAAATGTTATTTATTTCATGCTGTGGAAATTCCTCATAAATTCCATAATAAAATATGTTTTATTTCATACAATGTAAAAACATCCTTTTTTTTTTGTACAATGTAAAAATATCATCTTTTTATATTTCACAATGTAAAAATATTATCTTTTCCATTTTATCATATAAAATGATATTTTCTTTCTTTACGATGCAAAAATATCAACTTCTTCTATATTCACCGTAAAAACCCATCTTTTTATTTTAATTCCAAAAAGATTGTCTTTTTATTTACATCGTCAAATTTTCATCTTTTTATTTACAATAAAAATATTGTCTTTTTATTTTCAACGTAAAAAGATTGCCCTTTTAATTTCAACATAAAAATGTTGTCTTTTTATTTACAACATAAAAAGATGGTCTTTTTAATTTCAATATAAAAATGTTGACTTTTATCTTCAATCATAAAAAGATTGACTTTTATTTTCAATCATAAAAAGAATTATCCTACGTTGTAATTACTATATAATTCACATTAAAAATTATGTAAAATGTACACACGGTGAAATTCATACATATTTACATTAGGAAAAATGTAAATTTTCACTCTCTAATTACAATGTGAAATCCATTCTTTTTATTTCATTAAAAATGATGTAAATCTTCCTACGGTGATATTTTCATGTATTAACATTAAAAATAATGTTAACAAATCCTACGGTTAGATTCCTCTTAAATATTAACATCAAAAATGTTAATGACAACCCATAGTGTTATATTAACATTAAAAATGTTAATAGCGTCCTACGGTTAAATTTACTATTTAATTTACATTGAAAATAATGTAAATTTATGCATATGGTGAAAATACTTTATTTACATAGTAACATGTTAAATTTGTGTCATCGCCAATTCTAACTATAATTTACAAATTAAAATGTAAATCTATATCAACGACAAATGTTAACTTTAATTTACAAAACAAATTGTAAATCTCATATCAACGACAAATTCTAATTTTTAATTTACAAAATAAATTGTAAATTTCATGTCATCAAATCAACAACATTCAAATAATCCAATAGATCTAGATCCAACACTTCACATCCAAATTTTACACAAGGTGATATTTTTGATGGCATATGACAAATCAACGAAGGATGATTGAAATGAATTAACAAATAATCATTTTAATTAGCCAATAATTTCAGATCTAACGTTTAGATTCGCGAATCTAACAACATACAGTCATAGACAACTTAGATCCGTATTTCAATATTGCTACATAGCAGATCAGTCAATATTCTTTAATAACAAAGAATTAATAAATAATTAAATAAATTAAATTTAATTAAAAATAAATTCTCACCGCTGTTGGTTCTGCGATGAATCGAGTTTGGTCAGATTTGGTGTTCGAATTCAAGACGGTTGCGGATCTGAAACATTTAGCATTCAAATTCATATAAATAAATAAGAATCGGCCTTTAACAACTGTCACAGCCATGTCTATAAACGTTACAAAATTTGAAGCTTTTACCTTTAGGAAAGTGTTCAAATCTTTGTTTTCAAATTGCCGGAGCTACGGTTGATGAAATGACGAACCGTTTGTTGGAGGTGGAAGAGCTTGGAGAGACCTATGATTGGCCAGAAGGTGGGGGCACTCGGCGGCGGCGGTGGGGCCCGGGGGAGGCGCGAACGGCGCGGGTTTAAGGGGCTATGGCGGCTTCATCGAGGCACGGTTCGAGGTGATTCTTGTCGGAGATCGTAGAGCTCGGAAAGAGCTTCGAAACGGGTACTCACACGCTAAATTTCGTTGAAAAATGAAGGAGAAATCGAAGTTTGAATGTTCATGGGTTCATGTTGCGGCTGAAAATGACGGAAGAGGACGGATGAACAGTGTTTTTCGGATTTTATAATATTATATTAGGTTTTCCTAATCATTATTTAATAATTTAATTAGCCCGTTAAAGCCCGTTTTGGTCCGAACTCCGATTTAGGCCTGCTTACTGTCGTTCTTAAGGTTTTGACACCTTCTGAACGCGATGGGCTATGTCCCGGGCTCCAATTCCGAGGTCTGTTATGAGTTTTGGAATAATTACATTATTTTATTAATATTTTAATGTGTACCGTACATGAAAATTCACCGAGGTCACAAATTAACTTCAAAAATTCTCGAAAAATATATTTAGCTATGTTTTGATGCTGTGGACATATGAAAATTAATTTCGTTCGATTCTGAGCTCGTATGAATTTTTTAATGAATTTTTAAAGTCAAAAATTTGCCCGTTTACACTGAAAAAATCAATTATAATTATATTTTGATTCTAAAAATTACCAAAAAATCATTTTTAGCTTTGTTTTGATGATACGAGTCCAACAAAATTTATTTCGTTGAATTCTGAGACTGTTTGAAAAATGACTATTTTTAAGGCCAGTATATTTAATATTAAAAAAATATATTTTTAAACAAATAATTTCCGAAACTCAAAATATATAAGTGTTTACTGTTTTTCAATGTAGAAACATCATTCTGAACTCAATGGAAGTGGTTTCGAGTTCAAATTCCTTCGTATGCAAAAAGTAGCATTTTGACCTTTATAAATTTCATAGCGACCTTTCTAAATATTGAATTGGCCATAACTTTTGATTTCCGCTATGAAATTTCAATTTTTCGGATTCGTTGGAAAGATATTTTTAAATAGATTATAATATTTTTGGTTTCACTAAAATCCGTTAAATTTTGCATCCTGTACGGTAAGTCAAAGTTCAAGTTTGACTTTTCAAACTACCGCGTTATTTCTAACTCTTTTGTTAATTAAAATTAAATTATTCATTCTATCTTCGATTTGAATCAAATTTGTGATCATTATTATTTAAATAAATTATTTTATATTGTCAAAATTCATTAAAATTTTCTAAAATAAAAATTTTAAATTGGTTCTGATTTTTGCTGGTTGTTACATATATAAAGTCAAATCTCTCTCTCTCTCCCTCACTTCTCTCTCCCGTCGGTTTTGAAGAAAGAGAAAAAAATCGCACAACCCCTCCAGCCCGCCGCCGCCATCGTTGCCCAACCGCCGTCGAGCTCCTCCGCTCCTCCTCCTCCACTGCCTCTCTCTCCTTCTTCCCCAATGCAAACCACAAACCCTAAAACCCCAAAACCGCGCCTCAGCCCACCGTGGCCCACCACCGCGCCTAGCTGCGCCTCCCCTGCCGCCTACAGCCCCCACAGTCGCCATCTCTCAGCCTCCACCGCCACCGTGGCTCCGCCTCTGGCCAAAAATCCCATTTTTATAAATTTCGGTGTTTGCAAATAAGACCCTGACCTGTTTTGGCCAATAATTTCCAATCTGAGCCCCTATGGCCAAAACTCCACACTAACAAAATCAAAGAGCACAATTTTCTCTTTGATTTGAGTATATGGAAGTCAGATTTTGGATTGCGGAGTTTTTCAGAAAACACGTCCAAAGTCTGTTGTCCAAATATTGTCTTTTCGCGATTTCTGGCGAAATGGACCAATTTCGGAAGAATGTCCATTCGGCGAAAATTGTCCGTAATGTTGCGCTTAAGCTAGTAAAAAAGATGGCGTGAAGATTGGAGCTAATTTTGAAATTCTGGAACCAGAACAACAAATCAGAACGTTAGAAAAGCATGGTGGAGTGGATCCCACTGTGAGAACTCCTTCTCACTCAATTTACTTTACGGTTAAATATATATTAGGTTGCAGACGGTGCTTAGTAGCACCTAACACTATTTTTGTACAAACCATGGTTGTTTGTTTGGATTGTATTGGGAAAATTGACTGCATTGTGATTATTGATTATATTGTGGTTTGGTTGATTGGATTGAATGTTGTGTATGGTGCGAGCCTGTATCAGGAGAGGGGTATTGCTAGACATTACTCCAATTTTAATATCGCGCCGTTATAATGCCGAAATTTTCTGAAATAAATATGTATTCATTAAAAATCTCATTTTTAATGTATATATGAATCATATAAAGTATTCATGTGTTGAATAAAATGTTTGAACAATAAAAATATTATTTTTATTTAATGTATGAACTATTAAAAATATTCATGTGTTGAAATAAATACTTTATCGTTAAAAATATAATTTTTAACATATATATGAACGATATAAAATTCTCCTGAAATGAAAATAAATATTCATTACAAATCGGAAGATTTTTTTTATGTACACCTATTTAACTGATATTGATTGGGACGATAAATTTTACACATCGCCTAACTACACGAATAATATTCAGTATTTGTTGGTTGAAACCCCACACGGGTATTAGGATGATATTTCGGTACACTAATCCCAATGTTTATTTATATGTCAAAATCGATTGGTAGACAGACTGTTGTAAGCGTTAATTATTTATATTTAATGCCTATGCAGTTGTGTAATGCACTCTGGATGATGGTTGATTGTGTATCATTATTGTTTTGTGTGCATGTGTTGTATGAAATCCATATAAATAACATTATATGGTAATTGGTTGGGTCTGATTCCAATTCAGAAAGAACGAATATTTTAAAATAACGAATATTTTAAAATAATATTCTGTAAAGGATTAAAATGTGAATTTGATGTCCGATTTTGGATGGACACGAAATTATTAAAATGTGTGAAGTTGTATTGATTAATTATGCGCCATTTTAACGCGAACGATATTTATATCGATTTTATTCATTTTTATAATGAATATCGAAAAAGAAACGATTTCAAAGTCCGATATTTTAAAAATATTATCATTTCAATATTATAATGATATAGAATATTTAATTTTGATTTAAAATTGAAAATGAAGTTAGAATTGTTTTAAAACGAATTTATAAAATACGTTTTAAATAGAAATCGATGAAATATATATATTATGACACGACCCAAACTTCCCCGTAAAGGAAAGCCCGGATTGAGTTGAGAACACGACAAATCAGAACACAAACAGAAGAGCATTTCAGTGCTTATTACAACAATTTACATCAGAGTACAAGAATATACAGAGTATGAATGAATATTATACATTTGATAAATGTCAGAGATTTACAAATTACAATGCAGCGGAAAATAATACAAAACACAACTGAAAGAGATAAACGGATACAGAGCTTGCCGAATATCGTTCCAGCTGTAAATCAAGATCCTATGAATGTAAATCTGCAAAAATAAAACTACTAGCTGCCCGTGTGGAAAATAGGGGCATCCAGAGTTTAGGTTAAAACAATAAACTCCAGGTTAGTCATGTAACTGGTGTAAGAACTAAAACAATTATTTCAAACTTTACTTTAAAATATAGTATATCAAGGGAACACGCTGTATAACACAGAACGGGTTTCCTCACAAGAATACCAGTGCATAAACAGTTATAAACAGCGCAATGCTTTTTGAAAAATGAAGCTATTATAAGACTTAGGTCCCATCACACAATGCAACGCAAGCCGGAGGATAGAGTTTTCTCTTATAATAGACAAACATGCTTGGTACGTTTAAAACAAATCATTTGATACTATTATAAGTGCGTAGTGTATAAAACAACTTCAAATGTGAATGTATCAATCATAGGCGGCACAGGTACCATCTATCATGTCGTCATACTAGGCTCTACAATCAAAACCGAAATGTCACGTATTGGAAATTGGATTTCCGTCATGAGTCTAGGCAAGGGATGTACTCCTAACCGCTTCGAGACACTCTAGCAAGTGCCTCAGGACTACACACTCTGGGCAACCCTGGATCCTGTAGTGCCGGTCCACACTTATGTTAGTGGATTAGTTATTCCTGAATACACGTTTCCCGGTCCTATCGGACTATCCATCGGCTCCGTAGAGACTGATATATCCGAGGTGCCTCACATTCCAACAACCACATAGGTAAAAATATAAAAATGTCGGGGCTTGCAAAACCCCGACAACACCTATAGCTAGAAAGAAACGTATTGCGTCCCTTATCCCGTTTTTGACTCATACCGAGGTGTGAGGCTCGTGAATTAACGCTATACAAAAAGCTATACTATATTAATGTCGTGCTTTGATCATCAACCCCAAGACTCTGCTTTTCAATAGAAGCCTTGATCATTTGCATCTCAGCATGCCACACAGGCAATTCACGCCATGCGACTGATGTCTATCGATATATAACCTCTAAGCCCGTATGTCTCAGAGAAGGGCGTTAAGCAAGAGAATAAATTCTCCGCCGCTAAGCAGATATATGTTTAATAGAGATCAATCAACACAGAATAAAATCCAATGTCAAACACACATCCATTTACAAGTTCGTTCTGGGTCTAAACGAAACCGGAGGCACCTTATTCCTCGTCCCGTATCCAATACAGGAGAGAGGTCCTCGCATATCCGGTCGATCTCCAAGTACGTCTGGACGATCATCACTTATTACCTTGTGTTAGGTGTACAACCCAATCAAGACATCAGTAATCGTCCAAACGATGTGAAGACCTCCGGTCTTCAACCACTGTCTTCATATTCGACTTATCATCAAATCAGTTAATCAGAATGGGTATAAACCCGGCCTTTCCAAATAACTCGCGTATATAATAAACAAGTGCTACAAAAACACAACATACACCTCATTCCAATTCTAAATATTCTTTTATTTAAATATTCATATCCTTTGTGAAAGGTTCCCATTAATTTTATCAAAGATAAATTCTTTAAATTTATTCTTTAATCTTCCTTTGGATATCAATTCAAACCATATTAAGGTTTTCCAAACTAGTCGGGATTAGCGCACCTTACCAAAGTAATCATTTGTTTTAATTTCCCAATCCAACCTCTTCATACCATGGAGAAAAACGGGTAATACTCCATATCTAACACCACGGTGTTATCGGTAAATTTAATTACCATTTCATGTTCAAATCTAATTAAAGATTTAACTATCGCTAGGAGCAAAACTTGTGATACTCGATTCTCGATCATTTCCCTAATTTGATAATTTAAATTATTAATTCATATTTCAATCTAATTAAAGATTCATTAAAACTCCACTTAGTTTTAATCTTCCCAAAAATCAATATTAATGATTATTTAACTTTGGAAACACAAACATGTCGCATCGACAATGTAACAACCCAGAATTTCAGAACCAATTCTAATTTTTTTTATTTAAGCTATTTTGGGGAATATGGAGTATAAATTGGTTATTTTTTTATAAAATAAAAATGTAAGAATAACTTTAAAATTAGTTTTTACAAACTATTTGATTTAAAACAATGTTGGTTTAAATATCATAATTAATGGTTTATGTTGTAAATTTATAAAGTATGGAATTTGACTTGTCTTGTTAAATAATGTATTTCAATAGCTATTTATGAACTTGACTTGTTTGATAATATAATTATGTTGAAGTAAGAAGTTAATACTAAATTAACAATATATAATGGATTAAATAATTTTGAAATTCCATGTATATGGAATTCTTTAATGTATTGAATACAGTAATAAGATATAATCCATTGTTTGTAAAATGAATATATGCATTGATTGTAAATATAGTTATAAATTGGTTTGTATTGAAATTATTGAATCTTTGGAATCTAATTGAGTCAAGAAATTTACAAATCAGCTTTAAATGGTATAACTGTCAAAGTAATTAAATTAACATATTTTGACATTTGTGACATGTATTGATTTCAAATAAATGGGTGGTTTTGTTTATATGGGTAAACAATGAAGGATGGAATTTAATATTGGAAATAAGCTACAATTAATTGCAATTAAAGTCCATTAAAGTGAATTAATAAGGTAATGGTAGAAGATTGATTAACATATGCAACCATTTGTTTTTGTCCATATACAATAAACATGTAACCATATTTGGATTGCTAATTTTTTTTAAATCTTGTAACTCATTGACATAATTAAATCAAACCAAATTTAGTGAAATTAAATATATATATATATACTTAATGAAATTTAATTACAATTGAAACCAAATACTATAAATCGGTGTAATAACTAACTTGAATTTTGGTATGTGAATTTGTTTTAAAAATAGCGTAAATTATTTAAGTAATCAAAACGATATATATATATATATATAATGCAACATTCTGAAATAAACTTATATGGTTAAGATGATGACTGCGAATTATGAATGTAAAATGTGTAAATAAATACTAATTGGTCATATGGTAATTATGGTATGGTAAAATCAAAGTATAACAATCCATTAGGAATTTAATTATAATTAAATGGGTCTTTTGGAATAAAAGGATAAAATAGTATTAGTATATATATACCTACCATTTACGTAACCCTAATCTAATATATGTAGCCGCCACTTTCAACAACACCAATGGCCAGAAACTTCTCTCGTTCCTCCCTCTTTTTCGTCGAATTCAAACAACAAAATTCAAATCTAAATAACACGAAATCGAAGAGGACAACAAGCTCATTATTATCAACGGTTATGATCGAAATCAAAGGCTTGGTTTTCTCAATTTTTGCACACAAACATGCTAAGTTCGAACTGGATTCTGGGAGCACGGGGGGGGGGGGGGATCTCGAGCTATTGTAGGCGATGGGCGCGCTCACGTAGGCGGTTGGATTGGTGGTGGTTGATCGTTAACTGGAGACCTCGGGTGCTGTGCGTTTTGGAATTGGAAGGCACGATGTTGGGTTCCTACGGTTCAGCAATTAGCGACGAAGGGGAAAGCATTATCAACCCTTAATCATGTAATTATAATTGTTAATTATAATTAGTTAAATAATTTATGAAATCAAATGTTAAAATGCCATATCTTTTTACTACGTAGTCAGAATTCAGCAAAACAAAATGCGTTGGACTCGTGTTGATAAGATCTTCGTGATGGAACAGACCAGATCTGAAACAGAGCATGTTGAAAATTCAGAATAAAATCGATGTGAGAATTCTGTTTCCTTTTAAATAATTAAAATAAAGTGATTATGATTGTGATATTATCCCTCCACTATTAATTGCTATGTGTTGTTATTTGTGATGTGAAATTGGTTGATTTTGGTGATTGAATCTTTCTAAAATATTTATGTGTTATGAAATATTCATGTTATAATATAGAATTGTGTGAACATAAAAATTAGATTTTTATTGTATATATATAAAAATATGATCATTATTTAGAACGAAAATTGTCCTACAATGAATTTACATTTGTTAATGTAAATAAACATTAAGAGTGAACCTTGTTATATAAAAATGTTTATACTTTGAATTTACATTTGTTAATGTAAATGAACAATAAAAGTGAACCATGTCATATAGAAATGTTTATACATTTGATTTTACATTTTCAATGTAAATGCAACATTAAAGATAAACATTATGATATAAAAATGTCTTTACTTTAAAATTTATTATTTTATCGTAAATGAAACATCAAAATGTTCATTGTATATAAAATATATTTTCTTTGAAATTTGCATTTTTAATGTAAATGAGATTTTAAAAATGATCATTAGTTAAATAAAAATGTGTTACACTGAAATATATATATATATATATATTATGAATCATTAAAAATACACATTGGTTTGAAATGAAAATGTAGTAACAATAAAAATCCATATTTTATTGTATATGAGAAAACATTAAGATTTACACTTTCAATGTAAATGAATCTTAGGAGAAGGTGCATTGGTTATCAAATGTGTTGACATAAAAGTTACATTTTTCACTGTAATTAGAAATGAAATAAAAAGAATACATTTTTTTCTTTAATGTAATTAAAGATGAAATAAAAAGATTACATTTTCAATGTAAATAAAGAATGAAAGAAGAATATTACATTTATAATGTAATTAAAGAATGAAAGAAAAATATTAAAATTTTCATGTAAATATATGAAGAATAGAAAAAATTACATTTTTATTTAATGTAATCAAAAAGTAGAAAAATTACATTTTTATTCGATGTAGTTAAAAAGTAGAAAAGTTACATTTTTATAATGTAATATAAAGATAGGAAAAGTTACATTTTTTTAATGTAAGAAAGGAAAATAAAAAGATTACATTTTTCACTGTAATTAGAAATGAATTAAAAAGATTACATTTTTCTATGTAATCATATATTGCAATGAAAGATTACATTTTTCTATGTAATCATATATGGCAAAGAAAAATAACATTTTTCTATGTAATCATATATTGAAATGAAAAATGTAACAACCCGAAAATCTGGGCCAGTTTAAAATTTTTATTTTGGCAATTTTAGCGAATTTTGGATATTTAAAATAGATTATTTTAAATAATAACGACGAGAAATTTATTTTGGAATTGAAATTCGACGTATATATTATATACGTCGTCGTTAGAATATAAATATTTATTTATAATTATAAATAGAATTGAAAATGGCGCGGTAGTTCGATAATTCGATTTCAAACTTCAATTGAATGTACCGGGTGCAAAACAATCCGGATTTTAGTGAAACCAAAAACATTAGGATCTAATTGCTAATATCTTTCCAACGAATCCGAAAGATCAAGATTTCATAGCGGGAATCAAAAGATATGTCCGGTTGAAAATTCTGAGTAGTCGCTATGGAATTCAGGCCCTTAAAAATGGAAATTTTGCAAACGACCTCGGATTGCGACGAAACCACTTTTGTTGGGTCCGTGAAGTCATATTATTGCTAGGTTTCAAATTTCATAATTTTTCGAATCAATATGTGAGCGTGGCAAAGGAAAACGCGTTTGACAAGTTTTGGTTGATTTTAATCGACTCGAAAATGGCCATTTTTCAAACGATCTCAGAATTCGACGAAACTAGTTTTGTTAGGACCGTATCGTCAATACGAAGCTAGAAAATATTTTTCGAGAATTTTTAGAATTAATATGTGACCCCGGTAATTTGAAATGTACGTTTAAAATTCAATAAAGTGATTTAAATGTAAATTTAACGGAAACTGACTGTAACAGCCGAATCAGCCTACGATACATATCCCATTGTGTTCGGAATGGGGGTAAAACGCTATGGACGACAGGCGGTGGGCCTCGTTTCTAGTATCGTGCCGTTATGCCGCCGAAATTTTCTAAAATATGTTAGAAAAATAAAAATATCAATTTTATTGAATAAATGAACTGAATAGAAATTCATGCATTAAAATAAAATGTTTTATCGTTAAAAATATAATTTTTAACGTGAAAGTGAATAAATGAATATTTATAAACAAATCGGCCGATTTGTTTATATACACTGATTTGACTGATATCGATTGGGTCGATAAACTTTACACGTCGCCCAACTGCACAAATAAAATCTGTGTTTGATTGTTTGAAACCCCACACGGGTGTTGGGATGAAATTTGAAGTTCACTCATCCTGATGGATTAAATATGTCGATCGGTCGATTGACAGGCTGTTATAAGCGTCAGATATCTATATTTGATGCTTATACAGTGTAGTGCACTTTGGTTGATGGTTGATTATTTTTCAATGCTATTATATACGTGTGATGTATGAAAATCCATATAATTAACATTATATGGTGATTGATTGGGCCTCATTCCAATCGGGAAAATAATGAATATTATAAAAGAAAATTCATGCGTTGAATATAAAAATAGTCATGTGTTGACGATGATTATGGGTTGAAACTATTCATGTGTTGAGTGAAATATTTTAAACAATAAAAATTACATCTTGATCATATTTACGATTAGAATCTACTTTACGGTGGAGTCTAATTAAAATCAAACGATAGATACCATAGTTTTATAAAATATTTTCATAACAAAAATAGTGATGTGTTGACAGTACTCATGTGTTGAGATTAGTCGTGTGTTGAAAGAAATATAGATTCATGTGTTGAATGGGATAAATATTCATTTGTTGGATAAAATAAAGAAGTTTTGAAAAATATAAAGCCGTGTTGATTAGAGATGCGTTATTTTGACACGAACGATATTTATATCGATTTTATTCGTTGTTTAATGAATATTGAAAAGTGATTTCAAAATTAAATATTTTGAAATGAAATTCAAATTGAATTAGATTAATATTCGAATTGAATTGAATTGAAACGAATTTGAATTTGAATTGAAGTGAAATGAACTCGAATTGAATTGAAATCAAATCGATTTGAAATTGAAGATGAAGTTGAAATTGTTTTGAAACGAATGTAGAACTAATTATAAAATTCGTTTTAAAAGGAAATCGACGAAATATATATAGTATATATATTATATATATATATAATGGCCTGAATAGAACGCGCCGCGCCGCGGCAGTTCGTGAATTTCGACCATTTATTTCAAACGGATATTGCGGGAGATCCGACCGTCGGATTCTCCTAAAACCGGAACCGTTGGGTTCGTATCGAAAAGAGCTTTCCAATGAATATTAGAAATTTGAAATCTAACGGTTGGATTTGGAGTTATGTCCAAATCAAATTCGAAAAAGGTCTCTGTAAGTGCAGTTCGATGGCCGTTGTTGGAAATCGACTGTACGGGCCTTGATAAAATTATTAAAAATATCTATAATTTGTGTAAAATCATAATAAATGGATTGGGAAGAATTGAGCTGGAGAATTCCGCATTTAAATAGATTTTTATCGAAATGAACTAGTTTTGAACTAGAATTAAAATCAATTTATTTTTGAAATAAATAAATTGAATTTGAAAGTGATTTTAAAAATAATCAATATTCCCAATACGTGGATTGGACTGGAGTTGAATCGAAATTATCTTCGGGATATTTCGATGTTAGATTTCGTGACTATACAGATATTGTTATGGGAATTTGAAAGATATATTTTATATCGCTATTTCCAATATGATATATGTTGGTTTCAGAATTTGATATTGAATATAAGCCGATATATTTTCTATTCAGAACCTTGTATTTAATATCAAATGTGATTTGGGTTTGTCGTGAATCGTGTTTTAGATGACATTGGTTCTTTAACCCAGTTAAAGGCAAGGTGTTGATTTTTGAAAGGATTAAAACTAAGTGGAGTTTTAATGAATCTTTAATTAGATTGAAATGTGAATTGATAATTTATATTATCAAATTTGAAAGGTGATCGAGAATGGAGTACCACCAGTTTTGCTCCAAAGCGATAGTTAAATCTTTAATTAGATTTGAACGTGAAATGGTAATTAATTTTACCGATAACACCGTGGTGTTAGGAATGGAGTATCACCAGTTTTGCTCCATGGGATATATAGGTTGGGATTGGGAAATAAAATAAATAATTACTTCGGTGTGGTTCGCTAATCCCGACTAGTCTAGAAAACCATGATATGTTTTGAAATGATATCCAAAGGAAGATTAAAGAATAAATTTAGAAGAATTTATCTTGGATAAAATTAATGGGAACCTTTCCCTAAGAATGTGATTTTGTGAATAAAAGAATATTCTGAATTGGAATGAGGCGTTTGTTGTGTTTGTGTAACATTCGTTTATTATATACGTGGGTTATCCAGAAAGGCCGGGTTCATACCCATTCTGAATAACCGATTCGACGAGATGTCGAAGATGAAGACGGTGGTTGAAGACCGGAAGTCTTCACATCGTTTGGGTGATTACTGATGATCTTGATTGGGCTGTACACCCAAGATGAGGGAAACAGTTGGTGATTGTCCAGACGTACTTGGAGATGGATGGATATGCGAGGAAAGTGCCTCCGGTTTCGTTCAGACCCAGAACGAACTTGTAAATGGATTGTGTGTCTGACATTGGATTTTATTCTGTGTTGATTGATCTCTATTAAATATACATCTGTTTGGCGGCGGAAAATTTATTCTCTTGCTTAACGCCCTTCTCTGAGACGCACGAGCTCAGAGGTTGTATATCGATGGACATCAGTCGCATGGAGTGAATTGCCAGTGTGGCATGCGTAAGTGGCAATTGATCAAGGCTTCTGTTGAAAAGCAAAGTCTTGTGGTTGATGATCAAAGCACGACCTGTGTGGCATAGCTTTGTGTATAACGTGAATTCGCGAGCCTCACACCTCGGTATGAGTCAAAAACGGGATAGTGACTGCAGGGAGAGCACGACGTTTCTTTCTAGCTAGGGTGGTGTCAGTGACCTACCAGCCCTGACATTTATATACTTTTCACCTGTGTGGTTGTTGGAATGCGAGACGCCTCGGATATAGGTCTGTAAGGACAGGGAAACGTGTGTTCAGGAATAACTAATCCTCAAAAGTAAGAGAGGACCGGCCCCGAAGATCCAAGGATCATAGTGGGGTCCTGAGGCATTTGCTAGAGTGTCTCGAACGCGGAGAGGAGCTTGCCCCTTGCCTCGACTCATGATGGAATCCAATTTCCAATATGTGTGCTTCGGTTTTATTTGTAGAACCTAGTATGGCGACATAGTGGTATGGGTCATTCATGCCGCCTATGATTGATATTTATGATTGAAATTGTTTTGACACTATACACCTATAATAGTATCAAATAATGTGTTTTAAACGTATCAAGCATGCTTTGGCTGTTATAAGGTAAAAACCCTATCCTCCGGCTTGCGTTGCATTGTGTGATGGGACCTGGGTCTTATAACAGCTTCATTTTTCTTTATTTAGCATTGCGCTGTTTGTTCTATGCACTGGTATTCTTGGAGGCGACCCTCTCGAGTCTCCCGGCCACTGCCTAACCAACCCCCACCACAAGGGACATGTGGGGGTAAGAGTCTCCCGCTCGCCACCAAACCGCGAAGCGAGAACCCCCCATCACGACTGCAACAAGAACTGGTGATAGCAAGGAGGCTAGAGCAGAGAATAAAATTTGTTTGCCCGACAAATAGGTACATGTTTACTACATAATTTACTGTTTTGTTTGGGGGATGATGATTTTATGAGCCTATTGGCTAGCCGCTTGGCTTTTTCTTTTTCTTTTTGAGATTAGAAGGACCGGGGAAGCTATTTGAGATTTCCCGATGCTCCCATTGCAGGGGAGGTTATGGCGAAATTTTTCGAAAATTTAGGGTGTTAGCCAAATTTTTAAAATTTTGAAAATTCTCAAAAACTGAAAAGTTGGAGAATGGAAGTCAGATCGAATGTAGAGCTCATTAATCAAACCACTTTCGACTTTTGTTCCTTTTCGGGGACGAAAAGTTTTAAGTGGGGGAGATTGTAACAACCCGAAAATCTGGGCCAGTTTAAAATTTTTATTTTGGCAATTTTAGCGAATTTTGGATATTTAAAATAGATTATTTTAAATAATAATGACGAGAAATTTATTTTGGAATTGAAATTCGACGTATATATTATATACGTCGTCGTTAGAATATAAATATTTATTTATAATTATAAATAGAATTGAAAATGGCGTGGTAGTTCGATAATTCGATTTCAAACTTCAATTGAATGTACCGGGTGCAAAACAATCCGGATTTTAGTGAAACCAAAAACATTAGGATCTAATTGCTAATATCTTTCCAACGAATCCGAAAGATCAAGATTTCATAGCGGAAATCAAAAGATATGTCCGGTTGAAAATTCTGAGTAGTCGCTATGGAATTCAGGCCCTTAAAAATGGAAATTTTGCAAACGACCTCGGATTTCGACGAAACCACTTTTGTTGGGTCCGTGATGTCATATTATTGCTAGGTTTCAAATTTCATAATTTTTCGAATCAATATGTGAGCGTGGCAAAGGAAAACGCGTTTGACAAGTTTTAGTTGATTTTAATCGACTGGAAAATGGCCATTTTTCAAACGATCTCAGAATTCGACGAAACTAGTTTTGTTAGGACCGTATCGTCAATACGAAGCTAGAAAATATTTTTCGAGAATTTTTAGAATTAATATGTGACCCCGATAATTTGAAATGTACGTTTAAAATTCAATAAAGTGATTTAAATGTAAATTTAACGGAAACTGACTGTAACAGCCGAATCAGCCTACGATACATATCCCATTGTGTTCGGAATGGGGGTAAAACGCTATGGACGACAGGCGGTGGGCCTCGTTTCGGGGTCGTGTGTAAAAGTCAACTTCTTTGAAAATAAAATAATTAAATAAATAAATTAAAAAAATATATATAACCCTTATACGTTGCCCCCCCCTTATTCACTAAATCGATTATAGAAAAAAGAAAAAAAGAAAGAAAAAAAGAGAGAACGAAGACGGAGGAGCTGCCGCTCCTCCGATCGACGCGCGCCTCCCCTACAACGTGCCGCGCCGCCGCCTTCTTCTTCTCCTCCTCCTTCTTCCTCCAGCGATCGCGAAACCCCCCTTTTTTTTCCCTGCTGCCGACCGCACCCCTTCCCCTGGCGCCACCGTGAGCCGCGAAGCCCACCCTCGAGCCACCCGAAGCCCCCTCCGACGAAGGTGAAACCCCCCCTTTGCAGTCGAACACTGTGAGCCCCTTTTCCTTTTTATTTTATTTCGTTTTGTTTAATTAATTTTAGCAATTAAAAATACAATCTTTTATATTGTAGGAGGATAAAAATACAATCTTTTATATTGTAGGAGGATAAAAATACAATCTTTTATATTGTAGGAGGATAAAAATATAATCTTTCATATAATATTGAAAGGTCAAAAGTATGATTTTTATATAATAGAGAATGTAAAAATATTGTTTTTATATATGTAGCGAAACAAAAATATGAATTTTAGTGAAATAAAAATACGATTTTTATATTATATAGATTGAAAAGGCGAAAACTTTATTTTTATAAAGGCGAAAACTTTATTTTTATAAAGGCGAAAACCTTATTTTTATAAAGGCGAAAACTTTATTTTTATAAAGGCGAAAACTTTATTTATGAAAGGGCGAAATCTTTATAAAGGGAATAGCGTTATATAAATAGAATTTTTATCTATATATTAGCGGTATGGAAATGCGATTTTTTATCCATATGGATTTGAAGTGAAAATTCGATTTTTATATATTGAATAGCATAGTAAAAATATGATTTTTATATATTGAACATCGTAGTAAAAATTCGATTTTTAATATATGAAGTGATTATAAAAATATGACTTTTAAATTGAAAGTGAATAAATAAAAATGTGATTTTTATTTTAAAGACATCAGTATATAAAAATGTGATTTTTACATATGTAGTGAAAGCGGACAACGAAAGCGACAAAAGGCGAGAATGATGAAGATTTCTATCAATGAAGAGTCGTGGTATTGGATAGCTTTCGGTGAGAACTTCTCACTCTAAATTCTCTTTTTCTAGTTATATATATATATACTAGGATGCAGACGGTGCTTAGCAGCACCCGACACCCGTCATCCACAGACCATGGATGGCTTGTTTGTAAAATTGTTTGGTTGTGTAGTTGGTTAGTTTATTTGGTTGGAATTGAATTGTTTGGTGAAATGGAATGGATTTGATTGATGTGTGAATGGCGTGGGCCTTCACTAGACCGGGGACCTTGTCCCGTTTCTAGTATCGTGCCGTTATGCCGCCGAAATTTCCCAAAATATGTTAGAAAAATAAAAATATCATTTTTATTGTGTAAATGACATGAATAGAAATTCATGTGTTGAAATAGAATATTTTATCGTTAAAAATATAATTTTTAACGTGGAAGTGAATAAAATAAAATATTCATTTACAAACCGGACGGTTTGTTTTTGTACACCTATTTGAAGGACATTGATTGGGACGATAAATTTTACACATCGCCCAACTGCACAACTAAAATCTGTGTTTGATTGTTTGAAACCCCACACGGGTGTTGGGATGAAATTTGAAGTTCACTCATCCTGATTGATTAAATATGTCGATCGATTGATTGACAGGCTGTTATAAGCGTTAGATATCTATATTTGATGCTTATACAGTGTGGTGCACTTTGGATGATGGTTGATTGTTTATCAATGCTATTATATACGTGTGATGTATGAAAATCCATATAATTAACATTATATGGTGATTGATTGGGCCTTATTCCAATCGGGAAAATAATGAATATTATAATAGAAAATTCATGTGTTGAATATAAAAATAGTCATGTGTTGACGATGTTCATGTGTTGAGTGAAATATTTTATACAATGAAATTTACATCTTTATCATATTTAAAATTAGAACTACTTTAAGGTTGAAGTCTAATTGAAAATCAAACGATAGATACCATAGTTTTATAAAATATTTTACATAACAAAAATAGTGATGTGTTGATAGTACTCATGTGTTGAGATTAGTCGTGTGTTGGAAGAAATATAGATTCATGTGTTGAATAGAATAAATATTCATTTGTTGAATAGAATAACGGATTTATTGAAATATATGAAGCCGTGTTGATTAGAGTTGCGCTATTTTGACGTGAACGATATTTATATCGATTATATTCGTTTTTATAATGAATATAGAAAAGAAGTGATTTCAAAATATAACATTTTGAAAATATTATCATTTATATAATAATGATATGAAATATCCAATCTTGATTAGAAATTGAATATAGAGTTGAAATGGTTTTGAAAACGAATTTAAAACGATTTATAAAATACGTTTTAAAAGGAAATCGACGAAATATATATAATATATACATATTATATATATAATGGCCTGAATAGAACGCGCCGCGCCGCGGCAGTTCATGAATTTCGACCATTGACTTCGAATTGACGTTGCGGGAGATCCGACCGTCGGATTCTCCTAAAACAGGAACCGTTGGGTTCGTATCGAAAAGAGCTTTCCAATGAATATTAGAAATTTGAAATCTAACGGTTGGATTTGGAATTATGTCCAAATCAAATTCGAAAAAGGTCGATGTAAGTGCAGTCCGATGGCCGTTGTTGGAAATCGACTGTACGGGCCTTGATAAAATTATTAAAAATATTAATAATTTGTGTAAAATCATAATATGTGAATTGGAAAGAACTGGGGTGAAAAACTCCACATTTGAAAGGATAAAAATAAATTTTAATCGAAATGAACTAGTTTTGAGCTGGAATTAAAATCAATTTATTTTTGAAATAAATAAATTGAATTTGAAAGTGATTTTAAAAATAATCGATATTTCCAATACATGGATTGGACTGGAGTTGAATCGAAACTATCTTCGGAATATTTCGATGTTGGATTTCGTTACTATACAGATATTGTTATGGGAATTTGAAAGATATATTTTATATCGTTATTTCCAATACGATATTTGTTGGTTTCAGAATTTGATATTGAATATAAGCCGGTATATTTTCTATTCAGAGCCTTGTATTTAATATCAAATGTGATTTGGGTTTGTCGTGAATCGTGTTTTAGAAGACATTGGTTCTTTAACCCAGTTAAAGATAGAATATTGATTTTTGAGAAGATTAAAACTAAGTGGAGTTTTAATGAATCTTTAATTAGATTAAAATGTGAATTGATAACTTAAATTATCAAATTTGAAAGGTGATCGAGAATGGAGTACCACCAGTTTTACTCCACAGCGATAGGCAAATCTTTAATTAGATTTGAACGTGAGATGGCAATTAATTTTACCGATAACACCGTGGTGTTAGATATGGAGTATTACCAGTTTTTCTCCATGGGATATATAGGTTGGGATTGGGAAATAAAATAAATAATTACTTCGGTGTGGTTCGTTAATCCCGACTAGTTTGAAATGATATCCAAAGGAAGATTATAGGATAAATTTAGAAGAATTTATCTTGGATAAAATTAATGGGAACATTTCCCTAAGAATGTGATTTTGTGAATAAAAGAATATTCTGAATTGGAATGAGGCGTTTGTTGTGTTTGTGTAACATTCGTTTATTATATACGTGGGTTATTCAGAAAGGCCGGGTTTATACCCATTCTGAATAACCGATTCGACGAGATGTCGAAGATGAAGACGGTGGTTGAAGACCGGAAGTCTTCACATCGTTTGGGTGATTACTGATGATCTTGATTGGGCTGTACACCCAGGATGAGGGAATCAGTTGGTGATCGTCCAGACGTACCTGGAGATGGATGGATATGCGAGGAAAGTGCCTCCGGTTTCGTTCAGACCCAGAACGAACTTGTAAATGGATTGTGTGTCTGACATTGGATTTTATTCTGTGTTGATTGATCTCTATTAAATATACATCTGTTTGGCGGCGGAGAATTTATTCTCTTGCTTAACGCCCTTCTCTGAGACGTACGAGCTCAGAGGTTGTATATCGATGGACATCAGTCGCATGAAGTGAATTGCCAATGTGGCACGCATAAGTAGCAATTGATCAGGGCTTCTATTGAAAAGCAAAGTCTTGTGGTTGATGATCAAAGCACGGCCTGTGTGGCGTAGCTTTGTGTATAGCGTGAATTCGCGAGCCTCACACCTCGGTATGAGTCAAAAACGGGATAGTGACTGCAGGGAGAGCACGACGTTTCTTTCTAGCTAGGGTGGTGTCAGTGACCTACCAGCCTTGACATTTATATACTTTTCACCTGTGTGGTTGTTGGATACGAGGCGCCTCGGATATAGGTCTGTAAGTATCGGGAAACGTATGTTCAGGAATAATTAATCCTCAAAAGTAAGAGAGGACCGGCCCTGAAGATCCAAGGATCAGAGTGGGGTCCTGGGACATTTTCTAGAGTGTCTCGAACGCGGAGAGGAGCTTGCCCCTTGCCTCGACTCATGATGGAATCCAATTTCCAATACGTGTGTTTCGGTTTTATTTGTACAACCTAGTATGGAGACATAGTGGTATGGGTCATTCATGCCGCCTATGATTGATATTTATGATTGAAATTGTTTTGACACTATACACCTATAATAGTATCAAATAATGTGTTTTAAACGTATCAAGCATGCTTTGGCTGTTATAAGGTAAAAACCCTATCCTCCAGCTTGCGTTGCATTGTGTGATGGGACCTGGGTCTTATAACAGCTTTATTTTTCTTTATTTAGCATTGCGCTGTTTGTTCTATGCACTGGTATTCTTGGGAGGAAACCCGCTCCGTGTTATACGGCGTGGTCCCTTGATTTACCGAACTTTAAAATAAAAGAATTATAACTGTTTTAGTTCTCACACCAGTCCCATGACTGACCTGGAGTTTATTGTTTTAACCTAAACTCTGGGTGCCCCTATTTTCCACACGGGCAGCTAGTAGTTTTGGTTTTGCAGATTTATATTCACAGGGTCCTGATTTACAGCTGGAACGATGCTCGGAAAGCTCTGTATCCGTGTATCACTTTTAGTTATGTTTTGTATATTTTTCCGCTGCTATGTAATTTATTGTAATCTCTGATATTTTTCTGTTGTATAATATTCATTCATACTCTGTATATTCTTGTTATCTGATGTAATTGTTGTAATAACAATGAAATGTTCTTCCGTCTGCGTTCTGTTTTGTCTTGTCCTCAATTCTATCCGCGCTTTCCTTCACGGGGAAGTTCGGGTCGTCTCAAAAAATTACATTTTAAATTTAATCAAAGAATGAAAAAAAAATTTATTTTTTTGTTAAGTAAAAAGATTACATTTTCTTTATAATGAAAAATGGATTTACATTTGCTTTGCAAATAAAAAGAATTACATTTTATTTGTAATGTAAGAAGGTTAAATTTTTATGTCACATCAAAAGATTTCATTTTTATACAACGCAAAGAAATTACATTTTTCAATGTAATCTAAGAAATGAATAAAGAAAATACATGTTTCTATGTAATGATAAAGGAATACATTTTCTATCCAATATAGAAAAGATACATAGTTATTTGTAATGCTAAAAAGAATACATTTCCTGGTTAATATAGGAAAGAGTACATTTTCTATGCAATATAAAAAGAGATTTTTTTTATATAATATAAAGAGGAATTAACATTTCATACAATGTAAAGGAATTAACATTTCATACAATGTAAAGGAATTAACATTTCATACAATGTAAAGGAATTAACATTTTATACACTGTAAATGAATTAATGAATTAACATTTCATACAATGTAAATTAGAATAAAGGGATTTTTTGTTAGAAAATGTAAATTAGAATAAAAAGTATAGAAATAAAGATTATATTTTTTTATCGTCATTTTATATGCGGTAAAAAGAATAGAAATAGAAGAGACATTTTTATCGTCGTGTTATATATTGTGTAATACACTTCCATTTACAAGTTTCCTGACTTGTTTATGTGATTGGGACGATAACTTTCACACATCGCCCATGTGCACAATAATTCATTCAATTATTTGTTATGGTTATGTGTTGGTTGAAAACCCCACACAGGTCTTGGGATGATATTCACACATCTCCCTTGTGATTAGTTATAAGCGTTATTTATTCGACGCTTATACAATATATGATGCACTTTGGATGTTGTGGATGGTTTTTATAATATTTATCATTAGTATAGTAATCTTGTGGTGGAAATCCGTATAATTAAATTATATGGTAATTGTTTGGGCCTCATTCCAATTTTAAATTAAAATAATATTTTAATATAATATTCAGTTAAAGAAATCAAATAGTGGCTTTGATGTTTTGAATTCAAGAGATTTTATTTTATTTGTTAAGTAGTAGCAACAAAAAGGGTTGAGTTAAAATATGAAACGGGCCATGGCACGAGGTTAAGCCCAACTTATGGGATAAGTCTGCCCGGAACCAACCGGCATATCCAGCATCCATAAGTCGCAGGCTTAATGTGGGGGGTCTGGCCCAGTATAAAATATAAATGAATATAAAAAAAAGTGATTTAAAAATTTAATATTAATATTTTTAATATGATAAGAAAATAGAATATTCAATTTTGACTTTAAATTAGAAATGAAGTTAATACCGTTTTAAAGCGAATTTATAAATATTTCATAAAGTATGTTTTAAATGGAAATCGATGATATTATATATATATATATATATATATATATATATATATATATATATAATGGCCTGAATAGAACGCGCCGCGCAGCGACCGTTCGCGAATTTCGACCATTAACTTTAAATGGACGTAACGGGAGATCCGACAGTCGGATCCTCCTAAAACCAGAACCGTTGGGTTCGCATCGAAATGATCTTTCCAACGGATATAAGAACTTTAAAATCTAACGGTTGGATTTGGAATTATGTCCAAATCAATTTTAGAAAAGGTCGCTGTAAGTGCAGTTCGGTGGCCGTTATTGGAAACCGACTGTACGAGCGAAAATAAAATTATTAAAAATATGCAAAAATTATGTAAAATCATAATAAATGATTTAGAAAGATCGTAGGTGAAAAATTCTTTTTTTTTTGAAAAGATAAAAATATATTTTTATCAAATGAACTAGTTTTTTACTAGAATAAGAATCCAATGTTTTTAAAATAAATAAATTGGATTTGGGTTGTCGTGAATGGTGTCTTAAATAACCCCGTTCTTAAACCCAGTTGTAAAGAATAAAACTTGTAAATTAAGATTATTAGAATTTCAAATCATATTTAATAATTGGAATAAAATGATTTGTGAATTGAGTTTACTGTGAACTATGTTTTAAATGACATTAGTTCTTTAACCCAGATAAGAATAAGATTTATCTCTTAAATCTAAAGAATCATTTAATAATGATTTTTGAGATTTAAAACCAAATGGTGTTTTGAATAAATCTTTAAAAGAAAGATTTAAGAGTAAATGTAAAGAATGTATTTTTGATAGAATAATTTGAATATTTTATTTAAAAGAATATTCTGAATTAGAATGAGGCGTTGGATGTGTTTTTATAGTACTCGACTTTTAATTATAAAAATACGAGAGTTATTCGGAAAGACCGAGTTTAACCCATTCCGAATAATTACTACGACCATGAAGAGTCGAAGATGAAGACGGTGGTTGAAGACCGTCGATCTTCACATCGAATGGATGTGTTGCTACTGAGACCCATGATGGGAGTAGCTACCTTGAAGGGGCTTCAGTGGTGGCCATCCGGACTATTGTTGATTGTTCGGATTTGGTTTTCGCTCAGACCCAGAGCATAAGCTAGTAAATGGATGTGTGTCTGACATTGGATTTCGTTCCATGTGAATTAAATTGATTTCTATTAATGTATGTCTGTTTGGTGGTGGAGAATTTATTCTCTACTTAACACCCTGGTATATATTAATAGTGATTGATCGCATGGCGTGAATTGTCAATGTGGCACGCTAAGATGCAAATGATCAAGGCTTTTGTTGAAAAGCAGGGCCTTGTGGGATGATCAAAGCATAGCCTATTTCGGCATAGCTTTGTGTATATCGTGACTTCGCGAGCCTCACACCCAGGTATGAGTCAAAAAGGGATATGGACCGTAGGGAGTGCACACGTTTCTTTCTAGCTAGTGATAGTGTCAGTGCTTTAACATGGCCTGGCATTTTACTTATGTGGATGATGGATTTTGAGGCGCCTCGGATTTTTATAGGCCGATAGTGGTCATATTATAGGTTCAAAGGAACCGGGAAACGTGTGTTCAGGCATAACTAATCCACTGCCGATAGGCTGGGACCGGCCCTACCGCATCCAAGGGTTCACTGTGGGGGATCCTGAGGCATTTGGTAGAGTGTCTCGAATCGGAGAGGAGCTTGACCCTAGCCTCGACTCATGATGGAAATCCAATTTCCAATACGACCTTGCGGTTTTGATTTTAGAACTAGTATGGCGACATAGTAGGATGGGGTACTATGCCGTCTATGATTAATAAATTATGATTGAAATTGATTTTGAAATATATATACCCATAGATATACACACTAATATTAAATCCGTTTTATCATATCAAGCATTTTTGACCATTATAAGGAAAAACCCTATCCTCCGGTTTGCGTTGCATTGTGTGACGGGACTTGGGTCTTATAATGGTTTCATTTTTCTAAAAAGCATTGTGTTGTTTAATGTTTTTACTTTATTTTATGCACTGGCAACCCAATGGAGTAAACCCGTTCCGCGTTAGCGGCGTGGTCCTGTGATTAGCCTTATTATTAGATAAGTTAAGTTAAGATTTCTCATACCAGTCCCATGACTGACCTGTAGTTTGTTTCACTGGCAAACTCGGGTGCCCATATTTTTCATACGGGCAGTCGAGTCTCTTTTTGCAGATATATTTACAGGGTCCTGGCTCACAGCTGAAGCGGTATTCGGAAAGCTCTGTATCCATGTACTCCTTTCAGTTGTATATTTGTATTATTTTTCCGCTGCTATTTAAATGTAATTTAAATCTCTGATATTATTGTATTTCCAATGTATATTATAAGTTCAGACTCAGTTATATTCTTATACTCTGGTGTAATTGTTGAAATCAGCAATAAAATGTTCTTCAGTTTGTGATCTGATGTGTGTTTGTTCTCAAAGCAATCCAACCTTTCCTTTACTGGGAAGTTTGGGTCGTTTCAGTTGGTATCAGAGCTTTGGTTTACAGAGCTTGAGAACAAAACACATTAGAACCGAACGAAAGAATTCATCAGAGATTGGATTAGTAATATCCAATGAGAATAACTCGTTAGAGATAGGATCAGTAGTATCCTAGAACGAGTGTGAAGAGTATTATTTTCTTTAAAATAAAAACAAATTTAGTTTTGAAATTTTATCTAAAAATACGTATTTGAGTATATTATATTTTAATGTGGACAATAGAGTATATAAAGATTTCGAATATACGAGTAATTAACGGGTATTCGAAGTTTTAATATACTGGATAGATATAGAATCACACTCTAGACGCCCGGGGATAATTCTGGTGATGTCCGGACATTATCAGTATTTATGTTCGAGTCTCGAAGGTGGGATTCCTATATATTTCCATTGACTGGTATGAGAATCAACACTTAGTTGGGACACATTGTTGTGATTTGCACTAAGAATATGATTTTTGACTATATATAAAAGTTATGTATATTTGAAAGGTTAATCACCTAATTGATTGCTGGTTGTGATGTTTTATTATTAGTTTAAATAATAAAAGTATAGAAATGATAATTAATTTAACTAACAAAATTATTGAAACCAATGAATAAAAATTTAAAGTTAAGTTGGTTAATTAAACAACTTTTAGCTACGTTCCTTTTTGAGGACGAAAAGATTTTAAGTGGGGGCGATTGTAACAAACCAGAATTTCAGAACCAATTTTTTTTTTATTTAAGCTATTTTGGGGAATATGGAGTATAAATTGGTTATTTTTTTTATAAAATAAAAATGTAAGAATAACTTTAAAATTAGTTTTTACAAACTATTTGATTTAAAACAATGTTGGTTTAAATATTATAATTAATGGTTTATGTTGTAAATTTATAAAGTATGGAATTTGACTTGTCTTGTTAAATAATGTATTTCAATAGCTATTTATGAACTTGACTTGTTTGACAATATAATTATGTTGAAGTAAGAAGTTAATACTAAATTAACAATATATAATGGATTAAATAATTTTGAAATTCCATGTATATGGAATTCTTCAATGTATTGAATACAGTAATAAGATATAATCCATTGTTTGTAAAAATGAATATATGCATTGATTGTAAATATAGTTATAAATTGGTTTGTATTGAAATTATTGAATCTTTGGAATCTAATTGAGTCAAGAAATTCACAAATCAGCTTTAAATGGTATAACTGTGAAAGTAATTAAATTAACATATTTTGACATTTGTGACATGTACTGATTTCAAATAAATGGGTGGTTTTGTTTATATGGGTAAACAATGAAGGATGGAATTTAATATTGGAAATAAGCTACAATTAATTGCAATTAAAGTCCATTAAAGTGAATTAATAAGGTAATGGTAGAAGATTGATTAACATATGCAACCATTTGTTTGAAATCAATACATGTCACAAATGTCAAAATATGTTAATTTAATTACTTTCACAGTTATACCATTTAAAGTTGATTTGTGAATTTCTTGACTCAATTAGATTCCAAAGATTCAATAATTTCAATACAAACCAATTTATAACTATATTTACAATCAATGCATATATTCATTTTACAAACATTGGATTATATCTTATTACTGTATTCAATACATTAAAGAATTCCATATACATGGAATTTCAAAATTATTTAATCCATTATATATTGTTAATTTAGTATTAACTTCTTACTTCAACATAATTATATTATTAAACAAGTCAAGTTCAAAAATAGCTATTGAAATACATTATTTAACAAGACAAGTCAAATTCCATACTTTATAAATTTACAACATAAACCATTAATTATAATATTTAAACCAACATTGTTTTAAATCAAATAGTTTGTAAAAACTAATTTTAAAGTTATTCTTACATTTTTTATTTTATAAAAAAAATAACCAATTTATACTCCGTATTCCCCAAAATAGCTTAAATAAAAAAAAAATTAAAATTGGTTCTGAAATTCTGGATTGTTACAGACAATCTACACCATACTATTGATTTCTGCCGATATGCAACCTCTAAGCTCGTACGTCTTAGAGAAGGGTGTTAAGCAAGAGAATAAATTCTCCGCCACCAAACAGATATATATTTAGCAGAGATCAACCATACAGTTCGAAATACAATGTTAGACATGTAATCCTATCTTTAACTGGGTTAAAGAACCAATGTCATTTAAAACACGGTTCACAATAAACCCAAATCCTCTTCCATAAAATTGGAATCCTCACGGAAGACAAATCAATATATAATCGATATCAATTTCCGTATCCGACTAATAATATAAATGGAATAACGACAAAGCCTTTTGAATTCCATATATATTAACAGTCTTCCTCCATAGAAGATCACTGCGATTATTACCAAATCGAACTCCATTTAATTCCAATTTTATATATTAAATTGTAAAACTTTTCTTGGAAAATTTCCGTTAAATCTTAATAAAAAGGCTTATAAATTCCAAATCACATTTCACTGTAAATCGGGTTAAAGAACGAATGTCGTTAAAAACACAGTTCATAATAAACCCAATTCACATTCCATTTTCTATTCCAATTAAATATTAATTGATTGGTAATTCTTCTTTAAATCTTAATTAAAAGATTTGTTGTTTTCACACTGGGATTAAGAATGGTGTTAATAAAGACACAATTCACGACAAACCTAAAATTCAATTCAATTCAATTCCAATTAAATATTAATTAATTGGTAAACTCTTCTAAATCTTATTTAAAAGATTTAATGTTTTCTCTCTACTGGGTTTAAGAACAGTGTCATTTAAAACACAGTTCACGACAAACCCAAAATCCAATTCAATATTAAATACAATGCCCTGAATAGAAATTATCTCGGCTTATATTCAATATCAAATTTTGAAATCCACAAATACCGTATTGGGGATAACGATATATATATCTTCCAAATTCCTCCACAATATCCGTATAATCACGGAATCCAATATAGAAATATTCCGAAGATAATTTCAATTCAAATCCATTCCAATTCGTATATTGGAAATTCTGGTTATTTTTAAAACCATTTAAAATCCAGTTTATTTATTTAAAAAATATTAGATTTCATAATTCTAGTTCATCACTAGTTCATTTCGATAAAAATATATTTTTATCTTTTCAAATATGGAATTTTTCATCCCAATTCTTTCTAAATCATTTATCATGATTTTACACAAATTATTGATATTTTGTATATTTTATCAAGGCCCGTTTAGTTGATTTCCATAAATGGTCATCGAACTGCACTTACAACGACCTTTTCCAATTTTGATTTGGACGTAATTCCAAATCCAACCATTATATTTCAAATTCGTTATATTCAGTGGAAAGCTCTTTTCGATATGAACCTAACGGTTCCTTTTTTAGGAGAATCGGACTGTCGGATCTCCCGTAATGCCCATTCGAAGTCAATGGTCGAAATTGGTGAACTGCCACGGCGCGGCGCGTTCTATTCAGGCCATTAAATATATATAATACATATATTATATATATTTCGTCGACTCTCATTTAAAACATATTTTATAAATTAATTTAAATTCATTTTCAAAACGATTTCAACTTCATACTCAATTTTAAATCAAAATTGAATAATCCATATCATTAATATGTAAATGATAATATTTTTAAAACATTAGATTTTGAAATCACTTCTTTTCGATATTCATTATAAAAATGAATAAAATCGCTATAAATATCATTCACGTCAAAATGGAGTTAATTTAATCAACACGGTTTTATATATTTAAATATTTTCGTGTCCATGCTAAATCAGACATCAAAAATCGTATTTTGATCTATTACTGAATATTATTTTAAAATATTCCTTATTTTAAAATATTCATTATTTTAAAATATTTGTTCTTTTTGAATTGGAATCAGACACAGTCAGTTACCATATAATTTTATTTATATGGATTTCGTACACACATGTACACAACAATAATCAAACATAGTCAACCTTCATCCAGAGTGCATTGCACAACTGCATAAGCATTAAATATAAATAATTAACGCTTACAACAGTCTATCAACTCATCGATTGACATACAACTAAATATTGGGATTAGCATATGTTCAATATCATCCCAATACCCGTGTGGGGTTTTCAAACGACAAACACTGATTATTATTTGTGCAGTTGGGCGATGTGTAAAATATATCATCCCAATCGATATCAGTCAAATGTGTGTACATAAACAAATCGTCCGATTTGTAAATGAATATTTATTTTATTCATATACACGTTAAAAATTATCTTTTTAACTATAAAATATTTATTTCAACTTATGAATATTTTATACAGTTTATTTATACAATAAAAATGATATTTTTATTGTTCTAACTTTTTTTTAGAAAATTTCGGCAGCACAACGATGCGATACTAGAACCGGAATAAGGTATAGCCTTATCACTCGCCTACTAATGGCTCACACCATGTACATACGAAATTCTAATGAATTCATTCAACAAAATTCAACCAAATAATCCGATCAACCAAGCCACTAAACAAACATGGTTTCAAACAAAGGTGTCGGGTGCTACTAAGCACCGTCTGCATCCTAGTATATATATTTAACTAGAAAATAAATTAGAGTGAGAAGTTCTCACCTTTGGGATCCACTCCTCCAGTTTTATTTCTGAATTTCCGAATCATTTGGAATTGCCCGAAATTCCAATGCAGTCTTTTCTATGCTGTTCGTATTAAAAATCATATTTTTAATATGATGTTTGTATATTTAAAATCACATTTTTATTTTAATGCTATATACATAAAAATCACATTTTTACATCGCTATTATATAAATAAAAATTATATTTTTATTTCTACTTCATATATATAAAAATCGAATTTTTATCGCTACTTCATATATATAAAAATCGAATTTTTATCGCTACTTCATGTAAATATAAATATCGAATTTTTATTGCTACTTCATATATATAAAAATCGAATTTTTATCGCTACTTCATATATATATATAAATCGAATTTTTATTGCTACTTCATATAAATAAATATATTTCATACGTACGATAAAAATTATATTTTTATCTAACTAAAATAATATTTTTGTCAACTAAAAATAAAATTTTCATATCGCTATTCAAACAATAAAATCATCTTTTCATTTTTAAAAATCCTTTCTTTATATTTTTTTAAAATCCTTTCTTTATATATTTTTTTTAAAATCCTTTCTTTATATTTTTAAAAATCCTTTCTTTATATTTTAAAAAATCCTTTCTTTATATTTCTAAAAATCCTTTCTTTGTGTTTTTAAAAATCCTTTCTTTATATTTTAAAAAAATCCTTTCTATATAATAATCAAAACTTTCTATTTATAAAGATCAAAACTTTCTATTTATAAAGATCAAAACTTTCTATTTATAATTATATATAAAAAAACTCACAGTTTTCGTTCGTCGGAGGGCAGTGCGCAGTGGCCAACGGCGGCCTAGATTTGGGCGAGGTGGTGCACAAGTCGGAGCGGTGGCCTTCAGGAGTGGCATCGCATTCGATTTCAGGTGGTTTGGCGGTTTGAATCGTTGATTGGAGGAGGGGGTGGTGTGGTGGCAGTCGACAACGAGGAGGGCTCTGGTGACGATCGTCGCCGGTGGCGACGCGACGAGGTGCGCTGGAAGGAGCCCGCGACTAGCGGCTTTAGGCTTTAGATTTTTTTTTCATTTTAACAAGTGACGGGGAGAGAGAATCCAGAGAGAGTGAGGTCAAACCTTATGTATAAAATATATATTTTATTTTTAAATTAAAAAGTTACCTTTTCATTCCAAATCCAAATCGAACCCACCGACTGTCGTCTCTATACACATACGCCCATTTCAAACACAATGGGATATGTTTCGTAAGCCAATTCGACTGTTTCGATTTGTTTTTCTCAAAGTTTAATTATAAATTAGTATATATTTAATTTAAACGTACATTTCAATTTATTGGGGTCACAACAGACTCAAAAAATTCCCGAAAAATAAATCTAGCTATGTTTTGACGATACGGTCCTAACAGAACTAATTTCGCCGAATTTGGAGACAGTTTGAAAAACGGACATTTTCCAATCGATTAAATTCAAACCGAATTGACCAAACATGTTTAAATCCGCCACGCTCACATATTGATTCCAAAAATTATGAAAATTGGAATCTAACAATAATTTGACATTTCGGATCCAGCAAAAGTAGTCTCGTCAAAAATGGAGGTCGTTCGCAAAATCTCTATTATTAAGGGCTATATTTTCCATAGCGTTCTGAATTTTCAACTGGGCATAACGTTTTATTCCGCTATGAAATTTGGATTTTTCAGATTCGTTGGAAAGATATTTTCGAATAGATTCTAATATTTTTGGTTTCACTAAAATTCAGTTTATTTTGAATCCTATACATTCATTTGAAATTTGAAATCAAATTTTCAAATTACTGCGCCATTTCCAATTTTCTTTATAATTAAAATAAATATTTATATCCTAAGTTCGATCAAAATAAATATATACATTCTAATTCCATTCAAAATAAATTTCTAGTCGTTATTACTTAAAATAACTCATTTTAAATGTTAAAAATTCACTAAAATTGCTAAGATAAAAATTTTAAATTGGTTCTGATTTTCCGGGTTGTTACATATTATATATATTTATTGGCCTGAATAGAATGCGCCGCATCGCGGCCGTTCGCGAATTTCGACCATTGACTTCGAATTGACATCACGGGAGATCCGACCGTCGAATTCTCCTAAAATCGGAACTGTTGGGTTCGTATCGAAAAGAACTTTCCAACAAATATAAGAGATTTGAAATCTAACGTTTGGATTTGAATTATGTCCAAATCAAATTTGGAAAAGGTTGCTATGGATGCAGTTCGATGACCATTTTCGAAAACTGACTGAAAGGGCCTTAATAAAATTATTAAAAATATTAATAAAATGTGTAAAATAGTAATAAATGATTTGGAAAGAATTTGGATGAAAAATTCTAAAATTGAAAAGATAAAAATATATTTTTATTAAAATGAACTAGTTATAAACATTTTTAAATAAATAAATTGGGTTTGTGAATGGTTTTAATATAACCAGAATTTTCTAATATATGAGTTGGAATGGATTTGAATAGAAATCATCTGCGAGATATTTCGATATTGGGTTCCTTGACTATATGGACGTTGTGGAGGAATTTGGAAGATAGATATATATCGTTATTCCCCATACGATATGTGTTGGTTTCAGAATTTGATATTGAATGTAAGTCGATATAATTTCTTTTTCGAGCCTTATATTTAATATCAAAGTGGATTTTGGGTTTGTCGTGAATGGTGTCTTCAGTAACACTGTTCTTAAACCCCGTGTGAAAAGAATAAATCTTTTAATTAAGATTATTAGAGTTTCCAATTATAATTAATAATTGGAATAAAATGGAATGTGAATTGGGTTTATTGTGAACTGTGTTTTTAACGACATTCGTTCTTTAACCCGATTAACAGTGAAATATGATTTGGAATATATAAATCTTTTTGGTAAGATTTAATGGAAATTTACCAAAGTAAAGTTTTCCAATTTAATAAAATAAATTGGAATTGAATGGAATTCGATTTGGTAATAATCGAAGTGAGCTTCTGTGGAGGAAGACTATTAATATATATGGAATTTAAAAGGCTTTGCCGTTATTCCATTTATATTATTAATCAGATACGGAAATTGATATCAATTATATATTGATCTGTTTCCCGTGAAGAATCCATAATTAATGGAATATGATTTTGGGTTTATCGTGAGCCATGTTTTAAATGACAATGGTTCTTTAACCCTGTTAAAAACATGATTACATGTCTAACATTGTATTTCGAACTGTATTGTTGATCTCTGCGAAATATATATCTGTTTAGTGGCATAGAATTAATTCTCTTGCTTAACACCCATTTCTAAGGCGTATGAGCTTAGAGGTTATATATTGGCAGAAACCAGTAGTACGGTGTAGATTGTTGATGTGGCATGTTTGTGTTTCCAAAGTTAAATAATCATTAATAATGATTATTGGAAGATTAAAACTAAGCGGATTTTTAATGAATCTTTAATTAGATTGAAATGTGAATGTGATAATTTAAATTATCAAATGTGGGAAATGATCGAGAATGGAGTATCACCAGTTTTGCTCCAAGCGATAGTTAAATCTTTAATTAGATTTGAATGAGAAATAGTAATTAAATTTTATCGGTAACACCATGGTGTTAGATATGGAGTGCTACTAGTTTTGCTCCATGGGATGAATAGGTTTGGATTGGGAAATATAATAAATGATTACTTCGGTAACGCTCGCTAATCCCGAGTAGTTTGGAAAACCTTAACTTGGTTTAAATTGTGAAAAGAATATTTGAGTAAAAGAATATTCTAGATTGGAATGAGGTGCATGTTGTGTTTTATAGCACTTGATTATAAGATACGTGAATTATTCGGAAAGGCCGGGTTTATACCCATTCTGAATAATTGATTCGACGATAAGTCGATGATGAAGACGGTGATTGAAGACCGGAGATCTTCATATCATTTGGATGATTACTGATGTCTTGATTGGGCTGTACACCCAGGACAAGGTAATAAGTGGTGATCATCTAGACGTACTTGGAGATCGACCGGATATGCGAGGACCTCTCCCTTGTATTGGACATATGGGACGAGGAATAAGGTGCCTCCGGTTTCGTTCAGACCCAGCATGAACTAGTAAATGGATATGTGTCTTACACTGGATTTCATTCTGTGTTGATTGATTTCTATTAAATATATATATGTTTGGTGGCAGAGAATTTATTCTCTTGCTTAATGCCCTTCTCCGAGATGTATGAGGTTAGAGGTTATATATTGACGGATATCAGTTGCTTGGCATGAATTGCCTATATGGCATGCTGAGATGTAAGTGATCAAGGCTTCTGTTGAAAAGCAGAGTCATGTGGTTGATGATCAAAGCACGGCTTTAAATAGCATAGCTTTGTGTATAGCATTAATTCGTGAGCCTCACACCTCGGTATGATCCAAAAACAGGATCGTGACTGCAGGGAGTGCACGACGTTTCTTTCTAGCTTTGGGTGGTGTCATGGTATGGAGCCCAGACATTTATATTTTTTTTACCTATGTGGATGATGGATAGCGAGGCACCTCAGATATGTTGGTTACTGAAGCTGATGGATAGGTACGATAGGACCGGGAAACGTGTGTTCAATTATAATTAATCCGCTAAGTGTGGACCAGCCCTGAAGATCAAGGGTTTGCCAACGTACGAACCCTAATGCATTGGCTAGAGTGTCTCGAAGCCGGCGATGATGATCCCTTGCCTCGACTCATATATGGAATCCAATTTCCAATACTTCACATTTCAGTTTTAATTGTAGAGCCTAGTATGGCGACATGATATATGGTACCCATGCCGTCTATGATTGATACATTTATATTTAAAGTTAATTTTGACACTATACACATATAGTAATATCAAAATGATTTTTGTTTTAAACGTACCAAGCATGTTTGGCTACTATAAGGTAAAACTCTATCCTCCGGCTTGCGTTGCCTTGTGTGATGGGACCTGAGTCTTATAATAGCTTCATATTTCCAAAAAAGCATTGCGCTATTTGTTTTATGCACTGGTATTCTTGGGAGGAAACCCGTTCCGTATTATACAGCATGGTCCCTTGATTTACTTTATTTTTAAAGTAAAGATTTAATAACTGTTTTAGTTCTCTCACCAGTCCCATGTCTGACTCAGAGTTTATTGTTCTAACCTAAACTCTGGGTGTCCCTATTTTCCACACGTGCAGCTAGTAGTTTTGGTTTTGCAAATTTCTATTTTGCAGGGTCCTGGTTTACAGCTGGAGCTATATTCAGAAAGCTTTGTATCCGTGTATCTCTTTCAGTTGTGTTATGTATTATTTTTTCGCTACTATGTAATGTATTTTAATCTATGATAATTTTCTAGTGTATATTATTTATTTATACTCTGTTATATCCTTGTACTCTATTGTAAATTGTTGTAACATCAACGAAATGTTCTTTTGTTTGTGTTTTGATTTGTCGTGTTCTCAACTCAATCCAGGCTTTCCCGTAAAGGCGAGTTTGGGTTGTTTCATATATACATACATACATATATATATATATATATTCACACACAATTGTGTGCATGTGTGTATATATATGTATACTCTGCTATATAAACATTGAAATGCCAAGCCAGAATGTATAGAGGATGTGATGAAAAATCAGTAAAAGGAATTTTCAGCATGAAAGAAAACTGGAGAAAATTTAATGTGCACAAGCAAATTCGAAAATAACATAATTGTGGACAAATTCATCTTGAATGAAAGCATTCGTTTGTTTCCAGGAATCCAAGATTTTCAAATAAGCAAACTGGTAAGCGATTATTATATTTCCAGAATAAACTACGATGCAAAATTGGGCAAATTTTTATTGCAAGATTATCACTCTAGATTTATAGCATGGCAAGAATTATTCAACCAAATCACACAGTTCAAAAATGTTTCCAGAAAATAGCTAGCATATTTGTGGGCAAGAAGTAAATTGATTTATTTCCAGTTTTGAACAATGTTATATTTGCAAAACATTTTTTGAAATGGTTTTCAAACTGATAGGGTTTTGAGCGTAGAATTAGAATAGTTGGTTGCGGGCATTGCAAGTTTATAGGGATTTTGTAAGCGTAGAGATTGTTTTATTTCTAGTAAAAATCCTTGGGGAATGCAGCAGTTGGCAGGGTTTACTGAAGCTGGGTAAAATCTATGTTATTTGTTTTCTACATTTATTTTCTCAGTTGCAATCTGTGTTGTGATATTTTTAATATCTCGGAAAAATACAATACCCTATTCACCCCCCTCTAGGGTTAATCTAGATCCAACAAGTGGAATTAGAGTAGGTATTTCATTAACTCTAGAGTCATGGTGTTCCTTCGTTGTCAATCCAGTGAGAGTCAGTCTAGTCGTATTCCAACTGTTTTTAATGGTACATGTTTTTTAAATTGAAATTAGTAATGGAATCCTATTTAAAACCTGTTGATGTTAAATGTTGGAATATAGTTATAAATGGGTATCATATAGTTAATAAGAACGATGTTGGGTCTAATTCTCGTGCTATTCATATTTTATATTCCAATATTGATGATGTTTAGTATAACCTTATCTTCCATTGTTTAACTACGCAGGAAATCTAGAAAACTCTCAATACATTGTATGGACGAAAAGAAGACAACTGCTCAAAACCCAAGAATGCCAACTCAGATTCAGATCTATGCTTAAAAGGAGAAATAAATGATGATATCGATGGAGACTCAACAGATGATGAGAAAGAAAAATTCTCTTATGAAGATTTGGTTTATATTTGTACTGATTTAACTAAATCTATTGATAAAAAAATTCTGAATTCTGAAAATCATGAATTGATCGCAAATATAATATGTTTGAATTAAAACTTGAAAACCCCAATTGCAAAAATTGTATAAATTTTAAACCGATTTAGCTCATCTAAATGAAAATCTTCAAAAGCTTGAAAAAGAAATTATAGTTTTAAATCAAAAAGAGGATGGGCTAATTTGTAAGAACATTGCTTTGCAAAAGGAGTTGGATATGATTAATTCCAAATATAATACTTTTGAACTAGAAAATTTGTTGAAATCTGAATCAATCTTAAATGAGCTTGAAAAGGTAATTGAGAAATTCAAGAGTTTTGAAAAGCATCAATTTAAAAAACAAACTCAATTTGAATCTGAGATTTTTGAGTCCAAGACCAAAATCAAATTGCTTGAAAATGAAAAGTTGGTTTTAAAAAAAATGATGCTGAAAAAAGATCAATATTAATTGTTGTTCGAATTTGATAAAAGAGAATAACGATCTTAAATCCAGAATTCAACGACTACAATCAACTTAGGATAAATTTTATGATTGGGAAAAATCGTTGAATATGTTGTTACAAAACCAAATTTCTATTGGAAATAAAAGTAGTCTTAGGTTTGGAAAACTCGATAAATTTGCACAAAAGCTGAATCAAATGATTTTAAAAATCCTTCAAATTGCTTTGAAAAGAATTAACTTGAAAAATTGAACTCTGATATTTTCAAAGGATTTTTAAATCACAATCAAGGTGTAAATTTGTTGTGTAACAATCCAGTTAGACATTTTTGGATCCCAAAAGGAAATATGTTAAATTCAAGAAAGTTCAAACAGATTTGGGTTCCTAAAGGTATAATGGTAAATTTCGCTGGGTTGTTATACAAACAAGTTTGGGTACCAAAGCTATGAAATAAATGGAGAGTGGTTTTACGAATTTTGTTAGACCACTCGATCCTCTAAATTCTTAGGTACTGGAGGAGGCTGAGTATCTGCTTTGCGAAAGACAAATTGGATCCCCGTTATTTCATACCATTGAATTATTTGAAGTTCCTTAGCCAAGTCTGATGAGTTAGAGAATCAACATCGTCTTCTGAAAATCAGGTATGATCTTTAGACTTACATTTTTGTTTATTTATATTCTCTGTTTTTTATTTTTCCTTTCTATTCCTCCTTCCAATTTTTCTTCTGATTATACTATGCTGACTTGTAATGACTCTGCCACATAACTTTTATTCCTCCTGATTTTGCTTATTTGTATTGACACTGCCATATCATTTATAATATTTTTTTCTCTTCTTAAACTTCAAAATTGCAATATTCTTGATCTTCTGGAAACGTGCTTCGTTTGTATAGAACACTCATGTTTTAGTTGTTTCCATATCTTGAATTTCGAATTTGTAAATATCTGCAATTATTTTGAAATTTATTCTTTTTGAATTCCTAATAGTGTTGAAGATTTTTTATCATATCACGAACACTGTTAATTTGAATTCTAAATTTTTTGAGGATTTGAAGAACTAATGAAATTTTACACACTTTTGCTGTTTTGAGTTTCTTCTAATTAATTTTGGAAAGATTTGAAAATTTTCACTCATTACAGCACACTACTATTTTTCAGTTGTGATAATTTTATTGGTTTTTAGATTGGCTTGGATATTTCCGAATTGAAAAACATTTGGCTTGAATCATTATGTTGCATCTTGAAATTCATTTTTATTTGTTATCATTTGGGTTGGATATTTGATTTGTTTGAAATCATTTGAAATTGTTGATCTCGTGAATCTCCCACACGTCTTAGATTTGAAATTAATAATCGTGTGTGATTGATTCATTGAATTCTGAAATTTACACATTTATTCAAGTGATTTCAAATAAACTATATATTTAATCTTGAATCATGAATCATCTCTTGTGCTTGTTAGAAATATTTGTGAAAAATTCTCATGCAAATTCTATTTTGAAATTTGATTAATTGCTGCTCTGATAAAAAGAACTAAATTTGTCTGTTTGGTCTTAGTAATTGGAGATTCTTGCTTGGATACATTGTTGTTATGGGCTTTAGTACCTCCATGTGATATCAGCCTTAGATGCATCGAAATTTTCTCATTCAACTGCTTGATTTCTTTTTAAACTGATTTTTCATCATGTATATATCTTTCTAAAACCCTCTTGTAATTGATTTTCTATTTAAAATCATTTATTGATTATTTATTCAGAAATTGAAATCAATAACCAAATTGAACTATATTTAGAATTCATCAAAATTATTATTATATTTTTTGAAATTATGGTGAATTATGGCTACAGTATACTTCATAACAAAAGGAAATTTGTAACGCCTCACCCTGAGACCTACATTAACAAAGGGAATTACATAGTAATTATGTCTGCTAATACGGAGAATAGGCCTGATTAAGGGCGATCAACTATAACCTTGTCTTAACTATCTGCTGAATATGCCGACAAATGCTATATATTTTTTCTCAAGTGGATTGACGTATTCAATAAATACTTTGAGACAAAGCTATAGATGGCTATGAATCTATCAGAACAAAACACTATAAATAGATGAATATCTCATCACAGAACAGTAACGGATACATATATATACATGCGTACATATACGATGATACATCTCAATTCAATACAAATAATACATTAAAGTGGTATGACAACCACCCAATATACGAAAAGCAAAGACTAAACTCTTGATAGTATGCCACAAGACTGTGAATAATCTCAAAGAGATGACCCAGTCTCAAATGATAGCACTAATAACTAGCTAATACCAAGAGAGGAGCTAAACCTGAAACAACCTCGGTCTGACCCGAGTGAAAACACACGGGTCAGGTAGGCTAGAACTTGTCATTAGCAAAGGTGATAATAATATGAGGTAAGGGGAAGACCGTTCCATTATTACTAATGGGATGATATAAGTCATCAAGTTATCTCTATGGTAATATATTAATGATTCATCGTGATTTCATAACGGAATTCAATATATCTTAGCTAGATATGGTTCGTCTTATTACAATATAACAAAATGAAATGAATGAAGGAGTAAACCAAAAGGGAGTTTTTATAAAATAATTTAAACGTCATGATCATAATAACACTAGAATTAGGCTGGTTACATTATCTTAACAATACAGGCCATGAAGGTAAGACTCAATTCATCGTTGCCTTCGCCTCATATTATCACCAGTGCTAACTAAACATCGACTAAAACTTCTAAAGAATCAGTTGTCTCCATAAAGGAGAACAACAATATAATCATGCACCATGAGTACATAATCTTTAAATAAAGGATATACATGTATAAATATGCCTCGTCTCATCGACATATACTCAATCCCAACATAATTCAATATATTATAAAACTTATGTAATAGAAATTTCTTAATTATTATACCTTATCTCATCGATATAAATATAAATACATCTCAAATCCATTAGTAAAACTCATCATAAAAGAATTACCATAATCTATACCTTATTTCATCGGTATAATCATAAAAATGTCGCAAACTATCTTGAAAGCACCCAAAAGGGTTCAAAACATTATATTTGAAATCACCATAAAATATAATATAAACTTGGCCTTTTTTATACTAGAGGCCTTATTCGAACATCACCATCAAAAAGGTAAATTCGAAACATCAAAACATCATAGAAAACTGCACGTGCTTAACTTCTTGACTAGTACTACATTGTGGTACCATCCTGTAACGAACTGGAATTTTCGACCCCGAAAATCGACACCAAAAATACCATGTCGAACATTCAAGCATCGAAAACACCGGAACGTTCTGAGAAAGAAATTAGAGGATGAGAAAAGAAAGAAAGAAATATTAGAATAGAAGAAAAAGAAGAACATTAGACGTAATATCACAGCGGAATGAATAAAATATAATATCAAATGCTTTATACAAAAACTGTATATATATGATTATAACATCAAAGTATATATTCAGATCAAAACAACACACTGCGGGAATAAAATAGTTCCAGTAAGCATGTGGAATACATCTCGTCGTCAACTCCTTCTTTGGAACTCCAAGCGAAAATATAACATGTAAATATACTCGATCTGACCCAAGCACATTTGAAGCAAAGCAAAATTCACCGGAATCAGTCTGGAATACTTTCAGTGGTAAATTCATATGGCAAACTACTTGTTTAACTTTAGAAATCCCTTTTGAAAGAAAAGATAATAGTAAGACCAGCCCACACATAAATACGGACGGTTTTTGACATGACCCAAACTCCCCCGTAAAGGAAACCCAGATTGAGTTGAGAAGACGACAAATCAGAACACAAACAGAAGAACATTTCATTGTATATTGCAACAATTTACATCAGAGCATAAGAATACACAGAATATGAATAAATATTACACATCAGAGATTAAAATACATTACATAGCAGCGGAAAATAATAAAAAACACAACTGAAAGGAATATACGGATATAGAACTTTCCGAATATCATTCCAGCTGTAAACCAGGATCCTGTGAATATAAATCTGCAAAACCAAAACTCCTAGCTTCCCGTGTGGAAAATAGGGGCACCCAGAGTTTAGGTCAAAACAATAAACTCCAGGTCAGTCATGTGACTGGTGTGAGAACTAAAATAGTTATTAAATCTTTACTTTAAAAATAAAGTAAATCAAGGGACCACGTCGTATAACATGGAACAAGTTTCCTCCCAAGAATACCAGTGCATAAAACAAACAGCGCAATGCTTTTTCGAAAATGATGCTATTATAAGACCCAGGTCCCATCACATAATGCAACGCAAGCCGGAAGATAGGGTTTTACCTTATAATAGCCAAACATGCTTGGTATGTTTAAAAAAAATCAATGGATACTATTATAAGTGCATAGTGTATAAAACAACTTCAAATATAACTGTATCAATCATAGGCGACATGGGTACCATCTATCATGTCTCCATACTAGGCTATACAAATAAAACCGAATGTCATGTATTGGAAATTGGATTGTCGTCATGAGTCTAGGCAAGGGATATAATCCTCTCCGCTTCGAGACACTCTAGCAAATGCCTCAGGACTACGCACTCTGGGTAACCCTGGATCGGTTGGGCCGGTCAACACTTACGTTAGTGGATTGGCAATTCCTGAACATACGTTTCCCGGTCCTATCGAACCTACCCATCGGCTCCGTAGAGACCGATATATCCGAGGCACCTCGTAATCAAACAACCACATAGGTAAAAAATATAACAATGTCAGGGCGTGCAAAACCCTGACACCACCCATAGTTAGAAAGAAACGTCATGTTCTCCCAACGGTCCTTATCCTGTTTTTGACTCATACCGAGGTGTGAGGCTCGCGAATTAACACACAAAGCGGCGCTATATTAAAGCTATGCTTTGATCATCATCCACAAGACTCTACTTTTCAACAAAAGCCTTGATCACTGCATCTCAACATGCCACACAAGCAATTCACGCCATGCGACTGATATCTATCGATATATAACCTCTGAGCTCGTACGTCTCAAAGAAGGGAGTTAAGCAAGAGAATAAATTCTCCGCTGCCAAACAAATATATATTTAATATAAACCAATCAACACAGAATAAAATCCAATGTCATACACACATCCATTTACAAGTTCGTTTTGGGTCTGAACGAAACCGGAGGCATCTTATTCCTCATCCCGTATGTCCAATACAGGAGAGAGGTCCTCACATATCCGGTTGATCTCCAAGTACTTCTGGATGATCACCATTTATTACCTCGTCTTGGGTGTACAGCCCAATCAAGACATCAGTAATCATCCAAATGATGTGAAGACCTCCGGTCTTCAACCACTGTCTTCATCGTCGAATCAGTTATTCAGAATGGGTATAAACCCGGCCTTTCCGAATAACTCGCGTACATAATAAACAAGTGCTATAAAACAAAACATACGCCTCATTCCAATTCTGAATATTCTTTTATTTAAATATTAATATCACTTCGGAAAAGTTCCCATAAATTTTATCAAAGATAAATTATTTTAAATTTATTCTTTAGTCTTCCTTTGGATATCAATTCTAAACCAAATTAAGGTTTTCCAAACTAGTCGGGATTAACACACCTTACCGAAGTAATCATTTATTTAATTTCTTAATCCCAACCTATTCATCCCATGGAGCTAAACTGGTATTACTCCATTACTAACACCATGGTGTTATCGGTAAAATTAATTACCATTTCCCGTTCAAATCTAATTAAAGATTTAACTATCGCTTGGAGCAAAGCTGGCGATACTCCATTCTCGATCTTTTCCCAAATTTGATAATTTAAATTATCAATTCACATTTCAATCTAATTAAAGATTCATTAAAACTCCACCTAATTTTAATCTTCCCAAAAATCAATGTTAACGATTATTTAACTTTAGGAAATCTAACATGCCGCATCAATAATCTACATCGTACTATTGATTTCTGCCAATATATAACCTCTGAGCTCGTACGTCTCAGAGAAGGGTGTTAAGCAAGAGAATAAATTCTCCACTATCAAACAGATATATATTTAGCAGAGATCAACCATACAGTTCGAAATACAATGACAGACATGTAATCCTTCCTTTAACTGGGTTAAAGAACTAATGTCATTTAAAACACAGTTCACGATAAACCTAAATCACATTCCATTAATTATGGAATCTTCACAGAAAAACAAATCAATATATAATCGATATCAATTTCCGTATCCGACTAACAATATAAATGGAATAACGGCAAAGCCTTTTAAATTCCATATGTATTAACAGTCTTCCTCCATAGAAGTTCACTTCGATTATTATCAATTGAATTCCATTCAATTACAATTTAATATAATAAATTGGAAAACTTTACTTTGGAAAATTCCCGTTAAATCTTAATAAAAAGATTTATAACATTTCACTGTAAATCGGGTTAAAGAATGAATGTCGTTAAAAACACAGTTCACAATAAACCCAATTCACATTCCATTTTCAATTCCAATTAAATGTTAATTAATTGAAAATTCTTCTTTAAATCTTAATTAAAAGAATTATTCTTTTCACACTGGGTTTAAGAACAGTGTTACTGAAGACCCCATCCCTTCAGTCTCTAACCGTAAATTAGTAAGTGAACAATTCCCTAAGTATTAATCCCGAAGGCCGAAACCAACATCAGATCAATACCCAGGAAACCATTCAACTTAGCTAATCTCCAGTTAGTTTCTAATTTTCTAAACTTCATTGGATTTAAGAACAGTATTATTAAAGATACCATTCACGACAAACCCAAAATTTCATTCCATTGTTAATCGGGTTAAAGAACAAGTGTTGTTTAAAATACCGTTCACGGTAAACCCAAAAACCAATTTGGTATTAAATACAAGACTATGAATAGAAAATATATCGGCTTATATTCAATATCAAGTTCTGAAACCAACAAATATCATATTGGAAATAACGATATATATATCTTCCAAATTCTTCCACAATGCCCGTATGATCACGGAATCTAATATCGAAATATTCCAAAGATAATTTCGATTCAAATCCATTCCAATTCATATATTGGAAATTCTGGTTATTTTTAAAACCATTTCAAATTCAATTTATTTATTTTAAAATATTGGATTATAATTCTAGTTCATAACCAGTTCATTTCGATAAAAATATATTTTTATCTTTTCAAATATGGAATTTTTCATCCTAATTCTTTCCAAATCATTTATTATGATTTTACAAAAATTATGGACTTTTTTAACAATTTTATCAAGGCCCGTACAGTCGATTTCCATAAACGGTCGTCGAACTGCACTTACAACGACTTTTTCCAAATTTGATTTGGACATAATTCCAAATCCAACCGTTAGATTTCAAATCTCTTGTATTCGTTGGAAAGATCTTTTCGATATGAACCCAACGGTTCTTGTTTTAGGAGAATCCGACGGTTGAATCTCCCGTAATGTCCATTTGAAGTCAATGGTCGAAACTTGCGAACTGCCGCGGCGTCGCGCGTTCTTTTCCTGCCATTATATATATATATATAATATACTTCGTCGATTTCCATTTAAAACGTATTTTATAAATCGTTTTAAAAACGATTTCAACTTCATATTCAATTTCAAATCAAAACTGTATATTCCATATCATTAATTTATAAATGATAATATTTTCAAAACATTAGATTTTGAAATTATTATTTTTCAATATTCATTATAAAAATGAATAAAATCGATATAAATATCGTTCACGTCAAAATGGTGTTAATCTAATCAACATGACATCATATATTTAAATATTCCCGTGTCCATCCCAAATCGGACATCAAAATCATATTTTGATCCATTACTGAATATTAGTCATTTTAAAATATTCATTACTCGTCATTTCAAAATACTTGTTAATTTAAAATATTCGTTCTTTCTGAATTGGAATCAAGCATAGTTAATTACCATATAATTTTATTTATATGGATTTAATACACATATGTACACAACAATAATCAAACACAGTCAACCATCATCCAGAGTGCATTACACAACTGCATAAGCATTAAATATAAATAATTAACGCTTACAACAGTCTGTCAACCCATCGATTGACATACAACTAAATATTGGGATTAGTGTATGCCCAATATCATCCCAATACCCGTGTGGGGTTTTCAAACAATAAAACTGATTATTATTTGTGCAGTTGGGTGATATGTAAAATATATCATCCCAATCAATATCAGTCATATGTGTGTACATAAACAAATCGTTTGATTTATAAATGAATATTTACTTTATTTATATACATGTTAAAAATTATATTTTTAACTATAAAATATTTATTTCAACTCATGAATACTTTATACAGCTCATTTATACAATAAAAATGATATTTTTATTGTTCAAACATTTTTAGAAAATTTCGGCAGCACAACGGCGCGATACTAGGACCAGAATAAGGTCTAGCCTTATCCCTCGCCTACTAATGGCTCGCACCATGTACGTACCAATTCTAATCAATTCATTTCAACCAAACAACCAAATTCAAACAAATAATCCCATCAACCAACCTACCAAACACACATGGTTTCAAACAAATGTGTCGGGTGCTACTAAGCACGGTCTGCATCCTAGTATATATTTTTAACTAGAAAATAAATTTAAGTGAGAAGTTCTCATTTTTGGAATCCACTCCGTCATTCTTTAATTGGCGGATTTTGTCGTCGCGCTTCGTTTTGTCGCTTTCTCGCACTTTAATTTGCCTCTTTGGCTCTAGAATTTACACTTGGCCTCCAATCTTCACCAAACTTTGTCACTAGCCTAAACACACCATTCCAGACAATTTTTGCCTAGTGAACTTTCTTCCAAAATTGCACCAATTCGCTGGAAATTGCGTAAAACAACAGCATGTCCATTGACTTCGGACGCGATTTCCGGACAGCTCCGCCATCCAAAATAGGATTTCCGTATACCAAATCAAAGCGAAAATTGTGCTGTTCGATTTTGGTATTGTGGAGTTTTGTCCAAAAGCGCACCGCTTGAGAGTTATTGGCGAAATAGTGACGGTTTTTTTTTTGTAAAACGGGATTTTTGTGAAAAATGGGTTTTTGTGACGGGGGGACCCACGGCCAGAGCTGAGTGGCTAGAGGGTGGCGGTGGGACCTGCTGGTGGTGGGGGAGGCGCAGGTGGCGGGATGATGGCCGGAGGTGGCGGTGGTTGGCGGATTTAGGATTTTGGGGCTTAGGGATTTGCTAATTGCAAGAGGGATAGAGGAGGAGGAAGAAGAGGAGGAGAGGAGGAGGAGGGAAAGGAGGAGGGGAGGCCGACAATGGTAGGTGGCGTGGGTGGTGGCCAGTGGGAAGGGAGCGATAGGTTAAGGGATCGGTAGTTGTTTTTCATTTTCTTGTGAATGAGAGAGAGAGAGAGAGTTGACTTTATATAATTATTTAATTTCAAAAAGTTACTTTTTCATACAAACTCCAAATCGAACCCAACGACTGTCGCCTCTAGCTAAATACCCCCATTCCGAACATATTGGGATATGTCCCATAAGCCAATTCGACTGTTTCGATCAGTTTTCATCAAGATTAAAATATAAGTTAATATAATGTTCAAAATTGATTTTAACGTACATTTTAATTTACCGGGGCCACATACTAACTCCAAAAATTCCAGAAAAATAAATCCGGCTATGTTTTGATGATACAGTCCTAACAAAACTAATTTCATCGAATTTGGAGACCGTTTGAAAAACGGTCATTTTCCAGTCGATTAAATTCAAACTGAATTGACCAAACACGTTTAAATCCACCATGCTCACATATTGACTCCAAGAATTATGAAAATTGGAATCTAGCAATAATTTGACATTCCAGATCCAACAAAAGTTGTCTCGTCGAAAACGGAGGTCATTTGCAAAATTGCTATTTTTAAGGGCTATATTTCCATAGCGACTATTCTGAATTTTCAACTGGGCATAACTTTTTATTCCTGCAATGAAATTTGGATTTTTCAAATTCGTTGGAAAGATATTTTCAAAAAAATTCAAATATTTTTGGTTTCACTAAAATCCGGTTTATTTTGAATCCTGTACATTCATTTGAAATTTGAAATCGAATTTTCAGACGACCGCGCCATTTCCAATTCCTTTTATAATTAAAATAAATATTTGTATTCTAATCTCGATTTATATAAATATATATATATGTTCTAATTCTATTCAAAATAAATTTCTAGTCGTTATTATTTAGAAAATTCATTTTAAATATCCCAAATTCATTAAAATTGCCAAAATAAAAAATTTAAATTTGTTCTGATTTTTCGGGTTGTTACAGTTTTTACCTTATAATAACCCAAAACATTTTTGAAATCAATAGCTTTTCTGATAATACAATAATGTCTATCAAATCACAAATAAATAATCATCTAGTAGAACGCTTGCATCTCACACTCTACATATATGGTATACAATCAAAACCGTGGCGCTTATTGGAGATTGGATTCCGACTATGACAAGGTATGGAACCACCTGCCGACAGTGTATCTCTAGAGAGGAATACACTGGGTTCAACAAGAACGTCTTGCAACCCGGCCCACACATGACTGACCACTCATTTCTCTTGAGTGTATCGAATATATTATCACCTATGGCTGTGCAGCTACCATTTCCCGGGAGATACAAAAATGAAAAGAAGTGACAAATATGAATATTCTCTAGATGGTGACAATACACCCTAACGGGTGCGACCCACATAGCCATGTTGCCTGCTCGATTTTTGTCTTGTCCCGGTTGTGAGGCTTGAGGTTATAATCGAATTTTGGAACATCTGGCCACCATTCACTTTTGAATTCCACATCGTCACGTCATCCAGGAATAGGATGAACCGAAGGCACTCTCCTACTGCATCCTTATATAGGAATCACCCTAAGGATCAGTAGCGAGAAGTCCTTGAAATCCATAGATTCCAACCACGACAGAACCACGGTGTATCTCTGGGAGCTAACTAGAGATTATAAGTAGTTCTTCCGCTTCATGAAGATCTACGGTCTTCAATGCTCCATCTTCATTTGCTGCCAGTTAGCTTCGTACGTAACTTTGGATCGAAGTGGTTTTGGGTTATCCCCATCCTGGTCTTTTGGAAACAATACGTCAAAAGGTTCAATAATATATTCATTGATAGTCGGGTTTTTAAATATCAATTCACACAGTACGGTTAGTATATTGGCAGCTCAGATCCTTTATCTATATTCATTTATCAAGTCCATTTCATTGATTCTTAGAAATCGTTTTCATATTCTTATTATCTTAAATATCATTTGTTTTGTTACGTTAAAAAACAATAACATATCTTTATTTACCAAACTCCATTTCATTCTCTTACTTCAGAACTATCACTATATATTCGCCAAATCCCTTATATCATCTTATATTCTTAACTTAAAGTTAACGATAAATTTCTCAAATTCAAACTCGAGTTAAACAATGTTAAGTATACATTGTTTCATTAAAATTAACCAGTTCTAATTGACATGCCAAAATGTTGTCAATGATGTCACAATTTTTGTCTTGTAGAAATAATAATCAAATTTCAACACTCCTATCGTTGCAAACAAATATCATCCCTTGATAATAGTGGAATCGTTCAAGTTGGGGTATTTTAATTATCTCTCAGACCTTGATCGACAACGTTCTTATCTCAGAATAAATAAAGGTTTGAATACAAAACTTATCACTTCTTTTACTATAGATTCACTTTACTGGTTTATCTAAAACATGGTTTTCGTACCCATCCCTTTTTTTGACGTATAATTCTCAAACTAGATCTCTTTTACTTTTTATTCAAGTATACTTACTGAATGCAACTTCTTTTGTTTTTGTAAACCTTCTTTCAATTTATAATCGTTTTAGTCAACCTAATTCCTTAAGTAAAACTTATGTAAATTTATTGCCTTAGTTTAAATTCCGAAACTTGGATTCTATTTTAAAACCTTCTTATAGAATCCATAAATCCTTTCCTTTTTGAATCGCATTTCAATTTAGCTTTATTTAACTCAAAATTTGGAACTTGGTATTCACTTGGCAGTCCCCTCTTCGATTTATTAACTTGAATTCAAATCCTAAATCTTCTTTATAAATTTTGTTTCAAAACGTTGATTCAATTCTAACATCTTACTATATAGTTCTATTAAATTAATCCGTCAATCTTCTGCCTTTATAAATCACTTTCAAATTACCATTTGTTTACCAGTTTTAAATAATGTAGTGAACAAAATATTATTTAAATCCTTTACGACTTTCCTTTATAAACTGAAAACAACTTCCCATCTCTTTTGGTCGTACTTAATTTACTTATTAAGTACACTTACTTAAACACCATACTAGCTTCACAACTTATTCCAAAATTTTGGTGTACAAATCTTTTAACGTGATTCATTCTTAGTGTCGATTACTTTTTAATGTACAAGGAATGAATTACTTTAATTATTAATTACAATAATAATTAATTTCATTATTATCTAAAGTGAACTGGTTTACTTCATTAAATTAGATCAACTAACCATTTAACAATATTATTAAATAATAACTACTTTACTTATGATTTATAAATCATAATCATTTTTAAATATCATTAATAAAAAGATAATTAATATTTAAGAAATATTATTAAATTAAACTAATGGTTCATTAAACCGCTTTCATTAGATTAATCGAAGAACGATCAATTCTAATTATCACTCAATTTTAACATTTGACTTCGTCAACTTAAACCTCAGTTACTTACTAACTGATTCTGATTCCTTCACTCATTAGATTAATATAATTAACCTAACTATGTTGCTTAACTGTTTTATTTAAACAGTCAATTACAAAACAATAACCCGTATGTTAAATCCTGACTTCTACACTTATTTAAATTACTGCAAAATATTACACAACTATTTTTATAAAACCATTTATAAAATATCATTTTATTTTAAAGCTTTTAAAAAAGAAATAAATTTTTAAAACTTCACTCCAGTTATAAAATAAATTTTATAACTTCAATTACATTAATTCGCCTAACGACGAATTAACGTCTTAAAACAGTGTTTCAGATCATTTGCTGCCAATATCTTAATCAATACCGTTTATTTATTTCACATCAACGTTGAATTTCAATTCAGCGTCCAATATATAATCAACCATCAATATTCACACAGCATATAATATTGTTTGGGGGTAAACAGTTCATATCTGAATAATATAGGTAAACAAACAACATACCAAATATTTGAGGAATCCGGTCGGATCCCTCCAACCTGTTCTTCCCTGCATCACTGATGATATTTGATAATAATTTATGAAAAAATCATTTAAATCAAAATCATCTAATATGACAAATATAATTGTCGACAACCATTTAATAAGCAACCAAGACACTCAATTATCCTATTTCTATGATTAATGATGAATTGTATTTTAATATGAATTTAACACGTCATAAAATTCCAGAAAAGTGTGAGAATTAACTCATATTTGTTTTCAACGATCGAGTTGCGCATTGTTTCATTTTATTTTAAACGAGTGTTTAAAATTAAATGAAAATCCAGTTGCTCCCATTCCTGACTGAAACTGCTCAGCAGCGTAGTGCTCTTCACTGTGATTCCAACGAACCCAATTTTGTTGATTTCTGATAATGTATCAACGTGTTATATTTATTTCAAGTTTAATTAGATTTAAGGATAATATAAATTAAATTATTAAGCAATTATTACTTGACATTTACTGTTTTCTAACCCACCACCCCTTGCTTCCTTTTCTATTTCATCCGACCCCAAACAAATCTGTCCATTCCCATGTTTTCCTTTTGAAGCCTAACCTTTCAAGTCCCCATTCTCTATCCCATTCTATTAAGCAATTATTCCCATGTTTTCTTTTAAGGCCCAGACCATGACGATTATATCAGCCCACGTCTCTTCACGTAAGTCTCCTTCCACTACCCTTCTTCCCTTTGGTGTAACATACTTCCGCAACCACTTCACCGTGACCAAATACCGCCGAACCCACTGGCCAATGCTTTCCTGCACCCAACTTTGTGTGATTCTTAATTATAAAGGGCTACGTCAGCTCACCCCTATGCGGTTTCCTGTAGCAACCCAACTCTATCCCAACTTCTCAAATTCATTGATATCAGCCTTGTTTCGAAACCAACATTATTTCCATTTTTTTTCTTTTTTATTTAAAATCTACACAGGCCCAAGCCCACGAGACCAAACCCCTCAGCCCGCCACATCACTCCTTAGCCTCACTCCTTCTCATGTAAATTTCATGCTACAACCTTCTTCTATAATTCCCGAACCTATACAGCTTCGTTCCAGGAAATTCACATCTTCCACTCCACTGCAACAACTCCTGCTACGCCACCTTCACCAAGTTGCTCCCCGCTAAAACTTTTCCTTTTAATTATTTCTTTTCGCCGTGCTCCGCCATGACAGCTCCTACTAACTCATCTTTCATGAGTAGAACCGTACTCCTCTTCCCCTGAAACTCGTTCCACTGCTCATGCCATACATGCAAACGAATGCCTAGCTCCCCACAATTTTCCCAGTCCACGCATGCAAACTCCCCTACCAGTCTTCAAACAACATCTCCAACGTGACAGCGTTCATCCCCAGTACACAACTTCCGATCTCCCTCACGTTAAAACAATTCGCTTCAGTAAACTTCTCATGACCAACTACATCTAAGCCGCTTCATCCTCAATATTACCCAAAACCGATTTCAACTACTATCCATTCCACGTTCAAGAATAAAGGTCTGAACCTGTCCCTCTATTTGTTCTTCTCCAATGCAAATCCTTCCACGTTGTTCACATTCGCCAGTAACTCGATGATGCACCAGAGGTGCTGCACCTCCGGTCAGAGATGGATCTCGCCAAGCCCAACACCTTTGCTTCAGAATCCATTCCAAAACTCGAACTCGTCATGGAGATGGATGTCAGAACGTTTGGTTATAAGTCGCGTTTTATGAAGACAAAGGACAAGGCAATATATTTGTTAGATCTGAGACGAGACGATTTTTGAATGTAAACAAGAAGAGAGAACACGGTTTAGTTTTTGGTTGCTGTAAAACAAGGGGAGGAGCAGCTATATATACACGTTAAATGGTGAGGATCAAAACAACGTTGTTTCCTACCTTTTTAGCCATCAGCTGTAGATTGGTATAGGAATGAAGCTTTATAAAGGGACATTTTGAAAAGAGGATACAAGACCGGCTATGATTGATTTGAAAACCCTTGCAGTAAGGGTTCATGTAGAAAGGAAGAACTAAAATTCTATGTGTAGTTTTAATGCAAGCGTAGCTATGCAGAAGTCATGTTAGTAGGACCTGTGTGTAGAAGCGGTAGATGGTACTTTGTAGGCACACAGAGGAAAATATGTAGGCAACAACAGTATCGTTCCTATCTTCCTAGATCATATCTTCAGTATTTATTCTGCCTCTGATTTGTGTTTGGGGTTTCAATAGCGTAGGCATAACTGTTGAGGTTGAAAAGAAATGTACAGGGTAGGTACGAATAAAAGAAAAAGCTGTGTATGATGGCAGTGTATTTCAATATACAGGACTAGTGCAGAAGAAAATAAGCATGTTGTAAAAGAAACAATAGGGGAGGGCGACTGTTTTCTTGTTTTGATGGAAGATTTGTAGAGTGGCTGTTGTCTACAATAGGATAGGCTTTGTGACAACCCGAATTTTAATAACTTATCAAAACTATAAATCAAGGCAGAGTTAATTTTTAAAATAAGAATCAAGGGAAACAGGTTATGCCATTGCGTTCGTCTCGGAATTCTGCTTGAGATAGAGTCTGAGTTTGCATAAAACGGATACCATACGAAGAAGATATGGACGAACGAAGTTAGGAAGAAAAACCAGAAACGGGCCAGAATGCACTGGCGCACTTGGGAAGTGCGCCAGAACAAAATTGCACTGGCGCACTTGGGAAGTGCGCCCATGCAATTTTGCATTGGCGCACTTGGCAGGTGCGCCAGGACAAGCAGAATACCTGCTGGTCAGGCCCTAGCTGGCCTGGTCGGGTTCTGGTCGAATTTCTGAGCTCTGTTGTGTCACTAGGGCTAACTTGTCACTTTCTGATTGGCTTCTCTTGAGATGGATGACCTTGATTAATTCTAGCTTCATCGACAGCTCTAATAAGTTTGAAACCCTATATAAACAGCCTCCTAGCCTCATTCTCTTTACACCATTCTTTTCTAACCTTATGCTGCTCAAACTCTTGATGATCGTGGCTTCTTCTTCTTCCTCTAAAATAAATTAAATTAAAACAAATTGTGAAGATTATTTCTTGAAGACTACGGCTAGGAATTTCTTATTGGGGATTTTCTTCTGTAATCAAAGCAAGATTCAACAATTCAATGACTAATTTCTAGACTTGACTTCTGCATCTAAATTTCTTAGACCATGATCTGTAAGTTCCAGTTACTTTTAGATAAAATTATAAATCTAATATGTGCATGGTATAATTTGGAAGTGATTTATGTATGATTCATATCTATTCTTGGTTTCTTCTTGGATCTTGACTAATGGGAATATTGCCTACGACGTTGAAACTATTGTTAATGACATAAGACTATGACTATGACTACGCCTATGACTATGGACATAAGATTTTGCCTATATCTATGACTATGACGGTGAACATAAGACTATGCCTATGACTATGACGGTGAACATAAGACTGCCTATGACTATGAACAATGAGACTATTGCCTATGAGTATGACAAGGACAATTATGGTTAATCACCTATGATTCATTGCCTAGGATTATGACTATGAAATTGGATCTAAGCTTGATTTTCTATTCAGACCTATTTTCTTTATTTGTCCTTGGATCTTGATTTTGGGGATTTTTCTATTTAAGTTAGATCTATCCATGTTCTTGAATCTAGATTAGTATTCAAACCTTTTCATGTTCGTAATGTTATCAGATTTATATGCCTGTGATGTTTTAATCAATTTATTCAGTTATGTCATGCATTGAAAATAGATTGACTATGTTATTGAATGATATTGATCTATGCCTGTGGTTCTATTTTTTTATCATGTTTAATTGGGAATTAATGAACAAGTCTATTCATATGTATAGGAACTTGAAGTATAATCTATTATGATAAGTTGTGTAGTTTATCATGTTATGCAAGTTTTAGGTTGTAAAATCATATCACATATGTGACCAAATGTTAGATCTACATGTTTATGTGTATATGTTAAACCTATGTCATATTTCAAGTTCACACTTATTCATATGCTCGTGATTGATTTGCAAGTTCACATATATGTAAGTTGATTTAGCCTATGTTGCAAGTTCACATATATGTATGTTGATTTAGTCTACATTGCAAGATTCACACCTATGATATTCATGTTGGCTTTTTTGCAAGTTCACACCTATGATGTTCATATTGACTATGCTGAAAATGCCAAGTTTACACCTATGTTATGTTTATGTTAATGAATTGATTTACGCCAATTTTGCGTACGTTAAATTAGGCTAAGTTTTTAGCCTAATATTATATGTCAAAAATCATGCGGACGAGAAATTAGGCTAAGATTGTTAGCCTAATATCTAGATGGGGTAATGTTGGGGAAAATTGGTAATTATAGGAAACTTGACATGAAACTTGCCTTGAAAACTTGACACGAACTTGACATGAATCTTGAACTTGGACATGACACTAGAATGAACTTGAAAATGGCCAACTCAAGGTTGGGTTGAGTTTGCAGTGTAATTCTACCCGGAACCACCCGGCAAATCTAGTTACTGCAAACAATAGGATCCAATGTGGGTAGTTGGTCATATCGCACTTGAAAACCCGAGGTCAGACTGAGTTGTGGTGTAATTCTGCCCGGAACCGCCCGACATATCCAGTGACCACAACAACAAGTCTGATGTGAGAGGTTGTGGTGCATTAATGAATTAATGCCACATGATAGGGTTAAGTCATGAACATGTAAGACAACACTTAACCAACTTGATACATGATTCGTAGGTGGGTTAAGTCACGAACTTGAATGACCACACTTAACCAACTTGACATGCTAGACTGATAGGGGTTAAGTCACGAATTTAAATGACAACACTTAACCTATTGGACGGAAACCCTAGTTACGCGGTCCGTTTCAGCAGTAACCCACTAGATGTATCATGGTACCCTGGGACTAGGCAAGGTGGGGCACGATTACTGGGCAGATTATAAGCGTCCAGAACGACGGCTGTGTTGGTGCGCCAGTGTATGTTCAGGTGGGCTATGGTCACGCACGTGGTTCGGAGTTGAAAAAGCAGGCATTGGGCATCAATAGGTTTATCTGTGCATTTTTGATTCGTGTCGGTGGTTGACACCATAGGGCTTGATACACCCTATGGTGGACCTAGCACAGGTGACTACATTCGTGAAAGTGCCGTATGACACAGACACACATGACGAGCTAGAACTTGTAGGGAGCCGATCGACTAGTGGATCGTTCTGTTAGACCTAGTAATGGGTCATTTCATGATATTAGGCCAAGGGATCATTTTGTGATTAATATAAGACATGGGTTTGGTATTCTAGTGCAATTGATGCAGAGAACCTTGAATATGTGATGCTATACTTGATTTATACTTGATTTATCATGTTATCTTAGTCTATCTTGCCCATCGTGTCATCATCCTTATGTTTACTTTCAGTTTGTACATGTCATGTTACCTTTACTTGTTTTTATGCTGAAAGTCACTAGGACTTACCAGTCTTTATGACTGACCCGTTTTCTTTCGCCTCTTTTTCTTCCGTTTCCCCCTCCAGGTTCTCAAGGAGGAAACTCTAGCACTTAGCTTGGATTTTGCTTGCTTTTGATTCAGCTCATGTACAGTTTGATCTTGGGCTTTGCTATGGCTGCATTTTCTGCTACCTTTGGGAAATTAAGCTACTTTTGATGTTTTAAGTTTATGCTTCTTTATTTATGCAAGACAGAATTTGTTGTAATGGAAAGTAATGACCTTGGCTATTTGATGTAAAAGGTTTTGACTCTCTTCTTGAAACTAATGAAAATTTTCTTTTGATTCTTCCGCTGTTTTATCTATGTTCTGTCTTGTAATATTTCTGTGTTTGCTTACCTCGATAACACTCGTCCAAAACTAGTGCATTCCCTTTGTGAGTGACCCTAGCGGAGGTGGGGTGTTACATTTGGTATCAGAGCAGAAGGTTACCAGACTGGGCAAAAGGTTTTTAAAACCTTCTGAAATTATTTTCAAAACCGTTTTCAAAGAAGCATTTTTCAAGAGAAGTCTTGTTTTATTTAAAGGCTATTCCCCAAAAGCCATTTGCACTATCCTTTGTTTCCTTGTTTGAATCTCTTTTCCTTTCCTTTCTTCATCTGTAGTCGCAGTAGTTTTTACCTGCGGCTAATCTTCTTTCTAGCTTCGTAGGGGGTTTTCCGTACGATGGAGATAGTTTCCATGAGGCTTGTTAACATGTTACATAGGAAAGGCATGAGTGATAAGTTAAGGTGGATGAGTCTCAGAACGAGAAGAAAGACTTCGAGAAAGGAGGCAAGAACAACAACAACAAGAATGATAACAAGACACGCGAGAAAAGAGAATGCCACTTCTGTGGTATTGAGGGGCATATAGTCCAAGATTGTAGAAAGAAGAAGATGAAGATGGGATCATGCTTTCTGTGTGGTGTTACTGGACATATCAGCAAGAACTGCCCAAAGAAGCAAGGGCAAGCCCCGCAAGCAGGACCTTCTAGGGGTAAATCTTTAACTTCTTCTCCTAGATGCTTTGTTTTATCTTGCTTATCTTCTCAATCCTATCTTGAGAACCTTAGGTAGAACCCTTTTGGATGTAAACATGTGATTGAAACATGTTATGGTTGATGTTTGCAGATGGTTGCAAGTGGTCGCGAGTGGTTGCTCGTGGTTGCATAACACACATTAGTCTCTAGATCGGCTCAGACACATTTTCATATTGCATATGCATGAGTGTTTATACTTGTTTATGGATGAAATTGAATGCGTTATCATGTGGATGTTGCATATGGATGGATGTTTGTGCAAACATATAGTATTTATGTGACTAGGACTATTTGCATACATGTTGGATTCATGGCACTAAACATATTTTGCATTAAGAAGATCAATCAGGCCTGATCATTTGCATTAGATAAGGAACATACACACACACTTTCTGCATATGTTCATATAGCATTAGAAATCTTTTAAGGACAATGGTTTCTTGTGGATGATGGTTGAGTAGATGGCTGATTGGATGATCGGATGCATTCTTCCTAACTTGAAGATTTCGGGGACGAAATCCTTTAAGGAGGGTAGAATGTAATAACCCGAATTTTAATAACTTGTCAAAACTATAAATCAAGGCAGAATTAATTTTTAAAATTAGAATCAAGGGAAAACGGGTTATGCCATTGTGTTCGTCTCGGAATTCTGCTTGAGATAGAGTCTGAGTTCGCGTAAAACGGATACCGTACGAAGAAGATATGGACGAACGAAGTTAGGCAGAAAAACCATAAATGGGCCAGAATGCACTGGTGCACTTGGGAAGTGCGCTAGAACAAAATTGCACTGGCGCACTTGGGAAGTGCGCCCATGCAATTTTGCATTGGCACACTTGGCAAGTGCCCCAGGACAAGCAGAAAACCTGCTGGTCAGGCCCTGGCTGGCCCGGTCGGGTTCTGGTCGAATTTCTGAGCTCTGCTGTGTCACTAGGGCTAACTTGTCACTTTCTGATTGGCTTCTCTTGAGATGGATGGCCTTAATTAACTCTAGCTTCATCGACGGCTCTAACTAATTTGAAACCCTATATAAACAGCCTCCTAGCCTCATTCTCTTTACACCATTCTTTTCTAACCTTACGCTGCTCAAACTCTTGATGATCATGGCTTCTTCTTCTTCTTTTAAAATAAATTGGATTAAAACAAATTGTGAATATTATTTCTTGAAGACTACGGCTAGGAATTTCTTATTTGGGATTTGCTTCTGCAATCAAAGCAAGATTCAGCGATTCAACAATTCAACGACTAATTTCTAGACTTGACTTCTGCATCTAAATTTCTTAGACCACGATCTGTAAGTTCCAGTTACTTATAGATAAAAACTATAAATCTAATATGTGCATAGTATAATTTGGAAGTGATTTATGTATGAATCATATCTATTATTGGTTTCTTCTTGGATCTTGACTATTGGGAATATTGCCTACGACGTTGAAACTATTGTTAATGACATATGACTATGGCTATGCCTATGACCGTGCACATAAGATTTTGCCTATGCCTATGACTATGACGGTGAACATAAGACTATGCCTATGACTATGACAGTGAACATAAGACTGTCTATGACTATGAACAATGAGACTATTGCCTATGACTATGACAAGGACAATTGTGGTTAATCACCTATGATTCATTGCCTAGGATTATGACTATGAAATTGGATCTAAGCTTGATTTTCTATTCAGACCTATTTTCTTTATTTGTCCTTGGATATTGATTTTGGGGATTTTTCTATTTAAGTTAGATCTATCCATGTTTTTGAATCTAGATTAGTATTCAAATCTTTTCATGTTCGTAATCTTATCACATTTATATGCCTGTGATGTTTTAATCAATTTATTCAGTTATGTCATGCCTTGAAAATAGATTGACTATGTTATTGAATGATATTGATCTATGCCTGTGGTTCTATTTTATTATCATGTTGAATTGGGAATTAATGAATAAGTCTATTCATATGTGCAGGAACTTGAAGTATAACCTGTTATGATAAGTTGTGTAGTTTATCATGTTATGCAAGTTTTAGATTGTAAAATCATATCACATATGTGACCAAATGTTAGATCTACATGTTTATGTGTATATGTTAAACCTATGTCATATTTCAAGTTCACACTTATTCATATGCTCGTGATTGATTTGCAAGTTCACATATATGTAAGTTGATTTAGCCTATGTTGCAAGTTCACATATATGTATGTTGATTTAGTCTACGTTGCAAGATTCACGCCTATGATATTCATGTTGACTATTTTGCAAGTTCACACCTATGATGTTCATATTGACTATGCCAAAAATGCCAAGTTTACACCTATGTCATGTTTATGTTAATGTAAATGAATTGCTTTATGCCAATTTTGCGTACGTTAAATTAGGCTAAATTTTTAGCCTAATATTATATGTCAAAAATTATGTGGACGAGAAATTAGGCTAAGACTGTTAGCCTAATATCTAGACGGGGTAACGTTGGGAAAAATTGGTAATTATAGGAAACTTAACATGAAACTTGCCTTGAAAACTTGACACGAACTTGACATGAATCTTGAACATGGAAATGACACTAGAATGAACTTGAAAATGGCCAACTCGAGGTTGGGTTGAGTTTGCAGTGTAATTCTGGCCGGAACCGCCCGGCAAATCCAGTTACTGCAAACAATAGGATCCAATGTGGGTAGTTGGTTATATCGCACTTGAAAACCCGAGGTCAGACTGAGTTGTGATGTAATTCTTCCCGGAACCGCCCGGCATATCCAGTGACCACAACAACAGGTCTGATGTGAGAGGTTGGGGTGCATTAATGAATTAATGCCACATGATAGGGTTAAGTCATGAACATGTAAGACAACACTTAACCAACTTGATACATGATTAGTAGGTGGGTTAAGTCACGAACTTGAATGACCACACTTAACCAACTTGACATGCTAGACTGATAGGGGTTAAGTCACGAATTTAAATGACAACACTTAACCTATTGGATGTAAACCCTAGTTACACAGTCCGTTTCAGCAGTAACCCACTAGATGTATCATGGTACCCTGGGACTAGGCAGGGTAGGGCACGATTACTGGGCTGATTGTAAGCGACCAGAACGACGGCTGTGTTGGTGCGCTAGTGTAGGTTCAGGCGGGCTATGGTCGTGCACGTGGTCCGGAGTTGAAAAATCAGGCATTGGGCATCAATAGGTTTATCTGTGCATTCTTGATTCGTGTCGGTGGTTGACACCATAGGGCTTGATACACCCTATGGTAGACCTAGAACATGTGACTACATTCGTGATAGTGTCGTATGACACAGACACACATTACGAGGTAGAACTTGTGGGGAGCCGATCGACTAGTGGATCGTTCCGTTGGACCTAGTAATGGGTCATTTCATGATATTAGGCCAAGGGATCATTTCGTGATTAATTTAAGACATGGGTTTGGGATTCTAGTACAATTGATGCAGAGAACCTTGAATATGTGATGCTATACTTGATTTATACTTGATTTATCATGTTATCTTAGTCTATCTTTCCCATCGTGTCATCATCCTTATGTTTACTTTCAGTTTGTACATGTCATGTTACCTTTACTTGTTTTTATGCTGAAAGTCACTAGGACTTACCAGTCTTTATGACTGACCTGTTTTCTTTCGCCTCTTTTTCTTCCGTTTCCCCCCTCCAGGTTCTCAGGAAGGAAACTCTAGCACTTAGCTTGGATTTCTCTTGCTTTTGATTCAACTCATGTACGGTTTGATCTTGGGCTATGCTATGGCTGCATTTTCTGCTACCTTTGGGGAATTAAGCTACTTTTGATGTTTTAAGTTTATGCTTCTTTATTTATGCAAGACAGAATTTGTTGTAATGGAAAATAATGACCTTGGCTATTTGATGTAAAAGGTTTTGACTCTTATTGCAGATACAGGGTGCAAAATACTCTAAATAAAAAGTTGTATATTTTCCAAATTAAAAATTACAGTAAAATCTCAAAATTAAATTATAACTACATCTCAAAGATCTTGTCCAAATTCGAAACCAATATTTAATTATATTAAATTATCATCATGGTTTATAAACGATTCCACAACAGCTATTTGAAAATTTGACTCGGGCATTACTTACAATCTATACGATGAAATATCCATTTTTCTCTTTCATTAGAGAAATATAATCGTATAGATTCAAGCGGTTCTTTTTTTCACTGAAATCCGACTTATATCGGATCCTATATATTCAATTGAAGTTCAAAATTCAATATTACGAGCTGCAACGTCGTTTCAAGCTCGTTTTAATTATACTATAAATTATATATATTCGAACTCCATTTTATTAAATAAATTTGATTTAAAATCCATTATATTTTCAATATAATAAATAAATCAGATTTAAATATTCCAATTTAAATGACCTAAAAATCTGGGGCGTTACACATCCATCGAGATGACTAGGGCCATAAACATCTTAATGACTATAGTCGAAACATCGTTATGCCCTTGGTCACAAAATCCGAGTAATAACATCGTGGAGATTGAAGTCAGAAACATCGTGATCATTGCGATGGCTACAGTCAAAATAATCGTGATGACTCCAATCGTGTACTCAGTAACAGTATTGGTAACATCTTGAATGTGTCTCGACTTCTCGAACAGGAACCCAATAGGGGTTAACATACGTCCCATACCATAGGTTTGCAACTATTGGTTTACTTGTAATAACCCGGAGACCTGGGCCAGTTTAAAATTTTTATTTTGGCAATTTTAGCGAATTTTGATTATTTAAAATGAATTATTTTAAATAATAACGACGAGAAATTTATTTTGAATATAATTCGAACGTATATATTTATATAGATCGTCGTTCGAATATAAATATTTATTTATATTTATAAAAGGAATTGAAAATGGCGCGGTAGTTCGATAATTCGATTTCAAACTTCAAATGAATGTACCGGGTGCAAAATAAACCGGATTTTAGTGAAACCAAAAATATTGGAATCTAATTGATAATATCTTTCCAACGAATCCGAAAAATCAAAATTTCATAGCGGGGATAAAAAGTTATGTCCAGTTGAAAATTCTGAATAGTCGCTATGGAATTCAGGCCCTTAAAAATGGAGATTTTGCAAACGACCTCGGATTTCGACGAAACCACTTTTGTTGGGTCCGTGATGTCAAATAATTTCTAGGTTTCAAATTTCATAATTTATCGAATCAATATGTGAGCGTGGCAAAGGAAAACGCGTTTGACCAGTTTAAGTTGATTTTAATCGACTGGAAAATGGCCATTTTTCAAACGGCCTCAGAATTTGACGAAACTAGTTTTGTTAGGACCATATCGTCAATACGAATCTAAAAAATATTTTTCGGGAATTTTTCTAGTTAGTATGTGGCCCCGGTAAATTGAAATGCGTGTTCAAATAATATATATAGAGTTATATGTTGATTTTGACGGAAACTGATTGAAACGATCGAATCGGCCTACGATACATATCCCACTGTGTTCGGAACGGGGGTAAAACGCTACGGACGACAGGCGGTGGGCATTGTTTCGAGGTTGAAATAAAAGTCAACGTAAAAGAGAAGAAAATAATAATAAAATAAATAAAATTCTCTCCACTCCTTTTCTCTCTCTTCCTCTTTGCCTTTACCCCCCTCCCCCCCGTATCCGTTCATTTCAGAATAAAAAAATTAAAGGGGGGAAACCGCTCGTCGCCGCCCCCCTTCGTCGATGGCGCCACCGCCGAGGCGCACGCCACCACCGCGACAGCCCCCCCTCCGCTCCTCCCTTCTCCTCCTCTCTCCTCTGTCGCTCGAACCCTAATTCCCCGAAGCCACAAACCGCCGCATCGAACCAGCCCTGTCGCCTCCCCCTGTCTCCTCCTTCGTCGACCGTGAACCCTCCATCGTGCGAGCTCCGCCAAGGCCGCCCAGCCACCTCCGACGCAGCGAGGCACCCCCCTTCTTCGATTTATGCTGTAAGATTTCCATTTATTTCCATTTCTTTATTTTATTTATTTAAAGTAATTAGTTCGATAAAAACAAAATTTCAGTTTTTAGTATATAAAGAGAGATAAAAATTTGATTTCCATTTATATGTATAATGTAAAAAAATCATTTTGTTGCTGAAAAAAATATAATTTTTATTATAGTAGAAGGTTAAAAATATAATTTTTATTATAGTAGAAGGTTAAAAATATAATTTTTACACTAGTAGCAAAGCAAAAATTCGATTTTTATATATTGAATAGCAAAGTAAAAATTCGATTTTTATATATTGAATAGTGAAGTAAAAATTCGATTTTTATATATTGAATAGCAAAGTAAAAATTCGATTTTTATATATTGAATAGCAAAGTAAAAATTCGATTTTTATATATTGAATAGCAAAGTAAAAAATCCAATTTTTATATATTGAATAGCGAAGTAAAAATTCGATTTTTATATATTGAGTAGCGAAGTAAAAATTCGATTTTTATATATTGAACAGCGAAGTAAAAATTCGATTTTTATATATTAAACAGCGAAGTAAAAATTCGATTTTTATATATTGAACAGCGAAGCAAAAATTCGATTTTTATATATTGAACAGCGAAGCAAAAATTCGATTTTTATATATTGAGTAGCGAAGCAAAAATTCGATTTTTATATATTGAATAGCGAAGCAAAAATTCGATTTTTATATATTGAATAGCGAAGCAAAAATTCAATTTTTATATATTGAATAGCGAAGTAAAAATTCGATTTTTATATATTGAATAGCGAAGTAAAAATGTGATTTTTACATATGTAGAGAATACGGGCAAAGGAAGTGACAAGAGGCAAGAACGGCGAAGATTTCTACCCAAGAAGAGTTGTGGGATTGGATTAGCTATTCTGTGAGAACTTCTCACCTTTAATTTATTTTTCTAGTTGAAATATATATACTAGGATGCAGACGGTGTTTAGTAGCACTCGACACCCGTCGTCCACAGACCATGGACGGCTTGTATGCTTGGTTGTTTGATTTTGATGTGTAGTTGATTGTGTGATGTGATGTGAAATGAAATAAAACATTTATATAGTTGAAATAAAATGTTTGATAGTGGAAAATATTTTGTAGTTAAAAATGGAATTTTTAACGTGTATATGAAATGAAATAAAAATAAACAAATCGGACGATTTGTTTATATACACACATTTGACTGATATTGATTGGGACGATAAATTTTACACATCGCCCAACTGCACAAATAAAATCTGTGTTTGATTGTTTGAAGCCCCACACGGGTATTGGGATGATATTTGATGTACACTAATCCCGATTGTTTAGTTGTATGTCGATCGATTGATTGACAGACTGTTATAAGCGTTAAATATTTATATTCGATGCTTATACAGTGTAGAATGCACTTTGGATGATGGTTGATTATTCATCGTTGTTATCGTATACATGTGCTGTAGAAAATCCATATAATTAACATTATATGGTAATTGATTGGGCCTCATTCCAGTTTTGAAAAAGAAATATTTGAAAATAGAAATATATGAAGCCGTATTGATTAGATTGACTCCATTTTGACGTGAACGATATTTATATCGATTTTATTCATTTTAAAATGAATATCGAAAGTGATTTCAAAATCTGATATTTTGAATAGAATTGAAATTCGAACTAAATTGAATAGAAATGAATTTGAATTAAATTGAAAAGAAATGAATTCGAATTGAAATTGAATAGAGATGAATTCGAATTGAAATTGAAAAGAAATGAATTCGAATTGAAATTGAATAGAGATGAATTCAAATTGAATTTGAATAGAGATGAATTCGAATTGAAATTGAATAGAAATGAATTCGAATTGAAATTGAATTGAATTAGAACTGAAATTGAATTAGAAATCAATTTGAATTGAAATCGATTAGAAATAAGATGAATTTGAATTGAAATTGAATAGAAATGAATTCGAATTGAATTGAATTAGAACTGAAATTGAATTAGAAATCAATTTGAATTGAAATCGATTTGAAATAAATTTAAAACGAATTTATGTTGGAAAAAATCAATTTTGATTTGAATTTGAAAATGAAGTTGAAATCGTTTTGAAAACGAATTTAAAACGATTTATAAAATACGTTTTAAAAGGAAATCAACGAAGTATATATTATATATTATATATATATAATATAATGGCCTGAATAGAACGCGCCGCGCCGCGGCAGTTCGCGAATTTCGACCATTGACTTCGAACGAATATTGCGGGAGATCCGACCGTCGGATTTTCCTAAAACTGGAACCGTTGGGTTCGTATCGAAAAGAGATTTCTAACGAAAATTAGAAATTTGAAATCTAACGGTTGGATTTGGAATTATGTCCAAATCAAATTTGGAAAACGTCGCTGTAAGTGCAGTTCGATGGCCATTGATGGAAATCGACTGTACGAGCCTTGATAAAATTATTAAAAATAGTAATGATTTATGTAAAATCATAAGAAATGATTTGGGGAGGATTGGGATGAAAAACTCCATATTTGAAAAGATAAAAATAGATTATTATTTTTATCGAAATGAACTAGTTTTGAACTAGAATAGTAATTTATTTATTTTTAAAATAAATAAAGTGAGTTTGAAATGGTTTTGAAATATAACCAGAATTTCCAATAACTGAATTGGAATGGATTTGAATCGAAATTGTCTTTGGAATATTTCGATGTTGGATTTCGTGATCATACAGATGTTGTTATGGAAATTTGAAAGATATGTATATATATATCATTATTTCCAATACGATATTTGTTGGTCGTAGAATTTGATATTGAATATAAGCCGATATATTTTCTATTCAGAGCCTCATATTTAATATCAAATGTGATTTGGGTTTGTCGTGAATGGTGTCTTCATTAACACTGTTCTTAAGCCCAGTTGAGAAAAAGATTAAATCTTTTTATTCAGATTAATGAAGTGTACCAATTAAATAGTATTTAATTGGAATTGAATTGGTATTGATTTTTGGGTTTATCGTGAACAGTGTTTTATATAACACTTGTTCTTTAACCCGATAATTAATGGAATGTTATTTTGGGTTTATCGTGAACCGTGTTTTAAATGACGCTGATTCTTTAACCCAGTTAAAGATTAAAACTAAGTGGAGTTTTAATGAATCTTTAATTAGATTGAAAAGATCGAGAATGGAGTATCACCAGTTTTGCTCCTGGCGATAGTTAAATCTTTAATTAGATTTGAACGTGAAATGGTAATTGAATTTACCGATAACACCGTGGTGTTAGATATGAAGTATGACCAGTTTTACTTCATGGGTTGAATAGGTTGGGATTGGGAAATAAAATTAATGATTACTTCGGTATGGTTCGCCAATCCCGACTAGTTTGAATTGATATTCAAAAAGGAGATTAAAGAATAAATTTAAAGAATTTATCTTTGATAAAATTAATGGGAACCTTTCCCAAAATATATGAATATTTGAATAAAGGAATATTCTGAATTGGAATGAGGCGTATGTTGTGTTTGTGTAACACTTACTTAAAATATACGCGAGTTGTTCAGAAAGACCGGGTTTATCCCATTCTGAATAACTGATTCGACGTGGTGTCGAGGATGAAGACGGTGGTTGAAGACCGGAGGTCTTCACGACGTTTGGGTAATTACTGATGATCTTGATTGGGCTGTACACCCAAGAAGATGGAAACAGTTGGTGATCATCCAGACGTAGTTGGAGATCGATGGATATGCGGGGTACTAGGTGCCTCCGGTTTCGTTCAGAACCAGAACGAACTTGTAAATGGACTGTGTGTCTGACATTGGATTTTAGTCTGTGTGATTGATTTCTATTAAATATACATCTGTTTGGTGGCGGAGAATTTATTCTCTTGCTTAACGCCCTTCTCTGAGACGTACGAGCTCAGGGGTTATATATTGATGGATATCAATCGCATGGAGTGAATTGCCTGTGTGGCATGCCTAAGTGGCAGATGATCAAGGCTTTTGTTGAAAAGCAGGGTCTTGTGGTTGATGATCAAAGCACGGCCTGTGTGGCATAGCTTTGTGTAGCATTGATTCGCGAGCCTCACACCCCGGTTGTGAACCAAAAACGGGAGAAGAATCCAGGGAGGGCATGCGTTTCTTTCTAGCTAGGGTGGTGTCAGTGACCTGCCAGCCCTGACATTTATATACTTTTCACCTGTGTGGTTGTTGCTGTTGCGAGGCGCCTCAGATATATCGGTCGATCCGGGACCGATGGGGTCATTGGACTCATTTACGCCCCAAAGGGCGGGAAAACGTAGTGTTCAGACATTTTAATCCACATCGGTGGGCCGGCCCTGTGGCTCCTAAGGCTTCACAGAGTACTTGCCTGAGGCTCGGGCTAGAGAGTCTCGAATTCGGTAGAGGACTATCTTTTGCCTCGGTTCACAGATGGAAACCCAATTTCCAAATACGTGACTTTGCGATTTTGATTGTATAACCTATATATGGCGACATAGTGGTATGGGGCATTCATACCGCCTATGATTGATACTTATGATTTGAAATTGATTTCTTCACTTATAGCGATAATAAAAGATTTGTTTTAACATATCAAGCATTCTTTGGCTATTATAAGGTAAAACCCTATCCTCTGGTTTGTGTTGCATTGTGTGATGGGAACTGGGTCTTATAATAGCTTCATTTTTCTTTATTTAGCATTGCGCTGTTTGTTTTATGCACTGGTATTCTTGGGAGGAAACCCGTTCCACGTTAGCGGGGTGGTCCCTTGATTTACCTAACTTTAAAATAAAGATTTATAACTGTTTTAGTTCTCACACCAGTCCCATGACTGACCTGGAGTTTATTGTTTTAACCTAAACTCTGGGTGCCCTTATTTTGACATGGGCAGCTAGTAGTTTCGGTTTTGCAGATTTATATTCACAGGATCCTGGTTTACAACTGGAATGATATCCGAAAAGCTTTGTATCCGTATATCTCTTCTAGTTGTGTATTGTATTATTTTCCGCTGCTATGTATTTAAATGTAATTTAAATCTCTGATATTTTTCTGTGTAATATTTATTTATTCATACTCTGTATATTCTTGTAATCTGATGCATTGTTGTAATATACAATGAAATGTTCTCCCGTGTGCGTTCTGATTTGTCTTGTCCTCAAAACAATTCGTTCTTTCTCTTCTCTTCGGAGACCGGGGAAGTTCAGGTCGTTTTAGCACTAATCGTTAGTCGATGCCACACTAGAAAACATCGTCAATCATACACTGCCTCATCTCGTCGGCGTGTGTAAAGATAACCAAACTCATCTCATCTTTCGCTTTTTCGGACGAGTACTACGTGGCAATCTAACTAGTCTCATCTCATTAACAAGCAAAAATTCATCATAAATTCATAAACAACCAAAACATCATGAATTCATAAACATCTTAACATCATGAATTCATCATAGAATATCTAGCCTCATGCCATTGGCAAGTTTACATAACATCGTGGTTGGTTCATCATCGAGCATACTCCAATTGAGAAGTTCTAAAACCAATGGCCATTGCCAAAATTTGGGAACATCTCAAGACATCGCATCAAAAGGGGTTTCGATCGTACAAGTCCGATATTAAGCGACAAATTAAAAACACATGTCCCATACCATGGGTTTTACTAAATCGTTTAGTTCTCATTCTTATACGCCGAAATTCATAAGAATAAGCTTATAAATATATATATATTTAAATTAATTTTAGATAGAAAATGGGGCTTTTCAATGATTTTAAGAAACATGTATACAAGCTTTATAAAGACAAACACTAATTCAAATAGATTACCTATTTATAAATACTTTAAAATACTAAATAATTTGATTAAAAATCTTTTAAAATGACTTAAGAACATTTATTTTACAAACTATTATTTTTAAGAATTCACTAAATTTAGCTAATATTAAAATCATTAAAAATTCCCAATGTCGATATTAACCGATATTAAATTTAATTGGAATTTAAATCAAATTTAAATCACAAATTTCCTCAAATCTGAGCTAGTCCATTGATGGACATCATTGTTATTTAATAAAATCAAGTTTCATCAAAAGAATGCAATTGCAATTTTCAAAACGGCAAAATATCATCAAAATCCGAAAATTAAACATTATACTAATTTCAACCTTGCTGTAAAGAATTTAGATTTTAACATAAAAAAATTCATAATTTGAAAATTCTTATTAAATGGAAATTTTCTACTTAGACTAAGCTTTCTAACGATGTAAATATCATCAAAACCAGATTTAGTATTAAGGAGATATGATGTATACAATTTTCAGATTTTGAAATTCACTTCGGCTGTCGTTTATTCTCAAGACAGCGACAAAAAAGTTAGATTTCGACCACCTTAACTTCAAGATCTTGAAAAACTCAAAGAAAGAAACTTGTAGCACATGTTTTAAGCTTTTCGCGACATCAAAAATCATCCAATTCCGATTAAAAACATGAAAGCTACGGAAAAAACAATTTCAGATTCAAACTCAGTAAATTCTGTCAAAGACAGAATTATACTTCTGTGTTCAACCCAATTTCAGGTCAATCAAACAATGGAATATCAAAATACAACGTAAGGACAAATTGTTCCTTACTGAATATAGTTTTTACATAATTTTTTTGACCTCAATCGGATAAGAAACGAGAGAGAGAAACTTGTTTTTCTAAAGCCTATTTTTAGAAAATGAGATAGAATTATACTTCTGTTTTCAGTTCGATTTCAGATCCATCAAACAACAAAACATCCAAACATAACCTGAAGAAGAATTGTTCCCTATTGATCTAGTTTCCACAGAAAAAATTTCACTTCAATTGGTTAAGAAACGAAGAAGTTATACCTATTTTAGTATAATGCATTTTCAGTAAAACGAGATTCAAAGCACTCAAAAGAAAACAACTACGGAATTTCATCAAATCAAATCAAAATTAGCAATAGCTAGTCTACTGTACAAGTTTTTGCTTACCTATATTGCGATTTTTAGTGATATTGTAACACCCCACTCCCGCTATGATCACTCACTAAGGGAATGCCATAGCATCGGTGGAGTATTTTAGTGAATATAGAACAGAAAAATTACAACAAGACAGATATAAATAGTACTTGAAATTTTAAAACATCATCTCATAACAGCGGAAGTAAAACATGTCTGGTTACATCATAAAACCACAATAAAGGTCAAGTACAATATCCATCAAAATAAAGAAGTACATAATCCCACTCTCATACAATAGCCAAACAAAAGAAAAGATAACTGGATAACTGGAGCTTTACATCTATCCAAGCTCCTAAAGACTGGAACAGCAATCCGATCAAGCTCCACTACTGCTAGGATCCACCGTAGGACCTGAGGGTTGGGAAAAAGATAAAAACAACGGGGTCAGACATAAGTCTGAGCGAGTCCTATAACTTTAACAATACAATCGTTAAAGTAACCAGAGAAGACATAAACTGATATACGGTAACATATAGGGATGAATGGCTACCCTAAGCAGTCAACTAAACGAAGATAAAGGATAAAGACGCATCTACCCTCCCTAAGGTAAATTACTAAACTGCACCACACCAGTCGTTCCTAACTTAAAGGTTGATCCCACCCAAGGACTTATAAAATTTACTAATTAGTACCTGCGTACCCCTAGGTGACCAAGTAGGCGCCACGGGGCCCTACAATCCACTAGGTGTACACACTACTTCCCATTCGATCGGCTCCCTAACGTAGATACCCGTGCTGGCCCCACCGTGGGATGTATCATTCCCCAATGTGGCAACCTGATGAAACTAAAGGTGCACGGCTTATATCTACTCGATGCAACAACGGCTTACCTACCAGCCCGGGCCCACTCACGCATATGAAGCCCGTTGGACTTGCGTTGCCACCGCTAACCCGTTTGCCTCTTACAGTCAAGCCCAGTATGCGTGTCCCGTCCTCGACATGGGTCGAGCCCACAAAGATACGTATGGGTTACTGGTTGAAATGGGCCTCCACAAGCTACCCACCTAAGCTTGTCCCTTTTTCTAGTATATCCCACTTAACCCTTTAATCATGTTTTAATTACATGTTCCATTTTGGTTAAGTATTCTAATCGTATTTTCTATTGCCACCCAAGGCAACCACTAGATTTTCTCATGCCACCCGAGGCACCCACTTAACCCCTCATGTCCCTCTACATGCTAATGTGGTTAAGTGTTTCTTAATTAATTAATTAAGAACGTAACCTTTGTAAAGACCTCTCACATTAGACTGTCTTTTATGACCGCTGGTTAAGCCGGTTGGGTCCGGGCAGCCTTATGTCATAACAGAGTCTAACCTCGTGTCTTTACATTAATTACGTATTTAGTTTGTGCCTAAGACCTCTCACATTGGGCTAACATTTGTAGCAACTGGTTAAGCCGGTTGGGTCCGGGCAGTTTTACGCTACAACTGAGTCCAACCTCGTGTCTTAGTCAATTAATTACACCTAATTAATCACCCTCATAATTTTATATTAATTATCCCTAATTAATCAAGTTTTCTTAACATGGGTAGACCTAACTTAATAGGTAAATTCCCATGGGGTAGACCTAACTCAATAGGTAAATTCCCAACACATAGTATGGGTACACCTAACCAAATAGGCAAATTCCCATACTATGTTTATTTATTTTGTGTTATGCATAATTATATTAATTTCACACAATCTTATTAACTTATGCATTTAATTACCCCATCGTTCCCACGTAATTTCGTTCATGATATAACACATATAAAAGGTGTCAACTTGCATATGAATGAACATGTTTCAAAGGTGCCATCTTGCATATTAACAAACACATAACTTGCATATGAACTTGCATAACATGTCACATAACTTGCATATAATATGTCACATAACTTACATATTCATTTTGCATAACAAACTTGCATATTAGCTTATAGACTTGCATAATGTGTCATCATGAACTTGCATATTAATAAACATGTAACTTGCATATTTACATACATGTAACTCGCATATTAACAAACATGTAACTTGCATATAAAGAAACATGTAACTTGCATATTTACATACATGTAACTTGCATATTAACAAACATGTAACTTGCATATTAACAAACATGTAACTTGCATATTTACATACATGTAACTTGCATATTAACAAACATGTAACTTGCATATTTACATACATGTAACTTGCATATTAACAAACATGTAACTTGCATATTAACAAACATGTAACTTGCATAGCATATTACCATGAACTTGCATAACATGCATATGATTACATAGCCCACAACTTGCATATTTAGCATCATGCAAACATAACATACATCATATTAAACTTGCATAAGCTTACATACTCAACATGCATAAACATAAGATTAATGCTAACATCATATCATATGATTCAAAGCTCATTAACCCACATACAAAACCATAAATCTCATCACATCTCATCTAATTAGTTTACCAAAAGATCATCAAAGTGATAGAAACTCACAACTAGCAACTTTGAACACCAAATGAAGAAGAATAAGATGCTAAGAAGGGATTAGAAGTTGATTAGAGAGTGATTAGTATGCAACCCTCTTCATAAAATTAGTGGAGGCCATGAGAGCTAGCATTTTGCCATAGTTTAGTTACTAGGTTTAATTATGAATGAATTAGGGTAGGTTAGGGTCTTATTTATAGATTAGGCAAGTGTTTTAGGCCATAGGATTAACCCTAGATTCAATCCAAGCCATCAAAGCATGTCTTGGGGAAGAAGTCAAGTGTAGGAACCATCTAGGGCCTTTAGATTAAAGATGGACCATGAGAACCATTCAAATGCAAAATCTGCACTTGAGCGAATCGGCCCACGGGTTGACAGCCAAACACCCTGGATTAACCCCTAGTCGACCCAGCGGGCTCGGGTCGACTTCAAAAATCGGCCGGTTCGGTTATTCCCCTCTCCCAATTCGCTGTTTTGAGCATTTTTGCATATTTATTTATTAAATTTTCAATTATATATATATATATATCAATATATATATATATATATATATCTACACAACCCATTTCACTTAATTAAGTATACTTTAATTTGGGAATTTTCGTGAAACTTCGCGAGGCCATATCTTGGTCATACGGACTCCGATTTTCGAAAACTCGGACTCTATTTCGCGTATTTTTCCGAGACGAACGCAATGGCATAGCCCGTTTCCCTTGATTCCCATTTTAGAATTAAATTCTGCCTCGATTTATGTTATTACAGGTTATTGAAAATACGGGTTGTTACATTCTCCCCTCCTTAAAGGATTTCGTCCCCGAAATCTTCAAGTTAGGAAGAACGTATCCTACCATCCAATCATCCATCTACTCAAAGCATCATCCACGAGCAATCATTGTCCTTACAAGATTCTAAATGCTGGATGGATATATGCAAAAGTGTGTGTATATGTACTTACCTAATGCAAAAATCAGGCGGTTACTGATACAGTAAACCTCCTTAATGCAAACCATGATAGTGCCATGCATCCAATATGTATGCGAAACCCTATTGACACATACAAATTTCTACATGCGTGCACAACCATACACAAAAATGCATCATCCATATGATAACACAGCCATGATACATCCATCAATCTAACTACCACATTCATTTATGCAATATGCAACATGAAGTGACTGAGCCGATCTAGTGCCTAATGTGTGTGTATATGCATCCACGAGCAACCACTAGCAAACAATTGCATCCATATGCATCCATCAACCATAACATGTTTCAAACACATGTTTCAACCATAGGTTTTACCCTATCTAAAGGTCATAGGTATCAGCGAGAGGATATACTAAAGATAAGATAAGTACTAGACAAGCAATAAAGGAGAAGTTAAAAGACATACTCTCAAAAAGAAATGGATACAAAGAACGCATCTTTGCTTCCGTCTCCCAAGTAGCATTGCTTTCGTCATCTCCCCATTGCACTTTAACTAGCTGAACTTCTCTGTTCCTCAACTTCCTAGTTTCTGACCCAAGGATGCGAGTAGGAGCTCGTCGAATCGTCGCATCACGCTCTACCTCTACATCTCTAAGCAAACTCGGCTCTACCACCTCTGCGGTCTCATGTAAGCACTTCCTCAAATGTGATACATGGAATACATCATGAACACCACTAAGTCTGTCGGGCAACTCCACCCTATATGCCATCCGTCCAATCCTTTCCTTAATAGGAAATGGCCCAACAAATCTCGGTGCTAACTTCCCAACGGACCCAAAGCGAACCACATTTCTCAATGGAGATACTTTGACAAAAACCATATCCCCAACCTCAAACTCAAGTTCCGTCCTTCTCCGATCCGCATAAGATTTCTGTCTATCTTGCGCTGCTTTCATCCTTCTTCGAATTAAATCAATCTTCTCTGAAGTCTCTCTAACCATATCCGGCCCAAGCAAGATCTTATTCGTAGATTCCCACCAACATGTAGGAGATCGACAAGGCCTTCCATAAAGAGCTTCGAAAGGAGCCATACCAATACTGGACTGAAAGCTGTTATTATATGCGAACTCCACCAAAGGAAGATGTTCTTCCCATGTACCTCCAAAATCCAAGATACAAAGCCTCAAGAGATCTTCTAAGATACGGTTCACCCTCTCGGTCTGACCGTCCGTCTGAGGATGATATGCGGTGCTCAAACACAACTGAGTCCCTACCGCCTCTTGCAAACTTCTCCAAAACTCACTAGTAAAGATAGGATCTCGATCACTCACAATGCTGGATGGCACGCCATGCAATCTAACAATCTCCCTAACATAGACCGAAGCAAGCCATGGAGCGGTCCTCTTACTCTTCACGGGTATAAAATGGGCACTCTTGGTAAGTCTGTCTACCACAACCCAAATTCCCGTATTGCCCTTCCTCGATCTCGGTAACCCATCGATGAAATCCATCGAGACACTATCCCACTTCCACTGCGGAACTTCCAATGGGTGTAGCAACCCACCGGGTTTCCTTTGCTCCGCTTTAACTTGTTGGCACACTAAACATCTAGCCACATACTCGGCTACATCTTTCTTCATACCGGCCCAGAAGAAAACTCTCTTCATGTCTTGGTACATTTTGTCTCCACCGGGATGAATAGTCATTCTTGAACGATGTGCATCATCCAAAATAGCCTTCTTCAAACCCTCATCTTGCGGTACACAAAGTCTACCGTCTCTATGCAACCATCCCTTATCATCTATGGTGTATCTACCCAAATGGCTGGACGACTCCCCTCTTATAAGCTTCTCTACCAACACAACCAACTGTGGGTCGTCTCGCTGAGCCTCGCCAATCCGTCTCAAAAGAGTAGGTCTAACCTCCAAGGATGCCAACAAACCAGGTACAAAATCAACAGAAGGTCTGAAGTCAAACAAAGAAAGAAACTCCAAGCTTCGTCGTTCTACGAACAATGGACTTAAAAATAGCCTTTTTCTACTCAAGGCGTCAGCCACCACGTTACCCTTGCCAGGGGTATATGCTATCTCGAAATCATAGGATGCTAAGAACTCCATCCACCTTTGCTGTCTTAAGTTTAAATCTTTCTGAGAGAATAAGTACTTCAATGATTTATGGTCAGTGAACAACTCGAATCTCTCACCAAGAAGATAATGGCGCCAAGACTTAAGTGCGAAAACAATCGCGGCCAACTCTAGATCATGGGTAGGGTAATTCTTCTCATGCACTCTCAATTGTCTCCCTCCATAGGCTATTACCCTTCCCTCCTGCATCAAGACTGCGCCTAATCCTGTTCCACAAGCATCGGTATAAACAACAAACGGCTTACTCCCATCCGGGAGCACTAAAACTGGAGCGGTGGTCAAAGCTCTCTTTAACCGTCGGAAAGCATCATCACAATCTACATCCCACGAGAAAACCAGATTCTTTTTCGTCAAGCGGGTTAATGGGGCTGATATCTTCGCGAAGTCTTTGATGAACTTCCTATAATATCCTGCCAACCCCAAGAAACTTCTTACTTCGGTAGCATTTTTAGGAACTTTCCAATCCTGGATAGATACTATCTTTGCGGGATCCACAGCTATCCCTTCCTTAGAGACCACATGCCCTAAGAATCGCACTTCTCTTCTCCAAAAATGACATTTAGAGAATTTAGCTTTAAGACCATGTGCTCGAAGAGTCTCCAACACTTCTCTGAGATGTAAGGCATGCTCTTCTTCACTCTTGGAAAAGACCAAGATGTCATCCACAAAAACTACTACAAACTTATTCAGATACTCTCTGAACACTCTACTCATGAGATCAACAAAGTATGCGGGGGCGTTTGTCAACCCAAATGGCATCACTAGCCACTCATAAAAACCATCCGGAGTCCGGAAAGCAGTCTTCTCTATACTGTCCTCCGCCACTCTTAACTGATGAAACCCTGTAGCTAAATCCATTTGCGAAAACACTGAGGCGCCAACCAACTGATCAAAGAGATCATCTATCCTCGGTAATGGGTGTCTATTCTTCTTTGTGAGCTTATTAAGTTCCCTATAATCCACACAAAGTCTGAGGGACCCATCCGCCTTCGTGGCAAACACTACTGGAGCTCCCCACTCCGATATACTTCGCCTTATAAACCCCTTCTCAAGCAACTCCCCTACTTGCTTATGAAGTTCCCTTCTCTCCCGAGGAGCCATGTGGCGCACTGGCAAAGACACTGGTTTGGCATTATCCACCAAATAAATTCGGAAATCTATCTCCCGCTTCGGAGGCAAACCCTTTACTTCTTCAAACACATCCGGATATTCCCGGACTACTCTGACAGAATGCAAACTCTCGACCGAAGCATCGAGCGATTCAAGATAACTTAGCAAAACAGATTCCATGGGATTGCAAGAGATCTCGAGAGTGTTACCCAAGCGGGTCATGAGCCTGACAACTCTCCTTTCGCAATCAAGAACGGCACCATTACTGGATAACCAGTCCATGCCCAAGATCAACCCATAGCCCGTGAAGCCCAATACAAAAGCATCACATCTAAACTCAACGCTAAGTATAGAAATCTTCAAACCCAAACATATCATAGACAGATATATGGAGCCCCCAATTGGGTTTGAGACAACCAAGGGATCATCAACTAGACTGGTGTCTAAGTGCAGTGACTCAACTAACGATGATGAGATAAAAGAATGCGATGCGCCAGAGTCAAACAAAGTACGAACTGGATGATCAAACAGAAAAACCAGACTTTCAACGGAAATAGTTCTACCTCTCTGCTGAATCGGTGGAACTGAGAGAACCTGAACTTGCCCCCCTGACTGAGGTGGTGCTATAAGAGCTTGCACCTGGCCTCCTGAGGTAGACCCCGTCTTCTGCCCCTTCTTTGGGCAGTTTTTCACAAGATGCCCTGCTTCACCACAATGAAAGCAACCGGTCTTCTTCTTTTTGCGACAATCCTTACTAAGGTGTCCTGGTGTTCCACAATTGAAGCACTTCTTCTTCGTCTTCTTTTTGTCACCATTGCCTTTTCCGCCCTTGCCTTGTTGTTGCTGTTGCGGTTTCTTCTGATCCCCCTTTTTCTCTGGTGCCTTAGAATTCTTATCATCCTCATGCATAAGTGCCATGTAGACAAGCTTCTCAAAAGTGGCCCCCATAGGAATGTGAGTCATAGCTATTCCTTGCAATGGTTCGTTCAAGCCTCTAACGAACCTCAAAGCCTTCTTCTCCGGTGTATTCACCAACTCTATGCCAAACCTTGCTAATTGATTGAATTTGTTGACATATTCTTTCACCGTGAGATTCCCTTGCTTCAAATTCAAGAACTTCTCCATAAACAGATTCTCTTCCGCCCTTGAGAGAAACTTAGCCCCAAACCTTTGCTTAAAATCTGCCCAAGAGTCAACAGGGCGTTCTCCATTAGTGACCTCCCACCAGAATGAGGCCTCTCCCTTCATTAACCAAGCCGCCAACTTGACTTTCTTTCCCTCTTCCACTTCAAAGATATCTAGCAACTCTTCCACTTCCTTAAGCCAATCTCTAGCCTCTACGAAAGTCTCTGAACCAAGAAAAGGTTTTCCTCCTATAGCCTTGAACTCCTTGCAAACCTTAGCAAAATTATCCACTCTAGGCTGAGGAGGAGGAGCGGTTGTCTCTGGTGTAGTAGCATTGGCCGGACCCGCAGCCGCGGCCCTAGCCTCTTGCAACCTCCTATACCATAGTGGTATAACTAAACCCTCCGGGATGTTAAGATATTCAGCCATGCTGAAACGAAAGAGGAAAGATTCAAAAAGGAGATTCCGAAAGATAAAGATATGGCTATTGGGGATTATGCTTTTCTTTTTCAAAAACTTTTTCTCTTAGAAGACATGCTTTTGAAAATACTTTCTTCGAAAATACTCTTAGAAAATAGTTTTTCTCAAAAATTTTATCTGTTCTGGTAACCTTAAGCTCTGATACCACGTGTAACACCCCACTCCCGCTATGATCACTCACTAAGGGAATGCCATAGCATCGGTGGAGTATTTTAGTGAATATAGAACAGAAAAATTACAACAAGACAGATATAAATAGTACTTGAAATTTTAAAACATCATCTCATAACAGCGGAAGTAAAACATGTCTGGTTACATCATAAAACCACAATAAAGGTCAAGTACAATATCCATCAAAATAAAGAAGTACATAATCCCACTCTCATACAATAGCCAAACAAAAGAAAAGATAACTGGATAACTGGAGCTTTACATCTATCCAAGCTCCTAAAGACTGGAACAGCAATCCGATCAAGCTCCACTACTGCTAGGATCCACCGTAGGACCTGAGGGTTGGGAAAAAGATAAAAACAACGGGGTCAGACATAAGTCTGAGCGAGTCCTATAACTTTAACAATACAATCGTTAAAGTAACCAGAGAAGACATAAACTGATATACGGTAACATATAGGGATGAATGGCTACCCTAAGCAGTCAACTAAACGAAGATAAAGGATAAAGACGCATCTACCCTCCCTAAGGTAAATTACTAAACTGCACCACACCAGTCGTTCCTAACTTAAAGGTTGATCCCACCCAAGGACTTATAAAATTTACTAATTAGTACCTGCGTACCCCTAGGTGACCAAGTAGGCGCCACGGGGCCCTACAATCCACTAGGTGTACACACTACTTCCCATTCGATCGGCTCCCTAACGTAGATACCCGTGCTGGCCCCACCGTGGGATGTATCATTCCCCAATGTGGCAACCTGATGAAACTAAAGGTGCACGGCTTATATCTACTCGATGCAACAACGGCTTACCTACCAGCCCGGGCCCACTCACGCATATGAAGCCCGTTGGACTTGCGTTGCCACCGCTAACCCGTTTGCCTCTTACAGTCAAGCCCAGTATGCGTGTCCCGTCCTCGACATGGGTCGAGCCCACAAAGATACGTATGGGTTACTGGTTGAAATGGGCCTCCACAAGCTACCCACCTAAGCTTGTCCCTTTTTCTAGTATATCCCACTTAACCCTTTAATCATGTTTTAATTACATGTTCCATTTTGGTTAAGTATTCTAATCGTATTTTCTATTGCCACCCAAGGCAACCACTAGATTTTCTCATGCCACCCGAGGCACCCACTTAACCCCTCATGTCCCTCTACATGCTAATGTGGTTAAGTGTTTCTTAATTAATTAATTAAGAACGTAACCTTTGTAAAGACCTCTCACATTAGACTGTCTTTTATGACCGCTGGTTAAGCCGGTTGGGTCCGGGCAGCCTTATGTCATAACAGAGTCTAACCTCGTGTCTTTACATTAATTACGTATTTAGTTTGTGCCTAAGACCTCTCACATTGGGCTAACATTTGTAGCAACTGGTTAAGCCGGTTGGGTCCGGGCAGTTTTACGCTACAACTGAGTCCAACCTCGTGTCTTAGTCAATTAATTACACCTAATTAATCACCCTCATAATTTTATATTAATTATCCCTAATTAATCAAGTTTTCTTAACATGGGTAGACCTAACTTAATAGGTAAATTCCCATGGGGTAGACCTAACTCAATAGGTAAATTCCCAACACATAGTATGGGTACACCTAACCAAATAGGCAAATTCCCATACTATGTTTATTTATTTTGTGTTATGCATAATTATATTAATTTCACACAATCTTATTAACTTATGCATTTAATTACCCCATCGTTCCCACGTAATTTCGTTCATGATATAACACATATAAAAGGTGTCAACTTGCATATGAATGAACATGTTTCAAAGGTGCCATCTTGCATATTAACAAACACATAACTTGCATATGAACTTGCATAACATGTCACATAACTTGCATATAATATGTCACATAACTTACATATTCATTTTGCATAACAAACTTGCATATTAGCTTATAGACTTGCATAATGTGTCATCATGAACTTGCATATTAATAAACATGTAACTTGCATATTTACATACATGTAACTCGCATATTAACAAACATGTAACTTGCATATAAAGAAACATGTAACTTGCATATTTACATACATGTAACTTGCATATTAACAAACATGTAACTTGCATATTAACAAACATGTAACTTGCATATTTACATACATGTAACTTGCATATTAACAAACATGTAACTTGCATATTTACATACATGTAACTTGCATATTAACAAACATGTAACTTGCATATTAACAAACATGTAACTTGCATAGCATATTACCATGAACTTGCATAACATGCATATGATTACATAGCCCACAACTTGCATATTTAGCATCATGCAAACATAACATACATCATATTAAACTTGCATAAGCTTACATACTCAACATGCATAAACATAAGATTAATGCTAACATCATATCATATGATTCAAAGCTCATTAACCCACATACAAAACCATAAATCTCATCACATCTCATCTAATTAGTTTACCAAAAGATCATCAAAGTGATAGAAACTCACAACTAGCAACTTTGAACACCAAATGAAGAAGAATAAGATGCTAAGAAGGGATTAGAAGTTGATTAGAGAGTGATTAGTATGCAACCCTCTTCATAAAATTAGTGGAGGCCATGAGAGCTAGCATTTTGCCATAGTTTAGTTACTAGGTTTAATTATGAATGAATTAGGGTAGGTTAGGGTCTTATTTATAGATTAGGCAAGTGTTTTAGGCCATAGGATTAACCCTAGATTCAATCCAAGCCATCAAAGCATGTCTTGGGGAAGAAGTCAAGTGTAGGAACCATCTAGGGCCTTTAGATTAAAGATGGACCATGAGAACCATTCAAATGCAAAATCTGCACTTGAGCGAATCGGCCCACGGGTTGACAGCCAAACACCCTGGATTAACCCCTAGTCGACCCAGCGGGCTCGGGTCGACTTCAAAAATCGGCCGGTTCGGTTATTCCCCTCTCCCAATTCGCTGTTTTGAGCATTTTTGCATATTTATTTATTAAATTTTCAATTATATATATATATATATATCAATATCAATATATATATATATATATATATATATATATCTACACAACCCATTTCACTTAATTAAGTATACTTTAATTTGGGAATTTTCGTGAAACTTCGCGAGGCCATATCTTGGTCATACGGACTCCGATTTTCGAAAACTCGGACTCTATTTCGCGTATTTTTCCGAGACGAACGCAATGGCATAGCCCGTTTCCCTTGATTCCCATTTTAGAATTAAATTCTGCCTCGATTTATGTTATTACAGGTTATTGAAAATACGGGTTGTTACAGATATTAGAAGTTTATTCGATGAAATTTGAGCTCTTTTGGCTGGAAGATGCCTTTTTTCTGCCTGTAGAAGGAGTAGTTGAAACATGCAAAAGGGATTTTCACTCAAAATCAAATATCTTTAACAAACTATGATAAAATTTGGATTAGATCTGAGTTTGAGATAGATTACCTGCTATTAGATGGTTGAAGCAATTGAAATCTTCTGTTTAGACTTGGATTTGATGCAATTTGAGTTTACAGCAAAAGGGTTTTGCTAATTTTCTTATTTTCTTCTCTTGAGCTTCTTGGAGAAGAAAATGTTGTAGGAGGAACGTACATACTTCCCCTTTCTCTCCAGATTCTTCCTTAATTTAGAAAAGTAATTAGGCCTCAGTAGCCCATTAAGTCCAAGGAACCATAATTAATCATTAATTAGCCCATTTAGTTATGTCCATATATACTTAGCCTATTTAAACCATGAATTACACAAAGTTTTACACAGTAACCATGGATTATCAACATACAATGCCAGATAATATGTAACAAACTAGGATTTTTGACCGAGAAAATCGACACAACATAGCATGTCGACTATTCAAGTATTGGAAATACCAGATCATTAATAGAAAGAAGTTAGAGGATGAGAAATAGAAAGGCAGAAAATTAGAAAAGAAGAAGAAGAACATAACAAAATGGAATCAGAGTAAACACGAATCTCACAGCAGAACGAATAAAATATGTTATATAACAACTTCGAAATACAAAACTGTATTTGTACTTACATATATCATCAGAGTACAATACATGTATATCACAGCGGACATAACTCTCTATGTCTAACTCTGAAGCCTCTTGCTCCGAGCTCCTCCAAATATATATGGAAAATCCTGACTACTCGACTGCCCATACAAGTTTGGGAGCCCAAGAGTTTAGGGTAAAACAAAATAAAATCTGGGACATCATGTGACTGGTGTGAGTAAACTCCAAAACACTTGGTTTAACTTTTCCAAATCCTTTTCAAAAGCAATGATAATCGTAAGACCGATTCACACATAAACATGGATGGTTTTTACCTTACGATAACCCAAAAAATTCCTAAAATCAATACTATTATGATATTATAATAGTGTCTAATCAAGTAAATAACAATCTTTTCTTATCCACTCATCACTATCCGTCAACGTCCATTAGTCCCTAACCGTAAACTAGTAAGAGAACAACTCCCTAAGTATCAATCCCGAAGGCCGAAACCAACATCAGATCGATACACCAAAAGCCATTCAACTTAACTAATCTCTAGTAAGTTTCTAATTTCCTTAATTCCATTTCTATTTGCAAAATGTTTGCTTTTAAACCATTATTCACCTTAAAATGTGAATATCATTTCTATACTAAAACTTAGACTCATTTTATCAAATCAATCTTGATTTGTATTTGAAAATATCATTACTGGTTAAAATCCATTCATCGAGTTATTTTATAATTTCATAATCATATTCCACTCCATACTCTCCATTCACAAGTAAACTTCTTGATAAATTTATCAAGTTTATAACTTCATCTCGATTTAAAAATCGATTTAAATTACATATTTCAAATCAAATATTAACTATCTTTTCAAATTCTAAATTATATAATATATAATTTTTAATTATAATTTATTTATAAAATATTCAAAAAAGTCGAATTCTAATTTTATATCCTTATGTATTTATTTCAATTTTGCTTACATTTCGAATAGCGAAAATTCTCGCTGTTTTCTTTTGAAAACGATTCCTCATTTCCATTTTAATTCATTCTTGGATTTACATTCCCAAGTTATTATTTAACAATAATTATTCCATTTCATTTTCATAATATTATTTATAAATTTAATTACTTGTTTTATTATTAAAACAAGTTATCTAACTTGCCCTAAATTCAATTTCTATTTCAAAAATAGTTTTTCCATTTTAAAACCCCGAATTTCTTTTCCAATATTTTCGAATATATTTTACAGTATTTTGGTACCAATTAATTTAGGTCAATGTTGTTAAAAACATCCCAACTACACAATAATCAACCACAGATTATTCGTCGCATCATATAAGGCAATATATGAAAATCAAAAATAAATTTTGTTGAGGTATCCAGTTGGATCCCTCCAACATGTTTCCCTTCATCCACAGATGTTAATCAACATAAATAATACTAGTTTCAAATAAATCTGAAATATAATAATAAATATAATCAATATTAAATTAACGACTTATATATGTATAACCATATATATTATTTCAACTAATTTATTTGCAAATCATCCAATTGATAACGTTTATAAAATTATAAAACTAGACAGAGTTTGTGAGTTTACTAACTTTGGTCAGTTATCATTAAATAACGATTAACTATCAATAAATACGATCAGGCGTTTTATTTATTCCATAAATTCTAACTAGCTCCAAATCACCCCAGACTAGTTCCAGAATGTAGCATGCGATCATACGATCCTAACGGATCCTGTTTCGATAAATTTGGATAAAGTATGAGCAAGTAGTGATCATTAACAATAAATACATTATATAAATTTAATATTAATATTAAATTAAATTAAATTATAATTGGGCCATCCAAACTTCAAACGACCCATTTTCCAAACCCATTCAGCATGCTACAATGTTCCAACTTTTTTTTCTTTAATTTGTTTTCTTCATTAAATACGTGGGATATGCCAAAAATATATGGTCGACCCATCACCAATGTTGTACCCATACCCACCCGCAGTATTCCTTCTTCCCCGATAGTAGGCTCCGGACAAAATCGTATCCAGTTGAACAAATTCCCATTCCTTCATACACTTTCCGTTCTTTACGTTATTCTTTTTTTTAAACATTTGGGCTTCATTTTTTTTAATTTATTTTTATAACCGGCCCAACATCCATACGTAAATACTCAGATCCGCGCATACTCTCTTTCTTCCCAAAACCAACAGTCCCGCTCCAGATTCCACTCCTCCTCCATTGTTGTGTGTTCCCAAACTTCCACTACTAATCTTCACTACCTGTTCACGTCAAAACTTTCCCTTCCAGTCCCCTGCAACCCATCTCCAAATACAGCATCACGTCCACCTCCTCGTTCAAGGCACTGAAATGGAGCACTGTTGGTACTTCCAGACCCACGCATGCTTTCTCCTCATTCACCGGAACATACACCGCCACCACCCTACTAATCCACTCGCACAACATCTACCGCTTGCATGCTCGAAAACATGAATAAATACCTCATCTTCAGGGGTTCTACAACGAGATCTCTCGTGCTATTAAATTCCAGTTTCAAATGGAAAGTGCTGTGCTGCTTGAAAGACCATCGTGGTGAAAAAATCACTGCGAGCTCATACATACGTTTGGATTTTTAAGCGTGTATTTGGATCGTTTTAATTTTTCAGGAACCCATTTACCATGGCCATGAGATCTCAATAAAAAAGGACTACAGGAAGGTTGCGAGCTTATTTATACACGCATAGAAAACTTAATGGCTAAGGAAAAGTTAAGTATTAACACACAGGGTAATTAATCATAGAGTTGATAGGTTGAGTTTTCACTTTAAGATGCTATTCATGTACATTTCCCAGGAGCAATTTTCTTAGGATAGAAGAGAACTTAACTATGAAGGAATCCGTTTTATTATAATTATATATATTAGATTTTTGGCTACCGTTACAAAATTTTAACATTTAGGGACCACTATCGACAAAAATAAAAATATCGTTAAGACGAGAAATGTTCCACGATCCCAAAAATATAATAAAATAGACTAGTAAGCTTATTCTGTGATATTCCAAATTGCTAGTTTAGGGTGTAAAATACTCCAAACAAAAAGTTGCTTATTTTCCAAAAATAAAAATTACAGTAAAATTCTAAAAACTAAACTAAGTATACGTCTCAAATATCCTATCCAAATTCGAAACCAATGTTTAATTATAATTAAATTATCGTTATGGTTTATAAACGATTCCATAGCAATTATTTGAAAATTTGATTTGGACATAACTTACAATCAATAAAGCAAAATCTCGATTTTTCTGGAATATACAGTTTAACATATTACAATGTTTCTTGTTTCACAGAAATCCGGTTTATAACGAATCTTGTACGCTCAGTTGAAGTTCAAAACTCAATATTACGAACTACCATGACGTTACGAGCTCGATTATAATTAAATTATAATTTATACATTCAGCTGTCATTTTAAATAATATATTCATTATAAAAATTCAACTTTGAACTGAATTAAATCTGTTAAATTGTTCAATTCTCACAATATTGCAAATTTAGCTAATTTTGACTATTTCGTAATTAAATATTATCACACCATTATTTATATAAATTTAAATATTCGAAATATTTTTAATTCAATCTATTTAAATTACCGAACTAATATATTATAATAATTAAATAAGTTAATTATTAAATCCTGAAAATTCTGAGACGTTACATAATAAAATAAAATTGTTAACATCATCATCATTATTATTATTATATTAACATTTTAAGCTCCTTAACTTTAAAACTTCACTTTTTACAACAAAATTTACACAAGTTAATCATTATCAAACATTTCACTAATATTTGTGAAATCTTTGTGACATAAACATAATAAATATCACAAATGACTCGTCTTTCATTTCATGAATCATTAAACACGTCAAAGCATGCAATTTTTTATATTTATTATTAATTAAAACCACTTTAGTTTTCATAGTTTACACAATTTTACATACTTTAACCTAAAGTCCTAAAAGTGTTTATTAACCAAATATTTATAATTATTGTTATCAAACCATGATTAAAGTGGTTTCACATATAAATTTCTACATGATAAAACATTTACACCTTTTATTTCAATACTACAATACGAATTAACACTTCTTAATATTTTAAATGTTTTTACTACCTAATTTCTCACAAAAATCCAATATTGCAGTCTTAGCTCAAAAATTTTATTAATTACAGAAGCCTCGGTTTTGATCACTTAAGTGTGATTAAATTCCACTCACAAACCTCAAAATACCAATTAAGTAAGTCGAATAACCCAACTAATGATTATCCAACTTAATTATTACCAAAAAAAAATATTTCATAATTATTTATTATAGCAGGTAATTACCAAAAACTTGGGTTGTTACAGACTCTCCCCTTTAAAAAAATTGCATCCTCGCAATTTATACATAAGAGCATGCACTCAACATCTTAAACTCATCATCCAAAGGAAAGCTAGACAAGCACATGAAACCTAAATTTCCTCATTTACCATTCAAGATGGAAGAAAAGAAAAGGATAATTGCTTGATAATTCTATAAATTTCACTGAACGACTACATAGGGTAGGTGATTTATAGAAACTTTTCAAGTGACTTTTCAAAATTTTGAAGGCACCTCACCTTCATAAAGGAACATAAGTCAAAAATTTCCCTCAAAATCAATCTGAAAAGAAAGATCCCTCAAAATTCATCGAATGAGGTTGTGATATCACTCAACTTCATCAAAAAATCAAGACATCAAGGAGATTAACAACCAAATTTTCCATATTCCCAAATGGAAAAACTACTATAATGAAAGAAAGAACACCAAGAAGGATAGATAAGCACAAAAGAAGGTGGTTTCTTCATAAGCCACGAACCTCGATGATAAAAAAAAATGCAATTCGTTAGATTATTGCACAAGATCAATATAAGCTCAAGAAATCAAGATACATTAGAAAGATGGGTATGCCTCAAAACTCATGTAATTCAAAATTCATTACTTAGAAAAACAAAACCTCAAATTTTTTTTTAAAATCTTTTAGTACAACTCTTAATTTAGAAGTAAATTTAATCTTGTAAATTCATACTTCATAACGTTTAATTCTTCAAATAATTCTTTTAAGTCTATTCGAAAAATAATATTTTGGAAATTTATTCCACGATTTCTAAAGATATTTAAAAAGTCATTCAAATAAACCTTTGGTTCAATTCTTAAAGATATGAAATTTCTCACTTCGATCAAATAAACCTTTGGAAGTTATATAAAATTCGATTTGAATATATACGATGATAATAATTTATTATTGATGGATTTAATTATTTTGAAATTAGTTTATATCTTATCGATTTAATTTAACATTTGAGAAAAGCAAATTTTCAAACGACCTCGGATTTTAATGAAACTAATTTTATAAAAACCGTAATGGTTAATTATTATAAGATTTTAATTTTTGGGTCAATTGGGGTTTGCGCAATCGTGCACGATATACACGTGTATCGATTTATATTTTGAAATTTAAAATATGAGTTTTTCAAATGGTCTCTGATTTTGACGAAACCAGTTCCATCAGGTCCGGAATATTAAGTTATGGTAAGGTGTCGAATTTCGTGACAAGCAGATTTAGTACGTGGCCGTAAGAACTTGAAACAATCAAATAAGATTTAATGAAAATAAAGTAATAAATTGAAGCCTATATATAACCCTAAAATGTTTCAACCCTAAGTCAATTTTCATCTGTGGTCAACTAAACAGTGTCGCTACCAACAATTTTTGAATGACCAAAATTTCTCCCAATTCTTCCTCTATTTTCATGAAATTTATTCACCAATTCGTAAAACCACCAACTACAATATTGTAGAAGAGAGAGACCTTCGCGATGGATGGTGGCAATGAGGTTTAACTTCGTCGTTCATGAGAAATTAGAGCTGGCAGACGTCAGAGTTGAGCTTGATTTCTGGAGCCTAGGGGAGGCCAGATTGCGCGAGACTCCAGGCGTTAGTGGGTGGTGTGTTGAGGCTTTGAAGGCCAATAGAAGATCGAGATCCGATGGCTCGATGGTGATGCGGTGGATGGAAGTAGACAACATGTTTTTGGGTTACGAGGAAGTCGGGTTTTGTTTATACCTCGGAACGATGAAGCCGTGATTTTCGTGATTAAGGGGTGGATTAGGACGTTAATAATCACCGTGATTGTGGAGCCAATGATGTTCATTAAGGGGTTAATTACGGTATTAGAAACTTAATAAAGTTACTAGTTTAATTTAATTGTTTCAATTCAAAAAGAACATGTAAAAATATATATTACTTATTCATGTATAGAATTGCACGAAACATGAAGCGTTGGAATCGTGGCGATGAATACTACGTGTTAGACCAAAAAATGGTACTAACACCCAAAAATCCATGTTTAGAGCATGAAATATGAAGAAGTAACTGAAAAAGCAAGAAACATCAAGACAACAACATTTTTATAGTGGTTCGGCATTAACAAGCCAACATACACTTCATAATCTCTCAATCATGTCAGAATTTTGGATTTACAATGAATGTGATTGTCATAATCTCTAATACAACACTCTTTCTATTGATTATTTCGAGTTACGACCATAAATATCACTCATATGACGAGATTATAGTGCCTGCCAGCCATGGCTAAGTCGCTCCAAGCTTCACATGGCCAAAAAGTCCCCGAATTCTCCCCCAAAATGTTGTATTTATAAGCGTAGCAGCACACCGACTCGTAGGTCAAACACGTTGCACCAGGGCCCTGTTTTCGGAGGGATTGCTGCAGTTAGGAGGCGATTACATGGAGATAGTGGATCGAGTCGTGGACACATGGCAGCACTCCCGAGCCCTCAAGAGATAGTGGCGAGAGTAGTAGGAGCGGGTTGTTAGAGCAGATTTAGGTCTAGGTCCCATTCGACTCGACCTGAGGCCCCCATTCAACCCAAAGCTCTATTTTCACTAAAATGTGGTCTTCGAACCTAGCTAGGGCTTCATCTAATCCAAGCTGGAACCCTACTCAAGCTAAGGTAAGTAGGAAGGGTATCCTTCGATTCGAGATTTCGTGTACCCTCTTCTTCAACCCAAGTATGCTCTTATTGTTGTCATTCTTAGACGAGCCCAAAGGTGATCGAATCGGGGGTTGGGCTAGTGGTGTCCAAGCTTGTCTAGGCCCATGCTCGAGCCTTGATTGGCCCTATCCCTGGTAGCTCATAAGGTGACGACCTTGCCAAAAGGCGTGTCAACACTATGCATACAAGTTGGTTTGGAATTATTTGGAGCAAATTGGAATTTCATCTAATTTTAAATGGTCGTTTAAAATCAAATGAAACAAATTAAAATCGTCGTTCGAAAACGAAATGTGAGTAAACTCTCACACTTTCTGAAATACTGTGATGTGATAAAATTCATATTATAATTATCGTTGTTAGCATAAATTGGATGTTTGGATGCTTTGGTTGATTGTTATTTGATTGTTAATTGACGATATTTATATTTCCATCATTTAAATGCATTAGATTAAATTTCTATTTTATATGCATCTATTAAATGATATTATGAGCTATAATGCAGAGAAAATGAGTTGAAGGAATCTAACTGGATTCCTCAATATTTTGTATGTTACTTGATCACATATTATTTATATATGAACTGTTTAATTAAAGTAACGTTAAATTCTTCTTGAATGATTGATTTTTGACTTGAATTCAACATTTGATGGGTTATTAAACATTAAACGATATTGGTCTAGTATTTGGTAGTAAATGGCCTAAAATCTATCTTTTTAAGACGCTGATTCGCCGTCACACGAATTGATGAAGTTTGAAGTATAAAATTTATTTTATAACTGAAGCAAGATTATTAAATTATATTTTATAAAATTTATGTAAAATAAAGGGTTTTATAATAAATCAATATTTATAATTATATTTTATAAAAGTATTATGAAATGATTTTCATAGTAAAATCTTATGTTTCTAATAAGTTTTTATAAGCAAGCAAGTCAGAATTAATCTATGAGTTAATAATTTGAAATAATTATTTTAAGAAACAATTAAGTGATATTATTAAATTAACTATATTATTAATTAATGTAAGAGAAAGGATTAGCAAAAATCACTTATGTAACAACCCGGGATCTTCAGGACCGGTCCTCACTTACGTTAGAGGATTAGTATTCCTGAACACACGTTTCCCGGTCCTTACAGACCTAAAATCGAGGCGCCCCATCCAACAACCACAAAGGTGAAAAGTATATAAATGTCAGGGCTGGTAAGTCACTGACACCACCAAAGCTAGAAAGAAACGTCGTGCTCTCCCTGCAGTCCGTATCCAGTTTTTGACTCATACGGAGGTGTGAGGCTCGCGAATTCATGTTATACACAAAGCTGCCACGTAGGCCGTGCTTTGATCATCAACCACAAGACTCTGCTTTTCAACAAAAGCCTTGATCATTGCATCTTAGCGTGCCACACAGGCAATTCATGCCATGCGACTGATGTCCATCGATATACAACCTCTGAGCTCGTACGTCTCAGAGAAGGGCGTTAAGCAAAATAATAAATTCTCCGCTGCCAAACAGATGTATATTTAATAGAAATCAATCAACACAGAATAAAATCCAATGTTAGACACACAATCCATTTACAAGTCCGTTCTGGGTCTGAACGAAACCGGAGGCACTTTCCTCGCATATCCATCCATCTCCAAGTACGTCTGGACGACCACCAACTATTTCCATCCTCTTGGGTGTACAGCCCAATCAGGATCGTCAGTAATTATCCAAACGATGTGAAGACTTCCGGCCTTCGACCACCGTCTTCATCTTCGACATATCGTCGAATCGGTTATTCAGAATGGGTATAAACCCGGACTTTCCGAACAACCCGCGTATATTAAAAACAAATGTTACACAAACACAACATACGCCTCATTCCAATTCATTAGTCACTAACCGCAAATTAGCAAGAGAACAATTTCCCAAATATTAACCCCGAAGGCCGAAACCAACATCAGATCAATATCCAGGAGACCACTCATCTTAACTAATCTACAGCTAGTTTCTAAATTTCAATTCTTAGGGAAGGATTCCCATTAATTTTATCCAAGATAAATTCTTTAAAATTTATCCTTTAATCTTCCTTTGGATGTCATTTCAAACCAAATTATGGTTTTCCAAACTAGTCGAGATTAGCGAACCACACCGAAGTAATTATTTATTTTATTTCCCAATCCCAACCTATTCATCCCATGAAGCAAAACTGGTAATACTCCATATCTAACACCACGGTGTTATCGGTAAAATTAATTACCATTTCACGTTCAAATCTAATTAAAGATTTAATTATCGCTTTGGAGCAAAACTGGTGATACTCCATTCTCGCTTATTTGCCAAATTTGATAATTTAGATTATCAATTCACGTTTCAATCTAATTTCAGATTCATTAAAACTCCTTTTACTGGGTTAAAGAACTAGTGTCATTTAAAACACAGTTCACGATAAACCCAAATCATATCCTATTTATTATCGGGTTAAAGAACTAGTGTTTTTTAAAACACTGTTCACGATAAACCCACAAATCAATTCTAATTCAGTTCCATTTTATTTATTTAAAAATAAATAGGTTTTAATTTTAGTTCAAAACTAGTTCATTTCGATAAAAATCTATTTTTATCTTTTCAAATATGGAGTTTTTCATCCCAATTTTTCCCAAATCATTTCTTATGATTTTACACAAATTATTACTATTTTTAATAATTTTATCAAGGCCCGTACAGTCGATTTCCATCAACGGCCATCGAACTGCACTTACAGCGACCTTTTCCAAATTTGATTTGGACGTATCTCCAAATCCTACCATTAGATTTCAAATTTCTAATATTCGTTAGAAAGCTCTTTTCGATACGAACCCAACGGTTCCGGTTTTAGGAGAATCTGACGGTCGGATCTCCCGTAATGTCCGTTTGAAATAAATGGTCGAAATTCACGAACTGCCGCGGCGCGGCGCGTTCTATTCAGGCCATTATATTATATATATAATATATATAATATATATTTCGTCGATTCCTATTTAAAATGAATTTTATAAATCATTTTAAATTCGTTTCAAAAACAATTTCAACCTTTATCTCAAATTCAAATCAAAATTGAATTCTCTATTACACATCCTTTTTATTTTCATTTCTATTTGATTTCAATTCAAATCGATTTTTAATTCGATTCGAATTCATTTTCTTTTCAATTCAATTCAATTCGAATTCATTTTCTATTCAATTCGAATTCATTTCGTTTTCTATTCAAATCAAATTAAATTCGTTATATATTCAAATCAAATTCAATTCGTTTATAATCGATATAAATATCGTTCGCGTCAAAATAGCGCATCACTAATCAACACGGCTTTATATATTTCAATAAATTCGTTATTCTATTCAACAAATGAATATTTATTCTATTCAATATGGGAATAAATATTTCGTTCAACACATGACTAATCTCAACGGATGAGTACGGTCAACACATGAACCTTTACTTTATAATGTTCTTTATTTTCTAAATAGGAATGAGGCCCAATTAATTACCATATAAAGTTAATTATATGGATTCCATACAACACATGCATATAATAGCAACGATAAATAATCAACCATCATCCAAAGTGCACTACACTGTATAAGCATCAAATATAGATATCTAACGCTTATAACAGCCTGTCAATCAATCGATCGACATACAACTAATTATTGGGATTAGTGTATGTCATATATTTTCCCAATACCCGTGTGGGGTTTCAAACAATCAAACACAGATTTTATTTGTGCGGTTGGGCGATGTGTAAAATTTATCGACCCAATCAATATCAGTCAAATCAGTGTATATAAACAAATCGGTCGATTTGTTTATAAATATTTATTTATTCACTTTCACGTTAAAAATTATATTTTTTAACGATAAAATATTTTATTTTAACACATGAATTTTTATTCAGTTCATTTACAAAATAAAAATGATATTTTTATTTTTCTAACTTATTTTAGAAAATTTCGGCGGCATAACGGCACGATACTAGAAACGGGACAAGGCCTAGCCTTATCCTCGGTCTAGTGAAGGCCCACGCCATTCACACATCAATCAAATCAATTTCATTTCACCAAACAATTCAATTCAAACCAAATAATCTAACCAACTACACAACCAAACAATTAAACAAACAAGCCATCCATGGTCTGTGGATGACGGGTGTCGGGTGCTACTAAACACCGTCTGCATCCTAGTATATATTTATAACTAGAAAAAGGAAATTTGAGTGAGAAGTTCTCACCGAAAGCTATCCCAACTTCACGACACTTCATTTGTAGGAAATCATCGCCATTCTCGCCTTTTGTCGCTTTCGTTGCCCGTAGCCACTATATATATAAAAATCACATTTTTATTTCGCTATTCAATGCATAAAAATCGATTTTTTACTTCGCTATTCAATATATAAAAATCCTATTTTTACTTCGCTACTATATAGATAAAGATTTCGCCTTTTCACATATAAAGATTTCGCCTTTTCAAATATAAAGATTTCGCCTTTTCAATTTCAAAAATCTAATCTTTTCTATTTTAAAAATCTAATCTTTTCTATTTTAAAAATCTAATCTTTTCTATTTTAAAAAAATCTAATCTTTTCTGTGCTACTCATATAATAAAATCGTATTCCTTTTATTTTCAAAAACCATATCCTTTTATTTTCAAAAACCATATCCTTAGAGTGTTAAAAATCATATTTCTATACGAAGAAAAATCATATTTTTACATGAAGAAAAATCATATTTTTACATGAAGAAAAATCACATTTTTACATAATTTGAAATCACTTCTTACTATGATAAAAAAAATATACCTTTTCTATCTTTAAAAATCAAAGCTTTTCTAGCATAAAAATCCTACCCTTTTCAGAATTAAAATTGAGTAGGAAAATAAATAAAATCAAAAAACTTACAGCTAAAACTAGGGTTCCGATTTTGGGAGCCGAGGGGGTGTCGCGATCGTTGGCGGTGTGCTGGACGACTGGAGGAAGGGGCACGCTTCGACTGCTGGTGGCTGAGAGGGGGTTGCGGTGGAGGATTAAGGGGGGCGTCGCGTCGGTCGAGGCAGAGGGGGTGGGGGGGGGGGGGGGGGGTAGCTCGCGTCGATCGATGAAGACTGGGGGGCGCGATGGGAGGCGGCGCTGCCTCCTGAGGCGCGGCGGCGCTCTGATGGGGGGGGGGAGCGACGGCGCTCTTCCCCACTTTCGTCTTTTTTTTTTTCTGTTTTGTCTGAAATGAACGACAAAGAAAGGGGGGAATATAGAAAATTATATTAATTAATTAATTAATTTCTCCAAAAAGTAACTTTTTCATACGACCTCTAAACGAGGCCCATCGCCTGTCGTCCATAGCTAATTACCCCCATTCCGAACACAATGGGATATGCATCGTAGGCTGATTCTATCGTTTCGATCAGTTTTCGTCAAATTTAACATATAATTCTATATATTGAATTTGAATGCGTATTTCAATTTACTGGGGTCACATGCTAACTCGAAAAATTCCCGAAAAATATTTTCTAGCTTCGTATTGACGATACAGTCCTAACAAAACTAGTTTCGTCGAATTCTGAGACCGTTTGAAAAATAGCCAATTTCCAGTCGATTAAAATCAACTGAAACTGGTCAAACGCGGTTTCTTTAGCCACACTCACATATCGATTCGAAAAATTATGAAATTTGAAACCTAGCAATAATTTGACACCACGGACCCAACAAAAGTGGTTTCGTCGAAATCCGAGGTCGTTTGTAAAATGTCAATTTTCAATGGCCTGAATTCCATAGCGACTATTCAGAATTTTCAACTGGACATATCTTTTGATTCCCGCTATGAAATTTCTATTTTTCAGATTCGTTGGAAAGATATTCTTAAATAGATCCTAATGTTTTTGGTTTCACTAAAATCCGGATTGTTTTGCACCCGGTACATTCAATTGAAGTTTAAAATCAAATTATCGAACTACCGCGCCATTTTCAATTCCTACTTATAAATATATATAATTATTTATATTCTAACGACGCCGTATATAATATATACGTTCGAATTATATTCAAATTAAATTTCTCGTCGATATTATTTAAAATAATTCATTTTAAATATTCAAAATTCGCTAAAATTGCCAAAATAAAAATTTTAAATTGGCCCAGAATTTCCGGGTTATTACAGTTACGGTCGATAACTGCACTTACGACGTCCTTCACCGATATTGTTTGAAACATAACTTGAAAATTATACCCCGAAATTAAAATCTGCTTTCACTCATTTGAAAGCTCATGTCAATATTAATCAAACGCTCTTCGTTTGGTGAAAATCCGATTTAGATTCTAAAAGTTATACGCATTTAAAGTTTATAACTCAAATACACGAATTGCCATTTTATGATAGCTCTATTTTGACGAAATAAAAATTATCCTCTGCCGCGTTCAAAATACCTTTGATAACCATTATATACTTATATAAACCCTCTTATTATTTTGGGTTTAAAATTCAACTTTATTTCTTTTCTTGATAAAACAACAACATAGCTTAGATGATAAAACATGAAAGATGCAACAACAAAAATGTAATAACAAAAAATATTTTTATTAATAAAGTAGCTGCATCACTATCCCTTGTGACTGCCTACGTACCTATATCTAATTGATCAAGCAATAAGACAAAGGATCAAGCCAGCGTAGTTCTTCTTTACACAAAACATTTAAAATCAATGTTTACTTCCAAAATACTCTTTATATCATGTAGAGATTCTCAAAAGTAATCCTAAATTATTTTTCTTTAATATTAAATAAAGTTCTAAATTATTTCTAAACTCAAATAATTTCAAATTAAAATTTGAAATTAACAATCCTGTCCATCGGATCAATTAGGGATAGCCAGGGTGAGCAGGAAACTATATTTTCCAAACCCAGACCTAGACACTATCCTCTCTGTCACCCTAGAGCGTTCCAATTTTTTTATCTTGAAAGACATCTATATGTCTCTTATAGAATTTCCTTTCAAAAGATAAACATCTTTTATTTAAATACTATCATCTTCATTATGCAAAAACTCCTTCATAACCAAATCTCAAACACCTTTATATTACTCTAATGTATGTTTGGAAAGATCTTCAAAGGTTGAACTAAATAGTTAAGTTTAACACCATTCGTTATCTCGTTAAAACAGAAAACACAGCCAATTTATACCTCGTTTAAAGCACTAATCATACCTCGTTTAATCACATATTATTCATGCCTCGATTGAATAGTATTCATATCTCATTTACACATTATTTATACCTTGTTCAAACACTAATCATACCTCAGTTAAACACTAATCATAAATGCTCTCAATCATCAGTCGTATATGTTGGTTGCTTGTCAAAGCATAGATCGCAACCAATATAGTTTGTTAAAATCAAAGGCATCTTTAAATTAAAACATAAGCTTATGAAATAATAATGAATTAGATGATAAATATACCTACACTATTTCTCGCTATCTTCATGCAAGGATCTCATAGAACATCATATTGTACTTACCATCATTCCAAAGTAATCATTTATTTTCCTCGAATCATCGAAATTTGTCGACACGTTTTGACCCGCCTTTGCTTTGATTTAACATCCTCGGTATTATCAATTTGATTACAATACTATAAGGAAACTCAAGTCCAAATTTGAGAGGATTTGGAATAGTTTGCCATGATTTTATACTCAAATCATCTATAACAGTGTTTGTCATGCTATGAAAAGTTCTACTCATTTTAAAATACTTCATAGTCAATTTACAGAAAAGACAGCACTTCCAGAAATGCTATGACAAATTCTGGGTGGTTTATAATCATTTTAGACTAAATTCAGTTACTACAACACTTTTGGCGGCTATAAAAAGGTTCTGGCTTGGTTCCATGCTTGATAATTAGTTCAGAGGTAAGATAGCGTTTTCAAATGCTATAAAAAGTACCAAAACCCATATTTTTCGCCTATTTTTTGGGTAAAAATTTGATGTTCTTTCTCTTTAATAAAAATAGATTTTGACTCTAAATTTTCTATAGTAATATGCTCTCCTCGTCTACTTAATTATCATCAAAAATAAAACCTCAAAATCTTTTATCAATTTAATAGATAAAATCAAACATCATGAGACATTTTTAACATGTCCATATCGAGCTGATTTTTACCTCAACTTGCGTCCAGTTTTTAGGTATCCAAACATCCAAATCAGAAGAAAGTGGACAAGGAAAAGTTGTAGCCCTTTGAATTATCTTTCCAAATTGATAGAGAAATCGAAATTTCATTAAGAATTGCAAAATTTACACCCAAAATACCGAACGTCATTTTCAGGGTTTCAAGTCCAATTATTCATCCATAAGTTTCTCAACTTTTCATCAAAATATGAAATGAACACATGAATTTAAATAATTTTTATCAGCTTTTACTTGTGCCTTGATCTTGTATTTATCTAATAGGCATCTCCCAAACCTCTCTTCTTTTTCTTATCTTGGTTTTATGTTTGTAAATGCATGAAAAAGAATGAATCTTTCCACCCTTTATATAGTAGTTTTCCAGGCTAGTTTGGTAATTTAGTTTTGGACACTTGTACTCCTTATCTTCATGCAAACCATAAGATGATGACACATGCCTACTTATGTGTTTTTAGATGTTTCTACACATGGACACCTAATGAGTGTATGTGTCTTAATCTTATTTATTTACAAGACATGTGTTCTTTCATTTGGTGACGCGTGTCCCTATCATCTTAAGCCATTTTTCATATTCTAGAACATGTACACATATATCATTTGTATGTTACTTCTATGATATGTACATACACGTATATGTGATTTTATAATGTTACTACATGCACACGATATTCCAACAAATTTTAATAAGAAGAACCTCGTTTATCGATAAAACTGTTTTCGGTCACATTATCGATTTTTCTTCGAACTACTTACCTTTGTAAACAGAAACTCAACAATATGTTTTCTCCTTATTAATTATTATTTATAAAGGGATTTAATCAAGGTTGTGATACCATTAAATCCAAGTTTTAAATATTTAAATAACCATGAATATTTGAATATTTACTGCTCGAAGTTTCAGGTAGTTACATTTTTTCCCCCTTAAAAGGAATTTCGTCCCCGAAATTCTATGCTATACTTAATCAAAAGAATGAAAATAGTTCCACACATAAAACTCTAAGTATTTTTTCTTGAAAGGATACTTTTAAAACAATTTCATAAATCGAAATTTTAAAACATACCTGACCCTTTCAACTTGTGACCAACATTCTGTCAAATATGCAAGCTATTATTTGAGCAGGCACGCCGTAGTTTCTTTTTATGCCCAAATTCAGGATTATGTTCTTTGCAATCCACATCGATTCCTAATCTCCATTTCTTCTTTCGTTGTACCCATTGGAATGTACCAAAGATTCATCATGCTTCGGCTCATCCGAGTCGTCATCATCAAGTATGGATGTATTCTCCATATTGCAGTACTTATCAAAATGTACCAGAGAGTAATCTTGAAATCTCATGTAATATCATTAAAACATGATTATATTCATCAAAGTCAATACATCAATTATGTTGGACTCTCCTTGTTGTAGTACCCATCAAAATGTACCAGAGAGTAATATTTTCAAAATAGACTCTAATCAATATTCTTTATATATATATATTATGATTATATTCATCAAAGTGGATCCAATCTACTCAATTTAGGATATTTTATCCTATTGCGGTCGGCATCCCATCATCAAATAGGACGTACTCTACTCAGCTCGATTCCAACATAGAGTAATAGTTGCACTATCCAAGATCTATTGTCCTATGCCGGCATCCCGTCATCAAATAGGTTGTACTCTACTCGATTCAATACCAACGTAGAGTAATAGTGCACTACCCAAGATCTATTGTCTCATACCGCACATCGTCATCGTCGTCATCATCATCCGAAAGTATCCATCATTGATGAAATAATCGATAAAAATCTTTAATAAGTTTAAACAAAGTATTCTCTCAAAGTACTTTTATACTTTGCAATCATTACTCCCATATGGATAACCATTCCTTTTTGGAAAATCCATACTCTCAACTTCAAAAATCATCTTAAGTATAAACCCCCTTCTTCTTCTTTTTTGTCAAACACATAATTCATTTTGCAAAAAAAAATGTTCTAAGATAGTAGACTTTCAAGATTTAAAATGTGTACGATGTAAGTATTCTAGATAATTAATCTAGCTTCCCAATAACTTATGTTAAATCCCATCAAGCAATCAAAAGTTATCACCGAATTGCTGAAAGATCTTTTAGCAGCTAAGCTAACATCATCAGGGCTAAACAACTCTAACATCTGGTTATGTAAAAGAAATTCTCAGCTCGGTTTTGCGTGAGTGCAATGTTTAATTTACTCCTCTTAGTCTTCTTCAATTTTCTTTGCCCAAGCTCATTCAGTTGCTTCCTCGACAGGTTGCGATTCCACATTTGGTTTAAGCCACTCCATTGCATCCATTTCATGCTACTCATGCCTCCCTTTATAAGCCGTTTCATTCCTTCGCTACTTTATAACTTATCATATGCACTTACAACTTCGTTAAACCTCTTTATGTGGTGCTTATCAAATTGAGATAACTTCATTTTAAAATTTCTAAAAATGATTTTCTAGTTTTATATGAAATTTTTCTTAAGCTCTGAAGCCACTTTGTAACGCCCTGGAATTTCTGACCAGTCAAAACTTAAAACTTTCCAATTCAAAAGACTATTACATAATTTTACAAATTATTTCCATATTTTAAAACATTAAGAATGGCTATTTATGGTTACGGTCGATAACTGCACTTACGACGTCCTTCACCGATACCGTTTGAAACATAACTTGAAAATTATACCCCGAAATTAAAATCTGCTTTCACTCATTTGAAAGCTCATGTCAATATTAATCAAACGCTCTTCATTTGGTGAAAATCCGGTTTAGATTCTAAAAGTTATACGCATTTAAAGTTTATAACTCAAATACACGAATTGCCATTTTATGATAGCTCTATTTTGACGAAATAAAAATTATCCTTTGCCGCGTTCAAAATACCTTTGATAACCATTATATACTTAAACCCTCTAATTATTTTGGGTTTAAAATTCAACTTTATTTCTTTTCTTGATAAAACAACAACATAGCTTAAATGATAAAACATGAAAGATGCACCAACACAAATGTAATAACAAAAAATATTTTTATTAATAAAGCAGCTGCATCACTATCCCTTGTGACTGCCTACGTACCTATATCTAATTGAGTAAGCAATTGGACAAAGGATCAAGCCAACGTAGTTCTTCTTTACACAAAACATTTAAAATCAATGTTTACTTCCAAAATACTCTTTATATCATGTAGAGATTCTCAATAGTAATCCTAAATTACTTTTCTTTAATATGAAATAAAGTTCTAAATTATTTCTAAACTCAAATAATTTCCAATTAAAATTTGAAATTAACAATCCCGTCCATCGGATCAGTTAGGGATAGCCTGAGTGAGCAGGAAACTATATTTTCCAAACCAAACCTCGACACTATCCTCTCTGTCACCCTAGAACGTTCCAATCTTTTATTTTGAAAGACATCTATATGTCTCTTATAGAATTTCCTTTCAAATGATAAACATCTTTTATTTAAATACTATCATCTTCATTATGCAAAAACTCCTGCATAATCAATTCTCAAACACCTTTATGTTTCTCCAATGTATGTTTGGAAAGACCTTCAAAGGTTGAACTAAATAGTTAAATTTAACACCATTCGTTATCTCGTTAAAACAGAAAACACAGCCAATTTATTCCTCGTTTAAAGCACTAATCATACCTCGTTTAACCACATATTATTCATGCCTCGATTGAATAGTATTCATACCTCGTTTACACATTATTTATACCTTGTTCAAACACTAATCATACTTCAGTTAAACACTAATCATAAATGTCCTCAATCATCAGTCGTATATGTTGGTTGCTTGTCAAAGCATAGATCACAACCAATATAGTATGTTAAAATCATAAGCATCTTTATATTAAAATATAAGCTTATGAAATAATAATGAATTAGATGATAAATATACTTACACTATTTCTCGCTATCTTCGTGCAAGGATCTCATAGAACATCATATTGTACTTACCATCATTCCAAAGTAATCATTTATTTTCCTCGAATCATCGAAATTTGTCGACACGTTTTGACTCGCCTTTGCTTTGATTTAACATCCTCGGTTTTATCAATTTGATTGCGATACTATAAGGAAACTCATGTCCAAATTTGAGAGGATTTGGAATAGTTTACCATGATTTCATACTCAAATCATCTATAACAGTGTTTGTCATGCTATGAAAAGTTCTACTCATTTTAAAATACTTCATAGTCAATTTAGAGAAAAGACAGCACTTCCAGAAACGCTATGACAAGTTCTGGGTGGTTTATAATCATTTTAGACTAAAATCAGCTACTACAACACTTTCTGTCGCTATGAAAAGGTTCTGGCTTGGTTCCATGCTTGATAATTAGTTCAGAGATAAGATAGCGTTTTCAAATGCTATAAAAAGTACCAAAACTCATATTTTTTGCCTATTTTTGGGTAAAATATTTGATGTTGTTTCCCTTTGATAAAAGTAGATTTTGACTCTAAATTTTCTACAGTAATAAGCTCTCTTCGTCTATTTAATTATCATCGAAAATAAAACCTCAAAATCTTTTATCAATTTAATAGATAAAATCAAACATCATGAGACATTTTTAACACGTCCATATCGAGCTGATTTTTACCTCACATTGCATCTAGTTTTAAGGTATGCAAACGTCCAAATCAGAAGAAAGTGGACAAGGACAAAGTCGTAGACCTTTGAATTTGCTTTCCAAATTGATAGAGAAAACGAAATTTCATTAATAATTGCAAAAGTTACGCCCAAAATACCGAACATCATTTTCAGGGTTTCAAGTCCAATTATTCATCCATAAGTTTCTCAAATTTTCATCAAAATATGAATTGAACATATGAATTTAAATAATTTTTCTCACCTTTAACTTGTGCCTTGATCTTGTATTTATCCTCTAGGCATCTCCCAAACCTCTCTTCTTTTTCTTATCTTGGTTTTATGTTTGTGAATGCATGAAAAAGAATGAATCTTTCCACCCTTTATATAGTAGTTTTCAAAGCTAGTTTGGTAATTTAGGTTTGGGCACTTGTGCTCCTTATCTTCATGCAAACCATAAGATGATGACACATGCCTACTTATGTGTATTTAGATGTTTCTACACATGGACACCTAATAAGTGTGTCTTAATCTTATTTATTTACAAGACATGTGTTCCTTTCATTTGGTGACACGTGTCCCTATCATCTTAAGCCATTTTTATATTCTAGAACATGTACACATATATCATTTGTATGTTACTTCTATGATATGTACATCCACATATATGTGATCTTCTACTGTTACTACATGCACACAATATTCCAACAAATTTTAATAAGCAAAACCTCGTTTATCGATAAAACTGTTTTCGGTCACATTATCGATTTTTCTTCGAACTACTTATCTTTGTAAACAAAAAATCAACAATATGTTTTCTCCTTATTAATTATTATTTATAAAGGGATTTAATCAAGGTTGTGATACCATTGAATCCAAGTTTTAAATATTTAAACAACCATCAATATTTGAATATTTACTGCTCGAAGTTTCAGGTTGTTACAGATTTGGAGTTCCGATGGTTTAATAAGTTATTTTTGGGTCAAAATAAGTAAATAATATAAAATACACTGTATAAATACGGTGGAAAATGCGCTAAAACCTAATTCATTCTCATCGCATTAGCCACCGCCTTATTCATGAATGGTCGTAACGCTTCTCTCTTCCCACTAAAATCTCTTTCAATCAACGCAATAAAATCAGACAACCCCAAAGACAAAATCGAAGAGGGTAACGAGTTCTACAAAGTGAACTGGTGTGATTTAATTTAATCAACTATGAAGACCAAAATTTGATCGTGAAGAGGGGAAGTTCGAGCGCGGAAATCATGGTAGAGGGGAAATCGAGTTTCCTGGTTTTCAGCACGTGGGGGAAGGCGGCTATGGCCGACGAGGTGGAAGTGTGCGAGTTGAACCCTAGGAGGACGGATTTTAGGTTTCTGAAAGTAAACGTGGACCTGGAGTATGAAGAAGACAACAAAGAAATGGTTAAGGAAAATTTATAATTAAATTAATTATTAAATTATATAGTTAAAGTATTCGATATTTAAAATGCCATAACCCATTCAATTCTAAACAGAATTTGACGAAACTGAGCTCTTTGTAACCGTGAAGACAAGATCTACACAATGGAACCAATTCGGACTGATTTCGAGTTAGCGGTGATTTTTGGTTAAATTAAACACACTGTCTAATTTAATCAGGACAATAGTTATTTAACGATTACAGAACAGATCAAGGTGAGAATTCTATTTATTTATTTATTTTAATTAAAAATAATTAATTATGATTGTGATTTTTCTTCCAATCCGCTGTTAAATTCTAATTTATTGTCATAAGTGATTTGATATGGAATTGTCATTGTTATGTAGATCTATTGATTTGATGATTGTTGTGGTGAAAATAAATATATCATGTTTGTTATAACAAAATTGTTGAAAATAAATATATCATGTTTGTTATAATAAAATTGTTGAAAACAAATAGATCATGTTCGTTATAACAAAATTGTTGAAAACAAATATATCATTTTTGTTATAATAAAATAGTTGAAAACAAATATATCATTTCTGTTGTGACAAAAGGGTTAAAAAAAAAAATCAATTTTTTTGAATGTAATGGTTGAAACAAAAATATCAATTTTGTTGAAACCAAATGGTTGGGATAAAAAGGACATTTTGTTGTAAGAGATAGTGAAACAAAAATATCATTTTTTGTTGAATAAAATAGTGAAACAAAAACATCAATTTTTTTTAAATAAAATTGCTGAGACAAAATTTACATTTTTGTCAAAATAACCAGTTTGACACTTTTGTAAAATTATAAAAGTTAAAACCAATTTGTCAAAGAGCATTTCCATTTAAAGGACAAAACTTGCAAAAAAATTAGTCAAGAGGATGGAAAGTTTCAAAATTAGGCATAAGTCCACATTCGCACTAAACACGGAATTCAGGGGGCCCACGATCCTTTTTTCACTTGCACTAGTATTTGTCCTTCACACTAATTTCTAAACTTTTCATTTTTTTCACCAAAAAATTTCTTAAGTTTGGACTTCTCACTATTTTCCACTTTGTCAAATTATAAAAGTTCAAACCAATTTGTCACTTATGTCAAATTATAAAAAGTTGAAACCAATTTGTCACTTTTATCAAATTATAAAAGTTGAAACCAATTTGTCACTTTTACCAAATTATAAAAGTTGACACCAATTTGTCACTTTTATCAAATTATGAAAGTTGAAACCAATTTGTCACTTTTATCAAATTATAAAAATTGAAACCAATTTGTCACTTTTGTCAAATTATAAAAGTTGAAACCAATTTGTCACTTTTACCAAATTATAAAAGTTGAAACCAATTTGTCACTTTTGTCCAATTATAAAAGTTGAAACCAATTTGTCACTTTTGTCAAATTATAAAAGTTGAAACCAATTTGTCACTTTTGTCAAATTATAATAGTTGAAACCAAATTTGTCACTTTTGTCAAAATGTAACAGTTGAAACAAAATTGGCATTTTTGTCAAAATATAATGGTTAGAACCAAAATTACATTTTTGTTAATTAGAATTAAGACAGAACAAAAATTACATTTTTGTCAAATAGATTTGTGTTAAAACAATAATATCATTTTTGTTAAATAGAAATTGTAAACAAATAAAATTATCATTTTTATTTGTTAAGTTGGAATAAAAATTGTAAACAAATAAAATTATCATTTTTATTTGTTATGTTGAATAGAAAATGTATACAAATAAATCATTCTTTTATTTGTCACTAGAATACATAAAAAAAAGTATACAAATAAATTATTCTTTTATTTGTCATTAGAATACAAACGTATGCAAATAATTATGTCATTTAGTTAGAAAACATATTTTGTAAATAAATATGTCGTTTAGATAAGAATATGTTTTTGTTAATAAAAATATCATTTAGTTAGAATATGTTTTTGTCTAAATAGAAATTGTCATTGTTATTGAATTAGAATTGTCAAAATTGGAATTGTCATTTTTATTGAATTAGGATTGTCAAAATAGATTAGTTGAAACAAAATATAAATTTTTGTCAAAATAGATTAATTGAAACCAAATATGCATTTTTGATCAAAATAGATTAGTTGAACCAAAATATTCATTTTTGTCAGGATATAATAGTGGAAACAAAATTTTACATTTTGTCAAAATATGATGGTTGAACACAAAAATTACATTTTTGTTAAATAGGTTTGAGGTAAAACAAAAGTAACATTTTTGTTAAATAGGTTTGTGTTTGGGCAAAAATATTATTTTTTGTTGAAATAGAATTGTCAACAAAAATGAAAGACCATTTTTATTCAATTTGTTAAACTAGAATTGTTATAAAATGGAATTATCACTTTTTATTCATTTTGTTAAACTAGAATTGTTAACAAAATGAAATTATCACTTTTAATCATTTTATTAAACTAGAATTGTCAACATAAAAGCAATCATCACTTATACTCATTTTGTTAAACTAGAATTGTTAACAAAATGAAATTATCGCTTTTAATCATTTTACTGAAATAGAATTGTCAACAAAATGAATGAATCACTTTTTAATCATTTTGTTGAAATAGAATTGTCAACAAAAATGAATGTATCATTTTTATGCATTTTGTTGAAATAGAATTTGTATGTAAGTTAAAGAATCATTTTTATTGTCAAAACATACATTAGGATTTGTATGTAAGTTAAAGAATTATCTGTAACATCAAATTATACAATAGAATTTGTATGTAAATTAAAGTGACATTTTTTTTTGTTAAATTGCATGTAAATAATGAAAATAAAAATTATCTTTTTATTTGTCATTAGCAAAGATGTCATGTGAATAAAATACATACTTGTTTGCCATTAGAAATACGTAGAAATGAATGCAAATAAAATACACATTTATTTGACATTATGAACATATAGATATGATATGCCAATAAAACATTCTTTTACGTGGCGTGTTAAACATGTTAGTGGAATCGTCGAATGATTTATATTCATATATAATTTTATACATATATATATATATATATATATATATATATATATAAATTAAAATTAAATGAACCGCGCACGGTAGTTCGCGTTTCGGAATTGTAACTTTAAACGATTATACCAAAAGATCCGACCGTCGGATTTTCTCAAAACTGGAACCGTTAGGTCCGCTTTGGGAAGATCTTTCCAAGATACAAATTTTATTAAAATACAACGGTTAGATTTCGAGAAATGTGTAAATCAAATTTGGGTAAAAGCAGCGCCAAGGCCGCCTATTGACCCAAAGCGTCATTAAATTAAATTGGACTATTTTTACATAAATAAAAATAGCGATAAATCGTTATAAAACAATATTAACGATATGAAATGATTTTAAATTATAATTATCCGAGAATTATTTGAAAAGACCAAGTTTAATCTCATTTCAAATAATTATACGACGATTTAAAGTCGAAGACATTGAAGGCGGTAGTTGAAGACTGGTGATCTTCACATCGAATGGATGACTACTGATGCCCTGGACTGATTTGCTCCCAGGAAAGGGTTATAGTGGTAGTTTTCTGGACATACTTGTTGATTGTCTGGATAAGCAGCACATCTCTTCTGTATTGGACATACGAGACAACGAATAAGGTGTCTCCGGTTTCGTTCAGACCTAGAACGGACTTGTAAATGGATGTGTGTCTGACATTGGATATCATTCTATGTAAATTAATTTCTTCTCAATATATATCTGTTTGGTGGCAGAGAATTTATTCTCTTGCTGAGCACCCTTCTCTAAGATGCAAGAGCTCAAAGGTTATATATTGGTAGTTATCGATTGCATGCCGTGAATTGTCAATGCGGCATGCCAAGATACAAATGATTGAGGCTTTTGTTGAAAAGCAGGGCCTTGTGGTTGATGATCAAAGCACGGCCTGTTTAGGCGTAACTTTGTGTATAACGTTATTTCGCGAGCCTCACACCCCGGTATGAGTCAAAAACGGGACAAGGGAAAGCAGGGAGTGCACACATTTCTTTCTAGCCAGAAGTGGTATCAGGGTTTTGCAAGACCTGACATTTTACTTATGTGGATGATGGATTACAAGGCCTCGGTTATATTGGTCGATAGTGACCAATTTATAGGTTCAATAGGACCGGAGAGCGTGTGTTCAGGCATAACTAATCCACTAAAATATTTGTGGACCGGCCCTGTAGGATCCAAGGGTTCGCCAGCGTCCGAATCCTGAGACATTTGCTAGAGTGTCTCGAATCGGTAAGGAGATCGTCCCTAGCCTTGACTCATGATAGAAATCCAACTTCCAATACGACACCATGCGGTTTTGATTGTAAAACTAGTATGGTGACATAGTATATGGTACCTATGCCTTTTATGATTGATACATTATGATTGAAATGTTTTTGAAACATATATACACTAATAATAATAATATCAAATCTGTTTTATCATATCAAGAATTTTTGACCATTGTAAGGTAAAACTCTACCCTCCAGTTTGCGTTCTATTGTGTGATTGGATTTGAGTCTTATAATGGTTTCATTTTTCTAAAAAGCATTGCGTTGTTTAACGATTTACTTTATTTCATGCACTGGCAATCCAATGGAGTAAACCTATTCCGCGTTAGCGGCGTGGTCCTGTGATTAGCCTTATTATTAGATAAGCTAAGTAAGATTTCTCATACCAGTCCCACGACTGACTCATAGTTTGTTTCACTTTGCAAACTCGGGTGCCCTCTTTCCACACGGGCAGTCGAGTAGCTTATTTGCAGATATCATGAGTATGATTCTGGATCGAAGTTTATAGTTGTGTTCAGAGCATTGATAGTCTTCTGCTGTGTTAGTTTATATTTTCACTGTGCAATGTATTAAATTTATTGTAAATTATCTTACGCTGTATTTTATCGATGTACTCTGATATATTATGTACTCTGATGTAACATTATTATGATGTAATAAAAGTCTTCTGTTATTTGTTCTGGTGTGTTGTATACCCAAAGTTAGTGCATTCGAGGATTTCCAACTTTTGGATTAGGCCTGTGTGGTTTATGGACGATTCAAGGGCGGGGATTTTCGGGTCATTACAGCTTGTATCAGAGCTCTGGTTAGCTCAAATCTTTGGGGTACAACTCGTTAGAACTGAACAAAAGACTCATCAGAGGTAGGATTAGAAATATCATATAAAAGAATACTCATTAGAGATAGGATCAGTAGTATCTTAGAATGAGAAAACTCGTTAGAGATGGGGTTAGTAATGCCCTAGAATAAGTAGAGAGTGACAAGTTTATAATTAACGTATATGTGATTATATATATAATCCGATCTTAGAAAATATGATTTTTGAATATATAAAAGTTACATATATTTGAAATTTAATCAACAAATAAAATTATTGAAATCAATAAAAGAATGAAAGTTGAGTTGGTTAATTAAACAACCTTCAGCTCCATTCCTTTTCGAGGACGAAAATATTTTAAGTGAGGGGGATCGTAACAACCCTGAATTTTGGAACCAATTTAACATTTTTATTTTAGAAATTTTAATGGATTTTAAATATTTCAAATAATTTAATTTGAATAGTAACGATTAAAAATCCATTTAAATTGAAGTTAGAACAAATGTATTTATTTTAATTTTAAAAGGAGTTTAAAATAGCGCGACAGTTTGAAAATTTGATTTTGAACTTTGACTGAATGTACATGATTCAAAATAAATCGGATTTTAGTAAAACCAGAAATGTTTAAATCATTTAAAAATATCTTTCCAACAAATCCGAAAAATAAAATTTCATAGTGTGAATCAAAAGTTATGGCCAGTTGAATATTCATAATAGTCGTTATGGAATATATATATTTTTTAATATTATATATAGCCATTTTGCAAACGACCTCCGTTTTCGATGAAACTACTTTGGTTGGATCCGGAATGTCAAATTATTGCAAGATTCCAATTTTCATAATTTTTGGAATTAATATGTGAGCGTGGCAAAAGAAAACATGTTTTGTCAATTTCAGTCAAATTGGATCGACCGGAAAATGGCCATTTTTTAAACGGTCTCCAAATTCGATGAAATTATTTTGTTAGGACCGTATCGAGCTAGATTTATTTTTTGACAATTTTTGGAGTCAGTATGTGGCCTCAGTAAATTTAAAAATATACGATCAAATTAAATAATTAAATAATTTATATTTTAATTTTGATAAGAACAGATCGAAACAATCGAATTGGCTTACAAAACGTATTCCATTGTGTCCGGAATGGGGGTATTAGCTAGGAACGGCAGTTGTTGGGTTGGATTTGAAGTTCAGATGGTTTAACAAGTTATTTTTGAATAAAAATAAATAAATAATATAAAATGCACTGTATAAATACGGGGAAAATACGCTAAACCCTAATTCATTCTCATCGCATTCGTCGCCGCCTTATTCATGGATGGCCGAAATGCTTCTGTCTCCCCTCTCAAATCTCTTTAATCAGCGCAATAAAATCAGACAACCCCAAAGACAAAATCGAAGAGGGTAACGAGTTCTACAAAGTGAACGGGTGTGATTTAATTAAATCAACTATAGAGACCGAAATCCAATAGTTAAGTGGGGAAGTTCGAGCGCGGAAATCATGGCAGAGGGGAAATCGAGTTTCCTGGTTTTCAACGCATGAGGGAAGGCGGCTATGGCCGACGAGGTGGAAGTGTCGGATCTTGTTCCGGGCGACGGTGGAAGAGTGCGAGTTGAACCCTAGGAGGACGGATTTTAGGTTTCTGAAAGTAAACGTGGACCTGGAGTATGAAGAAGACAACAAAGAAATGGTTAAGGAAAATTTATAATTAAATTAATTTAAATTATATAATTAATGTATTCGATATTTAAAATTCCATAACTCGTTCAATTCCAAACAGAATTTGACGAAACTGAGCTCTTTGTAATCGTGAAGACAAGATCTACACAATGGAACCAATTTGGACTGATTTCGAGTTAGTAGTGATTTTTTGTTAAATTAAACACACTGTCTAATTTAATCAGGACAATCGTTATTTAATGATTACAGAATCGATGAAGGTGAGAATTCTATTTATTTATTTATTTTAATTAAAAATAATTAATTATGATTGTGATTTTTCTTCCGATCCACTATTAAGTTCTAATTGATTGTCATACGTGATTTGATCTGGAATTGTCATTGTTATGTAGATCTATTGGTTTGATGATTGTTGTGGTGAAAACAAATATATCATGTTTGTTATAACAAAATTGTTGAAAACAAATATATCATGTTTGTTATTATAAAATTGTTGAAAATATATCATGTTTGTTATAACAAAATTGTTGAAAACAAATATATCATTTTTGTTACAATAAAATAGTTGAAAACAAATATATCATTTTTGTTGTAACAAAAGGGTTGAAAAAGAAACATATCATTTTTTGTTGAATGTAATGGTTGAAACAAAAATGTCAATTTTGTTGAAACCAAATAGTTGGGATAAAAAGGACATATTGTTGTAAGAGATAGTGAAACAAAAAATATCATTTTTTGCTGAATAAAATAGTGAAACAAAATCATCAATTTTTGTTGAATAAAATTGCTGAGACAAAATTTACATTTTTGTCAAAATAACCAATTTGTCACTTTTGTAAAATTATAAAAGTTGAAACCAATTTGTCACTTTTGTAAAATTATAAAACTTGAAACCAATTTGTCACTTTTATCAAGTTATAAAAGTTGAAACCAATTTGTCACTTTTATCAAATTATAAAAGCTGAAACCAATTTGTCACTTTTATCAAATTATAAAAATTGAAACCAATTTGTAACTTTTGTCAAATTATAAATTTTGTCAAATAATAAAAGTTGAAACCAATTTGTCACTTTTATCAAATTATAAAAGTTGAAACCAATTTGTAACTTTTGTCAAATTATAAAAGTTGAAACCAATTTGTCACTTTTATCAAATTATAAAAGTTGAAATCAATTTGTCACTTTTATCAAATTATAAAAGTTGAAAGCAATTTGTCACTTTTGTCAAATTATAAAAATTGAAACCAATTTGTCACTTTTATCAAATTATAAAAGTTGAAACCAATTTGTCACTATTATCAAATTATAAAAGTTGAAACCAGTTTGTCACTTTTGTCAAATTATAAAAGTTGAAACCAATTTGTCACTTTTGTCAAATTATAAAAGTTGAAATCAATTTGTCACTTTTGTCAAATTATAATAGTTGAAACCAAATTTGTCACTTTTGTCAAAATGTAACAGTTGAAACAAAATTGGCATTTTTGTCAAAATATAATGGTTAGAACAAAAATTACATTTTTGTTAATTAGAATTGAGATAGAACAAAAATTGCATTTTTGTCAAATAGATTCGTGTTAAAACATTAATATTATTTTTGTTAAATAGAAATTGTAAACAAATAAAATTATCATTTTTATTTGTTAAGTTGAAATAGAAATTGTAAACAAATAAAATTATCATTTTTATTTGTTGTGTTGAATAGAAAATGTATACAAATAAATCATTCTTTTACTTGTCATTAGAATACATAGAAAAATGTATACAAATAAATTATTCTTTTATTTGTCATTAGAATACAAATGTATGTAAATAAATATGTCATTTAGTTAGAAAACATATTTTGTAAATAAATATGTCATTTAGATAAGAATATGTTTTTGTTAATAAAAAGATCATTTAGTTAGAATAAGTTTTATTCTAAATAAAAATTGTCATTGTTATTGAATTAGAATTGTCAAAATAGAAATTGTCATTCTTATTGAATTAGGATTATCAAAATAGATTAGTTGAAACAAAAAATACATTTTTATCAAAATATACATTTTTGTCAAAAAAGATTAGTTGAAACCAAATATGCATTTTTGGTCAAAATAGATTAGTTGAACCAAAATATTCATTTTTATCAAAATAAAATAGTGGAAACAAAATTTTACATTTTGTCAAAATATGATGGTTGAAAACAAAAATTACATTTTTGTTAAATAGGTTTGAGGTAAAACAAAAGTAACATTTCTGTTAAATAGGTTTGTGTTTGGGCAAAAATATTAATTTTTGTTGAAATAGAATTGTCAACAAAAATGAAAAGATCATTTTTATTCAATTTGTTAAACTAAAATTGTTACAAAATGGAATTATCACTTTTTATTCATATTGTTAAACTAGAATTGTCAACAAAATGAAATTATCACTTTTAATCATTTTGTTAAACTAGAATTGTCAACATAAAAGCAATCATCACTTATACTCATTTTGTTAAACTAGAATTGTTAACAAAATGAAATTATCGTTTTTAATCATTTTATTGAAATAGAATTGTCAACAAAAATGAATATAACATTTTAATCATTTTGTTGAAAAATAATTGTCAACAAAATGAATGAATCACTTTTTAATCATTTTGTTGAAATAGAATTGTCAACAAAAATGAATGTATCATTTTTTATGCATTTTGTTGAAATAGAATTTGTATGCAAGTTAAAGAATCATTTTTATTGTCAAAACATACATTAGGATTTGTATGTAAGTTAAAGAATTATTTGTATCGTCAAATTTTACAATAGAATTTGTATGTAAATTAAAATGACTTTTTTTTTTAAATTGCAAACAAATAATGAAAATAAAAATTATCTTTTTATTTGTCATTAGCAAAGATGTCATGTGAATAAAATACATTATTGTTTGCCGTTAGAAATACGTAGAAACGAATGCAAATAAAATACACATTTATTTGACATTATGAACATGTAGATATGATATACCAATAAAACATTCTTTTATTTGGCAAGTTAAACACGTTATTGGAATCGTCGAATGATTTATATTTATATATAATCATATATATATATAAATATAAATTAAATGAATCGCACGTGGTAGTACGTGTTTCGGAATCGTAACTTTAAACGATTATACCGAAAGATCCGACCGTCGGATTTTCCCAAAAAAAGAACCGTTAGGTCTGTTTTGGGAAGAACTTTCCAATGATATAAATTTCGTTAAAATCCAACAGTTAGATTTCGAGAAATGTGTAAATCAACTTTGGGAAAAAACAACGCCAGGGCCGTCCATTGACCCAAAGCGTCGTTACATTAAATTGAGCTATTTTTATATAAATAAAAATAGTGATAAATCGTTATAAAACAATATTAATGATATGAAATGATTTTAAATTTTAATTATCTGAGAATTATTTGAAAATACCGAGTTCAATCTCATTTCAAATAATTATACGACGATTTAGAGTCGAAGGCCTTGAAGATGATGATTGTAACGATTCAGATTTTGCCCAAACCTAATCGATCGCTAAATCGATCAAGACCATTCAAAACCCGAATACGCTAACTCTGGGAATATAACACATTAGAACAAATAACAGAAGACTTTTATAAACATCATAATAATGTTACTTCAGAGTACAGAATATATCAAAGTACATTGAAAATAATACAGCGGAAGATAATTTGCCATAGAATTAATACAAAGCAGCGGAAATAAATAAACTGATACAGTGGAAGTCTATCAATACTCTGGACACAGCTTTAAGCTTCGATCCAGAATCCTGCTCAATATATCTGCAAAATAAGCTACTCGACTGCCCGTGTGGAAAAGAGGGCACCTGAGTTTGCAAAGTGAAACAAACTACGGGTCAGTCATGGGACTGGTATGAGAAATCTTACCTAACCTATTTAATAATAAGTTCAATCACAGGACCACGCCGCTAACACATAACGGGTTTACTCCATTGGATTGCCAGTTCATGAAAATAAAGCAAATCATTAAACCACGTAATGCTTTTTAGAAAAATGAAATCATTATAAGACTCAAGTCCCATCACATAATGCAACGCAAACCGGAGGATAGAGTTTTACCTTATAATGGTTAAAAAATGCTTGATACGATAAAACGGATTTGATATTATTATTAGTGCATATTTGTTTCAAAAACCTTTCAATCATAATATATCAATCATAGACGACATAGCTACCGTATACTATGTCGCCGTATATAGGTTTACAATCAAAACCGCATGGGTCGTATTGGAAGTTGGATTTCCATCATGAACCAAGGCAAGGGATCGTCCTTACCGAATTTGAGACTCTCTAGCCCGAGCCTCAGGACTCAGTCGCAACTGCACCCAGAGCGCCAGGGCCGGTCCACAAATATGTTAGTGGATTAGTAATGCATGAACAATACGTTTCCCTGCCTTATGGGGCATAAAATAGAGCCACTAAGGACTCAAATACTGAGGCGCCTCGCAACCCATCATCCACATAAGTAAAAATGTCGGGCCTTGTAAAAACTCTAACACCACTTCTAGCTAGAAAGAAACGCATGTCCTCCTTGGGGTCCTTCTCCCGTTTCTGGTTCATACCGGGGTGTGAGGCTCACGAAGTAACGCTATGCACAAAGCTATGCTAATTAAGCTGTGCTTTGATCATCAACTACAAGACTCTGCTTTTCAACAAAAGCCTTGATCATTTGCATCTTAGCATGCCACATTGTCAATCCATACCAGACCATTGATGTCTACCAATATATAACATCTGAGCTCGTACGTTTCAAAGAAGGGTGTTATGCAAGAGAATAAATTCTCCGCTACCAAACAGATATATACTTAGCAGAGATCAACGAACACAGCAAAAAGGAATACAACGTCAGACATACCATCCATTTACAAGTCTGTTCTGGGTCTGAATGAAACCAGAGACACCTTATTCCTCGTCCCATAGGTCCAATACAGGAGAGAGGATCTCGCATATCCGGACAATCAACAAGTACGTCCGGACAACTACCACTTTAACCCTTTCCTGGGAGCAAATTAGTCCAGGGCATCAGTAGTCATCCATTCGATGTGAATATCGCCGGTCTTTAACCACCGTCTCCATCTTCGACTCTTAATCGTCGTAGAAATTATTCGGAATGGGTTAAACCCGGTATTTCCGAATAACTCGCGTATTATATAATCAAAAATCAAGGGCTATGGAAACACATCAAACGCCTCATTCCAATTCAGAAATGTAATTTTTATTTAATTCCAAAAATATTAATTAATTGGAAAACTTCATTAAATCTTAATATAGAGATTTATTCTAGTTAATAACTAGTTCATTTCAATAAAAATATATATTTATCTTTTCAAAACTGTAATTTTTCATCTAGAATCTTTCTAAATCATTTATTATGAATTTATATTTTTTTCATATTTTTAATAATTTTATTAAGGCCTTTACAGTCGATTTCCATTAACGGTCATTGAACTGCACTTATAACGACCTTTTCTAAAATTGATTTGGACATAACTCCAAATCTAACTGTCAGATTTCAAAACCCTTATATTTATTGGAAAGCTCTTTTCGATACAAATCCAACAGTTCCGATTTTAGGAGAATCCGATGGTCGGATCTCCCATTACATCAATTTGAAGTTAATGGTCGAAATTCGCGAACAGTCGTTGTGCGGCACGTTCTATTCAGGCCATTATATATATAATATATATATTATATATATCCCATCGATTTACAATTAAAACGTATTTTATAAAATATTTATAAATTTGTTTTAACATGATTTTAGCTTCATTTTCAATTTTAATTAAAAATTGAATATTCTATATTTTTATCATATTAAAATAATAATATTTTCAAAATATTAAATTTTAAAATCACTTCTTTTCGATATTCATTATAAAATGAATAAAATCGATCGATAAACCCGTTTGGGATAAAAATGACGTTTGCTACTAAATTCGGTTTCATATTTTTCTTCTTCACTGAATATTATTTTAAAATATTTATTATTTTAAAAATATTCTTTATTTTAAAAGATTCTTTATTTTTTGAATATTCTTTATATAAAAGATATTTTGAATCGGGATGCGACTCAAGAAATTACCATATAATTTCAATTATATGGATTTCATACATTGCATGCATATGATAATAATGACAAATAATCATTAAATAATTCATTTACATCCAGAGTAAAATTTACAACTGTGTGAGCATTAAAATAAATAAATAATGCACATCACAGACTGTCAATCCATCGATTGACATACAACTACATATTGGGACTAGTGCATGACAGTTATCATCTCAATACTCGTGTGGGGTTTTCAAACAACAACAACAATTTATTAAACTAAATCATTGGTTAATGGATTTAACCAATTTTAATTCAGTTTGAATTATTTCTAATACAGCTAACATAATAATGATAATGTTTTTATCTAGCGAATTTTGTAAAATTGCTAACATAATAATGGTAAAATTTTAATTTAGCAAATTATGTATTTCCAACTAATGATCATTTCAATCATTTCTATATGTACTATAAAAATGTAAATTTTATCATTTACATATTTTATTTGAACATGACATTTTCTAATAAAATAACATTTTTATTTCACATGTCATGATTCTAAATAAATGACATTTTATTTCACATAACATTTTCCAAATAAAAGGACATTTCTATTCTAACATGACATTTCAAATAAAATGATATTTCTATTCTAACATGACATTTCTAATAAAATGATATTCTTATCTAACATTACAGTTTATAATAAAAATGATATTTTTCATCTAACATAACATTTTGCAACAAAAATGATGTTTTCATTCTAACTTCACATTTTATACCAAAATGATATTTTTATTCTAACTTCACATTTTATACCAAAATGGTATTTTTATTCTAACTTCACATTTTATACCAAAATGGTATTTTTATTCTAACTTCACATTTTATACCAAAATGGTATTTTTATTCTAACTTCACATTTTATACCAAAATGGTATTTTTATTTTAATGTAACCTACCTAACAAAGATGATATTTTTATTCTAAATAAACATTCCTAACTAAAATGACATTTTTATTCTAAATAAACATTCCTAACTAAATTGACATTTTATTCTAAATAAACTTTAACGACCCGGATTTTTCGGCTATTTGAATTTGAATATTTAAATTTGTTTTAAATATTATATTTGAATTATTTATGGAATTCAATATCGAAATCGTTAATTAAATGACAACTGAGCGTTTATATTTATATTTATATTTATATTATATAACAAACTCGAAACTGCGCGGTAGTTCGTAAAATTAAATTTCAACTTCAATTGATTATACCGTACCCGTTTAAAGTCGGATTTCGATGAGACAAGAGAAGTATGAACCTATTTGATAATAATTTTCTAATGGAAAAGAAAAATCTAGTTTTCGTATTATAGATATTGTTTGATGTCCAAATCAAAATTTCAAGTAGTCGCTGTAGAATCGTTTATTAGCCATAACGGTTTATTAAGTATAATTAAATATTGAATTCGAATTCGGACAAGCTCTTGGAGGCATAGTAATAATTTAATTTTTAGAATTTTACTATAATTTTTATTTTTTGAAAATAAGCTACTTTTTTTATTGGATTATTTCGCACCCTATATCGACATTTTGGGATTTCATAATATAAGTCAACATACCGATATTATTATATATTCGTGATCGTAACACACTGCTGGGTATGACAGTATATTTATTTATGTCGATAGAGAATCATAGGTGAATGGAGTGTCATATTGCAAGGTACGGTTAACTGTATAACTAAATATCTAACAAAATGTTTTCCGTCGTATTCAAGTGGAAAAATCAATCTCTCTCAACCACACAAAGTGTAAATAAACAAGTGAAATGCAACTGGACATAATTAAGTGGTAAAGTACTGCTTGACCACGATCTAAACAAAATAAGCTGGTACACTTTGGAGTTTTGGTATTTCCATTTTTCTTTCGAACGCATGCATGTGGGATTAATTGAAGTGTTGTCACTATCACCATCTATTTAGCTTCTCCACATGCCTAAGCAAGGTAGCCTACCTAAATGTATCCCCCTAAAATTTGTAGCCCATTTTCATTTTTCCACCTTCCCCAGTTATTCACAGCATGCCATCATATCTCAGATCTTTGGAAATATATATATAAATACATAACCTAGCCTTACGTTGTGTAAACAAACCAATGTAAACTCTATACTGTAACCTCAATAAGATCAAACAACTTAACAATAAAACCTTCCCTGTTTACTTTATCATTTTGCTTGCGTCCCTCGCATTTTATTTTATCTTTACTTGCCGACCAATCTACTCCTCTACCGTGACAACCAAGTAATATTTCGAAACTCACCCTACTCTATGTTTCTCTGAAGACCTACAAATAAATATATGTACACTTTTTAAACGTGTTGTCCTATACAATACAACTACCACCCTAAGATTAAAATATTTTACTCAAACCTGGGGAACCCAAATCATGCCGACCACGTTTTACAAATGAAAGCGACATCTCGTACCACACACACCATGGTGGCCAAGGAGTTTACTCCTATAAATACAAGGCAGTTCATACGGTTGGCTTCAGCAAGTAAACAAATAACTTCATTGTTATTTTTAAATCTTATTTCATTTTTATAAATCATAAAACTAAAAAGGGCTTTCGATACAATGGTTCATGGGAGTTGCGTTGGAATTAAGGTGTGAGCTGTAGAGCGTGGAGACAGTGGTGACAGCAAAGTGGATATTGTTTTTTTTGGTGGCGCGGTGGATGTGTGACGGTGGTGAGAAGTAATACGGTGACATTAAATTGTTTGGATGGAGTTGTTGGCACGAGAAATGAGTTGAGTTGAAGGGGCGTTCGGAGATGGGGTTCAGTGGCGAACGCTGGCGATGGTCAGCGCAGCGGAAGCGAGGTAGATTAAACGTGAAGGGAGGTTGGATGTTGAAAGCTTGAACATGCGGGCATGGCTGGTGAAGAGAGGAAGGACGGTTACTGTTTGGGTGTAAATTCGGTGTTGTCTACCAGTAGCAGCGTGGTCCATGCAAGAAGAAGAAAGGGTGACTATGCTGTTTAATTTAAGGTGGTGATATGTTTAAATGGTGGAGTGACATTGGAAGACAGTAGGCGCGTGTATTCATCACGGCCGTGGAGTTTGAAAACGTCAGGCTAGAAGAAGAAGAGGATCCACAGTTGTTGTTAGATGCTCCAGAAAATTTTAAGAACGAGAGAAGAAGAAAGGGTGCGGCTTTGATGCGTTGTGCAAGGTGACAGATTGAAGCACCAAGATGGCAACCAGATGGTTCAGAAAGCAAGTTATTGGAAACGATGACAACATAAGTTAAGTGATTAAATAGTAATTAGCATCTAAATAATTTCTTTTTATTTAAAAGTTAGTTAATAATTTAATTAATGCGTTAGTTGTGAATACTGGAGCAGCAAGATGCTTTCGAAGCTATGCAAAGGATATGGATGGGCCATGGTCGGGTAATGGGCTTAGGCCTTATATTATAAATAAATAAATAATTATAATATAGTTTATATCATATCCTTAACAAACTGAAATAGGTGAGTTTAGATGAGGAGTTTGCAGCGATGGGATCTTTTCAGTGGACCTTTATGTACAGCAAATGGAAGGTGATGGAGGTTCTTTTGTTGGGTTACGGTATTAAATACCTGGGACGTGTTACGGAAGGGGGCGCATTATGAAAGTGAGGTAAGCGTTAGGGGTGGGCGCGGTTGGTTAACCAAGCCGAGCGGTTAAAATTTTCGGTTAACCGCTTGGTGCGGGCGGTTCGGTTAACCGCTCGTCGGTTAATCGACAAGGCAATTTACCGACCGAACCGCCTAAAATTACCCATGGTTAACCGTTTAATTTAAACGGTTAACCGCTTGATTTAATCGGTTAACTGTTGATTTGTTAACCGATTAAATCAAGCGGTTAACCGTTTGCAAAGTTAGATGACAGTTCCATAATTCCATTGTTACTCACTTTCTCTTGCTCCAAACCAAACCAATATGCAGATACAACTCATACAAGGCTACAAGCAACTAAGCAAAGCAAGCATACATATTACTTAAAAATTAAAATACATACATTAAGTGAAACATTAAATAAATACATACAACCAGCATGCATAATATATATTATATGCAGAATTGCAGACAACACAACAATTCCAACTTCCATGTTATAGTTTGCGTTTAACATAACATAACTCATCATAACAGTTCCGACTTCCAACCAGGCCAAATTGCTTACATATTACATAACTCAGTCTCATCATCATCTCTAAATACTAATACATCAATACTAATACATCTCTCGACACTGAAATACATAGAATAAAAATGACAGTGAGCTATATACATGGACTGAATACATAGAATAAAAATGACAGTGAGCTATATACATGGACTGATCATTGATGGACTGAATACATATAAAAGCATGGACTGAAAATACATGGACTGTCACTGAATACATGGACTGAGCAATTAGCAGTGAGCCACTGAGCAATATACATGGAGTGAAAATGAACTATATACATGGACTAAAAAAATGACAAGATTCCATGTAGTATGTAGCATAAAGCCATAAACAGTCCCAAGCGTCTAAAAAAAAACTTAGCCTTAACTTCATAAAATGGAATGTGAGTTGAAAACATATTCACAGAACATTAAAATAATGACACGGTTTATAACACAACACAACGGAGACGTAAGAAAGAAAGATCAAAAAATATGGAATTAAAGCAACGATAGTCTGAACAATAGAACAGAATGGTTCTGCTTATTCCTAATTTAGTTGTGTGAGACTGTGAGTAGTCCAGACTGTCCAGTTACATAAGTAAAATAATGGCATAATAATTTTTATTTTATCAAAATAATAGTTCGGTTTTCTTTGGAAAAATATGCAACTGAATGAAAGTAAATTCTCTTACATCGTTTAGTTATGTCACTAGAATGCAGTTAGAAACATTTGGACTGTGTTGAGTGTGTTCATACAAGAAACATTTGGGGGTACTGTCTTCACTAAAGGGACGAATACAAATATTTTCACGGCATTACTGATACTAAACACATCTAGATATGAAGTTCTTAGAAACATTATATAAACAAGCAACTGCAGTTTGCAACTTGCATTTTGCAAGCGAGGTAAAATCAGTAAATCATTTGGACTGTGTTCATACAAATATAGCAAAGGGTTAAATCACAACCTAGTACTTATGGTTACCAATTACTAAACTAGCAAATAGCAATGGATTAAATCAGCAATACGAAGTTCAAACAAATCACACTCATAGTCACATGCTTTCTCTTCCTTGTCAATCTTGTAGTCGACGCCATGTACCTTCTCGAACTCAAATAGACTACACGACGGAGCTACGAACAATCGTTGATGGAAAATTAGAAATCGACTTCAAATAGAAGAATAAAACTAGGGTTTATTTTGTTTGGATTTCGTTTGGTTTTTGTTATTGAAGAAGAGCGAAGAGTGAAGAGAGCGAGTGAATCAGTAGCCTAGCTGCCGCAACTTTTTGGATGGATTCATTAGGGCACGAGAAAGAAAATTGCGGATAGGATATTAAATGTTAGAAATGGGCTGGACTGGACTGGTTCGTTGCGTGATTTTATTCAATTTTGGGCTCTCTATAATATTATATCGGTTAGGTCGGTTAACGGTTAACCGACCGACCAAAAATTGGTTAACCGTTAACCGAACCGAAAATAATCGGTTAAGGCGGTCGGTTAACCGATTGTGGCGGTTAACCGCTTACTGCGGTTAAGTCGGTTCGGTATAGATCGGTTAAGGCGGTTAAGTCGGTATGGTCGGTTAAATGCCCACCCCTAGTAAGCGTAAGACTGCGAAGTGGGTGTTTAACAAAGGTGGAGGTTGGAGACCACACGCATTGATGACGTGGTAAGGACTAATAATAGCCATATATATTTGTTGAAATAAATAATTTAATTAGTTAATATATAATTTTAGTTTATATATAGTCCATGAAATAATCAGGAACGTTGTTATGAGAAATGGGGACTTGTGCGATCTGGAGTATCGGGTGCTGAGATGTTAAAGGGTTTGAGCCGCGGATTAGATTAGGGTAAGCCCAATTAATTTACTAATAAGCTAACTATTTAGATAATGACGGGAGATTAAAATTTTAATTATTTTAAATTAAGCATGACTTATAACTCATATAGTTTATTCATATGTAAACAGAATCGCATGAAATTGGATCCAATGGAATCGCGACGACATGTACTACGCTGTTGAGCGGTTTCGGGCAGGACCAGAAGCAGTCAGAATTTCATTTGATTTTTAAAATGACCGCTAAACAAAGACAACGTGAATCGTCCATTGTAAAAAAATGTGATTTAATTCTCATACATTTCTGAAATATTAGGATGTGCTAAATTCATATAATTAGATTAAATCATTGATAATTGGCTGATTGGATGCCTTGAATGCCTATGGTTGATTTATATGGTTGATGTGAATTATATTATCGTCAGTTATATATCCAAATTAAAATCATATGTTTTTATAAAATTATATGCTGATCTATGATGTAGGGAAGATTAGGTAGGAGGAATAAAACCGGATTCCTCAAATATTTAGTATGCTGTTATTTCATATTTTATATGAATTGTTTAAAACTCGTTGACTTTTAAAACCCTATTGGTTGTTGATTGTGATTGAGTTTTGAATCAATATGTAGTATTAATTGCGGAATAAATAGCAGATGGCCTAGATGTACACCATTTTATAAAAATCGATTCACCGTCATGTGAATCGCTAGAAATGAAGTTATAGAATTCATTTTATACCCAAATATACATTTAAATGAAGTTCTAAAAGGGGAATAAACCAACCACATTTATACATTGATTAGCTTAGACACAAATTACCAATTTTGGTACAAAAATCTACCATGCGCAAAGCACGTGCTTATCAAGTGATTATTAAACAATTTAATTTAGCTAATTCAAGTAACCAGAATTAGCGAAATGGGTTTATATTGATATGGATTTAATAAAAATCAAAGTGAATAGAATTATTTAAATTAAAGTGATAATTTGGAATGGGAAATATAGTAAGGAAAGTTTGTAAAGTTTAAAGCCGTGTTTATAGTTAATAAAGCAATGTAATATTGATAATGTGCAATCGAAGTTTTAACTTGATTCTTCTGAATTTTATTTAATTGGATTCTATGAATCTAAATTATATGAAGTTTTAAAACTAAAGTTAGTGAATATATAAATGGAACGAGTATTAGAAGGGACATTTGGATAAAGTAAAAGCCAGAATTGGAATTAGAACTTAATTGGGAATCGGTTGAGTTAAATGACTTTCTGAATATTGATCTGATGTTGGTTTCGGCTTCCGAGGTTGATATGTAGGAGATTATTTTCTTGACTAATTTACGGTTAGGGACTAGTAAAGATATTGAATGAAAGTGTTGAGTATAATATTATTTTGAAAATGGTTTCCAAGTATTGGGAAATGTAAAGGTTTGATTAACGAAATGGAAATCTAATTGGCCAACTGATGCTGTGTATAAACCAATGGATCTGTTTAATTTTTATGGTTGTTTATTTTGATAGTTAAATAACCGACTATCAAAATCTAACCCAACGTTATTGGTATGGAAAGACCGGGATCGAATTTATATTCGAAAACCATTCCGACCAGTAAATACGAATACGTCGATGATGCTGATCGAGATGGAGCAAGTGAAGACCATAGATCTTCATGAAACGGAAGAGTTACTTACAACCTCTGGCTGATCCCTAGTGATATACTGTGATTCTATCGTGATTGGAATATACGTATTGCAAGGACTTCTTGCTACTGATCCATGAGGTGATTCCTATATTGGATGCAGTAGGAGAGTACCTTCAGTTCATCCTGTTCCTGGATGACGTGAATGGTGGCCAGAAGTTTCAAAAGTCGATTATAACCTCAAGCCTCACAACCGGGAAATGACAAAAAATCGGGCAGGCAGCATGGTTATGTGGGTCGCACCCATTAGGGTGTATTGTCACCATCTAGAGAATATTCATATTTGTTACTTCTTTCATTTCTGTATCTCCTGGGAAAAACGGTAGCTACGCAGCCATGGGGTGACAATATATTCGATACACTCAAGAGAAATGAGTGGTCGGTCATGTGTGGGTCGGGTTGCAAGACGTTCTTACTGAACCCAGTATATTCGCCTCTAGAGATATACTATCGGCAGGTGGTCCCATACCTTGTCATAGTAGGAATCCAATCTCCAATAAGCGTCGCGGTTTTGATTGTAAACTGTATATGTGGAGCGTGAGATGCAAGTGTTTTGCTAGATTCTATTTATTTGTATTTAGACACTATTATAATATCAAAATAAGATATTGATTTCAAAATGTTTTGAGTTATAGTAAGGTAAAAACCGCCCGTGTTTATGTGTGTGCTGGTCTTACTATTATCCTTTTCTTCCAAAGAATTTCAAAGTTAAACAAGTTGATTGCTGTATGAATTTATCATTGAAAGTATTTCAGACTGATCCGGGTGAATTTTGCTTTGCTTCAAATGTGCTTGGGTCAGACCGAGTATATTATCAGGATAGGTATCGCTTGGAGTTTCAGAAGAGGAGTTGAAGTCGTGACGTATTCTATATATTTACTGATACTAGTTTATTTCCGCTGTGTGTTGTATTGATCTGGATATATACTCTGATGTTGTAATCATATATACAGTTCTTTGTATAAAGTATTATTGATTATTATATTTTGTTATTCCGATGTGAGACTCTAATCTTCTTATTCTTCTATTCTAACATTTCTTTCTTCCTACTTCTCATCCTCTAACTTCTTTCTATTAGCTTTCTGGGGTTTTGATACTTGAGTTTAGACACGGAATGTGTTAGTGTCTGGATTCGAGTGTCTGAAATTCCGGGTCGCTACATAAACATTCCTAACTAAAATGACATTTTTATTTACATTACCTCTTCTATGTAAAATGACATTTTTGATTAACATACATTTTCTATGTAAAATAACATAATTGATTAACCTAACATTTCTATGTAAAATGATATTTTTGATTAACATACATTTTCTACGTAAAATGACATTTTTGATTAACATACATTTTACATTTTTGATTAACACATATTTTCTACATAAAATGACATTTTTGATTAACATACATTTTCTATGTAAAATGACATTTTTGATTAACATACATTTTCTATGTAAAATGATATTTTTAATTAACATAACATATGCTAACTAAATGGAATTTGTATCTTACATAGCATGATTCTAACACAATGTTATTTTTATCTTACATAACATATTCTAATAAAATGTTATTTTTATTTACATAGCATACTTCTAACAAAATGTCATTTTTATTCTAATAAAGCATTTCTAACAAAAGTGGTGTTTTTATTCTAAATAAACATTTTATACAAAAAAAATGATATTTTATTTCTAATGCAAATTCTATAACAAAAGTGTTATTTTATTTCTAATGCAATATTTCACAACAAGAATGTTATTTTATTTCTAATGCAATATTTCACAACAAGAATGTTATATTATTTCTAATGTAACACTTCATACAACAAAAATGGTATTTTTTTGATGCTAACCTTTTATACAACAAAGATGGTGTTTTTATAATGCTAACATTTTATACAACAAAAATGGTATTTTTATATTGACCATAGTCTAATTCAACAAAATTGACATTTTTTTTGTCAATTTTAATACAACAAAATTCACACTTTTATGTTGTCAATTCTAATACAACTAAAATATTCCATCAAATCAACAGATCAACAAACAATATCAAATAATCAAATCACATACATGTAATAAATTCCAATCACGATGATAATTAATTGATTATAGTTATTAAAAAAAATCTCACATTGATTTTATTCCTTTTGAATTTTCTGTTCTAATTCAGATCGCATTCAAATTTTCCTGAATTTCCAAAGTGCTCCATTTCAGATCTGGTCTGTTTCATCGCAAAGCTCTCATTTTCCTGATTTCAAAGCAACTGAAATCATCTGATTCCATCGCTGTTTGAATAAGATACGATTGTTTATAGATTTGCACATTCGAATAAGTAATTAACTTTGATAATTATCTAATATTCCTTAGCCGTTCATGAAACACCTCGCCTCCGTTAATATCACCCACAAAGGGAATGCATTAACTTCAGTGAAGCGTTATAGGTAGGAGATGTAGATAAATTACAAGACAGACAAATAAAGCAGCGGAAAATAAAGTCATTTTATAAGCAACGTAGTTCAGTCAAGCTTATGCAACAATTGACTCAATCATACTTAAGAGTATTACTAAAACTTCTGTCTTGATTCAAAAACTTTCAAGCATATAAGAAGCATAAAACATAGCAAAGTAGCATAAGTCCCCAAATTTAAGTGCAATCACAGCCATGGCTACCGGGGGGGTCCAAACTAAGCTGAGCTATTCCCTCCTTGACTACCTGGGGGGGCGGAAGAAAAAAGACGAAAGAAAACAGGTCGGACATAAGTCCGGTAAGTCCAGTCTTTTTTCATCATGTAAACAAGATAAAGAATCATGACATGAATAAATTGAAAATAGGACAATACCATAAAACAAGATAACTTAAGACAAGATAAGGCAAGGTAAACTGAATGCGCTTCTACTCTTTCTCTGCTTCGCTACTACCCTGTTATTCTGATCTCTATATCTCTGCACCGCCTAACTAGTGTCCCAACTAGTAATCTGTATAAAATGATAATATTACAACGTGATCCCAATCCTCGCAGTTGTGTTAGCCTTCAGGTGTACATCTAGTAGGAGGATCTTACCTCAATCAGCCTAATTGCCATGAAGATGTTAGATGTACCCTTACTACCCTATCAATCGTCTCCCTACTTGTATTAATGTTCCATGTGTCTGTGTCAATCAGCCCTCTCTTGCATGTAGATACCCTGTGTTGTTCCCACCATAAGGTGTATCAATCCTTATGATAGCAACCCGACACGATTCAAGATGCACAGTGTGTAACTACTAGTACATAGTGCCTGCTTTTTCCCACTCCGGAGTACGTGCACGCCCGTAAACTGTCGGAACCTACACTGACGTACCCCCTGCCGCTATTTTGACCGCTTATAATTAGCCCAGTAATTGTGTCCCACTCTGCCTAGTTCAGGGTACCATGATACATCTATGTGGGTTACTGCTGAAATGGGTCCCCGTTACTAGGGTTTCCTACTGGTTAAGTTTGTGGGCCTATATATACAAATATTACCCACCTACACGAGATGTACTTAACCTTCCCACTGATTCAAGCATGTTTATTTAACGGTTAAGTTTGTGGGCCTATATATACTAATATTACCCACCTACACGAGATGTAATTAATCCTCCCACCGATTCAAGCGTATTTATTTAATGGTTAAGTTTGTGGGCCTATGTATACTAATATTACCCAACTACACGAGATGTACTTAACCCTCCCACCAATTCAAACATGTTCATTTAACGGTTAAGTTTATGGGCCTATATATACTAATATTACCCACCTACACAAGGTGTACTTAACCCTCCCACTGATCAAGTCAATACGTATTATTGGTTAAGCTTGCCTTAACCCTATCCGCTTCGTTCATGTAATATTGGTTAAGTGTTGCCCTTTCATGTTAACTTAACGCACCCACACATCATGTTATATATATTGGTTAAGTGTTGCATTCTTGTGTTATTTAACCCTACCATACATCATGTTATATATTGGTTAAGTTTTGCCTTCTTGTGTTACTTAACCCTACCATACATCATGGTATATCGGTTAAGTGTTGCATTAGTTAACTTAACCCTACCATTTGTTTAATTAACATGTGGTACTAGTTAAGTGTTGCCTTAGTTAACTTAACCCTACCATTTGTTTAATTAACATGTGGTACTGGTTAGGTGTTGCCTTAGTTAACTTAACTCTACCATTCTTAACATGTCCTATTCATTAGCATTAATTGATTTAATAATGCACCAACCTCTCACATTAGATCTGTGTTGTTGCGGTTACTGGATGTGCTGGGCGATTCCGGGCAGTTTTACACCACAACTCAATCTAACCTCGGGTTTTTCTTGGGCATGATGCACTAACCTCTCACATTAGATAGGTGTTATTGAGGTTACTAGATGTGCCGGACGGTTCCGGGCAGTTTTACACCACAACTCAATCTAACCTCGGGTTAGGCATGTTCATCCTTTATTTAATTTACATATTCGTCATTTATGTCAAGTTTATATGTAAATTATCCACAAGTGTTGTCATGTCACATTTACTATTTAAATTATGTTCATAATTAATGGTATGCAAACTATACCATTTCATGCTATTAATCATTTACATGATTATGAGCCAATCTATGTTATTAGAATGTAAATTTTATGTTTTACCCCAACGTTTCTCCCTGTTATTCGTTCGCATTATTTACATAGAACGTTAGGCTCGCAAATTAGCCTAACTCATAAACAAAAGGAAAAATGGGAACATGTAGCATTCCAACAACACAAAATAATATGAATCTAACTAAGCATGTGTAATACAATTTTTTCATGAACAATATAAACTTAATCAAGCATATCAATGTGAACTTGTACTTGAGTTAGATTCAATTAACATAGATCTTAAGCATATGAATAGGAATTTACATAGATCTTTAACATATGTATTAACTTGGATCTAAACATGTAATCATATATGAACATGACTTAGTTTATGAACATGTACATAACATAACATAAAAGCATCACCAAATTAATATACAATATGATAGTTTCAATTGTACAAATCACAATAGTCTCATAGGCACAGTTAATTTTAGATTTGTCATAAGGATAAACATGAATCAGAATCATAATTAGGCACAGTTCTAGATTCGATTTATTTCAAGTCATGACTTCTATATATTTAAATCTGAAATGTAACTGAATTTACAGAAAAAGAACAGTTCTTGTATTCTGGAATTTGATTTCTGAATTTGTTAAGCTATTCCTTTGATGTAGACTATTGATGTTCTTCTAATTGATTTCTAGTTGAAGAAGATGTTCTAGTTTTAAGCAGATGGAGGCTATGCTAGTTCAGAGAGAGACATCATGACGGCTTCATAGAATGTGTTTCTATGTTTTAGGTTTAGGGTTTGAGTTGATTATATAGAAGTTTAGGATTAATTCTAGCCTTTAGATCAGCCTAGGAATAATCAGAGCCATCCAAACCAAAGAGATGTGTCACTCAGCCAATCACAGTACGACACATAAGCCCTAATACATCAGAATTCGTCACTGGGCCAATCAGAGAAGGCCACATCAGTTCAGAACTACAGAAATCGTCACAGGAACTAGATCTCGGAAGGGGTCTACCTGGGTCGACACCTATGTCGACCCCCCTTAAGGGGGTTCGACACCATTTGAGCGGGATCTTTCCTGGTCACTCGTCTTTGACTTATTTTGGTTCTGGAGATGATTTTGTGTATATATATGTATACTTCCTTGCGCGTATACAAACTTCTACGGCTTATAACTTCTTCATATGTTGTCCGATTTACGCAAACTCGGACTCTATCCCAAGCAGAATTCCAAGACGAACGCAATGGCGTAACCCATTTCCCTTAATTCCCACTTTTAAAATTAAGTATTCTTTAATTCGTTAATTTAACATTCACAGAAAATATGGGGTGTTACATTCTCCCCTCCTTTAAAGGATTTCATCCCCGAAATTTCTAAGTTAAGAAGAATGTATCCTAACATTCAACATCCATCTACTCAACCATCAATAACAGGCATCCATTTTCCTTATAAAGATTTATAATGCCTTCATGATAATATGCACAGTGTGTGTACATGCTCTTATCTAATGCAAAATCCGGCGGTCTACTGATTCAGTTGACCTCCTTAATGCAAATTATGTCAGTGCTATGAGTCCATCATGTATGCAATTATTCCTAATCGTACTTTATGACTTCTACATGAGTGCTCAATCATTCATACAAATGCAACATCCATATGATAACACATAAAGTTTCAATCCATATATATACACATATATGCAAATGCAATATGAAAGTGACTGAGCCGATCTAGTACCTAGTGTGTGTGTATATGCATCCACGAGCAACCAATAGCAACCACTTGCAACCACTTGCAACTATCAATCATAACATGTTTCATACATGTTTACATCCATTGGTTTCTACCTAAGGATCGAGGATTGGATCGAGAGGATATACTTAAAAGATAAAGACTAGCAAATAAACTTTACAGAAAAAGAGAGATCAAGGATATACCCTCAAAAAGGGTATGATGCACGTATCTAGCCTTCAGTCTTCTAAGTGCATCTTCTTAAGCTTCACTCCATATTTCTCTGACTGTCTTAACTTCACGATTGCGTAGTTTCTTAATTTCTGTTTCCAGAATATGCATTGGAACTCATTTCACTGTCACCTCTCGTTCTACCTTTTCTTCTTATAGTATACTTGGCACTACAACTTCTGCCGTGTCATGCTAACATTTCCTGAAATGGTCTTCCAAAATCCTATTCACCCTTTCTGTCAGAGGATGATAAGCAGTGCTCAAACATAACTGCGTACTCATGGCTTCTTGCAAGCTTATTTATTAAGGTGACTAGAGGTCTCTTCTCTACTTAATTTATCCATTGCATCAGCTATTTGGGAGTCTTTTCTTTGTGAAGTCCCTATTTAATTCAAAAGCATAGGTCTTACTCCTAGCGATGCCGACTACAAACTTAACCGAAGGTTTTAAAATCAAGGTTTGATATGTATTCTGAACTTTTCCTTTTCACATAAAGAGGACTTGAAGTCAACCTTTTTCTTATTAAGGCATCCGCTATGACCTTACCCTTACATCAAAATGGCGCCTAGTCCCGTGCCGCATGCATCCGTGTATACCGTAAGCCTTTTACTACCGTAAGGTAAAAGTCAAAACTGGGGCCGTTGTAAAAGCCCTCTTCGATTGTTGGAAAGCGATATCACAACCAATATCCCGAGCAAAGGTTAGATTCTTCTTCGTCAATCTTGTAAGTGGGGCTAATACCTTCGCAAAGTCGAAAGCTTCTTACTTCTGTTGCATTCCTTGGGACCTTCCAGTCTTGCAATGCAACTACTTTTGCGGGATCTACTGCTATCCCTTCTTTGGACGCCATATGTCCTAGAAACCTTACTTCTTCTCTCCAAAAATGGCATTTTGGAAGAACTTCGCCTTAAGTTGATGCGCTTGGAGGGTATCCGAGACTTCCCTTAGATGCAAAGCATGTTCTTCCTCATTCCAAAATATCATCTATGCACAAGCGAAGTGAAACATCAGCCGAAAACGACTGGAGCACCCCATTCAGAAATACTTCGCCTTATGAACCCTTTTTCAAGTAACTCTTTTACTTGTTTACTGAGCCCTTCCTTTCCCTTGGATTCATGTGTCGTACAGGTAATGCAACTGGATTTGCATTGTCAACTAGATATATGCGGATGTTTATCTCGCATTTTAGGGGACAAACCCCTAATCAAAAACATCTACGTACTTATGGACTACTCCAACGGATCGCAAATCGTCGATAGATACATCAAGTGATTCTAGGTAGCTAAGACAAACCGATCCCTTAGGATCGCATGAAATCTTGAGTGTATTCCCGAGGCAAGTCGGAAGTCTAACTACCCTCCTTTCACAATTACTAGCTAACCAATACATGCCTAGAATCAACCCATAGCCCATGAAACCAAAAACATAAGCATTACACTTAGACTCAATACTTAATATAGCTATTCTAAAATCCTTACAAACCAAAGATAAATGAGCCGAACCACCAATTGGATTTGAGACAATAATGGGATCTTCTACTATACAACAACTAAGGTGCAGAGACTCAACTATGGAGGCAGATATAAACGAATGTGAAGCGCTAAAATCAAAAAGAGTACTAACAGGATGATAAAAAATAAAAACTATACTTTTTCAATAGAAACTCTACTACCTCTTTCTCAGGTACGCTGGCGGTGAGAGCATGCACTTGCCCTCCTGAAAATCATGTCCTTTGTTCTTGCCCTTGTCCTTAATTATATGACCCGTTATACCATAATAACGACACTTCCTCTTGTCTTAGATTTTTCTATTCTTTCCTTCTTCATGGACCAAGTCCATATCCATGAGTTTCTCATCCTTAGTTTGCGTTCCTTAGCCAAACTCCCTTATTCTCATCCTTGCCATCTTTGTGTAACTTGTTGACAAGTATCTTGAAAGCTGCCTCCATCGCACAGAAAACCCTATAAAGCTTGAAAGAAAATTAGCCGCAGGTGAAACTACAACGGCTATATATTGAAGTTGGGCATTTCTTCGCCCTTTGACAGGTGTCGTAGTCTCATCATGCCTGCGGATCCATGCCGCGATGAGGTTACCTCCCAGAAACCCAGGAGCCCCGGAGACTTAGTAAAGAAGGAAAACAAGGATTCAAATAGAGGATCAAAAGATAATGCATAGGGCTTTGGGGAATATGCCTTTAAAACAAAATTTTTCTTTAGAAAATGCTTCTTTTAAAACCATTTTGAAAATAATTTTTCAAATCTTTTATCTAATCTAGTAACCTTCAGCTCTGATTCCAAGTGAAACACCCCACCTCCGTTAATATCACTCACAAAGGGAATGCATTAACTTCAGTGAAGCGTTATAGGGAAGAGATGCAGATAAATTACAAGACAGACAAATAAAGCAGTGGAAAATAAAATCATTTTATATCAACATAGTTCAGTCATGCTTTTACAACAATTGACTCAATCATACTTAAAAGTATTACATAAAACTTCTGTCTTGATTCAAAAACTTCCAAGTATATAAGAAGCATAAAACATAGCAAAGTAGCATAAGTGCCCAAATTGAAGTGCAATCACAGCCATGGACAAAGATAAGAGGTTCCAAGCCATACATCACAGAATCTCCAAGCTTGGAAAGAGAAACGGTCCAAACTAAGCTGAGCTATTCCCTCCCTGACTACCTGGGGGGGAATGGAAGAAAAGAAGACAAAAGAAAACATGTCAGACATAAGTCTGGTAAGTCCAGTCTTTTTTCAGCATGTAAACAAGATAAAGGATCATGACATGAATAAACTGAAAATAGGACAATACCATAAAATAAGATAACTTAAGACAAGATAAGGCACGGTAAACCGAATGCGTTTCTACTCTTTCTCTGCTTCGCTACTACCCTGTTATTCTGATCTCTATATCTCTGCACTGCCTTACTAGTGTCCCAACTAGTAATATGTATAAAATGATAATATAACAACGTGATCCAAATCCCCGCAATTGTGGTGGCCTTCAGGTGTACATCTAGTAGGAGGATCTTACTTCAATCAGCCTAATTGCCACGAAGACGTTAGATGTACCCTTACTACCCTATCGATCGACTCCCTACTTGTATTAATGTTCCATGTGTCTGTGTCAATCAGCCCTCTCTTGCGTGTAGATACCCTGTGCTGGTCCCACCATAAGGTGTATCAATCCTTATGATAGCAACCCGACACGATTCAAGATGCACAGTGTGTAACTACTGGTACCCAGTGCCTGCTTTTTCCTACTCCGGAGTACGTGCACGCCCGTAAACCGTCGGAACCTACACTGACATACCCCCTGCCGCTATTTTGACCGCTTATAATTAGCCCAGTAATCGTGTCCCACTCTGCCTAGTTCAGGGTACCATGATACATCTATGTGGGTTACTGCTGATATGGGTCCCCGTTACTAGGGTTTCCTACTGGTTAAGTTTGTGGGCCTATATATACAAATATTACCCATCTACACGAGATGTACTTAACCCTCCCACCGATTCAAGCATGTTTATTTAACGGTTATGTTTATGGGCCTATATATACTAATATTACCCACCTACACGAGATGTACTTAACCCTCCCATCGATTCAAGCATGTTTATTTAACGGTTAAGTTTGTTGGCCCATATATACTAATATTACCCACCTACACGAAATGTACTTAACCCTCCCACTGATTCAAACTTGTTCATTTAACGGTTAAGTTTGTGGGCCTGTATATACTAATATTACCCACCTACACGAGGTGTACTTAACCCTCCCACCGATCAAGTCAATACGTATTATTGGTTAAGCTTGCCTTAACCCTATCCGCTTCATTCATGTAATATTGGTTAAGTGTTGTCCATTCATGTTAACTTGACCCACCCACACATCAAGTTGTATTGGTTAAGTTTTTTCTATTAACTTAACCCCACTCGTTCATCATGTTATATTGGTTAGATGTTGCCCTCTTGTATTACTTAACTCTATCATACATCATGTTATATATATTGGTTTAGTGTTGCCTTCTTGTGTTACTTAACGCTTCCATACATCATGTTATATATTGGTTAAGTGTTGCCTTCTTGTGTTATTTAACCCTACCATACATCATGTTATATCGGTTAAGTGTTGCCTTAGTTAACTTAACCCTACCATTTGTTTAATTAACATTTGTACTAGTTAAGTGTTTCCTTAGTTAACTTAACCCTACCATTTGTTTAATTAACATGTTGTACTGGTTAAGTGTTCCCTTAGTTAAATTAACCCTATCATTCTTAACATGTCCTATTCGTTTGCATTAATTGATTTATTAATGCACCAACCTCTCACATTAGATCTGTGTTGTTGCAGTTACTAGATGTGTCGGGCGGTTCTGGGCAGTTTTACACCACAACTCAATCTAACCTCGGATTTTTCTTGGGCATGATGCACTAACCACCCACATTAGATAGGTGCTGTTGCAGTTACTGGATGTGCCGGGCGGTTCCGGGCAGTTTTACACCACAACTCAATCTAACCTCGGGTTAGGCATGTTCATCCTTTATTTAATTTACGTATTCATCATTTATGTCAAGTTTTTATGTAAATTATCCACAAGTGTTGTCATGTCACATTTACTATTTAAATTGTGTTCATAATTAATGGTATGCAAATTATACCATTTCATGCTATTAATTATTTACATGATTATGAGCCAATCTATGCCATTAGCATGTAAATTTTATGTTTTACCCCAACGTTTCCCCCAGTTATTCGTTCGCATTATTTACATAGAACGTTAGGCTCGCAAATTAGCCTAACTCATAAACAAAAGGGAAAAAAGAGGAACAGTAGCATTCCAACAGCACAAAATAATATGTATATAACTAAGCATGTGTAATATACAAGGTAAATCAATATACATTTGACGATTTTTAGTTTTTAATGGCTGCTGTCCTTCCCGCCCAATCCCATCCTTCTTTGCCAAACCCTAATCCTACCGTACCTCGTTCTTTGCCAAACCCTAATCCTACTGTTCCTCCTTCTGTTCCTCCCCCGTCGCTCTTACCTCCTCATCCCATCCGTCCGCCTGACCCTTCTACATCTATTCCCGTTCTTTCCAGTATCCCTATCAAGCCTGGTGCCTCTGTTAGCTCAATTCCGTCGTCTTCTTCCGATCCAATCCTACAACCTCCTTCGTTTGACCATGTCTGGACTTCTCTTTTTCAGCATCTCCCTAGAAATGCTGGTAAGTACAAACCCGTTCAAATGGAGATTATTTTCAAAGGTGGCAGAATGATTCCTTCGTCTGAGCTAGTTAATGCAGGAGAGGAAGTATGGGGTAATTATGTTGTGGGTTTCTTCTTGGACAAACCTTTGTCGTATACCATGGTCATAGAAACTCTGAAGGCTAGATGGAAGTTGCGTGGAAGGATTAAAGTCAAATCTGATGGAGTGTTGTTTCTTTTCCTGTTCTCTGATGTATCGGATAAAGAAAGAATAATAAGTGGAGACCCGATAATCATGAGAAACAAGCTATTCATCATCAAACAATGGGATCCGAATGTAAGTAATGTACGTGGTAATATAAAGGCAGTGCCTTTATGGGTAAGGATATCAAACATCCCTATCTACTTATGGACTAATGTCGGGCTAAATTGGTTATCTAATAGAATAGGTAAGTTGATTTGTTTTGATCAAGCAACTGAAGTGATGTACCGAATTGAAGAAGCCAAATGCCTTATTTAAATAACTCCAGATAAAGAATTATTGGATTCCTTTGAGGTAGAAAATCCTGATGGCTCTGTTCAAACAGTTTGTGCAACATATGTGTGGAAACCAGATGTATGCATACACTGTGTATCGTTTGGACACAAAAGTAATGAATGTAAGAACAAGAAAGTATTAATAGGCACTGATAAGTTGGAGAGAGATAGTGGTAATGTTATGAAACAGAAAGAGGAAGTTAGGAAAGAGCATGGAAGAGTTGCTAAACAGATGCATGATGGACCTATCAGGGAATGGTCAAGAGTGTTCTCAAACAATAAAAAGACAAATGCGCAACAGAAACAAGTTTTAGAAAAAGGGAAGGGTAAGCTACATGCTGATAGATTGCCGGAAAAAGTGATGACAAAAAACAGTACAAAGGGGAAGTCATGCAACATAAACAACCAGGATAGACAGAAGGAAAAGGGAGCGTTAATCAATAGTTTCAATATCCTGAATGATTTAGAAGAAGGAGAGATGGAAAACATTTTACTGGAAGGACAAATAGAGAATATGGAGGAACAAGCAACTGACATGGCAAGGCAGAAACAAAAGAATAATATTAATTATAAAGAGAAGGAACTTGAAGTAAAGAAAAGGATAACAGTGAATAGTAGTGAAAAAAAATTGAGTAAGGGAAATGAACCATCAAAGAAAGAGGCTGCTTCAAACAAAAAGAATAAACAAACTTTGCATGGGAAATCTGACAAAGTTATGCATGGAAATAGCAGTAATCAATGTGCATCTTCCTCCCTCCACCAACCAGAAATCCTTGTCATTAACAAGCCTTACATTGCTAAATCAATCCAAGTATCCAACCTCCCTCCTCTCTTTCCTGCTCCTCCGCAATCCAAAAAACCTTCTCCTCTGACATCTCCCTTAGCTATTGTCCTTAATCCTCTCAAGGATCCATGTAACTTGGTTGACATCATCGCTGACCCTTCTCCAGAACCCGCCATACCTCCCTCCCCTAACATTATATCCCCTCCTATGACTGTTTTCTGCAAAAGACATTCAAAGAAAAATGGTAAAAAGTTGGTTATCAGAGTTTCTGATATCAAAGCTAATAGGAAAAAAAAGCAAAGTTTGTGAAATGCTTATCTCCAATTCCTTCATCTATCGACTCCCCTGCTTCTTCTAAGCTCTTCTCCCCTCTGGAATCGGATGAAGAATCTGATGATTCTTTCCACACTATGCCTGATAAATCTCCTACATCTTCTCCTAGAAGAACTAGAAGTTCTGCCAAATCTCCTCATGTTTGATTATGTTACCCAATATAGCTGCATGGAACATAAGAGGAGCACACAAAAAATCCAAACTTGATCAAATTAAAAATCTCATTCATGATCACCATCTCTCCCTTATCTCTGTCTCTGAAACCAAGCTTAATCTCCTGCAATCTCAACATGTAACCAACTACATTAACCCGTCGTGGAATTTCATTTCTAACATCCATCAGGCTCCTTATGGTAGACTGCTGATTCTTTTTGATCCTTTAATTTTCTCTCTTACCCCTATTCTACCTGATTATCAGTTCATCCATGCCATGGTCTTCCATCATCCTACGGCCACGTCTTTCTATGCATCCTTCATTTATGCTAGCAACTGCCCATTTGTTAGAAAGAAATTTCTAGACTCCTTACCCCGATTAGCCCAAAGCTCCTATCCGTGGATATTGATAGGTGATTTTAATTGTTGTTTTAAGTCTGAGCATAAAAGTGGTGGAAATCCTTTGTCTCTGGCTGATTTGGATCCTATGAATGAAGTTATGCACTCTGCAGCTCTGGTTGAAATTCCTTATACAGGAAATGATTTCACTTGGAGCAACAAAAGCTTTTCAAATCCTAGAACTTTAACTAAGATTGATCATGGGTTGATGAACACATAATCTCTAACTTGCTGGCCATCCATCCATATCAAAATTCCAATGCCAATTCTGTCTGACCACTGCCCCCTCATCCTTAGCTTTGGCACAGCAGCCATTTTTAAACATGTAAACTTCAAATTTTTTGATGAGTGGACTCTTAACAATGGCATGTTACAGGTAGTTCAGGAGGCGTGGGGCATTTACACACATGGATGCATAGCTTACAAAAGAAGTTGAAAAACACCAAGGAAGCATTGAAAATTTGGTCAAAGAACATATATGGTACAGCTGATCAAAATTCGTATTTACTGGAGAAATTATTGGTGGACCAACTCGAGACTGCTCTGCAATCTGAAGCAAGAATGGTTCAACAGAAATTAAAACAAGAATGGACAAAATTTGGAGATAGAAATACGAAACTCTATCATGCATCGCTCAAAATAAAGCAGTCCAGAGCTATTATTCACTCTATCTCTGATAATCAAGGTATTATGCATGTTACCTCTTCAAGTGTTGATCAGGCCTTTCTCTCATATTATACTAATTTACTTGGTACGCAACCGTCGGAAGCTGATCTGTCTTTCACGTCAAACTTGCAAATTCAATCTTTACCTTGTGCTGTGCAACAATCTCTAGTCGCCCCAATAACTGATGAGGAAATCAAGAATTCCTTTTTTTCTATGAGGAAATCAGCATCTCCAGGGCCTGATGGGTTTTCTGCTTCCTTTTACATCCATTGTTGGCATATCATATCCAAGGATGTATTAAAAGCTGTGCACAATTTTTTCGACAAAAACAAAATGCTCTCGTCCATCAACTCTACAAATGTAGCCTTAATCCCAAAAAAACTGAGCCCTTCGTATGTATCTAACTTCCGCCCTATAGCGTGTTGCAATGTTATTTACAAAGCGATTTCAAGAATTCTTGCGAATAGATTGAAAGTCGCTATCATCCCGATTATATCCTCTAATCAAGCTGCCTTTCTACCCAATAGGAATATAATTGACAACATTCTCCTCACATATGAACTGGTCAATGGGTACTCCAGGAAATATAAATCTCCTCGTGCTATGCTTAAAATTGACATCAAAAAGGCATATGACACGGTGTAATGGTCGACTATTCTTCATATAATGGCCAAGATGAATTTCCCTCATAAATTCATTAAGTGGATTGAACTGTGCATCAGTTCTGTAAGATATTCTCTGGTCATTAATGCTCATAATGTGGATTACTTTCGCGGTTGTAATGGCATACGACAGGGTGACCCGATTTCCCCTTATTTATTCATCTTAGTCATAGAAACTCTCACCCTTGAAATTGAGAGACAGGTGATGATGAAAAATTTCAAGTTACATCCTATGTGCAGGAATCCAATGATAACTTCTCTGGCTTTTGCGGATGACCTTATGATTTTCACTAAACCTACTGAGAAATCTCTTAAGACCATAATGGAGACTCTTGATGCCTTTCATAGCTTCTCTGGATTGAGCCTAAATAATGAAAAGTCTAATATACTAATTGCTGGAGTTACTACTGAATTCCGTCAATTGTGTTTAAATATAACCGGGATGTCGTTGATGGATCCTTCTATGTCTTATCTAGGGGTTCCTCTGGCAACAAAGAGAATCACAGTTGCACAATGTATTCCGATGCATGAAAACATCACGGCAATTTTGAACAGATGGGAAAATCGTTATATATCTCAAGCAGGTAGACTTGTTATTCTTAACTCTGTCATATTTTCTATGACGGTTTACTGGTGCAGAACGTTCTTACTACCTATGAAGCTTATCGCCATGATACGTACCGCTATGAGAAAGTTTTTGTGGTCTGGTTCCATTCATTCAAACAAATTATCGCCCACTGCTTTCTACAAACTGGAAAAACCGAAGGAGAAGGGGGGTCTTGGTATTAAAAACTTGAAAACATGGAACTATGCGGCTCTGTCTATACTCTTTGAGAGGTTAGTCATGAATGCGCCATCGTTATGGGTTGATTGGTGTATTAAGCATAATTTGAAGAATGAAGACATATGGACAACTAATCCTAGGCCTTCCTGCAGTTGGGTTTGGAACACCATACTCAAAGTTAGGAATAAAGTCCTCCCTTTATCGTGTATAACAATTTCCGCGGATAGTAAAGAAAAATTCTGGCACGCCCCTTGGCTACAAACAGGAACAGTCCTGAGTAGGGTAATGACATATGATGAGATAATGAACAGCAATATTCCCCAAAATGCGAGAGCTACTTCTTTCATTGTTGATGGCCTTGTTCGGTTTTCTAGATGCAGTGTTACATCAGTTAATGAAGTGTTGAATAAATTTAATGGCTCTAGTTATATTATGGGCAGTCAAATGAAGTTCTTATGGACGGATAGTCATGCGGTGCACTCCACTAGTTTGGTTGCTTCGGCGTTGTCATCGGATGCTAGTCAGCAAAAATTCAGGTGGAACAAACGTATTTGGAACGGGTATGTGAGCGAAAGGCTGAATTTCTTTGCCTAGAAAGTTCTTCACAATGCTATCCACACGCGATCTAACCTTCACCGCAAAGGTATTGTTGTGCCGCTTTGTTGTGTATATTGCAGAGATTATGCTGAAGACATTCATCATTTATATTTTGGTTGCAATCTAGCTTTCTCTCTATGGAATAAGATTAACAGACGTGGTGGTTTCGATAGTGCTAGAAGAAACAGTGAAGAGGAATGGTACAACATTTATAAAGCGACGAGATGGAAGCAAAACTCCACTTTTGAATTGTTGATAATGTTCAAAGTTACGTTATCGGCAATTTGGCAACATAGAAATTGCAGTATCTTCGAGGGGAGAGCTATCGCCATGCAGCAAATATACATGTCTACCTGTATGGACATTAGGAAAGAAATTTCTTTGTCTTCCTTTCCTTTTCATCATAGTGTAATTTGTAAATGGTCATAACTCTCTACTTTCCTATCCTTTATTTCTTTTCTACCTTTGTATCTCTCTACCCTATTTATAATGTAAGTTTGCTTATTATTATAAATAAATGGAAGGGGCCATTCAACCCCGCTGGCTTTGCCAAAAAAAAGCATGTGTAATACAAATTTTTCATGAATAATATAAACTTAATCAAGCATATCAATGTGAACTTGTACATGAGTTAGATCCAATTAACATAGACCTTAAGCATATGAACAGGAATTTACATAGATCTTAAACATATGTATTAACTTGGATCTACACATGTAAGCATATATGAACATGACTTAGTTTATGAACATGTACATAACATAACATGAAAGCATCACCAAATTAATATACAATATGATAGGTTCAATTGTACAAATCACAATAGTCTCATAGGCATAGTTAATTTTAGATTTGTCATAAGGATAAACATGAATCAGAATCACAATTAGGCACAGTTCCATATTCGATTTATTTCAAGTCATGACTTTTATATATTTGAATCTGAAATATAACCGAACTTACAGAAAAGGAACAGTTCTTGTATTCTGGAATCTGATTTCTGATTTTGTTAAGCTATTCCTTTGATGTAGACTATTGATGTTCTTCAATTGATTTCTAGCTGAAGAAGATATTCTAGATTTATAAAGATGGAGGCTACGCTAGTTCAGAGAGAGACAGCATGACTGCTTCATAGAATGTGTTTATGTGTTTTAGGTTTAGGGTTTGAGTTGATTATCTAGAAGTCTAGGATTAATTCTAGCCTTTAGATCAATCTAGGAGTAATCAGAGCCATCCAAACCAAAGAGATGTGTCACTCAGCCAATCACAGCACGACACATAAGCCCTAATACATCAAAATTCGTCACCGGGCCAATCAGAGAAGGCCACATCAGCTCAGAACTATAGAATTGGTCATAGGAACTGGATCTTGGAGGGGGTCTACCCCCCTTAAGTGGGGTCGACACCTATCCCCTTAAGGGGGGTCGACACCATTTGAGCAGGATCTTTCCCGCTCACTCGTCTTTGACTTATTTTGGTTTTGGAGATGATTTTGTGTGTGTGTACATATATAGATATAACTCCTTGCGCGTATACAAAATTCTATGGCCTATAATTTCTTCATACGTTGTCCGATTCACGCAAACTCGGACTCTATTCCAAGCAGAATTCCGAGACGAATGCAATGGCGTAACCCGTTTCCCTTAATTCCCACTTTTAAAATTAAGTATTCTTTAATTCGTTACTTTAACATTCACACAAAATACAGGGTGTTATAGTTCATTAAGAGATTGGTCCGTTGACTTCCTTTGTCTTCTTTATTCGTATTCATAGAACATATTATCGCTACTTTGTACACTTCCATCACTTGCCTGCGCGCGCCACCGTGGTGCTCCAGACCACGATCTAACACCACCATCCGAAGTCCCTTCGCTGCGCCTTCCTGCGGCCGTGTAAAGACCCGTAAATTCCCACTCTTTGGATCGACCATAAACCACACAAGTCTGACCCAAAGGTTGGAAATCCACGAATACTTTAACTTTGGGAATACAATACATTAGAACAACAACAGCAGACTTTTAAAACATCAATAATAAATGTTACATCAGAGTACATAATATCAGAGTACATTGACTAATAATTACAGCGGAAGATAATTTTACATTATTTTAATACATTACAGCGGAAATAAAATAACTAAGGCAGCGGAAGACAACTATGCTCTGGACACAGCTTTAGGCTTCAATCCAGAATCCTGCTCGAGGTAAGAACCTGTAGACAAACTACTCGACTGCCCATGTGGAAAGAGGGCACCTGAGTTTGTAAAGGTGGAAACAAACAACGGGTCAGTCATTGGACTGGTGTGAGAATTCTTAACTAATTTAACTAATAGTAATAAGGCAAATCCAAGGACCACGCCGCTAACTCGGAACGGGTTTACTCCAATGGATTGCCGGTGCATAAACTAAAGTAAATCTTTAAACAACGCAATGCTTTTTAGAAAAATGAAACCATCATAAGACCCAAGTCCCATCACACAATGCAACGCAAACCGGAGGATAGGGTTTTACCTTATAATGGTCAAAAATGCTTGATACGATAAAAACGGGTTTGATATTATTATTAGTGTGTATATGTTTCAAAAACATTTCAAAGTAAATGTATCAATCCTAGGACACATTGATACCATAATACTATGCTTCCATACTAGTAATACAATCAAAACCGCATGAGGTTGTATTGGAAATTGGGTTTCCATCATGAGTCAAGGCTAGGGAGGAGCTCCTTACCGATTCAAGACACTCTAGCTAATGCCTCAGGATGCCCTGCAGTGAACCCTTGGATTGCTGCAGGGCCGGTCCACCATACAAGTTGCGGATTAGTTATTCATGAACACACGTTTCTCGGTCCTATAGGACCTATCATCCGAGGCGCCTCATTCCATCATCCACATAAGTAAAATGTCGGGCCGTGTTAAAGCCCAAACACCACTTCTAGCAAGAAAGAAACGTGCTGCTCTCCCTGCGTTCCCTTCTCCCGTTTTAGACTCCGCCGGTGTGTGAGGCTCGCAAAGTCACACTATACACAAAGCTATGCCTAAACAGGCTATGCTTTGATCATCCCACAAGGCCTGCTTTTCAACAAAGCCTTGATCATATGCATCTTAGCATGCCACCTCGTCACTCCATATCACACTACCAATCCTTTGCCGAAATATATGAACAGCTGTTAAGCAAGAGAATAAATTCTCCACCACCAAACATCCATACATTCGACAGAAGATTAATAACATGATATTTAATGGAGTACGATGTCAGACACACAATCCATTTATAAGCTTATGCTCTGCGTCTGAGCGAAAGCCAAATCCGTACAAATCAACACTACGTCCGGACGGCCACCACTGTAGTCCCTTCAAGGTAGCTACTCCAATCACGGGCTTCAGCAGTCGTCGTCCATTCGATATGAAGATCGTCGGTCTTCAATCGCCGTCTTCAACTCTTGAATTTTAAACGTCGTTCAAATTATTTGGAATGAGATAGACTCGGACTTTCCAAATAATTCTCGTACATATATAAGTTGGAAATCATTTCATATTGTTATTAGTAATTTGTAACGATTTATCTTTATTTTTATGTATATAAAAATAATTAAATTCCATTTCATTAACGTAATTACATAACAAGTAGTGAATGTTTTGCTTCACAACCTATCGAAATGTTTATAATGTGTAATGAAATTTATTTTATTTCATTACATTTTGCTAACGAAAAACATTCCTATTCGTATATACAATATTAATGTCCAATGTACACACCATAATGTTTATTTTTATTTTCATACACATACACATCTTATACATAATAATGTACATTTTCTTGTTTCATCCTTCGAATTACAAAAAATGTATTTTGTGTATCATACCAATTCCAATAAAAATAGGCATTCTTGTGTTTCATTTCAATTTCAACAAACGAATATTTTTGTTCATCCACTTTTACTTCTACAAAAATGAGTATTTTTGTTTCTTTATTTCAATGTAACAAAATTGATAATTTTATTATCTTTTCAATGCAAACCAAAAGTAATAATTTTCCATTACAAACAAAACGATAATTTTGTGTGCTAATCTATTTACATGAAAATGAAATTTCCATATCTTTAATCTTTTTAATGAAAATATAATTCATTAAAGTATAAATTTCATATCCTTATCCTTTTTAGTTAAAATCCAATTACATAAAAATGTAATTTCACACTTTTAATCTACCTGAATGAAAAATGGAATTTTCCCTTTTTAATCTAATTTACATTAAAATGTAAACTTTTCTTTATTTATACCAATTACAATAAAAAAATGTAACTTTTACCTTTAATCTTAATTTCACAAGAAAAAAATGTAAATTTCTTACTTTTGGTTTTAATTACATAAATATGTAATTTTCTGTAACAACCCGAAAATCTGGGCCAGTTAAAAATTTTATTTTGGCAATTTTAGCGAATTTTGATTATGTAAAATGAATTATTTTAAATAATATCGACGAAAATTTATTTTGAATATAATTAGAACGTATATATTATATACGTCGTCGTTAGAATATATAATATTTATATATAATTATAAATAGAATTGAAAATGGCGCGGTAGTTCGATAATTCGATTTCAAACTTCAATTGAATGTACCGGGTGCAAAACAATCCGGATTTTAGTGAAACCAAAAATGATAGGATCTAATTGATAATATCTTTCTATCGAATCCAAAAAATCAAGATTTCATAGCGGGAATCAAGAGATATGTCCAGTTGAAAATTCTGAATAGTCGTTGTGGAATTCAGGCCCTTAAAAATGGACATTTTGCAAACGACCTCGGATTTCGACGAAACCAGTTTTGTTGGGTCCGTGATGTCAAGTTATTGCTAGGTTTCAAATTTCATAATTTTTCGAATCAATATGTGAGCGTGGCAAAAGAAAACGCGTTTGACCAGTTTCAGTTGATTTTAATCGACTGGAAAATGGCCATTTTTCAAACGGTCTCAGAATTCGACGAAACTAGTTTTGTTGGGACCGTATCGTCAATATGAAGCTAGAAAATATTTTTCTGGAATTTTTAAAGTTCGTATGTGACCCCGGTAAATTGAAAAGTACGTTTAAAATTCAATATAGTGATTTAAATGTAAATTCAACGGAAACTGATTCAAACAGTCAAATCGGCTTACGGTACATATCCCATTGTGTTCGGAATAGGGGTAATTAGCTATAGACGACAGTTGTTGGGCTCGAATCGGTGTTCATTTGAAAAGTCAATTTGAAGGAAAGAAATATATAATAAATTAATTAAAAACTTTACTATACCCCCCTCTCTAACAAGTCAAACCCTATTCTTTCTTTCTCCTGGTCAAAACCGGAAACCGCCTCCAACGAAATTGAACGGCCAAAACCATTTGAATATTCCTCCACCAAAATCGGCACCTCCAGTGCGAATTAGACTCAGTTCTATAAGGAAGCTTAGAGAGCCTTTCAACCTCTTTCAATCCATAGAGGAGTGATCAAATTCTGTGTAGTATCTTGGGTGAATTAGTGGCAAGAAGTTATCAACTTTGCAGCCATGTCCAGGCCACGATAGACCGGCGAGCTGAACGCCAGTCATGGCGTGGAGAGAGGGAGCTTCGGCGAAGCACGTGAGGTGGTCAGATCTTCGGACGGTCGACCGGTAGAGGAGCGCGTTGAAGCCCTAGGACGGAGCGTTCTTGGACGATGGGTTGTTGTGCTCCAGTACTTTGAATCGACAGAGAAAGGTTTTAACTTTTTCTTCTTTTTATTTTTGATAGCCTATAGTTTTTTAAAATATGAAATTTTATATAAAATTAAAAATCTTTGTTTTTGAAAAGTAAAATTTGCATTACTTATAAAATAAAAATCTTTGTTTTTGAAAAGTAAAATTTGCATTACTTATAAATTAAAAATCTTTGTTTTTGAAAAGTAAAATTTGCATTACTTATAAATTAAAAATCTTTGTTTTTGAAAAGTAAAATTTGCATTACTTATAAAATAAAAATCTTTGTTTTTGAAAAGTAAAATTTGCATTACTTATAAAATTAAAAATCTTTGTTTTTGAAAAGTAAAATTTGCATTACTTATAAATTAAAAATCTTTGTTTTTGAAAAGTAAAATTTGCATTACTTATAAAATAAAAATCTTTGTTTTTGAAAAGTAAAATTTGCATTACTTATAAAATAAAAATCTTTGTTTTTGAAAAGTAAAATTTGCATTACTTATAAAATAAAAATCTTTGTTTTTGAAAAGTAAAAATATAATCTTTTATATTGTGGAAATATAAAAATATAATTTTTATATAGGTAAGATAGTAAAAATATCTCCTTTATATATGTAGTGAAATAAAAATTGAATCTTTATATGTGAAAAGGCGAAGTCTTTATATATAATAGCGAAGTAAAAATTCGATTTTTATATATTGAATAGCGAAGTAAAAATTCGATTTTTATATATTGAATAACGAAGTAAAAATTCGATTTTTACATATGTAGAGAAAGCGGATAACGAAGGTGACAAAAGGGCGAGAACGAAGAAGATTTATATCAATAAAGTGCCGTGGAGCTTGGATAGCTATTTGTGAGAATTTCTCACCTTTCAATTCATTTTTCTAGTTATATATATACTAGGATGCAGACGGTGCTTAGTAGCACCCGACACAACCGTCCACAGACCATGGACTTGTTTGTTTGGTTGCATAGATTAGTTATATGATTTGATTTGAATTTGATTGTTTGATGAATTTGATTGATGTGTGAATGGCGTGGGCCTTCACTAGACCGGGGATAAGGCTAGGCCTCGTCCCGTTTCTAGTATCGTGCCGTTATGCCGCCGAAATTTTCTAAAATAAGTTAGAAAAATAAAAATATCATTTTATTTAAAGAATGAACTGAATAGAAATTCATATGTTGGAATAAAATGTTTTGTCGTTAAAAATATAATTTTTAACGTGAATGTGAATAAATAAATATTCATTTACAAACCAGACGGTTTGTTTATGTACACTTATTTGAAGGACATTGATTGGGTCGATAAATTTTACACATCGCCCCACTGCACAAATAAAATATTTGTTTGATTGTTTGAAACCCCACACGGGTGTTGGGATGAAATATGAAGTTCACTCATCCTAATTGATTAAATATGTCGATCGATTGATTGACAGGCTGTTATAAGCGTTAGATATCTATATTTGATGCTTATACAGTGTAGTGCACTTTGGTTGATGGTTGATTATTTTTCAATGCTATTATATACATGTGCTGTATGAAAATCCATATAATTAACTTTATATGGTAATTGATTGGGCCTCATTCCAATTTGAAAAATAAAGAATAATATAAAATAAAGGTTCATGTGTTGACAGTACTCATCCATTGAGATTGGTCATGTGTTGAACGAAATATTTTAGTAACAAAATTTACATCTTTATCAATATAAAATAAAGGTTCATGTGTTGACAGTACTCATCCATTGAGATTGGTCATGTGTTGAACGAAATATTTTGATAATAACAACTATATTGAAAACGATTTCGAAATGAAATGAATTGAAAACGATTTCGAAATGAATTGAATTGAAAACGATTTCGAAATGAATTGAATTGAAAACGATTTCGAAATGAATTGAATTGAAAACGATTTCGAAATGAATTGAATTGAAAACGATTTCGAAATGAAATGAATTGAAAACGATTTCGAAATGAAATGAATTGAAAACGATTTCGAAATAAATTGAATATAAAACGAATTCAAATTGAATTGAAAGCAAATTGAAATGAATTCAAATTGAATTGAAATTTGAATTGAATAGAAATGAATTTTAAAACGAATTTATAAAGAAGAATTCAATTTTGATTTGAATTGAAATGGAAGTTGAAATTGCTTTTGAAACGAATTTAAAACTATTTATATAATTCGTTTTAAATAGAAATCGACGAAATATATATTATATTTATAATATAATGACCTGAATAGAACGCGCCGCGCCGCGGCAGTTCGTGAATTTCGACCATTTATTTCAAACGGACATTGCGGGAGATCCGACCGTCGGATTCTCCTAAAACAGGAACCGTTGGGTTCGTATCGAAAAGAGCTTTCTAACGAATATTAGAAATTAGAAATCTAACGGTTGGATTTGGAATTATGTCCAAATCAAATTTGAAAATGGTCGCTGTAAGTGCAGTTCGATGACCGTTGAAGGAAATCGACTGTACGGGCCTTGATAAAATTATTAAAAATAGTAATAATTTGTGTAAAATCATAAGAAATGATTTGTGAAGATTTGGGATGAAAAACTCCATATTTGAAAGGATAAAAATAGATTTTTATCGAAATGAACTAGTTTTGAACTAGAATTACAATTCTATTTATTTTTAAATAAGTAAATTGAATATTGAAATGGTTTTGAAAATAACCAGAATTTCCAATAATTGCATTGGAATGGATTTGAATCGAAATTGTCTTCGGAATATTTCGATGTTGGATTTCGTGATTATACAAATGTTGTTATGGAAATTTGAAAGATATAGATATATATATATCGTTATTCCCAATACGATATTTGTTAGTCGTAGAATTTGATATTGAATATAAGCCGATATATTTTCTATTCAGAGCCTTATATTGAATATCAAATGTGATTTGGGTTTGTCGTGAAGGGTGTCTTCACTAACACTGTTCTTGAACCCAGTTGAGAAAAGATTAAATCTTTTTATTTAGATTTAATGAAGTGTGCCAATTAAATAATATTTAATTGGAATGGAATTGATATTGATTTTTGGGTTTATCGTGGACAGTGTTTTAAATAACACTTGTTCTTTAACCCGATAATTAATGAATGTGACTGGGGGTTTATCGTGAACCGTGTTTTAAATGATACGGATTCTTTAACCCAGTTAACGATTAAAACTAAGTGGAGTTTTAATGAATCTTTAATTAGATTGACATGGTCGAGAATGGGGTAGCACCAGTTTTGCTCCAGGCGTTAGTTAAATCTTTAATTAGATTTGAACGTGAAATGGTAATTGAATTTACCGATAACACCGTGGTGTTAGATATGAAGTATTACCAGTTTTACTTCATGGGATGAATAGGTTGGGATTGGGAAATTAAAACCAATGATTACTTCGGTAAAGTTCGCTAATTCCGACTAGTTGAATCGAAATTCAAAGGAAGATTAGAGAATAAATTCAGGAATTTATCTTGGATAAAATTAATGGGAACCTTTCCCTATGAATGCGAAATCTGAAACTAACTGTCGGTTAGCTAAGCAGAACGGTTTTCTGGATATTGATCTGATGTTGGTTTCGGCCTTCGGGGTTAATATTTGGGGAATTATTCTCTTGATTAATTTACGGTTAGTGACTGATGAATTGGAATGAGGCGTATGTTGTGTTTGTGTAACAATTATTTAAAATATACGCGAGTTATTCGGAAAGACCGGGTTTATCCCATTCTGAATAACTGATACGACGATAAGTCGAAGATGAAGACGGTGGTCGAAGACCGGAAGTCTTCACGTCGTTTGGGTAATTACTGATGATCTTGATTGGGCTGTACACCCAAGAAGATGGAAACAGTTAGTGATCGTCCAGACGTACTTGGAGATCGATGGATATGCGGGGTACTAGGTGCCTCCGGTTTCGTTCAGCCCCAGAACGGACTTGTAAATGGACTGTGTGTCTGACATTGGATTTTAGTCTGTGTGATTGATTTCTATTAAATATATATCTGTTTGGAGGCGGAGAATTTATTCTCTTGCTTAACGCCCTTTTCTGAGACGTACGAGCTCAGGGGTTATATATTGATGGATATCAAACGCATGGGGTGAATTGCCTGTGTGGCATGCCTAAGCGGCAGTTGATCGAGGCTTCTGTTGAAAAGCAAAGTCTTGTGGTGATGATCAAAGCACGGCCTTTGTGGCGTAGCTTTGTGTAACGTTTACTTCGCGAGTTTCACACCCGGTATGAACCAAAAACGGGAGACGGACCTCAGGGAGGGCCTGCGTTTCCTCCTAGCTAGAAGTGGCGTCAGTGGTTTTACACGCCCTGACGAGTTTGACTTATGTGGTTGTTGCTGCTGCGAGGCGCCTCGGTTTGATCGGACGATCCGGGTTCGATGGAGTCATTCGTTGGCTCATTTACGCCCCAAAGGGCGGGGAAACGCAGTGTTCAGGCATTTTAATCCACATCGGTGGACCGGCTCTAACGATCCAAGGGTCACTCGAGCTCTGATCCTGAGACTCGGGCTAGGCAGTCTCGAATCGGTTGAAGACTATCTTTTGCCTCGGTTCATAGACGGAAATCCAATTTCCAAATACGTGACTTTGCGATTTTGATTGTATAACCTATATATGGCGACATAGTGGGATGGGGCGCTTATGCCGCCTATGATTGATACTTATGATTTGAAGTTGTTTTATACACTATGCACTTACAATAGTATCAAACGATTTGTTTTAAACGTATCAAGCATTCTTTGGCTGTTATAAGGGAAAACCCTATCCTCGGCTGCGTTGCATTGTGTGATGGGACCTGGGTCTTATAACAGCTTCATTTTTCTTTATTTAGCATTGCGCTGTTTGTTTTATGCACTGGTATTCTTGGGAGGAAACCCGTTCCGTGTTATACGGCGTGGTCCCTTGATTTACCTAATGTTTTAAAGTAAAGATTAATAACTATTTCAGTTCTCACACCAGTCACATGACTGACCTGGAGTTTATTGTTTTAACCTAAACTCTGGGTGCCCCTATTTTGACACGGGCAGCTAGTAGTTTTGGGTTTTGCAGATTTATATTCACAGGATCCTGGTTTACAGCTGGAACGATATCCGGGAAGCTTTGTATCCGTATATCTCATTCTAGTTGTGTATTGTATTATTTTCCGCTGCTATGTATTTAAATGTAATTTAAATCTCTGATATTTCTGTGTAATATTCATTTATACTCTGTATATACTTGTAATCTGATGCATTGTTGTTATATACAATGAAATGTTCTTCTGTATGTGTTCTGTTGTGGCTTGTTCTCGAACTATCCGGCGCTTTCCTTTACGGGGAAGTTACGGGTTTTCACAGTTGCTATCAGAGCTTTGGTTTACAAAGCAGAGAACAAGGCACATTAGAACCATACGAAAGAATTCATCAGATATTGGATTAGTAATATCCAATGAGAATGACTCGTTAGAGATGGGATCAGTAGTATCCTAGAACGAGTGTGAAGAGTATTGTTTTTGATAAATAAAAGTGAAAACAAATTTTGTTTTGAAAATTTAAATCAATTATTCATATTTGATTATTTATTTATATAGATGTGGACAATGCAGTATATAAAGATTTTGCGTATACGTCTGATCCGCGTATATTTGAAGTTTTAATATACTGAATAGATATAGAATCACACTCTAGTCGCCCGGGGATGATGCTGATAATTGTGATCACATTATCAGTGTTTATGTTCGAGTGACGAAAGTGGGCTTTCTATATATTTCCTATTGACTGGTGTGAGAACAAAAATTAGATAGGACCTATTGTTGTGATTTGGCATCAAAAATCTGATTTTTTGACTATATATCAAAGTTATGCATTTGAAAAGCTAATCAACTAATTGATTGATGTTTGTGTTGTTTGTTTATTTGGTTGATAATTTTGAACCATTTAGCCTAATTGAATCACATATTGAATTATATTGAAAATTGGTTGTGTTTGCTTGCATATACATGTACTTATATTGAACTGGTCATAGCAAGGAGGCTAGAGCCGAAGAATAGAATTTGTTTGCCCGACAAATAGGTACATGTTTACTACATAATTTACTGTTTTGTTTGGGTGATGATGATTTTATGAGCCTATTGGCTAGCCGCTTGGCTTTTTCTTTTTCTTTTTGAGATCTAAAGGACCGGGGAAGCTATTTGAAATTCCCCGATGCTCCCGGTGCAGGGGAGGTTATGGCGAAATTTTCCGAAAATTTAGGGTGTTAGCCAAATTTTTGAAATTTTTGAAAATTCTCAGAAACTAAAAGGTTTGAGAATGGAAGCCAGATCGAGCGTAGAGCTAATTAATCAAACCACTTTCGACTTTGTTCCTTTTCGGGGACGAAAAGTTTTAAGTGGGGGAGATTGTAACAACCCGAAAATCTGGGCCAGTTTAAAATTTTTATTTTGGCAATTTTAGCGAATTTTGATTATGTAAAATGAATTATTTTAAATAATATTGACGAAAATTTATTTTGAATATAATTAGAACGTATATATTATATACGTCGTCGTTAGAATATATAATATTTATATATAATTATAAATAGAATTGAAAATGGCGCGGTAGTTCGATAATTCGATTTCAAACTTCAATTGAATGTACCGGGTGCAAAACAATCCGGATTTTAGTGAAACCAAAAATGATAGGATCTAATTGATAATATCTTTCTATCGAATCCGAAAAATCAAGATTTCATAGCGGGAATCAAGAGATATGTCCAGTTGAAAATTCTGAATAGTCGCTGTGGAATTCAGGCCCTTAAAAATGGACATTTTGCAAACGACCTCGGATTTCGACGAAACCAGTTTTGTTGGGTCCGTGATGTCAAGTTATTGCTAGGTTCCAAATTTCATAATTTTTCGAATCAATATGTGAGCGTGGCAAAAGAAAACGCGTTTGACCAGTTTCAGTTGATTTTAATCGACTGGAAAATGGCCATTTTTCAAACGGTCTCAGAATTCGACGAAACTAGTTTTGTTGGGACCGTATCGTCAATATGAAGCTAGAAAATATTTTTCTGGAATTTTTAAAGTTCGTATGTGACCCCGGTAAATTGAAAAGTACGTTTAAAATTCAATATAGTGATTTAAATGTAAATTCAACGGAAACTGATTCAAACAGTCAAATCGGCTTACGGTACATATCCCATTGTGTTCGGAATAGGGGTAATTAACTATGGACGACAGTTGTTGGGCTCGAATCGGTGTTCATTTGAAAAGTCAATTTGAAGGAAAGAAATATATAATAAATTAATTAAAAACTTTACTATACCCCCCTCTCTAACAAGTCAAACCCTATTCTTTCTTTCTCCTGGTCAAAACCGGAAACCGCCTCCAACGAAATTGAACGGCCAAAACCATTCGAATATTCCTCCACCAAAATCGGCACCTCCAGTGCGAATTAGACTCAGTTCTATAAGGAAGCTTAGAGAGCCTTTCAACCTCTTTCAATCCATAGAGGAGTGATCAAATTCTGTGTAGTATCTTGGGTGAATTAGTGGCAAGAAGTTATCAACTTTGCAGCCATGTCCAGGCCACGATAGACCGGCGAGCTGAACGCCAGTCATGGCGTGGAGAGAGGGAGCTTCGGCGAAGCACGTGAGGTGGTCAGATCTTCGGACGGTCGACCGGTAGAGGAGCGCGTTGAAGCCCTAGGACGGAGCGTTCTTGGACGATGGGTTGTTGTGCTCCAGTACTTTGAATCGACAGAGAAAGGTTTTAACTTTTTCTTCTTTTTATTTTTGATAGCCTATAGTTTTTTAAAATATGAAATTTTATATAAAATTAAAAATCTTTGTTTTTGAAAAGTAAAATTTGCATTACTTATAAAATAAAAATCTTTGTTTTTGAAAAGTAAAATTTGCATTACTTATAAATTAAAAATCTTTGTTTTTGAAAAGTAAAATTTGCATTACTTATAAATTAAAAATCTTTGTTTTTGAAAAGTAAAATTTGCATTACTTATAAAATAAAAATCTTTGTTTTTGAAAAGTAAAATTTGCATTACTTATAAAATTAAAAATCTTTGTTTTTGAAAAGTAAAATTTGCATTACTTATAAATTAAAAATCTTTGTTTTTGAAAAGTAAAATTTGCATTACTTATAAAATAAAAATCTTTGTTTTTGAAAAGTAAAATTTGCATTACTTATAAAATAAAAATCTTTGTTTTTGAAAAGTAAAATTTGCATTACTTATAAAATAAAAATCTTTGTTTTTGAAAAGTAAAAATATAATCTTTTATATTGTGGAAATATAAAAATATAATTTTTATATAGGTAAGATAGTAAAAATATCTCCTTTATATATGTAGTGAAATAAAAATTGAATCTTTATATGTGAAAAGGCGAAGTCTTTATATATAATAGCGAAGTAAAAATTCGATTTTTATATATTGAATAGCGAAGTAAAAATTCGATTTTTATATATTGAATAACGAAGTAAAAATTCGATTTTTACATATGTAGAGAAAGCGGATAACGAAGGTGACAAAAGGGCGAGAACGAAGAAGATTTATATCAATAAAGTGCCGTGGAGCTTGGATAGCTATTTGTGAGAATTTCTCACCTTTCAATTCATTTTTCTAGTTATATATATACTAGGATGCAGACGGTGCTTAGTAGCACCCGACACAACCGTCCACAGACCATGGACTTGTTTGTTTGGTTGCATAGATTAGTTATATGATTTGATTTGAATTTGATTGTTTGATGAATTTGATTGATGTGTGAATGGCGTGGGCCTTCACTAGACCGGGGATAAGGCTAGGCCTCGTCCCGTTTCTAGTATCGTGCCGTTATGCCGCCGAAATTTTCTAAAATAAGTTAGAAAAATAAAAATATCATTTTATTTAAAGAATGAACTGAATAGAAATTCATATGTTGGAATAAAATGTTTTGTCGTTAAAAATATAATTTTTAACGTGAATGTGAATAAATAAATATTCATTTACAAACCAGACGGTTTGTTTATGTACACTTATTTGAAGGACATTGATTGGGTCGATAAATTTTACACATCGCCCCACTGCACAAATAAAATATTTGTTTGATTGTTTGAAACCCCACACGGGTGTTGGGATGAAATATGAAGTTCACTCATCCTAATTGATTAAATATGTCGATCGATTGATTGACAGGCTGTTATAAGCGTTAGATATCTATATTTGATGCTTATACAGTGTAGTGCACTTTGGTTGATGGTTGATTATTTTTCAATGCTATTATATACATGTGCTGTATGAAAATCCATATAATTAACTTTATATGGTAATTGATTGGGCCTCATTCCAATTTGAAAAATAAAGAATAATATAAAATAAAGGTTCATGTGTTGACAGTACTCATCCATTGAGATTGGTCATGTGTTGAACGAAATATTTTAGTAACCAAATTTACATCTTTATCAATATAAAATAAAGGTTCATGTGTTGACAGTACTCATCCATTGAGATTGGTCATGTGTTGAACGAAATATTTTGATAATAACAACTATATTGAAAACGATTTCGAAATGAAATGAATTGAAAACGATTTCGAAATGAAATGAATTGAAAACGAATTCGAAATGAATTGAATTGAAAACGATTTCGAAATGAATTGAATTGAAAACGATTTCGAAATGAATTGAATTGAAAACGATTTCGAAATGAAATGAATTGAAAACGATTTCGAAATGAAATGAATTGAAAATGATTTCGAAATAAATTGAATATAAAACGAATTCAAATTGAATTGAAAGCAAATTGAAATGAATTCAAATTGAATTGAAATTTGAATTGAATAGAAATGAATTTTAAAACGAATTTATAAAGAAGAATTCAATTTTGATTTGAATTGAAATGGAAGTTGAAATTGCTTTTGAAACGAATTTAAAACTATTTATATAATTCGTTTTAAATAGAAATCGACGAAATATATATTATATATATAATATAATGACCTGAATAGAACACGCCGCGCCGCGGCAGTTCGTGAATTTCGACCATTTATTTCAAACGGACATTGCGGGAGATCCGACCGTCGGATTCTCCTAAAACCGGAACCGTTGGGTTCGTATCGAAAAGAGCTTTCTAAGGAATATTAGAAATTAGAAATCTAACGGTTGGATTTGGAATTATGTCCAAATCAAATTTGAAAAAGGTCGCTGTAAGTGCAGTTCGATGACCGTTGAAGGAAATCGACTGTACGGGCCTTGATAAAATTATTAAAAATAGTAATAATTTGTGTAAAATCATAAGAAATGATTTGTGAAGATTTGGGATGAAAAACTCCATATTTGAAAGGATAAAAATAGATTTTTATCGAAATGAACTAGTTTTGAACTAGAATTACAATTCTATTTATTTTTAAATAAGTAAATTGAATATTGAAATGGTTTTGAAAATAACCAGAATTTCCAATAATTTCATTGGAATGGATTTGAATCGAAATTGTCTTCGGAATATTTCGATGTTGGATTTCGTGATTATACAAATGTTGTTATGGAAATTTGAAAGATATAGATATATATATCGTTATTCCCAATACGATATTTGTTAGTCGTAGAATTTGATATTGAATATAAGCCGATATATTTTCTATTCAGAGCCTTATATTGAATATCAAATGTGATTTGGGTTTGTCGTGAAGGGTGTCTTCACTAACACTGTTCTTGAACCTAGTTGAGAAAAGATTAAATCTTTTTATTTAGATTTAATGAAGTGTGCTAATTAAATAATATTTAATTGGAATGGAATTGATATTGATTTTTGGGTTTATCGTGGACAGTGTTTTAAATAACACTTGTTCTTTAACCCGATAATTAATGAATGTGACTTGGGGTTTATCGTGAACCGTGTTTTAAATGACACGGATTCTTTAACCCAGTTAACGATTAAAACTAAGTGGAGTTTTAATGAATCTTTAATTAGATTGACATGGTCGAGAATGGGGTAGCACCAGTTTTGCTCCAGGTGTTAGTTAAATCTTTAATTAGATTTGAACGTGAAATGGTAATTGAATTTACCGATAACACCGTGGTGTTAGATATGAAGTATTACCAGTTTTACTTCATGGGATGAATAGGTTGGGATTGGGAAATTAAAACCAATGATTACTTCGGTAAAGTTCGCTAATTCCGACTAGTTGAATCGAAATTCAAAGGAAGATTAGAGAATAAATTCAGGAATTTATCTTGGATAAAATTAATGGGAACCTTTCCCTATGAATGCGAAATCAGAAACTAACTGTCGGTTAGCTAAGCAGAACGGTTTTCTGGATATTGATCTGATGTTGGTTTCGGCCTTCGGGGTTAATATTTGGGGAATTATTCTCTTGATTAATTTACGGTTAGTGACTGATGAATAGGAATGAGGCGTATGTTGTGTTTGTGTAACACTTATTTAAAATATACGCGAGTTATTCGGAAAGACCGGGTTTATCCCATTCTGAATAACTGATACGACGATAAGTCGAAGATGAAGACGGTGGTCGAAGACCGGAAGTCTTCACATCGTTTGGGTAATTACTGATGATCTTGATTGGGCTGTACACCCAAGAAGATGGAAACAGTTAGTGATCGTCCAGACGTACTTGGAGATCGATGGATATGCGGGGTACTAGGTGCCTCCGGTTTCGTTCAGCCCCAGAACGGACTTGTAAATGGACTGTGTGTCTGACATTGGATTTTAGTCTGTGTGATTGATTTCTATTAAATATATATCTGTTTGGCGGTGGAGAATTTATTCTCTTGCTTAACGCCCTTTTCTGAGACGTACGAGCTCAGGGGTTATATATTGATGGATATCAAACGCATGGGGTGAATTGCCTGTGTGGCATGCCTAAGCGGCAATTGATCGAGGCTTCGGTTGAAAAGCAAAGTCTTGTGGTGATGATCAAAGCACGGCCTTTGTGGCGTAGCTTTGTGTAACGTTTACTTCGCGAGTTTCACACCCGGTATGAACCAAAAACGGGAGACGGACCTCAGGGAGGGCCTGCGTTTCCTCCTAGTAGAAGTAGCGTCAGTGGTTTTACACGCCCTGACGAGTTTGACTTATGTGGTTGTTGCTGTTGCGAGGCGCCTCGGTTTGATCGGACGATCCGGGTCCGATGGAGTCATTCGTTGGCTCATTTACGCCCCAAAGGGCAGGGAAACGCAGTGTTCAGGCATTTTAATCCACATCGGTGGACCGGCCCTGACGATCCAAGGGTCACTCGAGCTCTGATCCTGAGACTCGGGCTAGGCAGTCTCGAATCGGTTGAGGACTATCTTTTGCCTCGGTTCATAGACGGAAATCCAATTTCCAAATACGTGACTTTGCGATTTTGATTGTATAACCTATATATGGCGACATAGTGGGATGGGGCGCTTATGCCGCCTATGATTGATACTTATGATTTGAAGTTGTTTTATACACTATGCACTTACAATAGTATCAAACGATTTGTTTTAAACGTATCAAGCATTCTTTGGCTGTTATAAGGGAAAACCCTATCCTCGGCTGCGTTGCATTGTGTGATGGGACCTGGGTCTTATAACAACTTCATTTTTCTTTATTTAGCATTGCGCTGTTTGTTTTATGCACTGGTACTCTTGGGAGGAAACCCGTTCCGTGTTATACGGCGTGGTCCCTTGATTTACCTAATGTTTTAAAGTAAAGATTAATAACTATTTCAGTTCTCACACCAGTCACATGACTGACCTGGAGTTTATTGTTTTAACCTAAACTCTCGGTGCCCCTATTTTGACACGGGCAGCTAGTAGTTTTGGGTTTTGCAGATTTATATTCACAGGATCCTGGTTTACAGCTGGAACGATATCCGGGAAGCTTTGTATCCGTATATCTCATTCTAGTTGTGTATTGTATTATTTTCCGCTGCTATGTATTTAAATGTAATTTAAATCTCTGATATTTCTGTGTAATATTCATTTATACTCTGTATATACTTGTAATCTGATGCATTGTTGTTATATACAATGAAATGTTCTTCTGTATGTGTTCTGTTGTGGCTTGTTCTCGAACTATCCGGCGCTTTCCTTTACGGGGAAGTTACGGGTTTTCACATTTTCTTTCTTTTAATAAAAATATAAATTTCTTCTTTTAATCTAATTACATAAAATATGTAACTTTCTCTTCTTTAAACATGACGGTGAAAATAATGTTCATCTTCTATTTAACTATTTGTATTTTAATATGGGCCAGACCTCTCACATTAGGCCTGCAACTTGTGGATGCTGGATAGGCCGGTCGGTTCCGGGCAGACTTATCCCACAAGTTGGGCTTAACCTCGTGTCTTGGCCCAATTTGTATTTGCGCACTTGGACCCCTCACATTAGGCCCAACATTTGTGGCTGCTGGATATGCCGGTTGGGTCCGGGCAGATTTCCACCACAAATGTAACCTAACCTCGTGTCCAAGTACAATTGTAATTTTTAATTATAATTATAAATATTTTAATGAAAATTATTTTAAACGTTCTTTATTAAAATAATCCTCATACTAAAAATGCTCTTTATATATTCCAATCTTTCTATTGTAACAGTAAAGCCCAGTCTTTTAATGTAACCTATTCATAAATAAAAAGGTACTTTTACATAAATATGTACTTTTTCATAAACATATTTCTTTTATATAAATATGTTTCTTTTTCATATAGAGATGTACCCTTACATAAAATGATTATTTTATTTTCATAACATATTAAAGGTGGCATTTTTAATGTACAAGTATTGAATTCAATAAATGATTATCTTGTTTTCATTAGCATATAAAAGGTTACATTATTGGTGTACAAAAGTATAATCCAAGAAATGATTTTCATTAGCGTCAACAACTTAAATTTCCTTTCATGTTTTTTTTTATATTACATTAAAAAGATAAATTTTTAATGTACTATTTTTTTTTCTATAAAAAAACTTATTTTGACAACTTTCATTTTCTAAATTGGAATAATTAAATAAATTATTTGTGCACTTGGGCGATGTGTAAAAATTATCATCCCAATCAACATTAACAAGTCAGGAAACTTGTTATTGGCAGTGTAACATATTTTTGAATCCCAACATAAATGTTTATTTCCAACGTAAATGTTCTTTCTAACATAAATGTTCTTCCTAACATAAATGTTCTTCCTAATTCTAACGTAAATGACGTTCTTGAATTCTAACATAAATGACAAAATGGCACAATTTATACTAATATAACATTAATGACCAATTTATTTTCTAACATAACATAAATGACTAAATGGCACAATTTGTACTAATATAACATTAATGACCAACTTTATTTTCTAACATAACATAAATGAAAAAATGGCACAATTTGTACTAATATAACATTAACGACCAATTTTATTTTCTAACATAACACAAATGACAAAATGGCACAATTTGTACTAATATAACATTAACGACCAATTTTATTTTCTAACATAACATAAGTGACAAGATGGCACAATTTGTACTATTAAACATTAATGACCAATTTTATTTTCATTTTTCATAAACAATTTCTAACAAAATTGTTAGATTTAATCTAATACAACATTTTATAATGTAAACATATTCTAATGTGATCATTGTTTCTAATGCAAACATTTTCTAATGTAATCATATTCTAATGACATTTCTAATACAACAAATTTGCCACTTTTATATTTTCTAATGTAATCATATTCTAATGACATTTCTAAATAAAATGTTATTTTTTTATTTTATCTAAATGGACATTTCTAAACAAAAATGTATTTTTAATCTAATATACATTTCTAAACAAAATGTATTTTTATTCTAATATACATTTCTAACTAAAATGTTAATTTTATCTAAGGCAGCATTTTATAACAAGAATGTTAATTTTTGTTTTATACTTATTTCATTTCAACAAAATTATCCATCCAATCAACATATTAATCATAACATCAACAACCAAAACAGTTCCAATCGTGAACAACACAAATTGAATTTACAGCGTAAATATAAGAATTTATAAATACGATAATGATTAACTAGTTTTAATTATAAAAAGAAATCTCAAATAAAAATGATATGTCTTTGTGACAATTCTAATTCACAAGTTATGACATATTTCATGTTCCTAATTGACAACAAAAGAATGATTTTAATCGTCTAACAAATTATAACAATTTTCATGTTTCTAAATGACTATAAAGGACTGCTTTTTATCATCTAACAAATTGTATGTCAATTTATGTTCCTACATGATGATAAAAAGTAAAAAAAATTCATAAACAAAATATGACAACTTGGATTCCTACTTGGCAATAAAAAGAATTTTTTTATTGAAATTCAATTTGTGACGATGTGAGTGTTTCTACGTAACAATAAAATGATATTTCTATTTCAAATCAAATTATGACGATATGTGTTACTACCTAATTTCATACAATAGATCATCACAACAAAATCAACCCATTCCGATTTCATACAATCAAAAATATGAATTTTTATAACGTACGTATATAAATTCCACCTCGAACTCAACAAATAAATTTAAATTCGAAATCTCACCAGTCTGCGAACCCATACATGATCATCTCCATACCGGATTAAATCTCAAAACTTTCAATTTGATTTCGTTCAAGATTCATGTTTTTAATTCTTCATATTTTGAGAGAAATTAATGGGGGAAAAAGGAATCGCTTCAGCCATTCATACGTTAAGAGTGGCGGCTACTGTATAATTAGAACTAGGGTTTTATGAAGTTTCCATTCTTTTATAATATTTTAATGTGTATTTTACACTTAAATCCAATATTTTTTTAATAGCTCTGATTCAGACCTAACGACAGACCTTCCTATCTAGGGTAAGATTATTATATGTTTTAAGGTGATTTACTGGACTTAGTATTTACCACAGTGGTTCCCACTCATATCCTCATTATTTTAATTACCATAACTACCATATGTCATTAATAACCATAATGCTCACTTTTTCTAAAGCAATAGACATTCAAATAAATAACATTTATGCCAGTCCCTTTTTATTTCATTGTTCCAATTTATTGTAATTTCCACTTATTACACCGACATTTATTTTAGTTCTTTATTATGTGTGTGTGTATATATGTATATATTTGTTATATTAATTTCCCCTAATTTAGAGTTACACATTTAATTCTCATTTGTAATAATCGCAACCTTTCTGGCTTCATTACCGTTTAAGTCCACATTTATCTCCCATTAACACCAACGATTACAATTGTCAATTCTCCTTTTATTATAGGTAACGTTAATTAATATGCATAATTATCGGAGAACGTTTCATATTCAAAACTACATTTAACGTTTATCTAATATTAATAATAACTAGCATTGATTACTTGTGTTTTTGGGATGGATATAGTATCAATATATATATTTTTAACGTACTTATTACGTGTATGCTTATTTCTAAATTTCTATATTTACTCCTTTACAAAATTTGTTAATTTCAATTTATTTACAATCTAGTCCAAACTACTTACTAGAAAAATCATTCTTATGTTTTGACTTGCTAAGATTTAAAATCCTATTAACTTCTGTTGATTACATTAAAGAAAAAATGTAATTTCTTATCAAGTGTCACATTTTACATACAAATGAAATTTCCATTGTCTTCCTACTTTCTAATGTTTTATATTACAACAAAAATATAATATTTATTGCCTTCATTTTTCTAATATTACAATAAAAATATAAATTTTTCCATCCTTATATTACATTACAAAGAAATGTAATCCTTTCTTTTCTTATGTTTTATGTCTAATATGACATAATTTAACACAAAGGGTATTTTTATTCTACATCTCTAACACGACAAGCTTGACATTTTTATACTAATACAACATGTATAACATAAATGGTAAGTGTATGTTCTATCATAAATGACTTAATTTAACTCCTAACATAATTGACAAAATTTGTGCTAACATGAATGACATATAAAAATAAATTTTATATATTCACATTCTTCTATGAATACTAATGACATATGAAAGGATATTTCTATTTGTTTACATTTTCTATGCAGTCTAATTATCATATAAAAGTATAATTAACATGTTCACATTTTTCTATAAATCCTAATATCAAAATAAAGAACATTTATTTGTTTTCATCCAATGCATAATCACAAAACGACATTTTTTTCTTTTATTATTTAAATAAATTATATTAAATAGCCAAAACTCATTAAAATAACTTAAAATAAATTTTAAATTAGCCCCAAAATTCAGGGTTGTTACAGTCTCCCCTACTTAAAATCTTTTCGTCCTCGAAAAGGAACGAAGCTAAAAGTTGATTAATTAACTAACTAATATATATATATATTCTCCATTGGTTTAAATAATTTTATTAGTTGATTAACTTTCAAATATTTAACTTTTATATATTCAAAAATCATATTTTCTAAAATAGATTTTATATAAATCACAAATACGTTGATTATAAGCTTGGCACTCTCAACTCATTCTAGGGCATTACTAACCCCATCTCTAATGAGTTTTCTCATTCTAGGATACTGCTGATCCTATCTCTAATGAGTATTCTTATTGGATATTACTAATCCAATCTATGATGAGTCTTTTGTTTAGTTCTAACAAGTTGTACCCCAAAGATTTGAGCTAACCAAAGCTCCGATACCAACTGTAAAAACCCGTAAATTCCCGCTCTTTGGATCGACCATAAACCACACAAGTCTGACCCAAAGGTTGGAAATCCACGAATACTTTAACTTTGGGAATACAATACATTAGAACAACAACAACAGACTTTTATAATATCAATAATAAATGTTACATCATAGTACAGAATATCAGAGTACATTGACTAATAATTACAGCGGAAGATAATTTTACATTATTTTAATACATTGTAGCGGAAATAAAATAAATAAGGCAGCGGAAGACAACTATGCTCCGGACACAGCTTTAGGCTTCAATCCAGAATCCTGCTCAAGGTAAGAACCTGTAGACAAACTACTCGACTGCCTGTGTGGAAAGAGGGCACCCAAGTTTGTAAAGGTGGAAACAAACAACGGGTCAGTCATGGGACTGGTGTGAGAATTCTTAACTAATTTAACTAATAGTAATAAGGCAAATCCAAAGACCACGCAGCTAACGCGGAACGGGTTTACTTGTGACGAGAAGGAATTTCGCACGGTCCGAACCAGTCGCTAAATCGACCCAGGCCGTTCGAAACGCCCTATCGTTTGAGAACAGGACAAAACAGAACGCATACCAAAGAACATTTCATTGTATATTACAACAATGCATCAGATTACAAGAATATACAGAGTATAAATGAATAAATATTACACAAAAATATCAGAGATTTAAATTACATTTAAATACATAGCAGCGGAAAATAATACAATACACAACTAGAAGAGATATACGGATACAAAGCTTTCCGGATATCGTTCCAGCTGTAAACCAGGATCTTGTGAATATAAATCTGCAAAACCAAAACTACTAGCTGCCCGTGTCAAAATAGGGGCACCCAGAGTTTAGGTTAAAACAATAAACTCCAGGTCAGTCATGTGACTGGTGTGAGAACTAAAACAGTTATCAATCTTTATTTTTAAAGTTAGGTAAATCAAGGGACCACGCCGTATAACACGGAACGGGTTTCCTCCCAAGAATACCGGTGCATAAAACAAACAGCGCAATGCTAAATAAAGAAAAATGAAGCTATTATAAGACCCAGTTCCCATCACACAATGCAACGCAAGCCGGAGGATAGGGTTTTTACCTTATAATAGCCAAGAATGCTTGATACGTTTAAAACAAATCATTTGATACTATTGTAAGTGCATAGTGTATAAAACCACTTCAAATCATAAGTATCAATCATAGGCGGCATGAGTGCCCCATCCCACTATGTCGCCATACTAGGCTCTACAAATAAAACCGCAAAAGTCACGTATTTGGAAATTGGGTTTCCATCTATGAACCGAGGCAAAAGATAGTCCTCAACCGATTCGAGACGCTCTAGCCCGCCCCTCAGGCAAGTACTCAGTCAAGCCTTTGGATCGTCAGGGCCGGTCCACCGATGTGGATTAAAATTCCTGAACACTACGTTTCCCCACCCTATGGGGTGTAAGTCTGGTCCGTCAGCCGACCAGAATGCATCGGCCGAAACCGATATAACCGAGGCGCCTCGCAACAGCAACAACCACATAAGTCAAACTCGTCAGGGCGTGTAAAACCACTGACGCCACTTCTAACTAGAAAGAAACGCATGCCCTCCCTGAGGTCCGTCTCCCGTTTTTGGTTCATACCGGGTGTGAAGTTCGCGAATTCACGTTACACAAAGCTATGCCACACAGGCTGTGCTTTGATCATCACCACAAGACTTTGCTTTTCAACAGAAGCCTCGATCAATTGCCACTTAGGCATGCCACACAGGCAGTTCACTCCATGCGTTTGATATCCATCAATATATAACCCCTGAGCTCGTACGTCTCAGAGAAGGGCGTTAAGCAAGAGAATAAATTCTCCGCCGCCAAACAGATATATATTTAATAGAAATCAATCACACAGACTAAAATCCAATGTCAGACACACAGTCCATTTACAAGTCCGTTCTGGGGCTGAACGAAACCGGAGGCACCTAGTACCCCGCATATCCATCGATCTCCAAGTACGTCTGGACGATCACTAACTGTTTCCATCTTCTTGGGTGTACAGCCCAATCAAGATCATCAGTAATTACCCAAACGACGTGAAGACTTCCGGTCTTCGACCATCGTCTTCATCTTCGACACCACGTCGAATCAGTTATTCAGAATGGGATAAACCCGGTCTTTCTGAATAACTCGCGTATATATTATAAAAGTGTTACACAAACACAACATACGCCTCATTCCAATTCAGAATATTCTTTTATTCAAAATTTCCTATACTTTGGGAAAAGTTCCCATTAATTTTATCCAAGATAAATTCTTTAAATTTATTCTTTAATCTCCTTTGAATATCAATTCAAACTAGTCGGGATTAGCGAACCACACCGAAGTAATCATTTATTTTATTTCCCAATCCCAACCTATTCATCCCATGAAGTAAAACTGGTAGTACTTCATATCTAACACCACAGTGTTATCGGTAATTCAATTATCATTTCACGTTCAAATCTAATTAAAGATTTAACTATCGCCTGGAGTAAAACTGGTGATACTCCATTCTCGATCTTTTCAATCTAATTAAAGATTCATTAAAACTCCACTTAGTTTTAATCGTTATCTGGGTTAAAGAATCAGTGTCATTTAAAACACGATTCACGATAAACCCAAAATCACATTCCAGTAATTATCGGGTTAAAGAACAAGTGTTATTTAAAACACTGTTCACGATAAACCCAAAAATCAATATCAATTCAACCCCAATTAAATATTATTTAATTGGTACACTTCGTTAAATCTAAACAAAAAGATTTAATCTTTTCTCAACTGGGTTCAAGAACAGTGTTAGTGAAGACACCATTCACGACAAACCCAAATCACATTTGATATTCAATACAAGGCTCTGAATAGAAAATATACTGGCTTATATTCAATATCAAATCCTACGACTAACAAATATCGCATTGGAAATAACGATATATATATATATCTTTCAAATTTCCATAACAACACCTGTATAATCACGAATTCTAACATCGAAATATTCCGAAGACAATTTCGATTCAAATCCATTCCAATGCAATCATTGGAAATTTTGGTTATTTTTAAAACCCTTTTCAAATTCAATTTATTTATTTAAAAATAAATAGAATTATATTTCTAGTTCAAAACTAGTTCATTTCGATAAAAATCTATTTTTATCTTTTCAAATATGGAGTTTTTCATCCCAATTTTTCCCAAATCATTTCTTATGATTTTACACAAATTATTACTATTTTTAATAATTTTATCAAGGCCCGTACAGTCGATTTCCATCAATGGCCATCGAACTGCACTTACAGCGACCTTTTTCGAATTTGATTTGGACATAATTCCAAATCCAACCGTTAGATTTCTAATTTCTAACATTCGTTAGAAAGCTCTTTTCGATACGAACCCAACGGTTCCGGTTTTAGGAGAATCCGACGGTCGGATCTCCCGTAATGTCCGTTTGAAATAAATGGTCGAAATTCACGAACTGCCGCGACGCGTTCTATTCAGGCCATTATATTATATATATAATATATATAATATATATTTCGTCGATTTCTATTTAAAACGAATTATATAAATAGTTTTAAAATTCGTTTCAAAAGCAATTTCAACTTCCATTTCAATTCAAATCAAAATTGAATTCTTCTTTATAAATTCGTTTTAAAATTCATTTCTATTCAATTCAAATTTCAATTCAATTTGAATTCATTTCAATTCGCTTTCAATTCAATTTGAATTCGTTTTCAATTCATTTCAAAATCGTTTTCAATTCAATTCATTTCGAAATCGTTTTCAATTCAATTCATTTCGAAATCGTTTTCAATTCAATTCATTTCGAAATCGTTTTCAATTCAATTCATTTCGAAATCGTTTTCAATTCAATTCATTTCGAAATCGTTTTCAATTCAATTCATTTCGAAATCGTTTTCAATTCAATTCATTTCGAAATCGTTTTCAATTCAATTCATTTCGAAATCGTTTTCAATTCAATTCATTTCGAAATCGTTTTCAATTCAATTCATTTCGAAATTGTTTTCAATTCAATTCATTTCGAAATCGTTTTCAATTCAATTCATTTCGAAATCGTTTTCAATTCAATTCATTTCTATTCTAATTCAATTCGAATTCCATTTCGAATATTTCTATTTCAAATATTTCTATTTTAAAACTGGAATGAGGCCCAATCAATTACCATATAATGTTAATTATATGGATTCCATACAACACATGTATATAATAGCGTTGAAAAATAATCAACCATCAACCAAAGTGCACTACACTGTATAAGCATCAAATATAGATATCTAACGCTTATAATAGCCTGTCAATCAATCGATCGACATATTTAATCAATCAGGATGAGTGAACTTCAAATTTCATCCTAACACCCGTGTGGGGTTTCAAACAATCAAACACAGATTTTATTTGTGCAGTTGGGCGATGTGTAAAATTTATCGACCCAATCAATGTCCTTCAAATAGGTGTACATAAACAAACCGTCTGGTTTGTAAATGAATATTTATCTTATTCACTTTCACGTTAAAAATTATATTTTTAACGACAAAACATTTTATTCCAACATATGAATTTCTATTCAGTTCATTCTTTAAATAAAATGATATTTTTATTTTTCTAACTTATTTTAGAAAATTTCGGCGGCATAACGGCACGATACTAGAAACGGGACAAGGCCTAGCCTTATCCCCGGACTAGTGAAGGCCCACGCCATTCACACATCAATCATATTCACCAAACAACCAAATTCAAATCAAATCATCAAACTAATCTATGCAACCAAACAAACAAGTCCATGATCTGTGGACGATTGTGTCGGGTGCTACTAAGCACCGTCTGCATCCTAGTATATATATATAACTAGAAAATGAAATTGAAAGGTGAGAAATTCTCACCGATAGCTATCCAAACATCTTGACTCCACTTTGATATAGATCTTCTTCGTTCTCGCCTTTTTGTTACCTTCGTCGCCCGCTTTCACTACCTATGTAAAAATCGAGTTTTTACTTCGAAGTTCAATATATAAAAACCATATTTTTATTTCGAAGTTCAATATATAAAAACCATATTTTTATTTCGAAGTTCAATATATAAAAATCATATTTTTATTTCGAAGTTCAATATATAAAAATCATATTTTTATTTCGAAGTTCAATATATAAAAATCATATTTTTATTTCGAAGTTCAATATATAAAAATCATATTTTTATTTCGAAGTTCAATATATAAAAATCATATTTTTATTTCGAAGTTCAATATATAAAAATCATATTTTTACTGCGATGCCATATAGATAAAAATTCCATTTCAAAAATATAGATTTCGCCTTTTCAAAAATATAGACTTCATCTTTTCAAAAATATATCATTATAAAAGTCACATTTTTATTCTTCTACACATAAAAAGATGCTATTTTTAATATTTCTATCATGTAAAAAAAATTATATTTTTAATTCTTCTATATAGTAAAGACTATATTTTTACATCTTCTACTTAATAAAGATTATATTTTTAATACTTTAAAAATATAAAAATCATATTTTTCTTTCTATATATAAAGTTCTCGCCTTTTCAAAAATATGAAGTTTATAAAAATCACCTTTTTATATTCTCTAGTATATAAAAATCCTATTTTTAATTCGCTATATGTATAAAAATCGGATTTTTATTTTCATCCCTTCATTATAAAAATAAAGTTCACACCCTTTTAATCTCATATACCTAGCAAACAAGACTAATTTTAATCATGAGAGAAAAAACGATTTTTCTAAATTTATAAAAGCTATTACCTAATAAATAAATAAAGAAAACAAATAAAAATAAAACATTAAAAACTTACAGGGGTTTGGGGTCTGAAATCAAGGAGGGAGGAGCCTAAGGGGGCGGTGGGGGTTCACTGTGGGGGCGTGAGATGTTGGTGGCGGCCTCGAGATGGAGGGAGCGGAGAGGGTACGAAGATGGTGCGGTGGCCTGGGGGATGTCGCAGTCGGAGAAGGAGTGGAGGGGGGAGGAGAAGGAAGGAGGCGGCGGAAAGAGGGGGGGTTGCGGCGGTGTTCCGCCTGGGGCGGCGGCGGCCATCGCGCCTTCCTTTTTTTTTTCCTGAATTGATTTAAACGTGGGGGGGGGGGGGGGGCTGAGCGGATATAAGGAGAGGGAGATATTATTTTATTTATTTATTTATTTATTTACTAAAAGTTGACTTTTTCATACGACCTCGAAACGAGGCCCACCGCCTGTCGTCCATAGTGTTTTACCCCCATTCCGAACACAATGGGACTTGTTTCGTAGGTTGATTCGATCGTTCGAATCAGTTTTCGTTAAATTTACCTTTAAATCACTATATTGAATTTTAAACGTACATTTCAAATTACCGGGGTCACATGCTAACTCTATAAATTGCGGAAAAATATTTTCTAGCTTCGTATTGACGATACGGTCCTAACAAAACTAATTTCATCGAATTCTGAGACCGTTAGAAAAATGGCCAATTTCCAGTCGATTAAAATCAACTGAAACTGGTCAAATGCGTTTTCCTTTGCCACGCTCACATATTGATTCGAAAAATTATGAAATTTGGAATCTAGCAATAAATTGACATCACGGACCCAACAAAACTGGTTTCGTCGAAATCCGAGGTCATTTGCAAAATGTCTATTTTTAAGGGCCTGAATTCCATAGCGACTATTCAGAATTTTCAACTGGACATATCTTTTGATTCCCGCTATGAAATCTTGATTTTTCGGATTCGTTGGAAAGATATTATCAATTAGATCCCATTATTTTTGGTTTCACTAAAATCCGGATTGTTTTGCACCCGGTACATTCAATTGAAGTTTGAAATCGAATTATCGAACTACCGCGCCATTTTCAATTCTATTTATAATTATATATAAATATTTATATTCTAACGACGACGTATATAATATATACGTCGAATTATATTCAAAATAAATTTCTCGTCGGTATTATTTAAAATAATTCATTTTAAATATTCAAAATTCGCTAAAATTGCCGAAATAAAAATTTTAAACTGGCCCAGATTTTGCGGGTTATTACATTACTCCAATGGATTGTCGGTGCATAAACTAAAGTAAATCGTTAAAACAATGCAATGCTTTTTAGAAAAATGAAACCATCATAAGACCCAAGTCCCATCACACAATGCAACGCAAACTGGCGGATAGGGTTTTACCTTATAATGGTCAAAAATGCTTGATACGATAAAAACGGGTTTGATATTATTATTAGTGTGTATATGTTTCAAAAACATTTCAAAGTAAATGTATCAATCCTAGGACACATAGATACCATAATACTATGCTTCCATACTAGTAATACAATCAAAACCGCATGAGGTCGTATTGGAAATTGGGTTTCCATCATGAGTCAAGGCTAGGGAGGAGCTCCTTACCGATTCGAGACACTCTAGCTAATGCCTTAGGATCCCCCGCAGTTAACCCTTAGATAGCTGTAGGGCCGGTCCACCATACGAGTTACGGATTAGTTATTCCTGAACACACGTTTCCCGGTCCTATAGGACCTATCATCCGAGGCGCCTCATTCCATCATCCACATAAGTAAAATGTCGGGCCGTGTTAAAGCCCAAACACCACTTCTAGCTAGAAAGAAACGTGCTGCTCTCCCTGCGTTCCCTTCTCCCGTTTTAGACTCCGCCGGTGTGTGAGGCTCGCGAAGTCACGCTATACAGAAAGCTATGCCTAAACAGGCTATGCTTTGATCATCCCACAAGGCCTGTTTTTCAACAATGCCTTGATCATCCCACAAGGCCTGCTTTTCAACAAAGCCTTGATCATATGCATCTTAGCATGCCACCTCGTCACTCCATACCACACTACCAATCCTTTGCCGAAATATATGAACGGGTGTTAAGCAAGAGAATAAATTCTCCGCCACCAAACATCCATACATTCGACAGAAGATTAATAACATGATATTTAATGGAGTACGATGTCAGACACACAATCCATTTATAAGCTTATGCCCTGTGTCCGAGCGAAAGCCAAATCCGTACAAATCAACACTACGTCCGGACGGCCACCACTGTAGCCCCTTCAAGGTAGCTACTCCAATCACGGGCATCAGCAGTCGTCGTCCATTTGATATGAAGATCGTCGGTCTTCAATCGCCGTCTTCAACTCTTGAATTTTAAACGTCGTTCAAATTATTTGGAATGAGATAGACTCGGACTTTCCAAATAATTCTCGTACATATATAAGTTGGAAATCATTTCATATCGTTATTAGTAATTTGTAACGATTTATCTTTATTTTTATATATATAAAAATAATTAAATTCCATTTCATTAACGTAATTACATAACAAGTAGTGAATGTTTTGCTTCACAACCTATCGAAATGTTTATAATGTGCAATGAAATTTATTCTATTTCATTACATTTTGCTAACAAAAAACATTCCTATTCGTATATACAATATTAATGTACAATGTACACACCATAATGTTTATTTTTATTTTCATACACATACACATCTTATACATAACAATGTACATTTTCTTGTTTCATCCTTCGAATTACACAAAATGTATTTTGTTTATCATACCAATTCCAACAAAAATAGGCATTCTTGTGTTTCATTTCAATTACAACAAACGAATATTTTTGTTCATCCACTTTTACTTCTACAAAAATGAGTATTTTTTTATTTCAATGTAACAAAATTGATAATTTTATTATCTTTTCAATGCAAACCAAAAGTAATAATTTTCCATTACAAATAAAACGATAATTTTGTGTGCTAATCTATTTACATGAAAATGAAATTTCCGTATCTTTAATCTTTTTAATGAAAATATAATTCATTAAAGTATAAATTTCATATCCTTATCCTTTTTAGTTAAAATCCAATTACATAAAAATGTAATTTCACACTTTTAATCTACCTGCATGAAAAATGGAATTTTCCCTTTTTAATCTAATTTACATTAAAATGTAAACTTTTCTTTATTTATACCAATTACAATAAAAAAATGTAACTTTTACCTTTAATCTTAATTTCACAAGAAAAAAATGTAAATTTCTTACTTTTGGTTTTAATTACATAAATATGTAATTTTCTTTCTTTCTTTTAATAAAAATATAAATTTCTTCTTTTAATCTAATTACATAAAATATGTAACTTTCTCTTCTTTAAACATGACGGTGAAAATAATGTTCATCTTCTATTTAACTATTTGTATTTTTAATATGGGCCAGACCTCTCACATTAGGCCTGCAACTTGTGGATGCTGGATAGGCCGGTCGGTTCCGGGCAGACTTATCCCACAAGTTGGGCTTAACCTCGTGTCTTGGCCCAATTTGTATTTGCGCACTTGGACCCCTCACATTAGGCCCAACATTTGTGGCTGCTGGATATGCCGGTTGGGTCCGGGCAGACTTCCACCACAAATGTAACCTAACCTCGTGTCCAAGTACAATTGTAATTTTTAATTATAATTATAAATATTTTAATGAAAATTATTTTAAATGTTCTTTATTAAAATAATCTACATACTAAAAATGCTCTTTATATATTCTAATCTTTCTATTGTAACAGTAAAGCCTAGTCTTTTAATGTAACCTATTCATACATAAAAGGTACTTTTACATAAATATGTACTTTTACATAAACATATTTCTTTTATATAAATATGTTTCTTTTTCATATAGAGATGTGCCCTTACATAAAATGATTATTTTATTTTCATAACATATTAAAGGTGGCATTTTTAATGTACAAGTATTGAATTCAATAAATGATTATCTTGTTTTCATTAGCATATAAAAGGTTACATTATTGGTGTACAAAAGTATAATCCAAGAAATTATTTTCATTAGCGTCAACAACTTAAATTTCCTTTCATGTTTTTTTTTAAATTACATTAGAAAGCTAAATTTTTAATATACTATTTTTTTCTATAAAAAAAACTTATTTTGACAACTTTCATTTTCTAAATTGGAATAATTAAATAAATTATTTGTGCACTTGGGCGATGTGTAAAAATTATCATCCCAATCAACATTAACAAGTCAGGAAACTTGTTAATGGCAGTGTAACATATTTTTGAATCCCAACATAAATGTTTATTTCTAACGTAAATGTTCTTTCTAACATAAATGTTCTTCCTAATTCTAACATAAATGACGTTCTTGAATTCTAACATAAATGACAAAATGGCACAATTTGTACTAATATAACATTAACGACCAATTTATTTTCTAACATAACATAAATGACAAAATGGCACAATTTGTACTAATATAACATTAATGACCAACTTTATTTTCTAACATAACATAAATGACAAAAATGGCACAATTTGTACTAATATAACAGTAACGACCAATTTTATTTTCTAACATAACATAAATGACAAAATGGCACAATTTGTACTAATATAACATTAACGACCAATTTTATTTTCTAACATAACATAAGTGACAAGATGGCACAATTTGTACTAATATAACATTAATGACCAATTTTATTTTCATTTGTCATAACCAATTTCTAACAAAATTGTTAGATTTAATCTAATATAACATTTTCTAATGTAAACATATTCTAATGTGATCATTGTTTCTAATGCAAACATTTTCTAATGTAATCATACTCAAATGACATTTCTAATACAACAAATTTGCCACTTTTATATTTTCTAATGTAATCATATTCTAATGACATTTCTAAACAAAATGTTATTTTTTTATTTTATCTAAATGGATGTTTCTAAACAAAAATGTATTTTTAATCTATTATACATTTCTAAACAAAATGTATTTCTATTCTAATATACATTTCTAACTAAAATGTTAATTTTATCTAAGGCAGCATTTTATAACAAGAATGTTAATTTTTGTTTTATAATTATTTCATTTCAACAAAATTATCCATCCAATCAACATATTAATCATAACAGCAACAACTAAAACAGTTCCAATCGTGAACAACACAAATTGAATTTACAGCGTAAATATAAGAATTTATAAATACGATAATGATTAACTAGATTTAATTATAAAAAGAAATCTCACATAAAAATGATATGTCTTTGTGACAATTCTAATTCACAAGTTATGACATATTTCATGTTCCTAATTGACAACAAAAGAATGATTTTAATCATCTAAAAAATTATAACAATTTTCATGTTTCTAAATGACTATAATGGACTGATTTTTATCATTTAACAAATTATATGTCAATTTATGTTCCTATATGATGATAAAAAGTAATTTTTTTCATGAACAAAATATGACAACTTGGATTCCTACTTGGCGATAAAAAGATTATTTTTATTGAAATTCAATTTATGACGATGTGAGTGTTTCTACGTAACAATAAAATGATATTTCTATTTCAAATCAAATTATGACGATGTGTGTTACTACCTAATTTCATACAATAGATCATCACAACAAAATCAACCCATTCCGATTTCATACAATAAAAAATATGAATTTTTATAACGTACATATATAAATTCCACATCGAACTCAATAAATAAATTTAAATTCGAAATCTCACCAGTCTGCGAACCCATACATGATCATCTCCATACCGGATTGATGCTCAAAACTTTCACTTTGATTTCGTTCAAGATTCATGTTTTTAATTCTTCATATTTTGAGAGAAATTAATGAGGGAAAAAGGAATCGCTTCAGCCGTTCATACGTTAAGAGTGGCGGCTACTGTATAATTAGAATAAGGGTTTTATGAAGTTTCCATTCTTTTATAATATTTCAATGTGTATTTTACACTTAAATCCAATATTTTTTTTAATAGCTCTGATTCAGACCTAACGACAGACCTTCCTAGCTAGGGTAAGATTATTATTTGTTTTAAGGTGATTTACTGGACTTAGTATTTACCACAGTGGTTCCCACTCATATCCTCATTTATTTTAATTACCATAACTACCATATGTCATTAATAACCATAATGCTCACTTTTTCTAAAGCAATAGACATTCAAATAAATAACATTTGTGCCAGTCCCTTTTTATTTCATTGTTCCAATTTATTGTAATTCCCACTTATTTCACTGTCATTTATTTTAGTTCTTTATTATGTGTGTGTATATATATGTATATATTTGTTATATTAATTTCCCCTAATTTAGAGTTACAACATTTAATTCTCATTTGTACTAATTGCAACCTTTCTGACTTCATTACCATTTAAGTCCACATTTATCTCCCATTAATACCAACGATTACAATTGTAAATTCTCCTTTTATTATAGGTAACGTTAATTAATATGCATAAGTATCGGAGAACGTTTCAAATTCAAAACTACATTTAACGTTTATCTAATATTAATAATAACTAGCATTGATTACTTGTGTTTTTGGGATGGATATAGTATCAATATATATATTTTTAACGTACTTATTACGTGTATGCTTATTTCAAAATTTCTATATTTACTCCTTTACAAAATTTGTTAGTTTCAATTTATTTACAATCCAGTCCAAACTACTTACTAGCAAAATCAATCTTTTGTTTTGACTTGCTAAGATTTAAAATCCTATTAACTTCTGTTGATTACATTAAAGAAAAAATGTAATTTCTTATCCAGTGTCACATTTTACATACAAATGAAATTTCCATTGTCTTCCTACTTTCTAATGTTTTATATTACAACAAAAATATAATATTTATTGTCTTCACATTTCTAATATTTCATATTACAATAAAAATATAAATTTTTCCATCCTTATATTACATTACAAAGAAATGTAATCCTTTCTTTTCTTATGTTTTATTTCTAATATGACATAATTTAACACAAAGGGTATTTTTATTCTACATCTCTAACACGACAAGCTTGGCATTTTTATACTAATACAACATGTATAACATAAATGGTAAGTGTATGTTCTATCATAAATGACTTAATTTAACTCCTAACATAATCGACAAAATTTGTGCTAACATGAATGACATATAAAAATAAATTTTATATATTCACATTCTTCTATGACTGCTAATGACATATGAATGGATATTTCTATTTGTTTACATTTTCTGTGCAGTCTAATTATCATATAAAAGTATAATTAACATGTTCACATTTTTCTATATATCCTAATATCAAAATAAAGAACATTTATTTGTTTTCATCCAATGCATAATCACAAAATTTCATTTTTTCCTTTATTATTTAAATAAATTATTTTAAATAGCCAAAACTCATTAAAATAACTTAAAATAAATTTTAAATTAGCCCCAAAATTCAGGGTTGTTACAGGCCGCCACAGGTGCAACTCGCACCCGTTATCACTGCGCAAAACTCCTCCAAACGCCACACTCTTGAAGCCCGAAATCGGCCTCTACGATCTCCAGAATCACATCACAACCGTTGGCGCCCTAGTGCTCTTCGAGAGGAAGAAGTTCGGAAAATTCTTTCATGAAATTTGGGAGAATCGATCGAGAGATTTTAGCCCTTGAATGATGCTGGCAGCTGTATGTCCTAGGGTTTAGAGAAATGTTATGTATTTATAATATTATAATTATTTAATTCATTTATTTACAAAAACCCCATTAACCTTTAATAGCTCCAAATTCAGCCCAACTAATGTTGTCCCTAGCCAAATATCCCCCTTTCGGACAAAATGGACTAGGTCCCATCAGCCCTTTGATCGTTTCAGTCCACTTTTCTTTAATTTAAAATATAAAACATTTAATTATTTAATTTAATCGTACATTTTAAATTATCAGGGCTACATACTAATTCTAAAAATTACAGAAAAATTGTTTTTAGTTATGTTTCAATTATACGGTCCTAAAAAAATTAATTTTGTTGAATTTGAAGACCGTTTGGACCAATTTCAAGTCGATTAAATTTGACTAAAATTGACAAAACACGTTTTCTTTTGCCACGCTCACATATCAATTCCAAAATTTACGAAAATTGGAATCTAGCAATAATTTGACATTCCGGATCCAACAAAAGTGGTTTCATCAAAAACGGAGGTTGTCTGCAAAATGGCTATTTTAAGGGCTATATATTATATTAAATTCTATAGTGACTATTCTGAATATTCAACTGACCATAACTTTTGATTCCCGGTATGATATTTCAATTTTTCAGATTCGTTGGAAAGATATTTTTAAACATATTTAAATATTTTTGGTTTCACCAAAATTCAATTTATTTTTAATCATGTACATTCAGCCAAAGTTCGAATTCAAATTTTCAAACTACCACGCTATTTCTAACTCCTTTTAAAATTAAAATAAATATATTCGTTATAACTTCGATTTAAATAATTTTTTTATCGTTATTATTTAAAATAAATTATTTTAACTATTCAAAATCCAATAAAATTTCTAAAATAAAAATTTTAAATTGGTTCCAAAATTCCGGGTTGTTACAATCTCCCCCACTTAAAATTATTTCGCCCTCGAAAAGGAACGGAGCTGAAAGTCGTTTAATTAACCAACTCAATCTTCATTATTATCGGTTTTAATAATTTTATTAGTTGAACTAATAATCACACAACACAATCATCAATCAATTAGTTAATTAATTTTCCAAATATATATAACATTTATATATTCAAAAATCATATTTTCAAAGATAATCACAAATACGTTAGTTATAAACTTGTCACTCTTAACTCATTCTAGGGCATTTCTAACCCCATCTCTAATGAGTTTTCTCATTCTATGATGCTACTGATCCTATCTCTAATGAGTATTCTTATTAGATATTACCAATCCAATCTCTGATGAGTCTTTTGTTCAGTTCTAACGAGTTGTACCCCAAAGATTTAAGCTAACTAGAGCTCTGATACCAACTGTAACGATCGGATTTTGCCCAAACCTAATCGATCGCTAAATCGACCAAGTCCGTTCAAAACCTGAATACGCTAACTCTGGGAATATAACACATTAGAACAAATAACATAAGACTTTTATAAACATCATAATAATGTTACATCAGAGTACATAATATATCAGAGTACATTGAAAATAATACAGCGGAAGATAATTTGCCATAAACTTAATACAAAGCAGCGGAAATAAATAAACTGGTACAACGAAAGTCTATCAATGCTCTGGACACAGCTTTAAGCTTCGATCCAGAATCCTTCTCAATATATCTGCAAAATAAGCTACTTGACTGCCCGTGTGGAAAAGAGGGCACCCGAGTTTGCAAAGTGAAACAAACTACGGGTTAGTCATGGGACTAGTATGAGAAATCTTACCTAACCTATTTAATAATAAGGTCAATCACAGGACCATGCCGCTAACACGGAACGGGTTTACTCCATTGGATTGCCAGTGCATGAAAATAAAGTAAATCGTTAAACCACACAATGCTTTTTAGGATAATGAAACCATTATAGACTCAAGTCCCATCACACAATGCAACGCAAACCAGAGGATAGAGTTTTACCTTATAATGGTCAAAAATGCTTGATACGATAAAACAGATTTGATATTATTATTAATTCATATGTGTTTCAAAAACATTTCAATCATAATATATCAATCTTAGACGACATAGCTACCATATACTATGTCGCTGTATATAGGCTTACAATCAAAACTGCATGGGTCGTATTGGAAGTTGGATTTCCATCATGAACCAAGGCAAGGAGTCATCCTTACCGAATTCAAGACTCTCTAGCCCGAGACTCAGGACTCAGTCACAACTGCACCCGGAGCGCCAGGGCCAGTCCACAAATATCTTAGTGGATTAGTAATGCCTGAACAATACGTTTCCCTGCCCTATAGGGCATAAAATATAGCCATTAAGGACTAAAATATTGAGGCATCTCACAATCCATCATCGACAAAAGTAAAAATGTCGAGCCTTGTAAAAACCCTGACACCACTTCTAGCTAGAAAGAAATGCATGCCCTCCCTGGGGTCCTCCCATTTCTAGTTCATACCGGGGTGTGAGGCTCGCGAAGTAACGTTATACACAAAGCTATGCTAATTAAGCTGTGCTTTGATCATCAACCACAAGGCTCTGCTTTTCAACAAAAGCCTTGATCATTTGCATCTTAGCATGCCATATTGTCAATCCATACCATACCATTGATTTTTGCCAATATATAACCTCTGAGATCGTACGTCTCAGAGAAGGGTGTTATGCAAGAGAATAAATTCTCTGCCACTAAACAGATATTTACTTAGCAGAGATCAATGAATAGAGCATAAAGGAATACAACGTCAGACATACCATCCATTTACAAGTCTGTTCTGGGTCTGAACAAAACCGGAGACACATTATTCCTCGTCCCATATGTCCAATACAGGAGAGAGGTTCTCGCATATTCGGACAATCAACAAGTACATAAGGACAACTACCACTTTAAACCTTTCCTAGGAGCAAATCAGTCCAGGGCATCAGTAGTCATCCATTCGATGTGAAGATCGTCGGTTTTCAACTACCGTCTCCATCTTCGACTCTTAATTGTCGTAGAAATTATTCGGAATGGGTTAAGCCCGGTCATTCCGAATAACTCGCGTATTTTTTAATAAAAAATTAAGTGCTATAGAAACACATCAAATGCCTCATTCCAATTCAGAATATTCTTTAAATAAAATATTCACATTATTAGGGAAAGGTTCCCATTAATCTTAAAAGAAATAAATTCTTTAAAATTTATTCTATTAATCTTCTTTTTTGAAGATTTATTAAAACTCTAATTTGGTTTTAGTATCAAAAATCATTACTTAATGATTATTTAACTTTAAGAAATAAATCTTGTCTTTAACTGGGTTAAAGAACAAATGTCATTTATGTAATAACCCAGAAATCCGAGCCAATTTAAAAATTTTATTTTGGCAATTTTAGCGAATTTTGATTATTTAAAATAAATTATTTTAAATAATAACGACGAGAAATTTATTTTGAATAGAATTTGAATGTATAGATTTATTTCAATTGGCGTTAGAATATAAATAATTATTTATAATTATAAAAGGAATTGAAAATGGCGCGGTAGTTCGAAAATTCGATTTCAAAGTTCAAATGACTGTACAGGATTCAAAATAAACCGAATTTCAGCGAAACCAAAAATATTAGAATCTATTTGAAAATATCTTTCCAACAAATCCGAAAAACTGAAATTTCATAGCGGGAATCAAAAGTTATGGCCAAGTGAAAATTCAGAATAGTCGCTATGGAATTTTGGCCCTTACAAATGGAAATTTTGCAAACGACCTCTGTTTTCGATGAAACCTTGGATCCGGGATGTCAAGTTATTGCTAGATTCCAAAATTCGTAATTTTCTAAATCAATATGTGAGTGTGGCGAAGTTAAACGTGTTTTGACAGTTTCAGTTAATTTCAATCGACCAGAAAATGGCCATTTTTCAAACTGTCTCAGAATTTGACGAAATTAGTTTTGTTAGGACCGTATCGTCAACACGAAGCTAGAAACATTTTTTCGGTAATTTTAAGAGTCCGTATGTGGTCCCGGTAAATTGAAATGCGCGTTCAAATTCAATATATAGATTTATATTTTGATTTTGACGAAAACTGATTGAAACGATCTAATCAGCTTATGAAACGTGTCCCATTGTGTTCGGAATGGGGGTACTACCCTATGGGCGACAGTCGGTGGGTTCAATTTGGGATCTGAAATAAAAAGTACCTTAATAGATAATTAAATAATTAAATAATCCCCCCTCATTTCTCTCCCTTACTCATTCAGCCCCCTCCCCTATTCATTCAAAGCCCGATTGATAAAAAAAACCTAGGAACTAAACGCGCCATCGCGCCACCTAGGGAAGCCGCCGACGCTAGTCTCGCCATCGCTCCGGTCCTCGCCCCACTCCTCCGTCGCCCTCCGTCCTTGCTCCCCTTTCTGAAGCTACGAAACCCCTCGAGCCTAACCCCAAATCGAGATTCGTCGCACCTAGAGCTGCCACCCCAAAACCCCAGGCCACCGCCGGCGTGAGCAGCCCACCTCTGACCATCTCTGGCCCCTACGCCCCCTTTGAACCACCCACACCCCTGTAAGTTTTTATTTTATTTTATTTTATTTATTTCTCTTTGTTTGTTAAATGATTTCCGGTTTATTTTTAAATTTTGTTTCTTATTCATTTTCTATGAAAACTAAATAAAAGTGAGGATCTTTTAGTATACAAAGTTTGATTTTTATTTAAAGAAAAGTTTTGTTTTTTATTTAAAGGAAAGAAAGATTTGAACTTTGTCCTTGTAAAAATTTGATTTATATCCTTGTAAAGATATGGTTTTTATTCATAAAAAGTTATGATTTTTACTTTTAAAGTAACAATATAAAAAAAATAGATTTTTATATATGAAGTAACTGGATAAAAAATATATTTTTTACATATGTAGTAGCATTATAAAAATAGGATTTTTTACATATATAGAACATTGATAAAAATGTGACTTTTATGTAAATAGAATAGAAATAAAAATACGATTTTAGTATGTAAAAATTTTAGTAGATTAAAATATGATTTTTATCATATGAATGTTATGAAGGAAATCAGTTAAAGATGTGATTTCTAGTTATGAAAAGGAAATGATTTTTATTTATAAAAGTTGATTTAAAAAATGAGATTTTCATTTGTAAAGTAGCCAAATAAAAAGATGATTTTTATATATGTTGTAGCGAATTAAAAATATGATTTTTAATATAAACTTCGTGAAAATAGATCTTGTTGGCCGCGCAACGAAAATTTTCTACATAAGAAGAGTCGCGACGTTTGGTTAAGCTAATCGGTGAGAACTTCTCACTTTAATTCTTGTTTTATAGTTTGAAATATATACTAGGATGCAGACGGTGCTTAGCAGCACCTGACACCCCTCATCCACAGACCATGAACGACTTGTATGCTTGTTTGATGTGTTGTGAAGTTTGTTTGTGATGTTGATGTGAAATGGATAATAAAACATTCATGTGTTGAGAATAAAATATTTTATCGTTAAAAATATAATCTTTAACGTATAAGTAAATAAAATAAATATTTATAAACAAATAAAAACGATTTGTTTATGTACACCCATTTTACTGATATTGATTGGGACGATAAATTTTACACATCGCCCAACTACACAAATAAAAATCTGTGTTTATTGATTTGAAACCCCACACGGGTACTGGGATGATATTTGACATAAACTAATCCCGATTGTTTAGTTGTATGTCAATCGATGGGTTGACAGGCTGTGTAAGCGTTAATTAGTTATATTTAATGCTTATGCAGTTGTGTGGTGGACTTTGGATGATGGTTGATTATTTATCATTGCTATTATATACATGTGTTGTATAGAATCCATATAAATAACATTATATGGTAATTGACTGGGCCTCATTCCAATTTAGAAAATAAATCACATTCATGTGTTGAATAAAAAGAAAATTCATGTGTTGAATAAAAAGAAAATTCATGTGTTGAATAAAAGAATATTCATGAGTTAAATAAAAGAATATTCATGTATTGAATAAAAGAAAATTCATGTGTTGAATTAAAAGAATATTCATGTGTTGAATAAAAGAAAATTCATGTGTTGAAGAAAATATTCATTTGTTGAATAGAATAATGAAGTTATTGAAATATATAAAGCCATGTTGCTTAGATATGCGCCATTTTGACGCGAACGATATTTATATCGATTATATTCGTTTTTATAATGATTATAGAAAAAGAAGTGGTTTCAAAATATAAGGTTTTGAAAATATTATCATTTGTATATCGATGATGTGGAATATTCAATTTAGATTCGAAATTGAATATGAAGTTGAAATCGTTTCGAAAACGAATTTAAAACGATTTATAAAATACGTTTTAAAAGGAAATCGATGAAATATAATATATATATATATATATATATATATATATAATGGCCTGAATAGAACGCGTCGCGCCGCGGGAGTTCGCGAATTTCGACCTCTGACTTCGAATGGATATTACGGTAGATTTCGACCTCAGCTTTCTAACGAATAGTAGAGATTTGAAATATAACGGTTGGATTTGGAATTATGTCCACATCAAATTTGGAAAAGGTCACTGTAAGTGCAGTTCGATGGCCGTTGATGGAAATCGACTGTACGGGCCTTGATAAAATTATTAAAAATAGTAATAATTTGTGTAAAATCATAAGAAATGATTTGTGAAGAATTGGGATGAAAAATTCCATATTTGAAAAAATAAAAATAGATTTTTATCGAAATGAACTAGTTTTGAACTAGAATTATAATCCTAATTATTTTTAAAATAAATAAAGTGTATTTGAAATGGTTTTGAAAATAACCAGAATTTCCAATATATAAAGGGGAAATGGATTTGAATAGAAATTGTCTTTGGAATATTTCGATGTTGGATTTCGTGATTATGCAGATATTGTTATGGGAATTTGAAAGATATATTTATATCGTTATTTCCAATACAATATTTTTTGTCGTAGAATTTGATATTGAATATAAGCCGATATATTTTCTATTCAGAGCCTTGTATTTAATATCAAATGGGATTTGGGTTTGTTGTGAATGGTGTCTTCATTTACACATCTCTTAAAACCCAGTTGAGAAAAGATTAAATCTTTTTATTTAGATTTAATGAAGCATACCAATTAAATGGAATTTAATTGGAATTGAATTTGAATTTGATTTTGGGTTGTCGTGAACGGTATCTTTAATAATACTGTTCTTAGACCCAACGGAGTTAAGAAATTAGAAACTAACTGAAGATTAGTTAAGATGAATGGTTTCCTGGGTATTGATCTGATGTTGGTTTCGGCCTTCGGGGTTAATACTTAGGGAATTGTTCACTTGCTAATTTACGGTTAAAGGCTGATAGAATGTAATGTGATTTTGGGTTTATAGTGAACCGTGTTTTAAATGACATTGGTTCTTTAACCCAGTTAAAGACAGGATATGATTTCCCAAGTTAAACAATCATTAATATTGATTTTTGGGAGGATTAAAACCAAGTGGACTTTTAATAAATCTTTAATTAGATTGAAATGATCGAGAATGGATTATCACCAGTTTTTCTCCAGGTGATAGTTAAATCTTTAATTAGATTTGAACGTGAAATGGTAATTGAATTTACCGATAACACCGTGGTGTTAGGTATGAAGTATTACCAGTTTTACTTCATGGGATAAATAGGTTGGAGTTGGGAAATTTAACAATTGATTACTTCGGTAAGGTTCGATAATCTCGACTAGTTTGGATAAACCATAATTTGGTTTGAATTGATTTTCAAAAGAAGATTAAAGAATAAATTTAAGGAATTTATCTTTGATAAAATTAATGGGAACCTCTCCCTAAGAATGTGAAATTTAGCTATTAACTGAAGATTAGTTAAGATGACTCCTGGGTATTGATCGGATGTTGGTTTCGGCCTTCGGGGTTAATATTTGGTGACTGACGAATTGGAATGAGGCGTATGTTGTGTTTGTGTAACACTTGTTTTATTATATACGCGAGTTATTCGGAAAGACTGGGTTTATCCCATTCTGAATAACTGATACGACGATAAGTCGAATGTGAAGACTGTGGTTGAAGACCGGAGGTCTTCACGTCGTTTGGGTGATTACTGATGATCTTGATTGGGCCGTACACCCAGGAGGAGGGAATCAGTTGGTGATCGTCCAGACGTACTTGGAGATGATGGATATGCGAGGTACAAGGTGCCTCCGGTTTCGTTCAGACCCGGAACGAACTTGTAAATGGACTGTGTGTCTAACATTGGATTTTATTTTGTGTTGATTGATCTCTATTAAATATACATCTATTTGGTGGCGGAGAATTTATTCTCTTGCTTAACACCCTTCTCTGAGTCGTACAAGCTCAGGGGTTGTATATCGATGGACATCAGTCGCATGGAGTGAATTGCCTGTGTGCCATGCCTAAGTGGCAAATGATCAAGGCATCTATTGAAAAACAAAGTCTTGTGGTTGATGATCAAAGCACAGCCTGTGTGGCACAACTTTGTGTAGCGTTGATTCGCGAGCCTCACACCCCGGTTGTGAACCAGAAACGTGAGAGACATCCGGGAGGACATGCGTTTCCTTTTAGCTAGAAGTGGCGTCAGTGGTTTTACATGCCCTGACGAGTTTGACTTATATGGTTGTTTGATTGCGAGGCACCTCGGATATATCAGTGACTATGTGGAGCCATTGGAGTCATTGGACTCATTGACGCCCCAAAGGGCGGGGAAACGCAGTGTTCAAGCATTTTAATCCTCATCGGTGGACCGGCCCTAACGATCCAAGAGCCCATCTGAGTCTGGGTCCTGAGAGGCGGGCTAGAGCGTCTCGAATCGGTAAAGGACTATATTTTGCCTCGGTTCACAGATGGAAATCCAATTTCCAATACGTGACTTTGCGGTTTTAGTTGTAAACCTATATATGGCGACATAGTGGTATGGGGCACTTATGCCGTCTATGATTGATACTTATGATTGAAATTGTTTTGACACTACACACTTATGGTAATAATAAAACATAAAATTTAGCGTATCAAGCATGCTTTGGCTATTATAAGGTAAAACCCTATCCTCCGGCTTGTGTTGCATTGTGTGATGGGACCTGGGTCTTATAATAGCTTCATTGTTCTTTATTTAGCATTGCGCTGTTGTTTTATGCACTGGTACTCTTGGAAGGAAACCCGTTTCGTATTATACGGCATGGTCCCTTGATTTACCTAACTTTAAAATAAAGATTAATAACTGTTTTAGTTCTCACACCAGTCACATGACTAACCTGGAGTTTATTGTTTTAACCTAAACTCTGGGTGCCCTTATTTTCGACACGGGCTGCTTGTAGTTTTGGTTTGGCAGATTTATATTCACAGGATCCTAGTTTACAGCTGGAATGATATCTGAAAAGCTCTGTATCCGTATATTCTTTTCAATTGTGTTTTGTATTATTTTTCCGCTGCATTGTAATTTGTAAATCTCTGATATTTATCGAATGTGTAATCTTTATTCATACTCTGTATATTCTTGTATTCTGATGAAATTGTTGTAATAAACAATGAAATGTTCTTCTGTTTGTGTTCTAATTCGTCTTGTCCTCAGTACAATCCGTGATTTCCCGTAAGGGGGTTTTGGGTCGTAATAGCTTGGTATCAGAGCTTTGGTTTACAGAGCTCGGAGAACAAGACACATTTGAACCATACGAAAGAATTCATCAGAGATTGGATTAGTAATATCCAATGGGAATGACTCGTTAGAGATGGGATCAGTAGTATCCTAGAACGACTATGAAGAGTATATTTTTTAAATGAAAACAATTTTTGTTTTGAAAATTTAAATCAATTATTCGTATTTGATTATTTATTTTATATTGATTTTGGACAATCAAGTATATAAAGATTTTGCATATACGTCTGATCCACGTGTATTCGAAGTTTTAATATACTGGATAGATATAGAATCACACTCTAGTCGCCCGGAGATGGTACTGATGATAGAACGTGCATCATCAATATTTATGTTCGAGTTTTGAAAGTGGGATATCTATATATTTCCAATTGACTGGTGTGAGAACCAAAACTAGGTAGGGCTATTGTTGTGATTTGGCATCAAAAATATGATTTTTTGACTATGTATCGAAATTATGAATTTGAAATGTTAATCAACTAATTGATTGCTGATTGTGTTGTTTGATTATTGTTTGATTAATTAAATGTTGAACCTTTTGCCAAATTGAACCAAATAGTGAGTTGTATTGAAAATTAGTCGCATTTGCATGCATATACATGTACTTACGTTGAACAGGTCATAGCAAGGAGGCTAGAGAAGAGGAATAAAATTGTTTGCCTGACAAATAGGTACATGTATATTGTATTTCTTGGGTTTTTGATGATTTTATGAGCCGCTTGGCTGTTTCTTTTTCTTTTTGGATTGGTGAGGGCCATGGGAGGTTATTTGAAATATCCTGAAGCTCCCGGTGTAGGGGAGGTTATGGCGAAATTTTTCGAAAATTTAGGGTGTCAGCCAAATTTTTGAAAAATTTGAAAAGTTCTTAGAAACTGAAAAGTAGAAGAACTTGAGCCAAAATGAAAATACTGGAAGTTGAGTTGATTTGTAAAGCAACTTTCGGCTTCGTTCCTTTTCGGGGACGAAAAGTTTTAAGTGGGGGAGATTGTAATAACCCGGAAATCCGAGCCAATTTAAAATTTTTATTTTGGCAATTTTAGCGAATTTTGATTATTTAAATTGAATTATTTTAAATAATAACGACGAGAAATTTATTTTGAATATAATTTGAACGTATAGATTTATTTGAATCGGCGTTAGAATATAAATAATTATTTATAATTATAAAAGGAATTGAAAATGGCGCGGTAGTTCGAAAATTCAATTTCAAAGTTCAAATGACTGTACAGGATTCAAAATAAACCGGATTTTAGCGAAACCAAAAATATTAGAATCTATTTGAAAATATCTTTCCAACGAATCCGAAAAACTGAAATTTCATAGTGGGAATCAAAAGTTATGGCCAAGTGAAAATTCAGAATAGTCGCTATGGAATTTTGGCCCTTAAAAATGGAAATTTTGCAAACGACCTCTGTTTTCGACGAAACCACATTTGTTGGATCCGGGATGTCAAGTTATTGCTAGATTCCAATATTCGTAATTTTCTGAATCAATATGTGAGCGTGGCAAAGTTAAACGTGTTTTGACAGTTTCAGTTAATTTCAATCGACTAGAAAATGGCCATTTTTCAAACGGTCTCATAATTTGACGAAATTAGTTTTTTTAGGACCGTATCATCAATACGAAGCTAGAAACATTTTTTCGGTAATTTTAAGAGTCTGTATGCGGTCCCGGTAAATTGAAATACGCGTTCAAATTCAATATATAGATTTATATTTTGATTTTGACGAAAACTGATCGAAACGATCGAATCAGCTTATGAAACATGTCCCATTGTGTTCGGCATGGGGGTATTACCCCATGGGCAACAGTCGGTGGGTTCGATTTGGGATCCGAAACAAAAGGTACCTTTATAGATAATTAAATAATTAAATACCCCCCCCCCATTTCTCTCCCTTACTCAGTCAGCGCACTCCCCTATTCATTCAAAGCCCGATTAATAAAAAAACCTAGGAACTAAACGCAACATTGCGCCACCCAGGAGGCCTCCGAGGCCAGTCTCGCCACCGCTCTGGGCCCCGCCCCACTCCTCCGTCGCCCTCCGTCCTTGCTCCCCTTTCTGAAGCAGCGAAACCCCTCGAGCCTAACCCCAAATCGAGATCCGTCGCACCTAGAGCCGCCACCCCAAAACCCCAGGCCACCGCCGGTGTGAGCATCCCACCTCCGACCATCTCTGGCCCCTATGCCCCCCCTTTGAACCACCCACACCCCTGTAAGTTTTTATTTTATTTTATTTTATTTATTTCACTTTGTTTGTTAAATGATTTTCGGTTTATTTTTAAATTTTGTTTCTTATTCATTTTCTATGAAAACTAAATAAAAGTGAGGATCTTTTAGTATATAAAGTTTGATTTTTATTTAAAGAAAAGTTTCGATTTTCATTTAAAGGAAAGAAAGATTTGATCTTTATCCTTGTAAAGATATGGTTTTTATTCATAAAAAGTTATGATTTTTACTTCTAAAGTAACAATATAAAAAAATAGATTTTTATATATGAAGTAACTGGATAAAAATATAATTTTTACATATGTAGTAGCATTATAAAAATAGGATTTTTTACATATATAGAACATTAATAAAAATGTGACTTTTATGTAAATAGAATAGAAATAAAAATATGATTTTAGTATGTAAAAATTTTAGTAGATTAAAATATGATTTTTATCATATGAATGTTATGAAGGAAATCAGTTAAAGATGTGATTTCTAGTTATAAAAAGGAAATGATTTTTATTTATAAATTTGATTTATAAAAATGAGATTTTCATTTGTAAAGTATCCAAATAAAAAGAAGATTTTTATTTATGTTGTAGCGAATTAAAAATATGATTTTTAATATAAACTTTGTGAAAACAGATCTCGTTGGCCGCACGACGAAAATTTTCTACATAAGAAGAGTCGCGGCGTTTGGTTAAGCTAATCGATGAGAACTTCTCACTTCAATTCTTGTTTTCTAGTTTGAAATATATACTAGGATGCAGACGGTGCTTAGCAGCACCCGACACCCGTCGTCCACAGACCATGGACGACTTGTATGCTTGTTTGATGTGCTGTGAAGTTTGTTTGTGATGTTGATGTGAAATGGATAATAAAACATTCATGTGTTGAGAATAAAATATTTTATCGTTAAAAATATAATCTTTAACATGTATGTAAATAAAATAAATATTTATAAACAAATCAGAACGATTTGTTTATGTACACCCATTTGACTGATATTGATTGGGACGATATATTTTACACATCGCCCAACTGCACAAATAAAAATCTGTGTTTGTTGATTTGAAACCCCACACTTGTATTAGGATGATATTTGACGTACACTAATCCCGATTGTTTAGTTGTATGTCAATCGATGGGTTGACAGGCTGTGTAAGCGTTAGTTAGTTATATTTAATGCTTATGTAGTTGTGTGGTCCACTTTGGATGATGGTTGATTATTTATCATTGATATTATATACATGTGTTGTATAGAATTCATATAAATAACATTATATGGTAATTGATTGGGCCTCATTCTAATTTAGAAAATACATCATATTCATGTGTTGAATAAATTGAAAATTCATGTGTTGAATAAAAAGAAAATTCATGCATTGAATAAAAGAATATTCATGCGTTGAATAAAAGAATATTCATGTGTTGAATAAAAGAAAATTCATGCGTTGAATTAAAAGAATATTCATGCGTTGAATAAAAGAAAATTCATGTGTTGAAGAAAATATTCATTTGTGAATAGAATAATGAAGTTATTGAAATATATAAAGCCGTGTTGGTTAGATTGCGCCATTTTGACGCGAACGATATTTATATCGATTATATTCGTTTTTATAATGATTATAGAAAAGGAAGTGATTTCAAATTATAACGTTTTGAAAATATTGTCATTTGTATATCGATGATGTGGAATATTCAATTTTGATTCGAAATTGAATATGAAGTTGAAATCGTTTCGAAAACGAATTTAAAACGATTTATAAAATACGTTTTAAAAGGAAATTGACGAAATATAATATATATATATATATATTATATATATAATGGCCTGAATAGAACGCGTTGCGCCGCAGCAGTTCGCGAATTTCGACCATTGACTTCGAATGGATATTATGGGAGATCCGTCCATCGGATCCTCCTAAAACCGGAACCGTTGGGTTCGTATCGAAAAGACCTTTCTAACGAATAGTAGACATATGACATCTAACAGTTGGATTTGGAATTATATCCAAATCAAATTTGGAAAAGGTCGCTGTAAGTGCAGTTCGATGGCCGTTGATGGAAATCGACTATACGCGCCTTGATAAAATTATTAAAAATAGTAATAATTTGTGTAAAGTCATTAGAAATGATTTGTGAAGAATTGGGATGAAAAATTCCATATTTGAAAAAATTAAAATAGATTTTTATCGAAATGAATTAGTTTTGAACTAGAATTATAATCCTATTTATTTTTAAAATAAATAAAGTGGATTTGAAATGGTTTTGAAAATAACCAGAATTTCCAATATATAAAGGGGAAATGGGTTTGAATCGAAATTGTCTTTGGAATATTTCGATGTTGGATTTCGTGATTATGCAGATATTGTTATGGGACTTTGAAAGATATATTTATATCGTTATTTCCAATAAAATATTTGTTGGTCGTAGAATTTGATATTAAATATAAGCGATATATTTTCTATTCAGAGCCTTGTATCTAATATCAAATGGGATTTGGGTTTGTTGTGAATGGTGTCTTCATTTACACTATTCTTAAAACCCAGTTGAGAAAAAGATTAAATCTTTTTTATTTAGATTTAATAAAGTATACCAATTAAATGGAATTTAATTGGAATTGAATTTGAATGCAATTTTGGGTTGTCGTGAACAGTATCTTTAATAATACTGTTCTTAGACCCAACGGAGTTAAGAAAATCAGAAACTGACTGAAGATTAGTTAAGATGAATGGTTTCCTAGGTATTGATCTGATGTTGGTTTCAGCCTTCGGGGTTAATACTTAGGGAATTTTTCACTTGCTAATTTACAGTTAAAGGCTGATAGAATTGAATGTGATTTTGGGTTTATAGTGAACCGTGTTTTAAATGACATTGGTTCTTTAACCCAGTTAGAGACAGGATATGATTTCCCAAGTTAAACAATCATTAATATTGATTTTTGGGAAGATTTAGACCAAGTGGAGTTTTAATGAATCTTTAATTAGTTTGAAATGATCGAGAATGGAGTATCACCAGTTTTGATCCAGGCGATAGTTAAATCTTTAATTAGATTTGAACGTGAAATGGTAATTGAATTTACCAATAACACCATGGTGTTAGGTATGAAGTATTACCAGTTTTACTTCATGGGATGAATAAGCTGGGGTTGGGAAATTTAACAATTGATTACTTCGGTAAGGTTCGTTAATCCCGACTAGTTTGGATAAACCATAATTTGGTTTGAATTGATTTTCAAAAGAAGATTAAAGAACAAATTTAAGGAATTTATCTTTGATAAATTAATGGGAACCTCTCCCTAAGAATGTGAAATTTAGCTATTAACTGAAGATTAGTTAAGATGAATGGTTTCCTGGGTATTGATCTGATGTTGGTTTCGGCCTTCAGGGTTAATATTGGGGGAATTGTTCTCTTACTAATTTACGGTTAGTGACTGATGAATTGGAATGAGGCATATGTTGTGTTTGTGTAACACTTGTTTTATTATATACGCGAGTTATTCGAAAGGACCGGGTTTATCCCATTCTGAATAACTGGTACGACGATATGTCGAAGGTGAAGACAGTGGTTGAAGACCGGAGGTCTTCACGTCGTTTGGGTGAAAACTGATGATCTTGATTGGGCCGTACACCCAAGAGGAGGGAATCAGTTGGTGATCGTCCAGACGTACTTGGAGATCGATGGATATGCGACGTACAAGGTGCCTCTGGTTTCATTCCGACCCAGAACGAACCTGTAAATGGACCGTGTGTCTGACATTGGATTTTATTCTATGTTGATTGATCTCTATTAAATATACATCTGTTTGGTGGCGGAGAATTTATTCTCTTGCTTAACACCCTTCTCTGATACGTACGAGCTCAGGCATTGTATATCGATGGACATCAATCGCATGGAGTAAACTGCCTGTGTGGCATGCCTAAGTGGAAAATGATCAAGGATTCTGTTGAAAAGCAAAGTCTTGTGGTTGATGATCAAAGAACAGCCTGTGTGGCACAGCTTTGTGTAGCGTTGATTCGCTAGCCTCACACCCCAGTTGTGAACCAGAAACGGGAGAGGACATCATGGAGGACATGCGTTTCCTTCTAGCTACAAGCGGCGTCAGTGGTTTGACACGCCCTGACGAGTTTGACTTATGTGGTTGTTGAGTTGCGAGGCGCCTCGGATATATCGGTGACTATGTGGAGCCGATGGAGTCATTGGACTCATTGACGACCCAAAGGGCGGGGAAACGCATTGTTCAGGCATTTTAATCCACATCGGTGGACCAGCCCTGACGATCCAAGGGCCCACCTGAGTCTGGGTCCTGAGGGGCGAGCTAGAGCGTCTCGAATCGGTAGAGGACTATCTTTTGCCTCGGTTCACAAATGGAAATCCAATTTCCAATACGTGACTTTGCGGTTTTAGTTGTAAACCATATATGGTGACATAGTGGTATGGGGGCACTTATGCCGTCTATGATTGATACTTATGATTGAAATTGTTTTGACACTATACACTTATAGTAATAATAAAACATGAAATTTAGCGTATCAAGCATGCTTTGGCTATTATAAGTTAAAACCCTATCCTCCGTCTTGTGTTGCATTGTGTGATGGGACCTGGGTCTTATAATAGCTTCATTGTTCTTTATTTAGCATTGCGCTGTTGTTTTATGCACTGGTACGCTTGGGAGGAAACCCGTTCCGTGTTATACGGCATGGTCCCTTGATTTACCTAACTTTAAAATAAAGATTAATAACTGTTTTAGTTCTCACACCAGTCACATGACTGACCTGAAGTTTATTTTTTTAACCTAAGCTCCGGGTGCCTTTATTTTCGACACGAGCAGCTTGTAGTTTTGGTTTTGCAGACTTATATTCACAGGTTCCTGGTTTATAGCTAGAATGATATTCGGAAAGCTCTGTATCCGTATATTCTTTTCAATTGTGTTTTGTATTATTTTTCCACTGCATTGTAATTTGTAAATCTCTGATATTTATCAAATGTGTAATCTTTATTCGTACTCTGTATATTCTTGTATTCTGAGGAAATTTTTGTAAAAAACGATGAAATGTTCTTCTGTTTGCATTATGATTCGTCTTGTCCTCAGTACAATCCGTGATTTCCCATAAGGGGGATTTCGGGTCGTAACAATTTAAAACACAGTTCACGATAAACCCAAAATCATCTTCCATAAAATATGGAATCTTCACAGAAATCAAATCAAAATATAATCGATATAAATTTCTGTATCAGACCAATAATATAAATGGGATAACAGCAAAGCCTTTTAAATTCCATTTATAGTAACGGTCTTCATCAATAGAAACTCAGCTCGATTATTATTAAATCGAATTCCATTCAATTCCAATTTAATATATTAATTTGGAAAACTTTACTATGGAAAATTTCCATTAAATCTTAACAAAAAGATTTATAAATTCCAAATTATATTCATTGTTAACCGGGTTAAAGAACAAATTTTGTTTAAAACACAATTCACGATAAACCCAATTCACATTTCATTTCAATTACCAAATATCATTGGAAACTCTAATAATCTTAATTGAAAGATTTATTCTTTTCATATGGGGTTTAAGAACAGTGTTATTTAAGACACCATTCATGACAAACCAAAAAATCCAATTTATTTTATTTAATTTCGATTAAATATTAATTAATTGGAAAACTTCATTAAATCTTAATTTAGAGATTTATTCTAGTTAATAACTAGTTCATTTCGATAAAAATATATATTTATCTTTTCAAAAATGTATTTTTTCATCCAGAGTCTTTATAAATCATTTGTTATGAATTTATATAATTTTTTCCATATTTTTAATAATTTTATTAAGGCCTTTACAGTCGATTTCCATAAAGGGTCATCGAATTGCACTTACAACGACCTTTTCTAAAATTGATTTGGACATAACTCCAAATCTAACCGTTAGATTTCAAAACTATTATATTCATTGGAAAGCTCTTTTCGATACGAACCCAATGGTTCCTATTTTAGGAGAATCCGACGGTCGGATCTCCCGTTACATCAATTTGAAGTTAATGGTCGAAATTTGCGAACGGTCGTTGCGCGGCACGTTCTATTCAGGCCACTATATATAATATATATATTATATATATCCCATCGATTTACAATTAAAACGTATTTTATAAAATAGTTATAAATTTATTTAACATGATTTTAGATTCATTTTCAATTTTAACTAAAAATTGAATATTCTATATTTTTATCATATTAAAATAATAAAATTTTCAAAATATTAAATTTTAGAATCACTTCTTTTCGATATTCATTATAATATGAATAAAATCGATCGATAAACCCATTTGGGTTAAAAATGGCGTTTGCTACTAAATTCGGCTTCATATTTTTCTTCTTCACTGAATATTATTTTAAAATATTTATTATTTTCAAAATATTCTTTATTTTAAAAGATTCTTTATTTTTGAATATTATTTATATAAAATATATTCTGAATCGGGATGCGACTCAATCAATTACCATATAATTCCAATTATATGGATTTCATACATTGCATGCATATGATAATAATGGAAAATAATCATTAAATAATCCATTCACATCCAGAGTGAAATTTACAACTGTGTGAGCATTAAAATAAATAAATAACGCTCATCACAGACCATCAATCCAACGATTGACATACAACTACATATTGGGACTAGTGTATGACAATTATCATCTCAATACCCGTATGGGGTTTTCAAACAACAGCAACAATTTGTTTAACTAAATCATTGGTTAATGGATTTAACCAATTTAATTCAGTTTGAATTATTTCTAATATCACTAACATAATAATGATAATGTTTTAATCTAGCAAGTTTCGTAATATTGCTAACATAATAATGGTAAATTTTTAACTTAGCAAAATTTTCATTTCCAACTAATGATCATGTAACGGCCCGAAAAGTTCCGATCCTGATTATCGATACTAATACGTATCCCGTATCACATATCAACTAATCAAATATCAGAAATTAACAGATCGTTGATAGAAAGAAGTTAGAGGATGAGAAATAGAAAGATAAGAAAGTTAGAGTAGAAGAAAAAGAAGAACTGAACACAACAGAATCAAAGTATAATGAATCTCACAGCGGAAGTAAATAAAATATATTATATAACATCTTGAAATACAAGACTATATTTACTGACATATATCATCAGAGTACAACTCATACATAACACAGCGGAAATAGACTCGATATATCTAATGTTGAAGACCCTGCTCCAAGCTCCTTCAAGTGAATCTGTAAAATGCTGAAACTACTTGACTGCCCATACAAATTTGGGCACCCAAGAGTTTAGGGAAAACACAGAAAAATAAACTCTGGGTGTAACGACCCAGAGATTTCGGCCCCGAAAATCAACATAAATACCTCTACCGTATCTCATGTCGATCCTCCCAGCACCGAAACACTGGATAGTTATTAGAAAGAATTTAGAGGGTGAGATAAGAAAGAAAGAAATATAAGAATAGAATAAGAAGAAGAACAACACCACACAGAGTCTCACATCGCAGCGGAACAAAATATAATACTGAAATAAATCTTTAAAGAGAGCTTTTGAAATACTTACATTATCAGAGCAACGGGACAGTGATAATAACCTGTTCCCATATACATCACACAGCGGAATGGTAGCTATATAATACCATACGACTGACATCTCCAGCTCGTCTCTTCACAGCTCTTGGTATCCTGATCCTGTCAACCCGGGCTAACCCGAGCATTTACAAAACACCGAGTCAGTCTGGTGAACCAGAGTGAGATAAACTCGCACAGTAATAAGGGGAAATCATCAAATCATGATTTTAAAGTTCAAAAATCTTTTCAAAAGAAAGGATAATCGTAAGATCAAATCCACACATAAACACGGACGGTTTTTACCTTACGATAACCCAAATCAGTTTGAAATCAATATCTTGTCTGATATTATAATAATGTCTAAATACAAGTAAATATCAATCTAGTGGAACACTTGCATCTCACGCTCCACATATATAGTATACAAACCAAAACCGCAGGCGCTTCTTGGATATTGGATTCCAACTTGACAAGGTATGGGACCACCTTCCGACGGTGTATCTCTAGAGGCGAATACACCTGGGTTCAACAAGAACGTCTTGCAACCCGGCCCATACATGACCGACCACTCATTTCGCTTGAGTGTATCGAATGTATATCACCAACGGTTGGACTCAAACCACCGTTCCCGAATGGGCAGAATCGATAGATTAAGAAACAAAAGGAATTTCTCTAGATAGGTGATTATACACCATAATGGGAGCGACCCACATAGCCATGCTGCCTGCCCGATTTCTGTCATCTCCCGGTTGATGAGGCTTGAGGTCAGAACATATCTGATCATCATACACTTTGAATGCCACATCGTCAGGTCCTCCGGATATCACTAATTGATATCCACAAAAATACTCTGCGGTCAGCTAAGAGAAGGTGTACGGCCTCCTCCGCCATCAACAGAAATACGTTTGAAGAAATCAACGTACGTGACCCCTTTGGAAATACTCTGTCAGACACTCGTCCATACAAGTCATCCAGGAATAGGATGAACCGAAGGTACCCTCCTACTGCATCCCAGGAATCACCCTACCGATCAGTAGCGAGAAGTCCTTGCAATCCGTAGATTCCAATCACGACAGAATCACTGTTGAAATATCTCCGGCCGCTAAACCAGAGAAATTCAATCAGTAGTCTTTCCGCTTATGGAGATCAACGGTCTTCCATTGCTCCATCTTCAATAATCTTCTTTCACGTATTCGCTGGTCGGAATGGTTTTTGAATATATATTCGATCCCGGTCTTTCCGTACCAACGATCGTATGGTCAGGTTTGATAGTCGGTGTTTTAACTATCAAATAAATAATTGTGTGAATGACATGAGTTTACCGGTTCAGTACCAACACCACATGGCCTTTTTAATTAAAAACGATTAACGATAGTTAATCTCTAACCTTTAAACATTTCAAATATTATTATTTAACGTAAGTTTCTTATTTCATACTATTTCACTCTCATATTTATGGAAAATATGCTATAACCATATCCAACCCTCGTTTCAAACCCATTTACTATTTTATTAAACATATTGGGAAAACGACTTACTTCAAGAGAAAACAACGTTATAATGTCATCTTTATTTCATTACTCGAATATAATGACCATCTATTATACTTTTTGCATAAACCATTCGCAAAGCTTAACGTTCCAATTTCCTTCTAACTCTAAAACACCATTTTGACTTCCCACCATTTCTTTTCATTTATTTCACCTTGGACATTTATATATATACAAATACCAAATTCCTTTCACTTCCATTACTTGGGAAAAATCTCATTTATATATCTTCGATCCTTTCACTTTCATCTCGTTATTATTTCCCTCCTTTCACGTTACAACTAATATCATCCTTAGATAATCCCGAGGTCGTTCAAGTTGGGGTATTTATTTACCTCTCAGACCTTGATCAACAACGGTCTTACTTTTAGATAACATCAGCTGTAACTCAAACAGATATTTATTTTAATATCGAATATACCTCATTTAACTCTCTTATCGATAAAACTTCTTATCTTTAGAAACTTCTGTTTCGAGTATAACCAAAATTCTTAATTTATTAATTAAGAAAATTATTTATAGAATATCACGTTTCTCTTTACCTTTCTAAACGATACTTCTTATCACTTGGATTTTGTTAAAATCCTATATCCTACCACATCACCTTTTAGCCTTTCTCTTAAAGTCTATTTTCATAAATTTCCATTAATTCCTTTATTTAAGTAACATTTGTAAATCCTTTATACCTCAATTCTTTTTCTAAATTTTGTTTATAAAACCATGGTTCTGTATAACCCTTCCTATTTATCACTTTTCCTTTATAAAATCCTTTAAAACCCAATTATAAACTCACTTAATAAATAATAAATATTTATTTACTTTGACAAACTTTAATTCAAATAAATAGATTAAAAATCCATTCCCAGTTATAAAATAAATCTTATAACTTTATCTCGTCGATTTACCTGACGGTAGATCGATGTTTAATTCATAGGCCATGTACTGCCGATCACTAAACCAATAATACCCAATGGTTTAAACCAAACAAATATTGGATTTCAGGACAATATTCAACCCTCCAATCAAACAATTTAATACTGGTCTCATAACAGTCTATACCGACAATTTAATATCAATCACCACAATCAATCAACCAATTCATTTGTTAAAACACGTTTATTTAATAAACGTGACCAATAAGGTAACTTACCTTAACTGGGACCAATCGTTAAAATAACGATTCGGTTTTACTGAAGTTAAACGACGTTTAATTCCATCATTTCAACAATAACTGAATATATATCGTCAATCAGTCAAAACACTAGCAACCATACCACACAAAAATAAAAACCCAACTTATAACATATAAGCGGGAATAACTGAGTGAGTTTAACTCACCTTTGAATTTGATTTGTCGATAAATCAGCTTGTTTTTAGTTGAATTAAACGTCGTTTCATTTTTTTCTGAAAAATCCAGTTGCTGTCTGCCTTGCTCGGTTCCTATCCATCGCGTAGTACTTGTTGATGGGGTTCCGGTGTTTTTCGTGTCATCGAAATCTGATCACGTGAGTGATCGAAATTACTATTTGAAGTTTTAAAACATTTGAACCAAGTGATTTTTTTTAAAAAATGGGCCTTACCCTATATTTACCAGCCCATCACGTGATAAGCCCGATCCCACCTTTCCCCTATCAAAACCCATCGGCTCCCAACCCCTCCTCATTTTGTAGCCGCCACCAAAAATTAGAAAACCTAATTCCCAAAACCCTATACTGATGGCCGCTGTGTTCTTCCATCAGCCTATCGCCCTCCTCCCTGACCACCGTGACGCCCCATCTTGGCCTCCATTCAGTTGCTCCTCCGTCCCCCAGAGCGAGACCGAACCTCCTCCCAAAAAGCTAAGTAATTTACTTAATTAAACCTCTGTTCTTTCTCTTTTTTTTTTCTTCTTTTCATTCGATACTGAGTTCGTTTGGGTTTTGTTCACCGTGTATTTATACTTGCGAACGGTTACAGTGATTTGTGATATGTTACATCCTACTTAGAATTAGCTGCGCCTAGATTTTTAGGTGATTTTCCCCATTCATTCAGCCGCGTAGTCGAACTGTAGATGATATGAATGTTGACGGTTGTGGGTACTGTGATTTTCAAATGGTTATATCCTAGATTAGATTTACAGTGCTTAGGATCCTAGGTGATATTTCATTTCAGTCCTGTTGTAATCGAACCGTGGTACTTTGATATTTCATGTTTGGATAGTGATCGATTCTGGTGCGGTTGAGTTGTTTATTCCATTGCAGATATTCGGATCTGCATTTAGATTTATAGGTTCTGTTCTTACTGTATGTACAACTATTGAGTTGTATTTCCAAGTGAGTGTTTTGAAATCTGGGTTTTTAGCTGTGAGGCTATCTGTGAGGCTAGGAATTGTTTATTCCAGTTTTCAGACTTAGAATTGATGTAAATTTATGGCAGACAGGATTTGGTATACAAGATTTTCTGAATACATATATATATATATTTATATATATATGTAGATTTTGATTGGGTTTTCCACTGTTGATTCACTGCCTCTATATTTTTCTTCTTTTACTCGATTGCAGATTCGAGTTGTAATGTCATGAGATTTTCAGACTATATACATATAAATGTATAGCTCTTTTCGATTCAGATTTGATGCAAAAAAAATATATTCAACTGTTCACTGTACTGTATAGATTAATTTATACCTACATTTGATTTTTTTTCTAGCTACTTATAGCTTTTGTTTTTCCTCTTTTCTTTTCAGGTTGATTTGGCGACAGTGTTGAAATCTCGTGATGGGTAGTGGTGATGGCTGCACCCTAAACAGCGAAGATTTGTGTTGGATTTTCAGTATCTGTTTAAATCTGGTATATGTATTGGCCAAAGCAAAATGTATATTAGTTGTTCTACTATTTTTTTTTTGAAAGAAATAGGACATACTAAAATCAAGTTGTAAAGTGAATCCTTTGTATATATATATTACTGTTCTTACATGCTAAACTTTCTCAGCATTGTGCAATTTCCATACTTGAAATCTCTTTCTTGCTAATTGCCAGCAAATGCAGATTTAGTGGGCTCTTGAATATTCATATGTTTCAATGTATTCAAATTCGATTTGAATTTGTTTTGGCCACTTTGTTTTAGTTCTTTTGAGTTATGCAATACTCGATTTTATAATTACATGTTTGTTTACTTAGCCATTCGGTTTGGTGGGTGTGATGCAAGATATATACATATAGATATTTACTTTGTTTTTATTCCGATTATTTTAAAACTCATAAAATATCTATATAATATAATTAAAAATTCAAACAATTGAATTAAATAAAAATAACCTGATAAACTCGAGTAGATTCAAATGGAACACCGTTTTATTTAAAAAGACCAAGATAGATTTTCAATTCAACCTTCACAAATTGGGTTATACGATATTATATATATATATATATATATATATATATATATATATATATATAACGTTATCGTTTTATAACGATTTTCATAGCGACTATTTTAAATTTTCAACTGGACATAACTAACAAATTATAACACGAAATCTCGATTTTTCTCTTTCGTATGAAACTTATCGTCAATCCGGTTCCAACGTTTCTCGTTTCACAGAATTCCGACTTAAAACGAATTCTGTATACTCAGTTGAAGTTCAAAACGAATTTTACGAACTACCGCGCCATTTCTAGTTCCTTTATAATATAATTATAATTTAAACGTTCTGACGTCGTTTTAATAACGAATATAATTATATAATTCAATATAAACAATATTTAAACTACTTTAAATCGCTCGTTCACCTTATATCGCAAATTCACCATTTTTCCCAATATCCCAAAATAAAAATGTTATTATATTATTAATATAATTTAAATATTTAAAATGGTCAAATCCCATCATTTAAATTCAAATCAATATTTTAAATAAATAAAATATTTCAAATAAATGGTCAGAAAATACAGGACATTACACTGAGTTAGTCATGGGACTGGTGTGAGTAAACGAGTTTAAACAGATTTATTTAGCGTTCAAAAACCCTTTTGAAATAAATGATAATCGTAAGACCGATCCACGCATAAATACGAATGGTTTTTACCTTACGATAAACCAAAACATTTTTGAAATCATATATATCATCTGATATTACGATAGTGTCTAAATACAAATAAATAGCAATCTAGTGGAATGCTTGCATCTCATGCTCTACATATATAGTATACAATCAAAACCGCGGGCTCTTATTGGAGATTGGATTCCGATTATGAGAAGGTATGGAACCACCTGCCGATAGTGTATCTCTTGAGGCAAATACACTGGGTTCAACAAGAATGTCTTGCAGCCCAGCCACACATGGCCGACCACTCATTTCATTTGAGTGTATCGAATGTATATCACCAACAGTTGGGATCAGCAATCGTTTCCTGAAAGGGATAGCATCGATAGATTAAAGAAGCAAAAATAAATTTCTCTATATAGGTGATTATACACCCTAATGGGAGCGACCCACATAGCCATGCTGCCTGCCCGTTTTTTGTCATTTCTCGGTTGATGAGGCTTGAGGTTAGAATTTACCTTTAGAACATCTGGTTACCATTTACTTTGAATGCCACAATGTCAGATCCGTCAAATCACTAATTGGCATTCATAAATATACTCTGGATGTAAAAGAAGGGTCATTCTTTGCCATCAACTTGATATATTTGTAAAAATCAACGTACGTGGTTTTTAAGAAATACTCTGTCAGGCATTCACCCGTACAAGTCATCTAGGAACAGGATGAACTGAAGGCACTCTCCTACTGCATCCAATATTGGAATCACCCAATGGATCAGTAGCGAATAGTCCTTGCAATCCGAAGATTTCAATCCCGACTGAATCACCGGTTATATAACTCTAGTGGACCAGACCAGAGAAATTTAACGAGTAGTTCTTCCAATCATGAAGCTCATCGGTCTTCAATGCTCTCTCTTTATACACCTGCAAGTTAGTTGTGAACGCACAGTTGGTTCGAAGTGGTTTTGGGTCCAGTTCCCATCCCAGTCTCTTCGAACTAACGCGTAAGGGATATTTCTTTGATAATAGGTGTTTTAACTATCAAATTTAAACAGTGTGATCACGTAAAACTTATTCAATTTACTTCTGATCATATATGATGTCCATTCAAATTACTAACTTGTATAGATCTATTTTGGGATAGCAATCAACACACGGTGATTAAAATATAATAAAATGTGATGATAATTCATTTTATCTAATTTAGGTTTAATTCATCCCTTTATAATATAACAAAAACATTCATTAAAAAATAATAGTTAATGATGATTCGACGAATAAATTCCAATTTAATAACAGTTTGGAATATAAGATCTCGAGTAATGGTTAATTTCACGTCATACTTATTTCAAATTCCTTGGAAATAAATATACTGATTTTATTTAAACCTTTCTTCCGTTTTCGACGAATACAAATATCAAATGTTTGGGTCCTTTAGCTTCAGTTCGCATGACACCGTCAATTTCCGTAAGAGCTTCCGATCCTTTGTTTAATTTTTTTCATATACACTTCCCTTTTATTAAAAAATCAATATAAATTAAATTTGATTAATTCATATAACGTGAATTTTCTTGTCCTAGTATGGTTGTATTTCCGCATATGTGCCTTATGTCGTTTATTGTAAATTTTTGAGTCGGACTTCCACTTCTCATATTATGTAAAAATACGTTTATATTTAAAATGAACTTAGAGCATTAACTAGAACATAATTCCTTTCTTTCTAGGCATAGACTATGAATCCAATTTTTTGCTGCTTCTGGTATACTTCGAGTTTCCCTTTTGTTTGTAAATTGGGTTTGGTTTTTAATGAATTCAAACTCTTTTTTTTCCTTTGAAGCCCAAGTCGGCCCAACATTACCTAGTCCATGCTCAAACCCACCCCTATCTCTTCTCTGATCTTTCAATACACCTTTCACTCTACACATGCATTTTATTCCGGGTAGCTTAAACCAAAAGCGCACAAACCAAAACATTGGGTATGTCTACAAAAAATAGTGATCATCCTGGTATAATAATTTTTTTATTCATTTTTTTTCTCCCATCCGATTAGCATATTGTAACGACCCGTGTTTTTAGCAGTCAAATATTTAATTTAGTTTATTATTTTAAATATTTATTTGGGATTTTAAATGGATTTAAAATATATATATTCAATTATATAGTGAAATTTTAACGTTAATTTATTTATAATATAAAACGAGCTTGAAATAGCGCGGTAGTTCGTAATATTGAATTTTTAACTTCAACTGAGAATACAGGATCCGATATAAGTCGGATTTCTGTGAAACAAGAAACATTGGAACCGTATTGACGATAATTTTCATATGAAAGAGAAAAATCTAGATTTCATATTGTAAATTTTAAGTTATGGCCAAATCAAAATTTGAAATAATCGCTGTGGAAATCGTTATTTAAATATCGGCTTTTAAAATGGCCATTTTGCAAATGATCTCGGATTTCGACGAAATCAGTTTCATTGGGACCGTAATGTTAAATTATTGCACGGTGTTAAATGGCGTGGAAAACCGATGTCGTAGGTGACCACGGCAGGCAAGAACGCTCGTTCATTTTGTATAACATGTAATTAAATTTATAAAAGGATATTTGAGTGTAACCTGAGTAGACGATCAAACTAGGCCACGAAACCAGTCCCGTTGAGTTCGTATCATCGATTAGAGTCAGGATAGGTATATAGTTTGTTATTTTTAGAGACCGACAAATTTGGTGTTCAGAATGGCATTGCGGTGCACGTTAAAAATAGCCTACCGGGGAAACAGTCTCAGAATGCAACGAAACTAGTGCCGTTGGGTTCATATCAACAAATTATTGTAGGATTTCAAAGTTTCAAGGTGATCGGGTTTATCTGGTGATCGTGGTAAATTAAAAAGCGTGCTTATTTATGGTTTTATAAAGGATTTTTTTTTCAAACGAAGTCGGATTTTGACGAAACTTGTCCCATTGGGTCCGGAATAACTTTTTACACTAAGATTAGCATTTTTATCAGTAAACAGAGATCATTTACAGGGGTTTTAATCAACTACTTTGCGACCAAGTTTCGTTAAATTAAAATATTCTTTTATCATCCCTTATATATACAACATACCCTCATTTATACCCTAGCTTTCTCGTTCTGTTGGTCAAGCAACTCCCAGTGCCGCCAATTCTTTCCAACGGTGGATACAACTCCAAATTCATCCCTTTTTTCCACAAATTCACCGATTAAATCCCAGAACTTATGACTGTAGAAATGTTCAGCTTGTTGGGAGCTTTAATCTCGACGGCGGCGATGGTGTTTGGGATAGTGTTTTGGCTAGGAAACCACTCGAACCAGTGGACAGTTTTGGGTTTAAATCCAGCGATTGGCGGAGGCGGGTGGTTTGTGCTTTGGACCGATGATCGGGGGGGTCAGACCGCGTGTGTAGGTGGTCTTGGATGAGGTCCCAGTGGTCACGGTTTAGTACAGCGTTGGTGAGAAGGTGGGGGTAAACGCAGAGTGTATGTGAACTGGGAATACATACGATGGTTTCAAAAGTGTTAAATACGGCAGGATTCCTTTTGAAGGCAGCGTGAATGGAGGGATGGAGCTGTACTTGTTTTTTTTGGCTCAAAAGTGAGGAGCTTTCGTTAGAAACAAAGAAGGATGAAGGGGGACCAACCACGTTCGCTTGGACGAACAGGAAAGTTGGTACGTGTTCAGGAACCAAAGGAGGAACGAAGGGATCGGCTTACAGTTTCTTCCCAAATCAAGTATTGTTCAAATAAGGGAAACTTGCAAAGAGGATCAACAAATTTGGTACTAATCCAAATATAATTAACCTAAGTATATCATTAAGGAGTTTTAGTTAATTTTAACCATGAATTAGGCTGTGTTTTGGGAACTTTACAGGTTTCATAAGCTGAAACGAGAGTATCAGGAACACAGAACAGATCGACCGTATACTTTATCCCAAAAGTAATTAATATATTAAACATAATTAAGCTTACATTAATAAGTTAATTAAGAAATTATTTTATGAAACTCATATTAACTTAGAATGGAAATTTTGGTTGCAGGCATATCTTGGGATCATGATGGCAGAGAATCGGTAGAAATAAGAAATCTACCCATAAATTCTTTAACAATGTAATTAAATTTGTTAAATTAGTAATTAGTGAAGTTAGGAACTTAATTAAAAAGCTAATGATTACATTAATTAAATCGTTAATAATTATTGTATATCTGATCAGAATTGGACAAACCATACACCGTTGGAATGATTGTGATGAGCACCACGCCATGGAACGGGATTGGATAGAAGCGGAGATAACTGGAATTTACAGTTAAAATTAAACAACTGTTTAATTTAACTGTAACCAACTATTTCAGAAAAATGAAATCAAGGTGAGTTAAACTCACTCAGTTTTCCCATTTATATTTTATATAAATTAGGTATTTATTTTGTGTGCTCTGTTTGCTGATGGTTGCCTGTTTGCTAATTATTATTTATTTTTTGATTTAAATGATGAAATTAAACCATTGCTTAATTTCAGTGAAACACCAAATCGTTATTTTTAACAATTGTTCCCAATAAAGGTAACTTACCTTGTTGGTCACGTTTATTTTATAAACGTGTTTTAAATGTTGAATTGTTTGCATTTCTTGTGGTTGATGTTAAATGGCCGTTATTTATTGTTATCAGTTAAATGAAACTGAATGATCAAGTTTGAGATAACCATTTGAATACAGGGAAGAATAGGTTGGAGGGATCCAACCGGATTCCTCAAATATATTATTTATTTCATATTTTCACATATGAACTGTCCTGTTTGGTGGATTGATTTGATTATTGCTTTGGACTGGGATTTCAACCTGTGTTGTGTTTAAACTAATGAGCGGTATTGGTTGAGTATTTGGCAGCGTATGGCCTATAAAATCAATCGTTTTATAAATATTGATTCACCGTCAGGTGCATCGATAGAGATGAAGTTATAAAATTTATTTTATAACTGGAGTTAGATTTTGAAATATATTACTTTGAATAAAAAGTTATTAAGGAGAAATAAATAAATATTTAGTTATTTAAGACTTTAATTTGTTAGTAATTTATTTTATAAAGTAGATTCTGACGTTAATCAGATTTACAAGTACGAGAGTAAGAAATGAATCGAATGGTTAAACTTTGATAATTGTTTTGTAAAGAAAACAATTAAATAGAAATTATTTAAATTAGTTATATTAATTTAAAGTGATAATTAATGGGAATTGATTAATGAGATAATCGAGTTTTGAGTTAATTAAATCGACCAGTTTGAATTGAAATTGATTATCAAATTGATGTGTTTCGATTAAAATAGTTAATGAATATTGTTTAAATTTAAATAAAGTTTAAAAAGGGATTTACTATTTAGTTTAGTTAATAAAGTAATTAACTACTGAAGTTGTTAATGATTGAAATAAGTTATTTTTGTTATTAATGATGATTTGGAAATTTATTATTATTTTTTAAATGGGAATGCATTTAAAAGTGATCGATGGTGAAATATAATCAAAGTGAATGGTGAAAGGAATTCATGAACGGGTTTTATATTTAAAACCCGAATTTTTATAACAAAGTTATAAAGAGAATGGTAAGCGAATACGAGGGCTTAATTTAAAGGATACTTGGATTAAGTAAAAGGATAGAAAGATGGGAAGGGTTTTTAATAAGCCAGATTTTTTTTTAAATGAGGTTTAAAAGAGTAAAGGCATTAATTTTACATTAACGTTACTTGACAATGAGATCAAGTAAAAAGGGGAATTTGAAATAAGATTTCAAAAGTGGGAAATGGTTGAATAGATTTGAAAGGAGATTGGTAGAAGTGTATTTGAGGTAAAGAAGTGGGTCGTAGGGTTGTATAACCAAACCCAATTTATAATGGAATTTGTTTTAAGACGTGGATGGGATATGAGTTTGATTACAACTTATATTTATCTGAGGATATGCATGTTGTTGATCAAGGTCCGATAGGTAATTAAAATACCCCAACTTGAACAACATCAGGATTATCTGAAGATGATATTAGTTGGTAATCGTAAAAGAGGTTAGTGATGGTTCATTTTTTCCATTAGTGAAATAATGTAACGTTGGTGAGAATTGGAATATATATATATATATATATATATATATATATATATATATGTAACGAGAGATCGAAGTACAAAAAATGTAAAGTTAGTTTTATTCTATACTAATCAATGTTAGTTATGGTTTCGAGAATGGAATATAAGATATTACGTAACGCTATTTAAAGAAAAAATGAGTTGAATGGATTTTCCATGTTTTAAATAATAAGGAATGATGTTGAAATGTCTTTGAAAGGAGAATTAAGTGTAAATTGAATATGGTTATTTTACCAAGTATTATAAAGAAATGGTGTTGAGAACATTGGTATATTAAATAAGAATTCAATTATCGTATTTTTGAGTATTAAAGAGTAGAAGTTTTTATTAAACAGAAGTGAATCAGTTTGTTTAAATTAAAAGGCCAAGGGATGCCGAATACTGAACCAGTGAACTCAATGGAGTGTCATGGTTGAAACACTGTTTATTTCGATAGTTAAATCACTGACTATCAAATCTGTCCAATACGATTGTTGGTACGGAAAGACCGGGATCGAATTATTATTTGAAAACCATTCCGACCAGCAAATACGTGAAGATCTCAGAAGATAATCGAGATGGAGCGGTGAAGACCATGGATTTTCACAAACGGAAGAACCACTAATATTCTCTACTTGGCAAGTAGAGATAAGCTGTGAATCTGTTGTGGTTGGGATCTACGGGTTGCAAGGACTTCTTGCTACTGATCCATGGGGTGATTCCTATATGGATGCGGTAGGAGAGTGACTTCGGTTCATCTTGTTCCTGGATGACTTGTATGGAAGAGTGTCTGACAGAGTATTTCCAAAGGGTCACGTATGTTGATTTCTCCAAACGTGCTATAGTTGTTGGCGGAGAATAGTCGTTCTCTTAGCTTCTAACTAGAGTATTTTTGTGGACGTCAATTAGTGATATCTAATGGATCTGACGATGTGGCATTCAAAGTGAATGGTGATCAGATGTTTCAAAAATAAACTCTGACCTCAAGCCTCATCAACCGGGAAATGACAAAAATCGGGCAGGCAGCATGGCTATGTAGGTCGCTCCCATTAGTGTGTATAACCACCTATTTAGAGAAAAACATATTTACTTCTTAAATCTATGTTTCGATGCTGTCACTTTTCGGGAGACAGATGTTGATCCCAACTGTCGGTGGTATACATTCGATATACTCAACCGAAATGAGTGGTCGGCCATGTAAGGGCCGGTTTACAAGACGTTCTTGTTGAACCCAGTGTATTTGTCTCTAGAGATACACGATCGGCAGGTGGTCCCATACCTTGTCATAGTTGGAATCCAATCTCCAATAATCACCGCGGTTTTGTGTAACACCCCGGATTTTTTTGAATAATTTATTTAACTAAATTAAAGAATAATAAATCTCAGACGTGAGAATTATGGGGATTGGGTTGCGCCATTGTGTTCATCTCGGAATTCTAGTGGAGATAGAGTCCGAGTTTGCGGGAAACAAGTACCGGATGAAAGAGTTATAGACGAACGAAGTTTGGTGGCAAAGTAAGGAAATATATATATATATATGCACTGGCGCACTTGGGAAGTGTGCCAGTACATATTTACACTGGCGCACCTGCCAAGTGCGCCCAGACCGAGGCTGGAGCCTGCACAGCTTTCTGGTTCAGGCTGACCCGTGTTGTTGAGTCCATTCTGACTCCTTGCTGAGTCATTAGGGCTGACTCATCACCCTATCATAATTGAATGGTTTTGATTAACCCTAAGAACATCCGACGGCTTAAATTAATTTATAACTCTATAAAAAGACCCCTATACACAAACCCTAAATCAGAAGAAAAAAATAAAGACCATGGTCGTCATGCTGTTATTTTGAGCCCTAGAGCAGCCGCCACCAAATTAAAGATAAAGAACAGCAACCAAATCAGAACTACCCAACCCTAACAGCGATTCTTCATCAAAGGAGCGCTAATTCGACTGCTTTTGAGTGGTAAGTATGATGATCTTAACAAGATTATTAGCAAACTAATTAAATTAAGATGTGATATGGATCATAAGAAAATGATGTGAATTGTCATATATGTTGTTGTAAACCTTATGCTATCATGTATGTTGTAAATCCTATGTTATGTGATGATGATATCCTATATGTTGTAAATCATGCTATGATGATATTATATATGTTGTTGCAAGTTTCTATGCTAAGTTGCGATGTTACAAAGTCATGATGTTGTTATTTATGTTATAGTTAGCTTATGCTTGATCAAATCATGATGTTGGCTATATATATGTTTGGGGCTATGATGATTCACATGATAAATCACATGTACCTATGCAAGTTTAGATTGATTAGTATGTATAATCTCACATATCCTATGACATCTATTTAGATCTAAAATTATGACATCTATTTAGATCTAGAATTATGCTATGACATGTGTGAGTTCTATGTGTTAGATGCTAGTTCACACCATCATTATGTTGCATAAACCATATATGCAAGTTTATACATGAATTTGGATTATGATCATATTATGTAAGTTGTGACATTTAACCAAACAAGTTGACACATTTAGATCCATGACATGTGTAGTTTTATGCAAGTTTCACCGCTATTATGATTAGATCTATTTTATTTGTCTATATGTTGTGAAAATTTATCTTTGTGCTATGAGTTAGACTATTCGAGTCTAACGTATATTTTGCATTGAATAAGCGAACGTATGACGTGGGGTAGGGGTAATATTAAGGATTTAGTATTAAGAAATTGGGGTGCAATTGATATGATTTTGCATACCGTAAGTGGATGGCCATAATTGAGTCAATTATGGACATCATTAAAATTGGAATTAATTAATGATTTGAAAAGGGATATATTTAAAACTGGGGTAAAAGATTATAAGTGTTAATCAATGCTTAGGACACGAGGTTGGACTCGTTTGTGACGTAAAACTGCCCGGACCCGCCCGGCAAATCCAGTAGTCGCAAATGTTAGCCGAATGTGAGAGTTCCTAGGCCCAAACTAAAGCATAACAGTTGTAAAGAACGAGGTTAGACTCTTTTATGGTGTAAGACTGCCCGGACCCGCCCGGCAAATCCAGCTGCCATAAATGCCAGTCTAATGTGAGAGGTCTTTATAAGGTTATGGCCTTAATGAATTAAGAAATACTTAACCAGATAAACATGTAAGGTGGGACATGGGGGTTAAGTAGGTGCCTTGTGTGGCATGAGGAATCTAGTAGGTGCCTTTAGTGGCATTTGAAATACGATTAGTAAGACTTAACCAAACACACATGTAAATGAACATGACTAAGAAGAGGGTTAAGTGGGATATACTAGTGGGGACAAGCTTAGGTGGATAGCTTGTGGGGGCCTATTTCAACCAGTAGCCCAAACGTATCTTTGTGGGCTCGACCAAGTCGAGGATGGGACACACATACTGGGTTTGACTATAGGAGGCCAAACGGGTTAGCGGTGGCAACGCAAGTCCAACGGGTTTCATATGCGTGTGTGGACCCAGGCTGGTAGGTAAGACGTTGTTGCATCGTGTAGGTATAAGCCGTGCATTCTCAAGTTGTATCGGGTTTCCACTTTAAGGGAGTGATACACCCCACTGTGGGGCCAGCACGGTATCTACGAGTAGGGAGCCGATCGAAAGTGGGTAGTGGGGTACACCTAGCGGAGATAGGGGCAGGCGGCACCTATGTAGTCAGCTAGGGGTACACGAAGCTATTTATATAATTTCTAAGTGAAGCAAGTGGGATCAACCTTTAGAGTGACTGGTGTGGTGCAGTGTAGTAATTATTCGTTAGTAATTAGGTGTGCCTTTAACGTTATCTTTATCTGCTCTTCCATATCCAATAGTTCATAGACATTTCCTTGTTTTCCAGCCTATGCCTTAGTCTAATTATTTTGATAATATTATTGTTAGAATTATCATACTCGCCAGACTTTATGTCTGACCCCCTCTATTTCTATCCTTTTTCCCCCTCTAGGTCCTCAGGGTGGGCCCAGCTCTAGTGGAGCTTGATTGGATTGCTTTATCTCTCTTTTGGAAAGCTTGGACCGTTGAAGTAAAGTCCAGCTTGTTATCTTCTTTAATGGCAATTTATGTAATGGGATTATGTATTTTGTTTTATCAAGATGGATATTGTACTTGACTCTGATTTATGGTTTTATGATGTAACAAACATGTTTAATTTCCGCTGCAATAAAATAAAGTTTTAGATTTCCAAGTACTACTTATTATCTGTCTTGTTGTAATTTTTCTGTTCTATATTCACTTAAAACCTTCATGGAAGTTAATGCATTCCCTTTGTGAGTGACATTAATGGACGTGGGGTGTTACACGTGGTATCAGAGCTTAAGGTTACCAGAACAGATAAATTTTTTAGAAAAACTATTTTTCTAAAGTATTTTTGGAAGAAGTATTTTCAAAAACATGTCTTGATGAGTAATTTAAAGAGGAAAGTTTTTATGAAAAACATAATCACCAATAGCCATATATCTTTATCTTTCGAATTCTCCATTTTGAATCTTTCCTTTTTCGTTTCAGCATGGCTGAAGATCTTAACCTTCCGGATGGTGTAACGATACCAGGATGGTATAAGAGGTTATTAGAAGCTAGGGCCGCTGCAGGTCCAGCCAATGTTCCTCCACCACCAGTTGCACCCGCTCCTCCTCCTCCCCCTCCTTGCGCTGATACTTTTGCAAAGACATGCAAGGAATTTAAGGCTATGGGTGGAAAACCTTTTCAAGGGTCAGAAACATTTGTGGAAGCTAGAGATTGGCTTAAGGATGTGGAAGAATTGCTAGAAATCTTTGAAGTAGAAGAAGGGAGGAAAGTCAAATTAGCAGCTTGGTTAATGAAGGGAGAGGCCTCGTTTTGGTGGGAGGTCACTAATGGGGATCGTCCTGTTGATTCTTGGGCGGATTTCAGGCGTAGGTTTGAGGCAAAGTTTCTCTCAAGGGCAGAAGAGAATCTATACATGGAAAGGTTCTTGACATTGAAGCAAGGAAGCTCATCAGTGTAAGAATATGTCAACAAATTTAATCAGTTAGCAAGGTTTGGCTTGGACTTAGTGAACACGCCGGAGAAGAAGGCTCTGAGGTTCGTTAATGGCTTGAATGAGCCGTTGCAGGGGTTGGCTATGACCCACATCCCTATGGGGGCCACCTTTGAGAAGCTAGTAGACATGGCACTCATGCACGAGGAGAAAGGCGCTAATGCTAATAAGGCACCCGAGAAGAAAGGGGATCAGAAGAAACCACAACAGCAAAACAAGAAGGGTGGTAAAGACAATAATGTCAAAGGAAAGAAAAGATGCTTTAACTGTGGGACACCAGGCCATCTCAGCAAGGATTGCAGAAAGAAAAAGAAGACTGGCTGTTTTCACTGTGGTGAAGCGGGACATCTAGTGAAGGACTGCCCAAAGAAGGGGCAGAGGGCAGGGTCTACCTCGGGAGGACAGGTGCAGGCTCTTATGGCACCAGGGCAGGCAAGGGGACAAGTTCAGGCTCTCGCGGTCCCACCGCTGCAAGAACGAGGTAGAACCATTTCTGTTGAAAGCTTAGTTTTTCTGTTTGATCATCCTGTCCGTACCATATTCGATTCGGGCGCATCGTATTCGTTTATCTCTACATCATTAGTTGAATCACTGCACTTAAACACCAGTTTAGTAGAGGATCCCTTAGTTGTTTCGAATCCAATTGGGGGCTCAGCTTATTTGTCCATGATGTGTTTGGATTTGAAAATTTCTATACTTAGCGTTGAGTTTAGATGTGATGCTTATGTGTTGGGCTTCACGGGCTATGGGCTAATTTTAGGAATTTATTGGTTATCCAGAAATGGGGTCGTTCTTGATTGTGAAAGGAGAGTAGTTAGGCTCATGACTCACCTTGGTAACGCTCTCGGAATCTTTTGTAATCCCATAAATTCCGTTATGCTAAGTTATTTAGAATCGCTTGACGCGTCTGTGGAGAATCTACGATCTGTTAGAGTGGTCCGAGAATATTCGGATGTGTTTGAGGAGGTGAAGGGCTGCCTCCGAAGCGGGAGATAGATTTTCGAATATATCTTGTGGATAATGCAAAACTAGTATCTTTGCCAGTACGCCACATGGCTCCTCGTGAAAGGAGGGAAATCAATAAGCAAGTGAAGGAGTTGCTTGAGAAGGGGTTCATAAGACGTAGTATATCGGAGTGGGGTGCTCCAGTAGTATTTGCCACGAAGGCGGATGGGTCCCTTAGACTTTGTGTGGACTATAGAGAACTTAATAAGCTTACTAAGAAGAACAGACACCCACTGCCGAGGATTGACGATCTCTTCGATCAGTTAGTTGGCGCCTCAGTGTTTTCGCAGTTGGACCTAGCCACTGGTTTCCATCAGTTGAGAGTGGCTGAGGATAGCATTGACAAGACTGCCTTTAGGACTCCGGACGGTTTCTATGAATGGCTAGTGATGCCCTTCGTTTTGACAAACGCCCCTGCATACTTTGTTGATTTGATGAGTAGGGTGTTTAGGGATTACCTTAATAAATTCATGCTGGTCTTTGTAGACGTCATCTTGATCTTTTCTAAGAATGAAGAAGAGCATGCCCTATATCTTAGGGAAGTGTTGGAGACTCTACGAGCGCATAACCTTAAAGCTAAATTTACTAAGTGTCACTTCTGGAGGGAGGAAGTACGATTCTTAGGGCACGTGGTTTCCAAAGAAGGGATAGATGTGGATCCCGCGAAGGTGGTGGCCATCCAAGATTGGAAGGTCCCTAAAAATGCTACCGAAGTGAGAAGTTTCTTGGGGTTGGCTTGCTACTATAGGAAGTTTATCAAAGACTTCGCAAAAATATCAGCTTCATTGACACGCCTAACGAAGAAGAACCTAGTCTTCGCATGGGACGTAGATTGTGATGATGTGTTCCAACGTTTAAAGAGAGCTTTGACCTCAGCTCCAGTCTTAGTGCTGCCAGACGGGAGTAAGCCATTTACTGTTTATACCATTGCTTGTGGGACAGGTCTAGGCGCAGTCTTAATGCAAGAGGGTAGGGTAATAGCCTATGGTGGAAGGCAGTTAAGGGTGCATGAGAAAAATTACCCTACACATGACCTAGAGTTGGCCGCTATTGTTTTCGCGCTTAAGTCTTGGCGTCATTATCTTCTTGGCGAGAAATTCGAATTATTCGATGATCACAAATCGTTAAAATACTTATTCTCTCAGAAGGACTTGAACTTAAGGCAGCAAAGGTGGATGGAGTTCTTAGCATCCTACGACTTCGAGATAGCATATACCCTTGGCAAGGGTAACGTAGTGGCCGATGCCTTAAGTAGAAAAAGATTATCCTTAAGTCCTTTGTTTGTTGAGCGGCGAAGTTTAGAGTTCATTTCTACGTTTGACTTTACACCTTCCATTGACTTCGTACCCGGTTTGCTAGCATCCTTAGAGGTTAGACCTACGCTTTTGGGATGGATTGGCGAGGCACAGCGAGACGACCCACAATTGGTTGAGTTAGTAGAAAAGCTCAAAGGAGGGGAGTCATCGAGCCATCTCCGTAGGTATACCCTAGATGATAAGGGTTGGTTACGTAGGGACGGTAGACTTTGTATACCAAAAGATGATGACCTAAGGAAGACCATTCTTGATGATGCACATCGTTCGAAGATGACCATCCATCCCGGCGGGGACAAGATGTACATGGACATGAGACGAGTTTATTTTTGGGCCGGCATGAAGAAAGATGTGGCCGAGTATGTCGCTAGATGCTTGGTGTGCCAACAAGTAAAAGAGGAGCAAAAGAAGCCCGGTGGATTGCTTCATCCATTGGAGGTCCCACAATGGAAGTGGGAAAGCGTCTCGATGGACTTTATTGACGGATTACCGAGATCGAGGAAGGGTAATACGGGTATTTGGGTCATGGTAGACAGACTTACTAAGAGCGCCCATTTCATTCCCGTGAAGAGTAAGAGGACTGCTCCATGGTTAGCCTCCGTATACATTAGAGAAATAGTTCGTTTGCACGGTGTTCCTTCTAGCATAGTGAGCGACCGCGATCCTATTTTCACTAGCGAATTTTAGAGAAGCTTGAAAGAGGCGGTAGGGACTCATTTATGTTTGAGCACCGCATATCATCCTCAGACGGATGGCCAGACCGAGAGGGTGAATCGTATTCTAGAGGACTTGTTGAGGTTATGTGTCTTAGATTTCGGAGGTACATGGGAGGAACATCTTCCGTTGGTAGAATTTTCATATAATAACAGCTTTCAGTCTAGCATTGGCATGGCACCATTCGAAGCTCTTTACGGATGGTCGTGTCGTTCGCCTACATGTTGGTGGGAAGCTACAGATAAGATCTTGCTTAGGCCCGATATGATTAGAGAGACTTCGGAAAAGATTGATTTGATCCGAAGAAGGATGAAGATGGCGCAAGATAGACAGAAATCTTATGCGGACAAGAGGAGGTCAGATCTTGAGTTTGAGGTTGGGGACATGGTCTTTGTCAAAGTGTCTCCATTACGGAACGTCGTCCGCTTTGGGTCCGTTGGGAAGTTAGCACCAAGGTTCGTAGGGTCGTTTCCTATTAAGGAAAGGATTGGGCAGATGGCGTATAGAGTGGAGTTGCCCGAGAGACTTAGTGGTGTACACGACGTATTCCATGTATCAAATTTGCGGAAGTGCTTGCACGAGACCGCGGAAGTGGTAGAGCCGAGCTTGCTTAGAGAGGTGGAGATCGAGCGTGATGCGACGATTCGACGAGCTCCTACGCGCATTCTTGGGTCGGAGATTAAGAAATTAAGAAGTCGAGAGGTCAAGCTAGTCAAAGTGCAATGGGGAGATGATGAGAGCAACGATACTTGGGAGACGGAAGCGAAGATGCATTCATTGTACCCTTTTCTTTTCGAGGGTATGTCTTTTAATTTCCCCTTTATCGTTTATCTTGTACTTATCTTATCTTTAGTATATCCTCTCGCTAGTATCCTTGACCTTTAGATAGGATAGTCCTATGGTTGAAACATGTGTTTGAGACATGTTATGGATGATGGATGCACGTGGATGCAAGTGTTTGCTAGTGGTTGCTCGTGGATGCATATACACACACTTTAAGCACTAGATCGGCTCAGTCACTTCATATTGCATATTGCATATAAATGTGTGTACATATTTAAGTAATGAGTGAATTATGGTTGTAACATCATATGGATGTTGTATTTTGGTGAATGGTTGTGCACACATGTAGAAATGATGTGTATCGATAAGGTTCTTTCGCATACATAATGGACGCATGGCACTTGCATGGTTTGCATTAAGGAGGTCCACTGAATTAGTAGACCGCCTGATTTTGCATTAGATAAGGAACATATACACACACTTCTTGCATATGTTCATACAACATTAGAAATTTTATAAGGACAATGGATGCCGTGTTTGATGTTTGAGTAGATGGTTGTTTGGATGGTAGGATATACATTCTCCTTAACTTTGAGATTTCGGGGGCGAAATCCTTTAAGGAGGGGAGAATGTAACACCCCAGATTTTTTTGAATAATCGATTTAACTAAATTAAAGAATAATAAATCTCAGACGTGAGAATTATGGGGATTGGGTTGCGCCATTGTGTTCGTCTCGGAATTCTAGTGGAGATAGAGTCCGAGTTTGCGGGAAACAAGTACCGGATGAAAGAGTTATAGACGAATGAAGTTTGGTGGCAAAGTAAGGAAAATAAATAAATAAATGCACTGGCGCACTTGGGAAGTGCGCCAGTACATATTTACACTGGCGCACCTGCCAAGTGCGCCCAGGCCGAGGCTGGAGCCTGCACAGCTTTCTGGTTCAGGCTGACCCGTGTTGTTGAGTCCATTTTGACTCCTTGCTGAGTCATTAGGGCTGACTCATCACCCTATCATAATTGAATGGTTTTGATTAACCCTAAGAACATTCAACGGCTTAAATTAATTTATAACCCTATAAAAAGACCCCTATGCACAAACCCTAAATCAGAAAAAAAACATAGACCATGGCCGCCATGCTGTTATTTTGAGCCCTAGAGCAGCCGCCACCAAATTAAAGATAAAGAACAACAACCAAATCAGAACTACCCAACCCTAACAGCGATTCTTCATCAAAGGAGCGCTAATTCGACTGCTTTTGAGTGGTGAGTATGATGATCTTAACAAGATTATTAGCAAACTAATTAAACTAAGATGTGATATGGATCATAAGAAAATGATGTGAATTGTTATATATGTTGTTGTAAACCTTATGCTATAATGTATGTTGTAAATCCTATGTTATGTGATGATGATATCCTATATGTTGTAAATCATGCTATGATGATATTATATATGTTGTTGCAAGTTTCTATGCTAAGTTGCGATGTTACAAAGTCATGGTGTTGTAATTTATGTTATAGTTAGCTTATGCTTGATCAAATCATGATGTTGGCTATATATATGTTTGGGGCTATGATGATTCACATGATAAATCACATGTACCTATGCAAGTTTAGATTGATTAGTATGTATAATCTCACATATCCTATGACATCTATTTAGATCTAAAATTATGACATCTATTTAGATCTAGAATTATGCTATGACATGTGTGAGTTCTATGTGTTAGATGCTAGTTCACACCATCATTATGTTGCATAAACCACATATGCAAGTTTATACATGAATTTGGATTATGATCATATTATGTAAGTTGTGACATTTAACCAAACAAGTTGACACATTTAGATCCATGACATGTGTAGTTTTATGCAAGTTTCACTCCTATTATGATTAGATCTATTTTATTTGTCTATATGTTGTGATAATTTATCTTTGTGCTATGAGTTAGACTATTCGAGTCTAACGTATATTTTGCGTTGAATAAGCGAACGTATGACGTGGGGTAGGGGTAATATTAAGGATTTAGTATTAAGAAATTGGGGTGCAATTGATATGATTTTGCATACCGTAAGTGGATGGCCATAATTGAGTCAATTATGGACATCATTAAAATTGGAATTAATTAATGATTTGAATAGGGATATATTTAAAACTGGGGTAAAAGATTATAAGTGTTAATCAATGCTTAGGACACGAGGTTGGACTCGTTTGTGACGTAAAACTGCCCGGACCCGCCCGGCAAATCCAGTAGTCACAAATGTCAGCCGAATGTGAGAGTTCCTAGGCCCAAACTAAAGCATAACAGTTGTAAAGAACGAGGTTAGACTCTTTTATGGTGTAAGACTGCCCGGACCCGCCCGGCAAATCCAGCTGCCATAAATGCCAGTCTAATGTGAGAGGTCTTTATAAGGTTATGGCCTTAATGAATTAAGAAATACTTAACCAGATAAACATGTAAGGTGGGACATGGGGGTTAAGTAGGTGCCTTGTGTGGCATGAGGAATCTAGTGGGTGCCTTTAGTGGCACTTGAAATACGATTAGTAAGACTTAACCAAACACACATGTAAATGAACATGACTAAGAAGAGGGTTAAGTTGGATATACTAGTGGGGACAAGCTTAGGTGGATAGCTTGTGAGGGCCTATTTCAACCAGTAACCCAAACGTATCTTTGTGGGCTCGACCCAAGTCGAGGACGGGACACACATACTGGGTTTGACTATAGGAGGCCAAACGGGTTAGCGGTGGCAACGCAAGTCCAACGGGTTTCATATGTGTGTGTGGACCCGGGCTGGTAGGTAAGACGTTGTTGCATCGTGTAGGTATAAGCCGTGCATTCTCAAGTTGTATCGGGTTTCCACTTTAGGGGAGTGATACACCCCACTGTGGGGCCAGCACAGTATCTACGAGTAGGGAGCCGATCGAAAGTGGGTAGTGGGGTACACCTAACGGAGATAGGGGCAGGCGGCACCTATGTAGTCAGCTAGGGGTACACGAAGCTATTTATATAATTTCTAAGTGAAGCAAGTGAGATCAACCTTTAGAGTGACTGGTGTGGTGCAGTGTAGTAATTATTCGTTAGTAATTAGGTGTGCCTTTAACGTTATCTTTATCTGCTCTTCCATACCCAATAGTTCATAGACATTTCCTTGTTTTCCAGCCTATGCCTTAGTCTAATTATTTTGATAATAGTATTGTCAGAATTATCATACTCGCCAGACTTTATGTCTGACCCCCTCTATTTCTATCCTTTTTTCCCCTCCAGGTCCTCAGGGTGGGCCCAGCTCTAGTGGAGCTTGATTGGATTGCTTTATCTCTCTTTTGGAAAGCTTGGACCGCTGAAGTAAAGTCCAGCTTGTTATCTTCTTTAATGGCTATTTATGTAATGGGATTATGTATTTTGTTTTATCAAGATGGATATTGTATTGGACTCTGATTTATGGTTTTATGATGTAACAAACATGTTTAATTTCCGCTGCAATAAAATAAAGTTTTAGATTTCCAAGTACTACTTATTATCTGTCTTGTTGTACTTTTTCTGTTCTATATTCACTTAAAACCTCCATGGAAGTTAATGCATTCCCTTTGTGAGTGACATTTATGGACGTGGGGTGTTACATTTTGTTTGTATACTGTATATGTAGAGCGTGAGATGCAAGCGTTCTACTAGATTTCTGTTTACTTGTATTTAGACATTATTATAATATCAGACAAGATATTGGTTTCAAAACTGTTTTGGGTTATCGTAAGGTAAAAACCGTCCGTGTTTATGTGTGGATTTGGTCTTACGATTATCCTTTTCTTTTGAAAAGATTTCGAACTTTAAAATCATGATTGGATTATTTACCCTTAATACTATGTGAGTTTATCTCACTCTGGTTCACCGGACTGACCCGGTGTTTTGTAAATGCTCGGGTTAGACCGGGGTGTACAGGTTCAGGTTATCGAATGCTATGAAGTCCAGAGATGAGCTGGAGATGTTCAGACGTACGATATTATATAGCTACTATTCCGCTGTGTGTTGTATATGGGAACAGGTTATTATAATTGTCCCGTTGTGTGATGTACTCTGATATTGTAGGTATTTTAAAAGCTATCAATAAAGATTTATTTCTGTATTATATTTTGTTCCGCTGCGATGTGAGACTCTGTGTGGTGTTGTTTCTTCTTCTTCTACTCTAATATTTCATTCTTTTTTATCTCACCCTCTAATTTCTTTCTAATAACTATCCAGTGTTTTCGGTGCTTAGAGGGTCGGCATGTGTTACGGTAAAGGTATTTATGTCGATTTTCGGGGCCGAAAATTCTTGGGTCGTTACACATATGGGTTATCGACCCTGCCTCAGCTTCGAAAGCTTATGTTTCGCATTTGAAGAATATAGGCACCTTAAAATGAAGACTGGAGTTAATGGGTTCCTTTATTTATAGGAGCACTCTTTTTTTCTTTTCTTTTTTTCAAAAGCCCAAGGCCTAGTCTAATATAACCGCCAATCAGAAAGCCCTCTTCCGCCCAACCATATCAAACACGCCCAGTATCCTATTTCCATTTTCTACTATGTTAAATTCCCTTATCAACTGATTCCAGTTTCAACTTTTATAGTTCACTCAAACTCATGAAAGTTCATGAAACCAAACACGTTATGACATTTTACTTCACGGTTGATTATAGTATCCATGCCAACATTTAATTAACTTCTACCTCTTTATTTCAATACGTTTTTTACTAGCAAACCTATATTAAAGCACCAAACTAATCATAGCATCTTATTTCCTCTTCATACTATGAAGCAGACTGAAATATTATGTTTGCAAGCTCCTGCTCCTTCCATGCATGTACTGATGTATTTACAAGCTTGAACTTCCATCCTTCACGCAAGTATCCCCATAATACTCTTTCTATCTTGCCCGAGCCTCCTTGTTCCTAGTCATGATCTTGCGTGTAACATCCCGTATTTTCTATGAACATAAAAGTAAAAAAACAAAGTATACTTAATTTTTAAAAGAAGAATTAAGGGAAACAGGTTACCCATTGCGTTCGTCTCGAAATTTTGCTTGAGATAGAGTCCGAGTTTGCGTAAATAGGACTTCGTATGAAGAAGTTATGACACTTAGAAGTTTCAGGAATTTAAAATAAAAACCAGCCCGAATTCAAAATTTAAAAGTTTGAAATTCAAAACACACACCGGGCTAGGCGGGAAATTTCCCGGCGAGGACCCAGGTCGACCAGGGGATCGACCTGGGTCACATAGGTCAACCAGTGGGTCAACCTCCCCCCTATTTCTAGATCCGAGGACTGGTTCGTTTTTCTGCATATGGACGCCCGTTCTGACCAGATTCGTTGATCCCTATGCTATATAAACACCCCTAAGGCTATAGTTTTCTCTTCATAACTTCATTACGCCTATACATTGAAATAAATCAATGGCGTCGCTACTCTGCTGAAACCTAAGCCAGAACTAGTGCTTCTTCTTCTTCCAATCTAGATTAAAAGAGAACAACTACAACCCTTTTCTTTTAGAATCCAACCAAGGTGAGTACATTTATTTTCAGATATGAAATTTAATTATGATCTTGACATGGTTATAAATCTGAATTTGAGGTTATGCATATTCTTGTTTATCAGATCTGTTTTTCTATGTAGATCTATCTTATTAATATTATTGTAATTATTCCGTATCTCTTCCTTCCTTCTTTTCTATAGCCAGGCTACCACGAGCCTGAGCCAAATCTTATAAGAGATTGACGCACGAACGCTAAATTTGGGGAAAATAGTGAATGATGCATAATTAGACATGACTGATGTAACGACCCGTATTCTATGCATCATAGGATCTGAGATATTTATTTCTTTCATATACGAAGTCATATGGTAATGTAACTTTGGGAGATGACTATTGGGGTCATTTCCCATGTTCATGATTTTTCCCGATTTTTAAATGACCATTTTACCCCTAGTTGGCACTGTTTTGGCCATAACTTTTGACTGGAAAGGAATTTTGACCTGAAACCACTTCCATTGGCTCCGGATGATGGTTTCTCTTTCCGTAGAGTGGTCACATTAGCCAAACGGACTCACTGTTTGGGAGATATGGCTGAAACAAGTTTCAGATGGTGAAAAACAGCTTAATTGGGCTTAACCGGTGATTAGCAGCTAGGCCCAAAGGGGAATTTCGGGTTTAGAGGTATAGGAGGACTGATTAGGATTAGGAAATCACTTTCATTTCAGTTTTGAGCCGCCACAAACCTTCTTGAGACCTTAGTAATGGCTTCCATCCTCTAAAACCTCTCCAAAACACATTTTAGTGAAGATTAAGCCTAAACCACATCAAAACAAGGCCAAATAGCAACAGAGCAAGGTTGGAGCTACTGCTATACATAGGAATTCGACCCAAACAGAGAGTATTTCAGATTTGGTGTTTCATTTGTGGCCAAGGTGAGTGATTTGCATAGTTTTTGCACTAATTACGGTAATTAAGGGTAATTAGTGAAGATTAGCGAATTTATACACTAATAAATTCTGGAAAAATGTTTAGAAATTCTTAAATAATGTTTTATGCTTCTGTTAGAAATTTGGTTCGATTTGATTAAGTTTTGTTAACCCTATGATTAGTTTTACTTAAACATGCTTAAGGGAAAATAAGGAGTTTTGGCCACTTTTGATCCGTTTTGATTCAGTTGAATTGTTGTTTGGTGTTTGTGGTTGCTCTTACATGTTGATATGACTCTATGGTATGTTTTATGATTGATTAGAATAGTTAGATTAGTCAAAAACGCCGTCGAATGGCGTAGAAAGCTCGCTGGAAAGTTGCAGAAATGTGCAGGTTCCGAACCGGATCGGATCGGAGTAGGGGTCGGATCGGATTTGTGAACTGACCAAGGGAACTCGAACTGGATTGGAACTTGTCACTGGAGGAGGATTGGCGAGAAGGAAGGCCGTTTACCTAGAGTTGGAGTTGGGCAGAGGATCGGATCGGAGCCATGGAGCAGGATCGGATCGGAGTAGACTAGAGAGCGGATCGGATCAGAGTAGGCTAGAGGGCGGATCGGATCGGAGTAAGCTAGGGAGCGGAGCGGATCGGAGCAAACAAGCGAGTGGGAGCGGATCGAGCAAATGGAGAAGGACAGGATCGGATCCAGGAACTTAGAAGGGAGTAACCACCGAACCAAGCAGAGAATAGGCACTACACTTCCGAACCGAACCGAGTGGAGAGCCCGAACCGAAGGAGCACCGAACCGAATGGAAAGATGACTACCGAACCGAACCGACGAAGGTGATGACTACCGAACCGAACCGAATTCTAGGACTGTTAATGCGCGACAACTCTTCTGAAGACCCACTCCAATTCGACCAAACCCGAGATGCAAAGGAAGTCCAAATGAGAAGTTAGAGCTCAAGATTCAGATGGGAATCAACGAGTTCGCTTCATGGTTGGGCTTTGCTGCGGGACGCGTGCCAAGGGGTTATCGACGTCTATAGCTTTGGACCACTATGGTAGGAGGTATGAAGGCGGATTCAGGGCCATTATGGCATCGGTAGAACCAAGGGCTACGACCAATGAAGTGGGTCATTGAAATGTTTGGTCATGACTCCATGTGTTTAGCTTGGTCACAGCAGGGTTTCTACGAGTCGGGATTCGTCGTTACCTCAAGTCGTCTAGTGTCCCAAAGTGGTAGATATCGTATGCTTTACGCACTGAGTGAGAGATGTGAGGATGGTTGCTATGGATGATTGTTTGCTATCATTGTGACATGTACACCCCACCCCCGTATTCTTACACTATTTATTATGGCACCTTAGAGTATTGTACGGTATGTGGTACTAACTCTTTGGTTGCAGGTCCAGGTTCAGGTATGGTTTAGTATACCTGTTATCATTCTGTTTAGATGCTTATCGCTCATACCAGGCTTTATGTCTGACCCAGAGTTTTATGTCTCCTCTTATTACTCTGGGTGCTCACACGAGCAGACTAGAGACAGGTTAGCTGGTGATGCACGGGTAGATGATCCGGAGACGAGCAGGAGGCTTCCACGTAATATATATAGTATTCTCCCTGTGTTGTTGAAGATCATTGCTTGGGCATTGGTGGTGCATCTTCTACTTTAACTTTCTTTTGTTTAGAGACAGTAGATTTGGAAAGTTGTAATAAGCTGTATTTGGATTTCCGCTGCTCTGATGTTGATGTTGATTATTAGTTATCAGCTTATGCACTGTCTCACCTGTTTTATGTCAAGTATGTTATTATTATATTTTATTCCATGCGCTGTGAGACATTCTACAGGTTCCTCGTTTAGTTAATTCCCTTCTTTCCTTTCTTCTGACGACCGTCCTGTGCTAGTCGGGCATGTGTACAGCGCATTCTCGGAGGAAATGCAGGCTGGTGCGGGGCGGGCCATCACACTTGGTATCAGAGCTCTAGGTTGCGTAATTAACCTAGGGAAGTTATCAGGGAGAGATAATATACTTATACGAGAGAGCGTATTTGTGATTACTTTTGTTTTTAAAAGCTATATATATATATATACTATTACTAGTATAAGGATGAAGTCGTACTGCACTAGCACCACTATGGAGTCGTTAATCGTTTTCTTTTTCAGATTGACGATGAGCCGATATAGTAGAGGTGCTGGTAGGGGAGCCAATAATGGGAATGCTGCTGACATGAGGACGATGTTTACTGACCTCATGAGAGAGATGCTTAGATATGTACAGAGGGCAGCTCCCAATGGTGGAAATGGTGGTGGTCCAATAGTGTAGGCGCCAAGTGTCGACTTCGCCAAGCTGAATAAGGATTATACTAGTCTTGGTGGGAAGTCGTTCCACGGAACGGAGTCGGCTACGGATGTTCAGGATTGGTTGGATAGTTGCGAACGTATCTTCGAGGATTTGGGTATCGAGGATGCGATGAAGAGAAAGCTAGCGTCCCGTCAGTTGCAAGGGCGGCAATGAATTGGTGGAATGCTATAAAGGCAGCTACTCCCGAAGATCAGATTACTTGGGAGCAGTTTAAGGCTCGCTTTAGCGAGAAGTTCATTCCAGCTGCTCAGAAGTCAGTGCTGTTTAAGAAGTTCTTGGAGCTCAAGCAGAATGGCAGAGCTGTCTCGGAGTATATTGCTGAATTTGACACTTTGTCAAAATATGGGTTATCTCTTATTGATACTGCCGAGAAAAAGAATGAGAAATTCATAACTGGTTTGGATCAGTACTCGGGGGAAAAACTTATTAACCACATCGATGAGACGTTTGAATCGATTGTGGGGAAAAAATTAAGATCAGAAAGTCTCTACCCTAAGCCGAAGACTGAGGTTGCATCAGCAGATGAGCCAAAGCCACAAGCAAGTGGTGGAGGAAAGGGTGGTTCCCAGAATAAGAGAAAGCAGAATCAGACTAAGGATGGCCAGAAGAAAAAGAATAAGCAAGATGTGGAGTGCTTCAGCTGTGGTAAGAAGGGCCATTATGCTAGTAATTGTCGGGCCAAGCCAGCGGATAGGAAGTGCTTCAACTGTGGCCAAATGGGACATCACAAGGACAAGTGTCCGCAGCCCCCTAAAGAAAAGCAAATAGTGAAAGCCTACGCCCTTAATGCTATTCCTTCTTCGTCGAATGCCCCAACAACGGCGGAGAAGGGAAAGAATGTCGTCATTCAAGGTATGCTTTCTGTTTATGATGTTCCTGTTAGAGTTTTGTTTGATACCGGAGCTTCCAGTTCTTTCATATCTAGTGACCTGGTAGATAGGTTGGGATTGGAGCCCGAGATTGTCGATAGACCTTTAGTAGCGACGAACCCGATTGGTGGTTCGACTAGCCTTAGCATGATTTGTCGTAATGTGGTCCTATCGAGTCATGGATGCATGTTTGTTTGCGATTGCTTTGTTTTGGGCTTTACTGGGTTTGGCATTATTTTGGGAGTAGATTGGCTCCAAAGATACGGGGTGGTGGTAGACTGTGAGGGCTTTTTGGTGACAGCTAGAGCGGATGATGGGCGGAGGATAGTGTTTGGTGGTCTACCCAGTGAGGGGGTATTGGCTAGTTTTCTAAACTCCCTTGACATTCCGCATAGTGAGTTGTCAGGTTTGCCCGTGGTTGGCCAGTATCCGGATGTTTTCGAAGAAGTGACCGGACTTCCACCACACCGAGAGATTGAGTTTCGTATTGATTTGGTAAAGGATGCTAGGCCTATAGTGATGCCACTTCGTCGTATGGCACCAAGAGAGCAGCGAGAGCTCGAGGTGCAAGTCAGCGATCTTTTAAAGAAGGGATTTATCAGAAGGAGTGTTTCTGAATAGGGAGCACCAGTTGTGTTTGCTACCAAGGCGGATGGTTCCCTTCGGTTGTGTGTAGACTACCGCGAGTTGAATAAAGTGACGAGGAAGAACAAGTATCCTCTGCCGCGGATAGATGATTTGTTCGATCAGTTGAGTGGAGCGAGAGTATTTTCTCAGTTGGATCTCGCGACAGGTTTTCATCAGCTTAGAGTGGAAGCTGAGAGTATAGCTAAAACGGCATTTCGAACGCCGTCTGGATTTTATGAGTGGTTGGTCATGCCATTCGGGCTGACCAATGCCCCAGCATATTTTGTGGATCTTATGAATAGGGTATTCAAAGATCAGTTGAATAAGTTTGTCCTTGTGTTCGTTGATGATATTTTGGTCTATTCGAGGACAGAGGAAGAACACAAGGAACATTTAAGAGTAGCGATGGAGGTGTTGAGAAAACACCAATTGAAAGCAAAGTTTTCTAAGTGTCACTTCTGGAAGAGGGAAGTGAGGTTCTTGGGCCATGTTGTATCGGAGAATGATATTGCCGTGGACCCGGCGAAGGTGGCTACGGTACAGGATTGGCCTACGCCCAAGAACGCAATAGATGTAAGAAGTTTCTTGGGATTAGCCGGATATTATCGTAAGTTTATCCAAGGCTTCTCCAAGATAGCAGCACCATTGACCCAGTTGACCAAGAAGAATCAAGCTTTTGTCTGGGATGGAAGGTGCGAGAATGCATTCAAGAGTCTGAAGGACAAGTTGACGAGCGCCAGTGTTAGTCATTCCTAAGGGGGATGAAGAGATGATGGTGTACACGGATGCCTGTGGTACCGGACTGGGTGCTGTATTGATGCAAGGCGGTAGGGTTGTAGCTTATGCAAGTCGGCAATTGAAACCGCATGAGAGAAGATACCCTACCCAAGATTTAGAATTGGCAGCAATCGTGTTCGCATTAAAGATGTGGAGACACTATCTCTTAGGAGAAAGATTTGAGCTGTTTACAGATCATAAGTCGTTGAAGTATCTTTTCTCTCAGAAAGATCTAAATCTCCGGCAACAAAGGTGGTTAGAGTTCTTGGCTTCCTATGATTTTGACATCGCATATACACCGGGAAAGGGTAATGTGGTGGCTGATGCATTGAGTAGAAGACATGCCAGTTTAGGGGCTATGTTCCTTGAATGGAAGCAACTGGAGTATATCGCGGGGTTTGATTTCAGACCAAAGTGCGAATTGGATCCAGAAATGTTAGCAAGTTTGACGATCAGACCCACTTTAATTGAGCGGATCGGCTCTAGTCAGAGGGACGATCCTAACCTATTGGAAGTCATCTCCAAGTTAGAGATGGGTATCGATGAGGAGATGAACAAGTATGGGCTTGATCGAGATGGATGGCTTAGAAAGAATGGAAAGCTTGTTGTACCCAATGTCAATGGATTGAGAGATGAAGTGCTTAGAGAGTGTCATCACTTAAAACTGACTATACACCCCGGTGGTAATAAGATGTATCGAGACATGAAGCAAACCTACTACTAGGAAGGGATGAAAAGAGACATTGGGAAATTTATATCCAAGTGCATGAATTGCCAGCTAGTTAAAGCCGGGCAAAAGAAGCCTAGTGGGTTGTTACAGCCCTTAGAAATTCCCGAATGGAAATGGGAGCAAGTCTCGATGGATTTTATTGATGGTTTACCAAGGACTAGATCGGGACACGATAGCATTTGGGTAGTTGTGGATCGACTGACTAAAAGTGCAAGGTCTATACTAGTCAAATCGACCAGAATGGCAGCTAAGTTAGCAGAATTGTATATGAAGTGGGTAGTGATATTTCATGGAGTACCTAAAGGCATTGTGAGCGACCGAGACCCGTTGTTCACTAGTGGGTTTTGGAAGAGCTTACAAGAGGCTCTAGGGTCAGAGTTACATCTCAGTACCGCATATCATCCTCAGACCGACGGTCAGACGGAGAGGGTGAATCGTATTTTGGAAGATCTCTTGAGAGCATGTATATTGGATTTTGGTGGATCATGGGATGACCATTTGCATCTAGTAGAGTTTGCATATAATAATAGCTACCAATCCAGTATCGGTATGGCCCCGTTTGAAGCTTTGTACGGAAGACCGTGCAACTCACCATCATGTTGGATAGAGACTGGCGAGAAGTTTATGCTTGGACCAGACGTGGTGAGGGAAACTTCAGATAAGATCAAGATCATTCAACAACGAATGAAGGCTGCCCAAGATAGGCAGAAGAGTTATGCTGATAAGAGGAGAAGAGACCTAAAATTCTCCGTTGGTGACTTGGTGTTTGTCAAGATTTCTCCGTTGAAGAGCATAATACGATTTGGCAGGAGAGGCAAGTTGGCACCAAGATTCGTTGGCCCATTCCCTGTTCTTGAACTAGTTGGGAATTTGGCATACAGAAATGACTTACCAGAGAAGATGGCGGGAGTTCACAACGTATTTCATGTTTCCCAACTAAGGAAGTTCGTTCACGACCCAGATATGACTATTTCACCTGATCAGTTAGAGGACTTCGAAGTAGAACCCGAGGCGGTTGGGAACCGCAAGCCGGCCCGTATTGTCGAACACGACATGAAGCAACTTCGAAGGAAGGCGGTGAAGCTAGTCAAGGTACAGTGGAGCGAGGACGAGAATGATTGTACTTGGGAGACAGAGGAGAACAATAGGAAGACACACCCAGAACTCTTTGCCTGGTAAGATTTTGACTTCGATTTAGTTTTCCGCATGCTAGGATAGGCTTGTTTGCTTGTTTTACATGTTTGATTGTTGTATGTGGTTGTTAGGCATGCGGGATCTTTTGTATGTTTTGGGTTAAGGAATTTCGGGGACGAAATTTCTTAAGGGGGGGAGAATGTAACGACCCGTATTCTACGCATCATAGGATCGTAGGATATTTATTTCTTTCATATACGAAGTCGTATGGTCATGTAACTTTGGGAGATGACTATTGGGGTCATTTCCCATGTTCATGATTTTTCCCGATTTTTAAATGACCATTTTACCCCTAGTTGGCACTGTTTTGGCCATAACTTTTGACTGGAAGGAATTTTGACCTGAAACCACTTCCATTGGCTCCGGATGATGGTTTCTCTTTCCGTAGAGTGGTCACATTAGCCAAACGGACTCACCGTTTGGGAGATATGGCTGAAACAAGTTTCAGATGGTGAAAAACAGCTTAATTGGGCTTAACCGGTGATTAGCAGCTAGGCCCAAAGGGGAATTTCGGGTTTAGAGGTATAGGAGGACTGATTAGGGTTAGGAAATCACTTTCATTTCAGTTTTAAGCCGCCACAAACCTTCTTGAGACCTTAGTAATGGCTTCCATCCTCTAAAACCTCTCCAAAACACATTTTAGTGAAGATTAAGCCTAAGCCACATCAAAACAAGGCCAAATAGCATCAGAGCAAGGTTGGAGCTGCTGCTATACATAGGAATTCGACCCAAACAGAGAGTATTTCAGATTTGGTGTTTCATTTGTGGCCAAGGTGAGTGATTTGCATAGTTTTTGCACTAATTACGGTAATTAAGGGTAATTAGTGAAGATTAGCGAATTTATACACTAATAAATTCTGGAAAAATGTTTAGAAATTCTTAAATAATGTTTTATGCTTCTGTTAGAAATTTGGTTCGATTTGATTAAGTTTTGTTAACCCTATGATTAGTTTTACTTAAACATGCTTAAGGGAAAATAAGGAGTTTTGGCCACTTTTGATCCGTTTCGATTCATTTGAATTGTTGTTTGGTGTTTGTGGTTGCTCTTACATGTTGATATGACTCTATGGTATGTTTTATGATTGATTAGAATAGTTAGATTAGTCGAAAACGACGTCGAATGGCGTAGAAAGCTCGCTGGAAAGTTGCAGAAATGTGCAGGTTCCGAACCGGATCGGAGTAGGGGTCGGATCGGATTTGTGAACTGACCAAGGGAACTCGAACTGGATTGGAACTTGTCACTGGAGGAGGATTGGCGAGAAGGAAGGCCGTTTACCTAGAGTTGGAGTTGGGCAGAGGATCGGATCGGAGCCATGGAGCAGGATCGGATCGGAGTAGACTAGAGAGCGGATCAGATCGGAGTAGGCTAGAGGGCGGATCGGATCGGAGTAAGCTAGGGAGCGGAGCGGATCGGAGCAAACAAGCGAGTGGGAGCGGATCGGGCAAATGGAGAAGGACAGGATCAGATCCAGGAACTTAGAAGGGAGTAACCACCGAACCAAGCAGAGAATAGGCACTACACTTCCGAACCGAACCGAGTGAAGAGCCCGAACCGAAGGAGCACCGAACCGAATGGAAAGATGACTACCGAACCGAACCGACGAAGGTGATGACTACCGAACCGAACCGAATTCTAGGACTGTTAATGCGCGACAACTCTTCTGAAGACCCACTCCAATTCGACCAAACCCGAGATGCAAAGGAAGTCCAAATGAGAAGTTAGAGCTCAAGATTCAGATGGGAATCAACGAGTTCGCTTCATGGTTGGGCTTTGCTGCGGGACGCATGCCAAGGGGTTATCGACGTCTATAGCTTTGGACCACTATGGTAGGAGGTATGAAGGCGGATTCAGGGCCATTATGGCATCGGTAGAACCAAGGGCTACGACCAATGAAGTGGGTCATTGAAATGTTTGGTCATGACTCCATGTGTTTAGCTTGGTCACAGCAGGGTTTCTACGAGTCAGGATTCGTCGTTACCTCAAGTCGTCTAGTGTCCCAAAGTGGTAGATATCGTATGCTTTACGCACTGAGTGAGAGATGTGAGGATGGTTGCTATGGATGATTGTTTGCTATCATTGTGACATGTACACCCCACCCCCGTATTCTTACACTATTTATTATGGCACCTTAGAGTATTGTACGGTATGTGGTACTAACTCTTTGGTTGCAGGTCCAGGTTCAGGTATGGTTTAGTATACCTGTTATCATTCTGTTTAGATGCTTATCGCTCATACCAGGCTTTATGTCTGACCCAGAGTTTTATGTCTCCTCTTATTACTCTGGGTGCTCACACGAGCAGACTAGAGACAGGTTAGCTGGTGATGCACGGGTAGATGATCCGGAGACGAGCAGGAGGCTTCCACGTAATATATATATAGTATTCTCCCTGTGTTGTTGAAGATCATTGCTTGGGCATTGGTGGTGCATCTTCTACTTTAACTTTCTTTTGTTTAGAGACAGTAGATTTGGAAAGTTGTAATAAGCTGTATTTGGATTTCCGCTGCTCTGATGTTGATGTTGATTATTAGTTATCAGCTTATGCACTGTCTCACCTGTTTTATGTCAAGTATGTTATTATTATATTTTATTCCATGCGTTGTGAGACATTCTACAGGTTCCTCGTTTAGTTAATTCCCTTCTTTCCTTTCTTCTGACGACCGTCCTGTGCTAGTCGGGCATGTGTACAGCGCATTCTCGAAGGAAATGCAGGCTGGTGCGGGGCGGGCCGTCACAACTGATTTGTGACTGACTTGAGAAAAGAACATATCTTGTAATTTAAGATTTAGATCTGGGCATACTATATATGATAGTCTGTGATTTGTAAGAAAGAGAATTATTTTGTGTATGACTTAGGCGTAAAGATCTATATTAAAATATGATAACTATTTAATGTGAACTCGCCTAAATGGGGATTTCTGGACATTTGACATACGCTGAAATCAAAGGCTATAATTTGGCATAATTCGTAGTGTATATCATGATTTGGGGTTTTTGGAGAATATTTTGTACTATGTAAACTTAACTAAAATTTGGGGCAGATGTTATATTGGGAATTATGAACATAATGTGGGAATGTAAAATTAGGCTTAATTTTATGATTATGCGAGGTATGTCAACGGAATTTTAAGGGATGATTAAATCTGTTAAATTGCCTAATCTGCTCATTTTGTTGAAACTGAATACAATAATTTGGGGTATGAAAATCTATAGGCTCGACCTAAAAATTGAGCAAAACAAGTTAATAGAACTTTGAATAATCTGTTGTAAGTTGTAAAGAAGTTTAACTTGTTGAATTGGCATAATTAGTCTGATATTGGCGTAATCTGTAAATGAATACTTTAGCTAAAAATAAGAATGCTAAGACACGAAGTTAGACTCTATTTGCGGTAGAAGCCTGCCCATAACCAACCGGCTTAACCAGCAACCGCAAACTGTTAGTCTAATGTGATAGGTCGTAGGCATAAAGATGCTTAGACACGAGGTTAGGTCTGGCTTGTGGCAGAAGTCTGCCCACAACCGCCCGGCACATCCAGCGGCCACAAGCTACCGACCTAATGTGAGAGGTCTTTGCATTAGTAATAAATTAATGCAAATCTAGGATAAATATGATGCCTAAAACGTGTTGGGTGGATAAGGTTAAATCAACTGGGCGGATGAATCTAATAAACCCGTTTCGTAAATCTGTAGGCCCAATACAAGGTTAGGTGAAACAATCTGTAAGTCTGTCAATCTGTATATCTGACCCGTTAGTCTGAAAACTTGTTAATCTGTATATCTAATCCGTTAGTCTTAAAACTTGTTAACCTGTATGTCTGATCTGAGAATTAGTTAATTTGAACTTTGTACATCTAAAATCTGTAAGCAAGTTAATCTGAAATCTGTTAGTCTGGGGACACAAGGTTAGGAGGGGTAATTACTTGTGTCATCTGTTGTTTGGGACCCATATTAGTCAGTAACCCTTTTCTGGTATCAAAACTATGACCCAACACTAGGAGGGGTCCGGGCACGCTTACTGAACTAATTGTAAGAGGTTAACTCTGATAATGACGAGGGGTGTTGATGGCGCATTCCAACCGGGTCATGTGCGTGTATGGATCCGGTCTGCTCTGAGGATGTAAGACACCGTGACATCTGTAAATAGGTCTGTGTCTATAGGTTTTCACTTTAGGGAATGACACACCCTTATGTGGGGCTGGAACAGGGTAATTATGTATTAGGGAGCCGATCTCTTGGGGTAGAATTTAGAGTACAACTAGATCTATCTGTTTCTGTGGGATACCGTCTGTTCCTGTTGGGTGGTAACACCTGCCTGTTTCTGTGTGGTACCGTCTATTGGGGTGGTAAAGGCCCTTCACTAGTTTACACCTAATACTAGCATTCTATTTCTGTATTGTCTGTCTCTGTTCGGGTGGTAAAGGCCCATTACTAGCACTCTGTTCCTGTACTGTCTATCTCTGTTCGGGTGGTAAAGGCCCATTACTAACATTCTGTTTCTGTACCGTCTGTCTTTGTTCGGGTGGTAAAGGCCCATTACTAGCATTCTGTTTCTGTACGTATATCTCTGTTAGGGTGGTAAAGGCCCATTTCTAGCATCGTGTTTCTAAAGAGATCGTTTTGTTTTCTATTTATACGTTAAGACAACACCTAATTCTATTATACTAGTATTAGTGCAGAGAAGTAAAAAGTAAGTAAGAAGCATAGCTTGGTCTAGGTTATTCTATTCTGTTCCGTTTACCCTGTTTATACCTGTTACTCTTGTTCCTGTTATCTCTCATCCAGTTTTATTTTCATGTCATGATACTATTATCTGTTTATATGCTGAAAGTCACTGGACTCACCAGACTTATGTCTGACCTAGTTTGTTTCGCCTCTTTTCTTCCGTTTCCCCCTAGGTTCTCAGGGAGGAAATATGCAAGCTTAGTTCTGATATCTCTTTCTTCCAGCTTGAAGTTGAAGATGTATTGCTCGGCTTTGATTCTACCTATTTATGGAATTTTTTGTTGGGGTTATGGCTTTAAAATTATGTACTCTGAAGGCTTTTGTACAAGACTGATATTTATGTACTTGAATTCTGGAATTGTGGTTTTGAAAGATGTAACCAAACTTATTTCTGTTTCCGCTGCAATAAAGTTATAAAAAATTTCAAGTACTACTTTAAGTATCTATCTTGTAATATTCTGTTCTGTTTACTTATATCGCTCCATGAAAGTTAATGCATTCCCTTAGTGAGTGACATTAATGGACATAGGGTGTTACACTTGGTATCTAAGCTGAAGGTTACCAGATAAAAGTTTTCAAAAACTATTTTCAAAAAGGTTTTAAAAGGAAGTATTTTCAAAAGTAGAGTTTATTTTGAAAAACATAATCCCCAAGAGTCATATATCTTTCCTTCGATTCTCTGTTTTGAATCTCTTCCTTTTTCTTTTCAGCATGTCTGGGGTACCTGAGATACCCGAGGGCATACCGATACCGACCTAGTTCAGAAGGTGTCTGGAGGCTAGGGCCGCCACCACCGGCCCAGTAGACGTTACTCCACCCCAGCTGCAGCCGCTCCTCCTCCTCCCTGTCCTCGCGTTGATACTTTTTCAATGATATGTAAGGACTTTCGGGCAATGGGCGGGAAACCTTTTCATGGGTCAGAGACGTTTGTCGAAGCTTGAAATTGGCTTAAGGAGGTGGAAGATTTGTTTCGTATCTTCGAGATAGAAGATGGAAGGAAGGTCCAATTTGCTACTTGGTTAATGAAGGACGAAGCCTCGTTTTGGTGGGAGGTCACGAATGGAGAGCGTCCAGTGGAGACATGGATGGATTTCGGGCATAGGTTTGAGATGAAATTTCTCTCATGAGCAGAAGAGAATTTATACATGGAGAGGTTCTTGGCGTGATGCAGGGTAATTTATCAGTGAAGGAGTATGTCAACAAGTTCAATCAGTTGGCGAGATTCGGCTTAGACTTGGTAAACACACCTGATAAGAAGGCCTGAGATTCGTTAAATGTTTGAATGAGCTGCTACACGGGCTGGCTATGACCCACATTCCTATGGGGGCTACCTTCGAGAAATTGGTTGACATGGCGTTAATGCATGAAGAGGAAGCCAAAAGTGAAAAGAAATAAGAAAAGCTCGAAGGACCACAGAACAAGAAAGCATGGCCCAAAAAGGAAACATAAAAGAAGGATGAAAAGTCTGAAGATAAGTAGGAGAAAAAGTGCTTTACTTGTGGAAGCTTGACTCATCTGAACAAGGATTGCAGAAAGTGGAAGGGCGCTTGCTTCGACTGTGGTGAAATGGGACATTTCACTAGGGACTGCCCAAAGAAACGAGGGCAAGGGCAGAGGATATAACCTACTTCTGGAGGGTAGGCGAATGCTCTCGTGGCTGGTGGATAGGATAGAGATAGGAAATTTTCTACATAAGGTTTAATTTCCTTATCTGATTATTGAGTTAAAACTATTTTTGATTCTGGCATTTTGATTCTGTAATTGAGACTCTGCACTTTAATACTAGCCTTGTTTCTAATCCCGCTATAGTCTCAAAACCCCATAAGGGTTACGACTCATCTGTTAGTGATAAATTGGGGTTTGAGGGTAGCTGTGTTGGGCGTTAAGTTGACTATGACGCATACATTTTGGGTTTTGTGGGATATGGTGGGGTTTTATCATGTTTAGTCTCCTAAGAATCATTTGATAATCCGATCTGTACCAGTAGTATGTAAGTATCTGAATATTTCTGATAAGGTTAGGGGTTTTTACTCAAAGCATGAAGTAGATTTCCAGTTTTGACATTGTTTAATGGAAGTAATTCTCTGAGTGTCAATCTGATGTTGATTTCGGTCTTCGGGGTTGATACTTAGGGATTTATTCTCTTAACCGATGTCTAATGGGAACAAAACTTTTGTTTTAATTGTACTTGCTTCTATCACTCGGATGTATCCTATCGATCGAGCCTTCGACCTTTAGGTAGAAACTAATGGGTGTAAACATGTGTTTGAGACATGTTATGTTTGATGGTTGCAAGTGGATGCAAGTGGTTGCTAGTGGTTGCTCGTGGATGCATATACACACACTAGGTACTAGATTAGCTTAAAAACACTCTCATACTGCATATGGATGTGTGTGCATTTTTCAATTTTTTGCAAAATGATTGACTCATCACATGGATGTTGCATTTGGATGGATGGTTATGCACTCATATAAAAATGATGTGTATAAAATAGGATTTCTTGCATACATAATTGGACTCATGGCACTAACATAATTCACATTGAGGAAGTCAACCAAATCAGTAGATCACCTGATATTTGCATTAGATAAGAGACATATACACAGACTTTTGCATATGTTCATACAACATTATAAATTTTCTAAGGACAATGGATGCTTGTGGATGATGGTTGAGTAGATGGGTGATTGGATGGTAGGACACATTCTTCTTAACTTGAAGATTTCGGGGACGAAATCCTTTAATGAGGAGAGAATGTAACACCCCGTATTTTCTATGAACATAAAAGTAACAAAACAAAGTATAATTAATTTTTAAAAGGAGAATTAAGGGAATGGGTTATGCCATTGCGTTCGTCTCGGAATTCTGCTTGAGATAGAGTCCGAGTTTGCATAAATCGGACTTCGTATGAAGAAGTTATGGCACTTAGAAGTTTTAGGAATTTAAAATAAAAACCAGCCCGAATTCAAATTTTAAAAGTTCGAAATTCAAAACACACACCCGGGATGGGCGGGAAATTTCCCGCCCAGGACCCAGGTCGACCAGGGGGTCGACCTAGGTCACATAGGTCGACCAGGGGGTCGACCTCCCCCCTATTTCTAGATCTGAGGACTAGTTCGTTTTTCTGCATTTGGATGCCCGTTCTGACAAATTCGTTGATCTCTATGTTATATAAACACCCCTAAGGCTACAGTTTTCTCTACACAACTTCATTACGCCTATACTCTGCCCTAATTCATATTAAAATAAATCAATGACGTCGCTACTCTGCTGAAACCTAAGCTAGAACAAGTGCTTCTTCTTCTTCCAATCTGAATAGGATTAAAAGAGAATAACTACAACCCTTTTCTTTTAGAATCAAACAAAGGTAAGTACAATTATTTTCAGATATGAAATTTAATTTTGATCTTGACATGGTTATAAATCTGAATTTGAGGTTATGCATTTTCTTGTTTATCAGATCTGTTTTTCTGTGTAGATCTATCTTATTAATATTATTGTAACTATTCTGTATCTCTTCCTTCCTTCTGTTCTACAGCTAGGCTACCACGATCCTGAGCCAAATCTCATAAGAGATTGACACACGAACGCTAAATTTGGGAAAACTAGTGAACGATGCATAATTAGACATGACTAATTTGTGACTGATTTGAGAACAGAACATATGTTGTAATTTAAGATTTAGATCTGGGCATATTATATATGATAGTCAATGATTTCGAAGAAGGAGAATTATTTTGTATATGACTTAGGCGTAAAGATCTATATTAAAATATGATAACTATTAAACGAGAACTCGCCTAAATGGGATTTTTGGACATTTGACATACGCTGAAATCAAAGGCTATAATTTGGCATAATTCGTAGTGTATATCATGATTTGGGGTTTTTGGAGAATATTCTGTACCATGTAAATTTAACTAAAATTTGTGGCAGATGTTATATTGTGAATTATGACCATAATGTGGGCATGTAAAATTAGGCTTAATTTTATGATTAGGCGAGGTATGTCAATGGAATTTTAAGGGATGATTAAATCTGTCAAATTGCCTAATCTGCTCAATTTGTTGAAACTGAATACGGTAATTTAGGGTATGAAAATCTGTAGGTTTGATCTTAAAATTGAGCAAAACAAGTTAATAGAACTTTGAATAATCTACTGTAATTTGTAAAGTAGTTTAATTTGTTGAATTGGCATGATTAGTCTGATATTGGCATAATATGTGAATGAATACTTTAGATAAAAATAAGAATGCTGAGACACGAGGTTAGACTCTGTTTGCGGTAGAAGCCTTCCCAGACCCAACCGGCTTAACCAGCAGCCGCAAACTGTTAGTATAATGTGAGAGGTCGTAGGCATAAAGATGCTTAGACATGAGGTTAGCCCTGGCTTATGGCAGAAGTCTGCCCGGAACCGCCCCGGCACATCCAGCGGCCACAAGCAACCGACCTAATATGAGAGGTTTGTGCATTAGTAATTAATGCAAATCTAGGATAAATATGATGCCTAAAATGTGTTGGGTGGATAAGGTTAAATCAACTGGGCGGATGAATCTAATAAACCCGTTTCATAAATCTATAGGCCCAATACAAGGTTAGGTGAAACAATCTGTAGGTCTGTTAATCTGTATATCTGATCCGTTAGTCTGAAAACTTGTTAATCTGTATATCTGACCCGTTAGTCTGAAAACTTGTTAAACTGTATGTCTGATCTGAGAACTAGATAATTTGAACTTTGTACATCTGAAATCTGTAAGCAAGTTAATCTGAAATATGTTAGTCTGGGGACACAAGGTTAGGGGGGTAATTATTTGTGTCATCTGTTGTTTGGGACCCATATTAGTCAGTAACCCTTTTCTGGTATCAAAACTATGACCCAACACTAGGAGGGGTCCGGGCACGCTTAATGAACTAATTGTAAGAGGTTCACTCTGATAATGGCGAGGGGTGCTGATGGCGCATTCTAACCGGGTCATGTGCGTGCATGGATCCGGTCTGCTCTGAGGATGTAAGACACCGTGACATCTGTAAATAGGTCTGTGTCTATAGGTTGCCACTTTAAGGAATGATACACCCTTCTATGGGGCCGACACAGGGTATTTATGTATTAGGGAGCCGATCGCTTGGGGTAGAATTTAGGGTACAAATAGTTCTGTCTGTTTTTGTGGGGTACTGTCTATTCCTGTTTGGTGGTAACACCTATCTATTTCTGTGTGGTACCATCTATTGGGGTGGTAAAGGCCCGTCACTAGTGTACACCTAATACTAGCATTCTGTTTCTGTACCGTCTGTCTCTGTTCGGGTAGTAAAGGCCCATTACTAGCATTCTATTTCTATATTGTCTGTCTCTGTTTGGGTGGTAAAGGCCCATTACTAGCATTCTGTTTCTATACCGTCTGTCTCTGTTCGGGTGGTAAAGGCCCATTACTAGCATTCTATTTCTGTACGTCTGTCTCTGTTAGGGAGGTAAAGGCCCATTTCTAGCATCGTGTTTCTGAAGAGATCGTTCTGTTTTCTGTTTAGACATTTGGACAACACCTAATTCTGTTATACTAGTGTTAGTGCAAAGAAGTAAAAAGTAAGTGAGAATCATAGCTTGGTCTAGGTTATTCTGTTCAGTTCTGTTTACCCTGTTTATACATGTTATTCTTGTTCCTGTTATCTCTTATCCAGTTTTATTTTCATGTCATGATACTATTATCTGTTTATATGCTAAAAATCACTGGACTCACCAGACTTATGTCTGACCTAGTTTATTTTGCCTCTTTTCTTCTGTTTTCTCCACAGGTTCTCAGGAAGGAAATACGCAAGTTTAGTTCAGATATCTCTTTCTTCTAGCTTGAAGTTGAAGATGTATTTCTTGGCTTTGATTCTACCTATTTATGGCATTTTATGTTGGGGATTATGGCTTTAAAATTATGTACTATGAAGGCTTTTGTACAAGACTGATATTTATGCATATATATATATATGTGTGTGTGTGTGTGTGTGTGTGTGTGTGTGTATGTGTCATTAAACAAGTTCCACTTTAGCTTATTTCTGTATGCTTTAGTGAGTTACAATCTCGATCTCCTGTCCAGTGATGTATTTGTAACTTGTTTCATGAATTTATATGCAGTCCTATTGGAGAAAACAGAAAAAGTGGGGAGGTGTATCGGCTATATACGATGTTGGAGGTCACGTCAAACCACAAAGCATGTGAGATGCTGGTATGTAGGTTACAAGTTCATGAAATCATGTCAGCAACATTACATAAACATGTTATACATATAATTGACAAGTACGCACACACGAACACAAAGACACGATATGCCCTTCACTGTTATACGTATATAATTACACAAACTTCTTTTTTCCTGTGGATTTTGGTGCTTTTGTGCTACTGGAACTGATCAGGCTGGCTATCACGATTCATTTTTACTGCTAATCATCAGGTCGGCCTTTTAAGCTTTTGTTTTAAACTGTGTATACATATAAATATTTATGCTATTATAAAACTTTATCAGCATTAGCTATCTTATTCTCATACTGCTTTGATTTACACTAAACACATGGATTTCATCGGCATGATCAGCACGTATGCTCAATCTTCCCGGCCTCAATTGGAGTTATATCAGGCTGATCATATGTTTTTACCTTTTTTTGTTAGTTCATACTGTTATGAAAATCTTTGACAATTTTCTTTGTATCTGTTTGTATATTATACATTGTGTTCGTGTTATGAAAAATCTTGTAATGCTTCGAGTATATATATATATACATATACATATATATATATATATATATGGTGTTATTTCTTGTGTATAAATTGTGGTATATATGTTGTGTTATGAAAAATATATGCTACAATTTCTTTATATATATATATATATGTGTGTGTGTGTGTTGATGGCAAAAAATATTGAAAACACCAAAGATTCCTATTACTAGGCATTGTAGTTATGGTCGTAAGACTAAGTAGGAGAAAGCGGTAAATGACACAAAGAATTTATAGTGGTTTGGCCCGGTGGGGCCTACGTCCACATTGAAGAGGTGTTGGAATATTATTAATGACCAAAGGTTACAAGGTGAGACTATCTCATTACATTCACTTTCCATGATATATGACGTCATAATTGTTATATATTAATTATGTAAGGAAAAATGTGATTTAGTCCTTCTTCTTCCTCAAATAGGAGATGCCATTAATGGAGCTCTATAAAGTTCCCAAGGTCATTAAATCCAACCCCTTTGAAGTGTAAGGCCACGGGCTATTTATAGGAGTGGGGTTTGGTAGGAGTAGGTGAGAAAGGGGGACTATAAGCAGATATTCGCATCTGTCACCTGCACTAGCAGAATTTTCGCACCCGAGGCTGGGTGCGAAATTTCGCACCTGATCGACGCGAAATTTTGGACCTGCCAGGTGCGAAATTTCGCACCCTGGCTGGGTGCAAAATCGCTTTCCGGGGTGCACGAGGACTGCAGATTCGAATGTCTTTTTTTGGGACTTGCGATTCCTCCCGGATTTAAGGCCTCGGCTGGGAAATGGGTTTTGGGTGCTGCGAGGTTATCAGCGGCGCGGTCCCTTCTCGATCATATCTCTTTTTCTCCTAAGCGTCCAACTCGGTCTTAGCTCCATGCGATGCATTGAGTTGAGCTGTCGATGTGCTCCTAGGAACCAGACCAAAAAGCTGGTTAACATTTGCCCCCCAAAGTATGTCTTTACTTGACATGATTTGCTTTGTGTTGGTTGAGATAATAGCTGAGTTGTTGATTCTTCCTGTAAGTCAAAAGGAGAATAAGCATTAGCTGTTGGACTCGTTCGCACTGGTGGTGTGAATGAGCCGTCATTAGGGGAAGCATCATGCTCAAGTCGCTAAGTACCCGTAGCACGTCACCTCCGTGGATGCATGGGAGTCGGTGCTCATGGAAGGGAGTATGTATACAAGAGATTGTGGTGCGGTGTCTCGAACCAGGTGGTGCGATTTTTTTTTGTGGTACGAACTTTCAAACCACTAGGGGTTCGAAATTTCGAGCCCGGGAGGTTCAAAATTCCGAAACCCTTATGAGTTCGAAATTTCTAACCCTTGGTGGTTCGAAATTCCAAACCCATGGGGTTCGAAATTTCAAACCTAGGAGGTTCGAAATTTCGAACCCGTGGTTCAAAGATTTCGAACCGAACCGGGAATGCGAAGGGACAACCCTTTTCTTTTATAAATAGGCCTACCCCTTCATTTTCGCACTTTTGTTTATTCCTTCCCTAACCGCCATTGCTGAAAAGCTTCGAACCTGAGAATTTCAATCCAGAAATTTTGAACTCGAAATAGGTAAGGCCTGGGGTCGAGAAAAAGAGGAAGGTGGTGAAGGGACATGGCACCGTCGCGAGAGGTGAAGTTGTCCAGCCTCCGAGGAGGACTGGAAGCTCGAACCCAACTGGGTTCGAAGTCTCGAACATCCATAGGTTTGAATTCTCGAACCCTTGCGTTCAAATTTTCAAACCTTGGGAGGTTCGAAACTTCGAACCCGGTAGGGCTCGAAATTTCGAATCCGAAGGGTTTCGAAGTTTCGAAACCTATGGGGTTCGAGATTTCGAACTCTGATAGGTTAGAAATTTCGAACCCAGGGGTTCGAAATTTTGAACCTAGAGGAGTTCGAAAATTCAGACTTCGAGGCCTGCGGCTCTAGATCCTAAAAAGGGTTGGCGCCTTTCTCTCTTACCTAGGACATTTACCTCCTGATTGCCTATATTCAGATTTACATATCAACCGCACGACCGCGCGTTTAGCGCTCATGTATACATTAGTGGTTGCGCGAACATGGTTTCGAACTTCTCACACAGGATAGAACATACATTCGGACCGGGACTTGAGCTGTTGGACTATTTCGGACTTTTCTTTGTGTTACTCTTCTTTGCACAGCACTACACACACATGTTAGTTATTACCAACACGAGGGGTACAGGTCACTTTACTGCCAGTACTAACACTAATGTGTTGAAGCATAGTTAGCAATGCAAACAAGATCTAAGACTGGAAAGACCTCGGAGGCTGAAGCTTCCCTGCCCTCGCCGCACACATCTGGCTCTACCCCTAGTGGTAGCTCGTTTGGCAATGAGCTTGAGACTATCGAAGGATCGACTCTTTCTCACACAGCCAGCTCGCCCGGAGCATCTGGGCACGGGGAACAAACTGAGAGGCTGCATTCACCGGTTGTAACTGAGGAGGTTGAGAACGTGGACATTATGAGTGAGGATGCGCCTGCACCTCTAGTGGCCCCGAATATGCTGCCTGACGCGGTTATCTTGGAGAATCCGGTATATTCGGTACCATCACGCATGGATGCCACAGCGTTAGAAAAATGGCGATGCGCTTCAACATACCGGTGGGTGAAGCCTACGCCCCAGGAAGGGATAGCAGAGCTCATGCACCCCCCAAGGGTTTCACTGCCTGGAACAGACGGGCTTGCTTTGTCGGGTACATGCCCCTGACCAATGACTTCATTTAGAACATGCTATACTATTTTCACTTTGCACCGTCGCAACTGCACCCGAATGCTTATCTCAACTACAAGTTCTTACAGCGGGAACCCACTGGTGAAGATATCTGATACTTCTTCCATCTAAGGAGAACAAGCAATGATGCACCCTCTCAATGGTTTCTAGAAGCGACACTTGCCACCAAGTTCTTTATCGGGAAGTGGCCCAGGCCATCAGTTATTAAAAACGAATGGTTCTTTGTCCGCTGTCCTAATGGGTTTGCGAGTAGATGGATCGAAGGGAGTAAGTATTCCTCTAACTGTGTTCCTTGCTGTAAACTCCTGCATCTCCTATCTCATTTTTCTCTTGATTGGATCATGGCAGGGAATCCGGAGGCACCTACTGACGAAGAGTATTGGAACGCCTTAATGCTCTGCGAGCGATACCAGAGAATCTCCGCAATACCGACACTGTGACAAGCCAAGAGCACCTTCGCCGCGCTAGGTTGCTTCCTAGTGATCGGGCTGTGATTAGGCCCGAAGTTGCAAGAGGTGCGTCGAAGGAGATGGAGGCTACTGGTTCAACCGCTGTTAGGCGAAAGAGGAAGATGTCCCCTGCTGTAGGGAAAATGCAAAAGATTTCCCAATCGCAAGGAGAAGTGTGTGGAGGCGAGGCCCACGGTCAGGAGGAGGCTGCCAGAGACGAGGGGTTGTCGAGAGATCCTATCCTTCCTCCCTCGGGAGAGGGGGAAGGAGCGTTGGATAGACCACAATCTTCTACGACCCACTCCGGGGTCGCCGCTTCGCTCGAGGATGCGGGCCAGTTTGATGAATTAAATAAACTCGATCTGGATTTGACACTGTGGCCGAATACAATGAGCATAGAAGAGCTAACTCTTACTGCGGAGGGGTTAACTTCTTCACACGAACCACGATCTGGTCTGTTGAGAGAACACTTAGGGCATACACTCATATACACTGCATAGCACAGATGTTTTACCCGCGCGTGCTACTTGACTAACTTTGACATGTTCCTTGGCAGGTGACATGACTAGAGGACCTGGTGGGCGAGGTTACGGACATGGGGTCCACCGATGCCGCCGGAGCTCTTCCTTCGAAAGCTTTAGGAGATTGACTAGTTTATATGATGTCCCACCCCCGTTGTACAACCCGAAATTTCTGAACCAATTTAAATTTTGTATTTTGTTATTTTAATGGATTTTGAATGTTTAAAATGATTTATTTTAAATAATAACAACTAAAAATTTATTTTAATTGAAGTTAGAACATATAAATTTATTTTAATTATAAAACGAGCTTGAAATGACACGGTAGTTTGAAATTTCGATTTTAAACTTTAAATGAATATATAGAATTCAATGTAAGTCAGAATTGGTTGAAAAAGAAATATTTGAATTTGTTTAATAATATCTTTCTAACGAATGTAAGAAACTGGGATTTCACTTTATAAATTATAAGTTATGTCCCGTTTAAAATTCAGAATAGTTGTTATAGAATTAATATATATTTTAATTAATATATAACCCTTAAAAATAGCCATTTTGCAAACGACTCTCGTTTTCGACGAAACCACTTTTGTTGGGTCCGAAATGTCAAATTATTGCTAAATTTCAATTTTCATAATTTTGGGAATTAATATGTGAGCATGGCAAAAGAAAACGTATTTTGTCAATTTCAGTTGAATTGGATCGACCAGAAAATGGCCATTTTTCAAACGGCCTCCAAAATCGATGAAATTAGTTTTTTTTAGGACTGTATCGTCAAAACATAGCTAGATTTATTTTTCTGGAATTTTTGGAGTCAGTTTGTGGCCTCGGTAAATTAAAATGTACGGTTGAATTCAATATATATTGATTTATATTTTAAATTTGATAAAAACTGTTTAAAACAGTCGAATTGGCTTACGAAACATATCCCAGTTTGTCTGTAATCGGGGTAATTAGCTAGGGGCGACAGTCGTTGGGGTTTGTATGGAGTTGGGATCAATAAACAAGTCATTCAGTAATTAAGTAATATTAAATTAAAGGGTATATATATTTTAAAAACCGGAACCCTAGTCCTCTCCTTCATTATTTCGGAACTACCACTTCAATCATTTAATGGCCGAAATGCTCCCACTTAGATTTGTAATTCCTCCTAATATACATAGGATTAGAGTATGATTCCAAAAGCAATATTGTAGAGAATTTCCAAATCTTCATATCCATATGTCGATGATCGGAAATGGCATCGTATTTTGCTCAATTTCTGGGCTCAAAGCCTTGCTGTTTGCACGAATTTCCAGGCCGATAGGGCCCCTCGAGTTCGCTCGCGACTCCAGTGAAGAGAAGGCGGCGTGTGGGACGTCAAAGTGGAGGAGGACGATCAACATCCAGTGGCGTGTATGGCGGCGACTGGCGGATTAGGGTTGGAGTTGGGTTTTTTTTCTTTCGGCAATCACCTGGAGCAAATCGGCAGAGAAGATAAAGAGGGGGGATTAAGTATAATTAGTTTAATTAATTTTGTAATCATTTTATTAAAGTATTAAATGTTATTTTTATATAGTACGCCGCATTATTTTAAAATATACAAAGCATTATTTTAAAAATATATAAAGCACTGTTTTAAAAATATATAAAGCATTGTCTTAAAAATATATAAAGCATTGTTTTAAAATATACAAAACACTATTTAAAAAAATATAAACCATTTTTTAAAAATATATAAATAGCATTGTTTTAAAATATATATAGCATCGGTTTTTAAAAATATAAATAGTGATGTTTTTAAGATATAAATATTATTGTTTTAAAAATAGAATTTTTACATAAATAACATTGTGATAAAATGTGATTTTTATTATTAAATAGTTTTAAATAAAAAATATGATTTTTAATTTAAATATAGCATTGATTTTAAAAATATAAATAGCATGATTTTTAAAAGAAATAACACAATATAAAAATGTGATTTTTAATACAAATTGCGTGAAACGGATTGCGTTGGAAACACGATGAAGAACACTATGCGAGGAAGCAAACTAAAACAAAATGGTATCAGAATCATACGTTAAAGATTAATGCAGTGGAATCCAAGGAGAGAACTCCTCACTAAAAATTCTGCACAGTTATTTATTTATTTTCATAATTGAAAAATATATAGAATTGCCATTGTAGATTTTTTATCAGTTTAATCATTACAAATTGTATACGGTGCCTATTAGATCACCTCCCTCGTCCACAGAACATGGACGATTTAAATTGACTGTATTGTTTGTGGTTTATGATGTTGAAATGTTTAACATATTAAAAATAATATTAACATTAATGTGGTAGTTGAAATTAAATTATAAATATTTATTTATAATTTAAATAGTGAAAATTGGTAAAATAGAAAATAATTCAAACCAAATTAGAATTGGTTAAATTTATTAACTAATGATTTATTAAAACAAATTGTTGTTGTTTGAAAGCCCCATACAGGTATTGGGATGATATTTGACATACACTAGTCCCAATATTTAGTTGTATATCAATCGATGGACTAACAGGCTGTGATGAGCGTTATTTGTTTATTTTATGCTCACGCGGTTGTAAATTTCACTCTGGATGTGAATGGATTGTTTAATGATTATTTATCATTATTGTTGAATATATGTGATTTATGAAATCCATATGACTGAAATTATATGGTAATTGATTGAGTCGCATTCCGATTAAGAAATAAAGAATATTTTTAAAATAAAGAATCTTCTGAAATAAAGATTATTTTAAAATAAAATGTTTTAACAATACATATCACATTTTTATTATATGTATAAACCAATTAAAAAAGCATATGTTAAATTACATTTTTTGTTATATAAAAAATGTCATTTTTAACATGTTAGTGAAGAATAAAAGAATCATGTGTTAAAATACATTTTTGTTAGCTAAAAATGGCATCTTTAACATGTTAATGAAGAAGAATAAAATAATCATATGTTAAAATATATTTTTTAGACAAAAATATTATTTTTAACATGTTAATGAAGTGAATTAAATAGTCATGTGTTGAATAAAAATTTTGAACAATAAAAATATCATTTTTACTGAATGTATAAACCATATAAAATAATCACGTGTTGAATAAAATGTTTGAACAATAAAAATAGATATGTAGTTAAACTTCCTTTTAATCCGAACGGATTTATCGATCGAGTTTATTAATTTTATAATGAATATCAAAAAGAAGCGAATTCAAAATTTAATATCTTGAAAATATTATCATTTTAATATGATAAAGATATAGAATACTGAATTTTGATTTAAAATTGAAAAACAAGTTCGAATCATTTTTAAAATGAAATTATAAATATTTTATAAAATATGTTTTAAATGGAAATCAACGAAATATATATATTATATATATTTAATGGCCTGAATAGAACGCGCTGCGCAGCGACCGTTCGCGAATTTCGACCATTAACTTCAAACTGATGTAACGGGAGATCCGACTGTCGGTTTCTCCTAAAACCGGAACCATTGGGTTCGTATCGAAAATAGCTTTCCAATGAATGTAAGAGATTTTAAATCTAATGGTTGGATTTGGAATTATGTCCAAATCAGATTCGAAAAAGGTCGCTATGGATGCAATTCGGTGGCCATTATTGGAAACCGACTGTAAGGGCATAGATAAAATTATTAAAAATATAGAAAAATTATATAAAATCATAATAAATGATTTGGAAAGATTTTGGATGAAAAATTCCAAGTTTAAAAAGGTTAAACTACATTTTTATCGAAATGAACTAGTTATTAACTAGAATAATAATCCAATGTTTTAAATAAATAAATTGGGTTTGTAAATGGTTTTAACATAACCAGAATTTTCCAATGCATGAATTAGAAGGGATTTGAATAGAAATAACCTTCGGAATATTTCAATATTGGATTCCGTGATTATACGGATATTGTTGAGGAATTTGGAAGATATATAAATATCGTTATTCCCAGTATGATGTTTGTTGATTTCAAAATTTGATATTGAATATAAGCCGATATAATTTCTATTCAGAGCCTTTTATTTAATGTCAAATTGGGTTTTGGGTTTGTCGTGAATGGTATCTTTAATAACACTGTTCTTGAACCCAGTTGAGAAAAGAATTAATTTTAAATTAAGATTTAATGAAATTTTCCTATTAATTAGTATTTAATTGTAATTGAATAAAACAAATTGGATTTTGGGTTTGTCGTGAATGGTGTCTTCAATAACACTGTTCTTAAACCCAGTTGAGAAAAGGTTAAATCTTTCAATTAAGATTTAGATAAATTTACCAATTAATAAATATTTAATTGGAACTGAAATGAAAGTTGATTGTGGGTTTATCATGAACTGTGTTTTAAATGACATTTGTGCTTTAACCCAATTAATAGGGAAAATATAATTTGGAATTTATAAATCTTTTATTAAGATTTAAATGGAAATTTCCCAAAGTAAAGTTTTCCAATTTAATATATTAAATTGGAATTGAATGGAAATCAATTGGGTAATAATCGAGATGAGCTTCTATGGATGAAGACCGCTACTATTTAGAATTTAAAAGGCCATGCTGCTATTCCATTTATATTATTGGCCTGATATGGGAATTTATATCGATTGTATACTGTTATGGTTTCCGTGAAGATTCCATTTTGATGGAAGATGATTTTGGGTTTATCGTGAACAATGTTTTAAATAACATTTGTTCTTTAACCCAATTAAAGGCAGGATTTATTTACTAAACTTGAATAATCATTAAATAATGATTTTGAGATTAAAACTGAATTAGAGTTTTAACGAGTCTTTAATTAGATTAGAATGAGATAATTAAATTTATCGAACCCATGAAATGATCGAGAATGGAGTACCACCATTTTTACTCCAGGCGATAGTTAAATCTTTAATTAGATTTGAATGTAAAAGGGTAATTAACTTTACCCAGAACACAGTGAGTGTTAGATATGGAGTGCTACCAGTTTTTCTCCATGGGAGGAATACGTTGGGATTTGAAAATAATAAATGATTATCGCGGTAAGGTTCGATAACCCCGACTAGTTAATAAAATCTTTTGAAATTGATATCCAAAGTAAGATTAAAGAATAAATTTAAAAAATTATCTTTGATAAAATTAATGGAAACCTTTCCCTAATAATGTGAATATTTGAATAAAAGAATATTCTGAATTGGAATGAGGCGTATGATGTGTTTTTATGGCAATATGCGAGTTATTCGGAAAGACAAGGTTTAACACATTATGAATTATTAATACGACGACCAAAAGTCGATGATGAAGACGATGATTGAAGATGGGAGTTCTTCACATCGTTTGGATGAATACTGATGTCTTGATTGGGTTGTACACCCAAGACAAGGTAATAAGTGGTGATCGTCCAGACGTACTTGGAGATCGACGGATATGCAAGGACCTCTCTCCTGTATTGGACATATAGGACAAGGAATAAGGTGCCTCCGTTATCGTTCAGACCCAGAACGGACTTGTAAATGGATGTGCGTCTGACATTGGATTTCATTCTATGTTGATTGATTTCTATTAAATATATATCTGTTTGATGGCAGAGAATTTATTCTCCTGCTTAACACGCTTCTCTGAGACGTTCGAGCTTCGAGGTTATATATTGATAAACATCAGTTGCATGGCATGAATTGTTAGTGTGACATGCTAAGATGCAAATGATCAAGGCTTATTGTTGAAAAGCAGAGTCTTGTGGTTGATGATCAAAGCACAGCTTTAATTAGCATAGCTTTGTGTATAACATTAATTCGCGAGCCTCACACACCGGTATGAACCAGAAACGGGAGAAGGATCCAGGGAGAACATGCATTTCTTTCTAGTTAGAAGTGGTGTCATGGTATGGAGCCCAGACATTTTTACTAATGTGGATGATGGAAAGCGAGGTACCTCAGATTTGAGTCCCTAGTGGCTCTTTATTTGCGCCCCATGGGGTAGGGAAACGTATTGTTCAAGAATTATGTATAATTTACTAATGTAAGTTATGGACCGACCCTGTGGCTCTAGGTGCAGTTGCGACTGAGTCTTGAGACATTGGATAGATTGTCTCGAATTCGATAAGGACGATCCCTTGCCTTGGTTCATGATGAAAATCCAACTTCCAATACTAAATCATGCGATTTATTGTAGAACTAGTGTGGCAACATAATATATGGTACCCATGCCGTCTATGATTGATAAATTTATATTTGAAGTTGTTTTCAAACACTATGCACTTATAATATCAAAATAATTTGTTTTAAACGTACCAAGCATGTTTGGCTATTATAAAGTAAAACTCTATCCTCCGGCTTACGTTGCATTGTGTGATGGGGCCTGAGTCTTATAATAGCTTCATTTTTTCAAAAAGCATTGCGTTGTTCTATTTTTAAACTAAGATTCATGTGGAGTGAACCCGTTTCATGTTATATGGCGTGGTCCCATAATTTCTAAACTTTTAAAGTAAAGTTTTAGTAATTGTTTTAGTTCTCACACCAATCCCATGACTGACCTGGAGTTTATCGTTTTAACCTAAACTCTAAGTGCCTATATTTTCCACACGGGCAGCTAGTAGTTTTGGTTTTGCAGATATTATATTTACAGGATCCTTGATTTACAGCTGAAGCTATATTCAGAAAGCTCTGTATCTGTGTATTTCTTTCAATTGTGTTTATGTATTATTTTCCGCTACTATGTAATTTTAAATCTTTGATATTTATCAAATGTATATTATTTATTCTTACTCTGTTATATTCTTGTACTTTGAGGTAAATTGTTGTAATAACAATGAAATGTTCTATCGTTTGCGTTCTAGTCTGTCTTGTTCTCAACTCAATCCGGGCGTTCCCATAAGGGCAAGTTTGGGTCATTTCACCCGCCATGACATGGTAGTGAACATCGGGGTAAGGATCGATCTCAGCAATCCCTGACCCCTCCTCCTACCATTCGCGTGTCTGCAGGAGATTCTCGATTTAACCTAGGCAGCTCCCGGCCTTCACCTTCGACAACTCCTCTGCATACTACCGCTTTGGCTCCCGTTCAACCTGTTGGGGGAAAAGGTCGTCGTTTGTCCAACCAAGACTAGATAGAGAGACCGTGTAACAACCCGTATTTTGAATAACATGTTATAACGTAAATTAAGGAAGAATTAAATGTTAAAATATGAATCAAGGGAAACGGGCTGTGCCATTGCGTTCGTCTCGGAAAAATACGCGAAATAGAGTCCGAGTTTTCGAAAATCGGAGTCCTTATGACCCAGTTATGGCCCGTCAAAGTTTTCAGAAAATTTCAAGTTCAAAAACAGTTCAAATTTCAAATCTGGAGCCAAACAGACTGGGCGGGAAAGTTTCCCGCCCAGCCCCCAAGTCGACTGAGGAGTCGACTTGGGAGTCGACACCCCCCAGGTGGTGTCGACTACCCAGTCGACACCCCTGTCGACCTGGGTGGTCGGGCCAGTCTGGCCTGATGCACCTGTTTTGGCTCTTGGGTCATGTTTTGTTGGCTTGTGACGTGATTAGATGGCTCAGATCTAAACTAGGGTTAATCCTATGGCCTAAACTAAACTCAACTTCTATAAAAAGACCCTAAGACCTAGCCTAAACCCACACAAATCAATCCTACAACGAAGTTATGCCAAAATGCTCCCTAATCATGGCCTCCATCTTCATATCATGACCTCCATCTTCCTCATGAGAGCTTGAGAGCTTCTAAGGCAAAAAGGAGCCATCTTTCTTCATCAAATCAAAGGAGCTACTTATTCTCAAGGCTATTTGTGTTGCTACATCATTCCTAGAGCTTCTACAACGTCTCTATCTTGTTCTATTATGTTCTAGTTCTCATAGCCACGCTTTGTAAGCCCTACTCTACTCTTAGATCTAAACTATGAACTTAATATGACATGTAGCAAGTTGAAATGAGACTTTTGTGTTATGCTTGCCTTGGATTTCATGCATAGATTCATTCATAACTCTTTTGATCTATGTTTGTGGACCTAATGTTTACCTATCATGAATTTAGTACCATTTATGTTGACTTTTGGGTGGAAAGCTATGAGCTTTATGTGGTGATTGTGCATAAATGCCACATAGAAACCCTCATGACCTTGATGTTAACTTGCCATGATGCGACCTATATGCTAATCACAAGTTTATCACCCCATTTGCTAAGTTTAATGCCATACATGTGTAGATTGGAATTCGACCTAAGTGCAATATTTGCCTTGAACCTATCATTGTATGCATAGATCTATTCATGCCTCTCTTGATCTATGATTGTGGACCTATCATGAACCTAGTACCGTTCATGTTGACCTTTGGGAAAAATGCTATGAAATGGATTATGGCTTATGCATGTTAACCAACCTTAACCCCTCATGTTCCTTAACATGCATATGATGATATTGAACCTATTTGCTATGCACAAGTTAGGATTGTCACCCTATGTCAACTATTACCATGTTACCACCCTATTTGCTAATTATGTTATCATACATGTTTGTGGCCAAATCACCCTTATGCAATTATGCATGCTTGTGGCCAAATCACCCTTATGCTATTATGCATGCTTGTGGCCCAATCACCCTTATGCTATTATGCATGCTTGAGGCCAAAGCACCCTTATGCTATTTGATATGTTTGAGGCCAAGTCACCTTTTATGCTATCATACATGTTGAGGCCATATGTTAGTATGTTGAACACCTTTTCCTCAAGTATCACCATGTTTAACTTGTGATAGACTTTGCCATCTTATGCCCACTTTGCCATATTCTTATGTTCCCTCTTTGATCTATGTGTGTTGATGCGAATTTACGTTCGATGGGAATACGCTATGGGTAGTTAGGCAAACTTAGAAGACATGAAAATATGACATGTGATTATGCTTGAAACATGAACGTGGACATGACATGTAGAAAACATGAAAGTGGCCAACTCGAGGTTGGGTTGAGTTTGTAGCATAAATCTACCCGGAACCGACCGGGTTAACTAGTGGTAACAAACAATAGGACCCAATGTGAGTAGTTGGTCATATCGCACTTAAAACCCGAGGTTAGACTAGGTTGTGGTGTAAAACTACCCGGACCCGCCCGGCTTAACTAGTAACCACAACAAAGTCTAATGTGAGAGGTTGGGGTGCATTAAGTTAATTAATGCCACATGGTAGGGTTAAGTCATGGACTACTTGAATACTTAACCAATTAAACACGATGGATTGGTAGGGTTAAGTCATGGACTACTTGAATATACTTAACCAGTTGAACACGATGTATTGATAGGGTTAAGTCATGAACTGCTTGGATACACTTGACCAACTCAATACATGGTTAGGATAGGGTTAACCACGCTTAACCCGTTTGAAATCCTAGTTACGTGGTCCTTTTCAGTAGTAACCTATAGTATCAAGATACCCTGGGACTAGGCTAGGGTGGGGCACGATTACTGGGCTGATTGTAAGAGACCAAAAGAGACGGCTGAATAGTGCACCAGTTAAGTTCAGGCGGACCATGGTCATGCACATTAAGTCCGGAGTTGAACATGGGCACCCGTAGGTTTAGACAGTGCGTGATTGTTTTGTGTCTGTGGTTTACACCCTAGGACTGGATACACCCTAGGGCGGACCTTGCACAGTTAACTACATTCCATGATTAGGCCGTATGACACCGATACACGACGAGTTAGGCTTATAGGGAGCCGATCGACTAAACCGAGTAGTTGGACCTTGATTTAGGTCATCTCATGAGTTTGGGCCAATATTGGGCTAAGGGATCATTTCTTGTTTATACTTGACATGGATTAGAATACTAGTACACTTGGTGCAACTTAACCTTGTATATGTGATGCCACACTTGATCTATCTTGTTAACTTTTCACCATGCCAGTTATCATCCTATGCTTTATCTCTGTTTTACATGTCCAGTTAACTTTATTAGTTTTTATACTAATAGTAGGTAGGACTTACCAGTCTTTTTGAGTGACCTGTTTTCCTTTCGCCTCTTTTCTTCCGCTTCCCCCCCCTCCCCCCAGGTTCTCAGGGTGGGAACACTAGCACCTAGCTTGGATCTTTAGCTTGCTTTCTGGATAGCTCATGTACGGTTTGGACTTGAGCTCGCTATGGCTTTACCACGTCTACTTTGGGGATAGTTTACTTTATGTTATTTCCAGTTTTCAGTTTATGTTTCTAGACTTGTAGTAGTTGGAAAATAATGACTTGGTACTTTGATGTAAGTTGACTATAGTTTTGAAATAGTAGTTTTATCCGCTGCTTTATTTACTCCGTTTTACTTATATGTTCTGTCTTGTGATATCTCATGCATGTTTACCTTGTCCAACACCCCTCCAAAGCTAGTGTACTTGCAAGAGTGACCCTAGCGGAGGTTGGGGTGTTACATTTGGTATCTGAGCATAAGGTTTATGGGATTGAACAAAAGGTTTTAAAAACTTACCTTTTGAAAAAAAAACTATTTTCAAAACCGATTATAAAGAAGTATTTTTCCAAGAAAAATCTAGTTTATTTTAAAAGGCTATTCCCCAAAAGCCATTAGCACTATCCTTTGTTTCCTCGTTCTGAATCTATCTTTTTCTTCGTTTCAGTATGGCCGATAATTTTGCCATTCTGGAGGGCATACCAGTACCTATTTGGTTTAGGAGGTACATGGAGGCAAGGGCGAATGAAGTCGGCCGCACGAACATTCCTCCTCCTCCCGCAGCTGAGGTTCCTCCTCCTCCTCAGCATCCACAAGCGGATTTCGCGAAGATTTGCAAGGACTTTAAGGCGATGGGTGGCAAGAATTTTGTTGGGACGGAGACTTTTGTTGAGGTAAGAAACTGGTTAAAGGAAACTGAAGACCTCTTTGCTATCTTGGATATAGAAGACCGTAGGAAAGTTCTGTTAGCGGTATGGCTGTTGAAAGGGGAAGCTGCATATTGGTGGGAAGTCACCACCACTACTAGGCCAATTCAGACTTGGGATGACTTTAGGAGAAGGTTTGGACTGAGGTTTCTATCATTGACAGAAGAGAACCTTCAGATGGAGAGGTTCCTATCACTAAAGCAAGGGGACATGACCGTTAGGGAATATGTGGATAAGTTTAATCAGCTTGCTCGGTTCGGTTTAGACTTGGTTAACACAGCTCAGAAGAAGGCTCTACACTTTGCTCTAGGATTGAACGAGCCATTGCACGGTTTGGCCATGTCTCACATACCCATGTGGGTGACCTTCGAGGGTTTGGTAAATATGGCCCTGCTTCAAGAGGAAGATAAGAGTGGTAAGAAGGAAGTCAAGTTGAATGAGTCTCAAGGCAAGAAGGTAGATTCTGAGAAAGGAGGCAAGAACAACAACAGTAAGGACAACAAGTCAAGAGAAAGGAGGAAGTGTAACTTCTGTGGGATCACTAGACACATAGCCAAAGACTGTAGGAAGAAGAAGAGGAAGTTGGGAGAATGCTTTCATTGCGGAAAGTCTGGACACTTCAGTAAGGATTGCCCAAGGAAGCGAGGACAAGGGCAAAAGCAAACTCAGCGAGCAGGACCCTCTGGAGGGCAGTTGCAGGCTCTCCTCGCTCTTCCAACTTTTGATCGAGGTAGTGTTTCTATAGAAAGTCATGTTTACATTTCTGATTTCCCTGTTCGTACCTTATTTGATTCTGGCGCATCGCATAGTTTTATTTATAGTCTTGTTGAAAGTTTGCACCTAAGTACTAGTCTAGTTGAGGATCCCGTTAGAGTTTCAAATCCAATTTGGGGGTTCCGCCCATTTATCTATGATTTGTGTGGATTTGAAGATTTCTATTTTGACCGTAGAATTCATGTGTAATGCTTATGTTCTCGGATTTATGGGATACGGGTTGATTTTGGGCATGGATTGGTTGTCCAGTTATGGAGCCATTCTTGATTGTAGCATAGGGTAGTGAGGCTCATGACTCGCCTCGGTAATACCCTAGAAATTTCTTGTAACCCTATGGATCCCGTCATGTTATGTTATCTTGAATCTCTTGACTCGTCCATCGATGATCTGCAATCTATGAGAGTGGTCCGAGAATATCCTGATGTCTTTGAAGAGGTTAAGGGATTACCCCCTAAACGCGAGATAGATTTCCGCATTTATCTTGTTGATAATGTCAAGCCAGTTTCATTGCTTGTTAGGCACCTGGCCCCGCAAGAAAGAAGAGAGCTTAGCAAGCAAATCAAGGAGTTGCTTGAGAAAAATTTCATTAGGCGAAGCATTTCAGAATGGGGTGCTCCTGTGGTGTTCGCTGCTAAGGCGGATGGTTCGCTTCGTCAATCTGTTGATTATCGTGAGTTAAACAAGCTGACAAAGAAGAATAGGCACCCGTTACTGAGGATTGATGATCTTTTTGACCACCTTATTGGTGCTTCTGTTTTCTCTCAACTCGATCTAGCCACCGAATTCCATCAGCTTAGAGTGGCTGAGGGTAGTATTGACAAAACTGCGTTTAGGACTCCAGACGGATTCTTTAAATTGCTCGTCATGCCATTCGGTTTGACTAATGCACCCGCCTACTTCGTGGATTTGATAAGTAGGGTGTTCAGGGAGTTCCTTAACAAGTTTGTGGTTGTTTTCGTGGATGATATTCTAATCTTCTCAAAGGATGAGGAAGAACATGCTAGACATCTCAAGGAAGTGATGGATACGCTTAGAGCTCATTAGTTGAAAGCCAAGTTCTCCAAATGCCATTTTTGGAGAAAGGAAGTTCAGTTTCTTGGACATATAGTTTTTAAGCAAGGCATAGTTGTGGATCCCGCGAAAGTGGTTGCAGTTCAAGACTGGAAAACTCCTAAGAATGCAACTAAAGTAAGAAGCTTTCTCGGTCTGGCAGGCTTTTATAAGAAGTTCATTAAGGACTTCGCAAAAATATCATCCCCTCTTACTAAGTTAACAAAGAAGAATTTAGTCTTTGCATGGGACTTAGAGTGTGATCTTGCTTTTCAAAAGGCTTGAGAGAACCCTTACCACAGCTCCAGTTCTAGCATAACCCGATGGGGGTAAGATGTTTACCGTGTACACCGATGCATGTGGCACGGGATTAGGTGTTGTCTTGGTGCAAGAAGGAAGAGTGATATGTTATGGGGGGTAGGCAACATAAAGTTCATGAGAAGAACTATCCCACGCATGATTTGAAGTTGGAGATATGGTCTTTGTGGAAGTTTCTCCTTTGCGAAATGTGGTTCGTTTTGGAGCAGTTGGGAAGCTGGCACCAAGGTTCGTAGGACCCTTCCCTATCATAGAGAGGATTGGGAAGATGGCTTATAAGGTGGAATTGCCCGAGAAGCTGGCCGGAGTTCACAACGTTTTTCATGTCTCGCATCTCCGAAAGTGCCTGCATGAGTCAGCCGAGGTAGTTGAGCCTAGCATTCTTGAAGACGTGGAGGTAGAGAAAGAGGCAACTTTGAGGCGAGCTCCGATTCGTATCTTGGGAACGGAGATCAAGAAGCTGAGGAATCGAGAAGTCAAGTTAGTAAAGGTTCAGTGGAGTGAAGTCGATGAAGATGCAACTTGGGAAACCGAGGAGAAGATGCGTGGGCTTTATCCATTCCTTTTTTAGGGTACATTCTCAATCTCTTTTCCAAGTTAGCATATCTTTCTTTTGCTATCCATGTTTATCTTGTTAACCTTGTCATGAGAACCTTAGGTAGAAACCCTTTGGATGAAACATGTATTTGAAACATGTTATGCTTGATGTTTGCAAGTGGTTGCAAGTGTTTGCAAGTGGATACTCGTGGATGCATAATACACATTAGGCACTAAGATCGGCTCACACACTTTCATATTGCATATGCATGAGTGCTTATACTTATTCATGGCTGGAACTTGTTATGCTATCACGTGGATGTTGCATATGGATGAATGTTATGTGCACTCATGTAGAGATTATGAATTATGTTAGGAATTTGCATACATATGGACTCATTTCACTAACATACTTTGCATTAAGGAGGTTTACTGAATCAGTAACCGCCTGATTTTCGCATTAGATAAGTACATATAGACACACCTTTCGCATATGATCATACAACATTTAGAATCTTTTAAGGACAATGGCTGCTTGTGGATGATGTTTTGAGTAGATGGATGATGGATGGTAGGATACGTTCTTCCTAACTTGAAGATTTCGGGGACGAAATCCTTTAAGGTGGGGAGAATGTAACAACCCGTATTTTGAATAACATGTTATAACATAAATCAAGGCAGAATTAAATGTTAAAATCTGAATCAAGGGAAACGGGCTGTGCCATTGCGTTCGTCTCGGAAAAGTACGCGAAATAGAGTCCGAGTTTTCGAAAATCGGAGTCCGTATGACCCAGTTATGGCCCGTCAAAGTTTTTCAGAAAAATTTCAAGTTCAAAAACAGTTCAAATTTCAAATCTGGAGCCAAACGGACTGGGCGGGAAAGTTTCCCGCCCAGCCCCCAAGTCGACTGGGGAGTCGACTCCCCCCAGGTGGTGTCGACTGCCCAGTCGACACCCCTGTCGACCTGGGTGGTCAGGCCAGTCTGGCCTGATGCACCTGTTTTGGCTCTTGGGTCATGTTTTGTTGGCTTGTGACGTGATTAGATGACTCAAATCTAAACTAGGGTTAATCCTATGACCTAAACTAACCTAAACTTCTATAAAAAGACCCTAAGACCTAGCCTAAACCCACACAAATCAATCCTACAACGAACTTATGCCAAAATGCTCCCTAATCATGGCCTCCATCTTCATATCATGACCTCCATCTTCCTCATGAGAGCTTGAGAGCTTCTAAGGCAAAAAGGAGTCATCTTTCTTCATCAAATCAAAGGAGCTACTTATTCTCAAGGCTATTTGTGTTGCTACATCATTCCTAGAGCTTCTACAACGTCTCTATCTTGTTCTATTGTGTTCTAGTTCTCATAGCCACGCTTTGTAAGCCCTACTCTACTCTTAGATCTAAACTATGAACTTAATATGACATATAGCAAGTTGAAATGAGACTTTTGTGTTATGCTTGCCTTGGATTTCATGCATAGATTCATTCATAACTCTTTTGATCTATGTTTGTGGACCTAATGTTTACCTATCATGAATCTAGTACCATTTATGTTGACTTTTGGGTGGAAAGCTATGAGCTTTATGTGGTGATTGTGCATAAATGCCACATAGAAACCCTCATGACCTTGATGTTAACTTGCCATGATGCGACCTATATGCTAATCACAAGTTTATCACCCCATTTGCTAAGTTTAATGCCATACATGTGTAGATTGGAATTGGACCTAAGTGCAATATTTTCCTTGAACCTATCATTGTATGCATAGATCTATTCATGCCTCTCTTGATCTATGATTGTGGACCTATCATGAACCTAGTACCGTTCATGTTGACCTTTGGAAAAAATGCTATGAAATGGATTATGGCTTATGCATGTTAACCAACCTTAACCCCTCATGTTCCTTAACATGCATATGATGATATTGAACCTATTTGCTATGCACAAGTTAGGATTGTCACCCTATGTCAACTATTACCATGTTACCACCCTATTTGCTAATTATGCTATCATACATGTTTGTGGCCAAATCACCCTTATGCTATTATGCATGCTTGTGGCCAAATCACCCTTATGCTATTATGCATGCTTGTGGCCCAATCACCCTTATGCTATTATGCATGCTTGAGGTCAAAGCACCCTTATGCTATTTGATATGTTTGAGGCCAAGTCACCTTTTATGCTATCATACATGTTGAGGCCATATGTTAGTATGTTGAACACCTTTGCCTCAAGTATCACCATGTTTAACTTGTGATAGACTTTGCCATCTTATGCCCACCTTGCCATATTCTTATGTTCCCTCTTTGATCTATGTGTGTTGATGCGAATTTATGTGCGATGGGAATATGCTATGGGTAGTTAGGCAAACTTAGAAGACATGAAAACATGACTTGAAAATATGACATGTGATTATGCTTGAAACATGAACGTGGACATGACATGTAGAAAACATGAAAGTGGCCAACTCGAGGTTGGGTTGAGTTTGTAGCATAAATCAACCCAGAACCGACCGGCTTAACTAGTGGCTACAAACAATAGGACCCAATGTGAGTAGTTGGTCATATCGCACTTAAAACCCGAAGTTAGACTAGGTTGTGGTGTAAAACTACCCGGACCCGCCCGGCTTAACTAGTAACCACAACAAAGTCTAATGTGAGAGGTTGGGGTGCATTAAGTTAATTAATGCCACATGGTAGGGTTAAGTCATGGACTACTTGAATACTTAACAAATTAAACACGATGGATTGGTAGGGTTAAGTCATGGACTACTTGAATATACTTAACCAGTTGAACACGATGTATTGATAGGGTTAAGTCATGAACTGCTTGGATACACTTGACCAACTCAATACATGGTTAGGATAGGGTTAACCACACTTAACCCGTTTGAAATCCTAGTTACGTGGTCCTTTTCAGCAGTAAACTATAGTATCAAGATACCCTGGGACTAGGCTAGGGTGGGGCACGATTACTGGGCTGATTGTAAGAGACCAAAAGAGACGGCTGAATGGTGCACCAGTTAAGTTCAGGCGGACCATGGTCGTCCACATTAAGTCCGGAGTTGAACATGGGCACCGGTAGGTTTAGACTGTGCGTGCTTGTTTTGTGTCTGTGGTTTACACCCTAGGACTGGATACACCCTAGGGTGTACCTTGCACAGTTAACTACATTCCATGATTAGGCTGTATGACACCGATACACGACAAGTTAGGCTTATAGGGAGCCGATCGACTAGACCGAGTAGTTGGACCTTGATTTAGGTCATCTCACGAGTTTGGGCCAATATTGGGCTAAGAGATCATTTCTTGTTTATACTTGACATGGATTAGAATACTAGTACACTTGGTGCAACTTAACCTTGTATATGCGATGCCACACTTAATCTATCTTGTTAACTTTTCACCATGCCAGTTATCATCCTATGTTTCATCTCTGTTTTACATGTCCAGTTAACTTTATTATTTTTTATACTAATAGTAGGTAGGACTTACCAGTCTTTTTGACTGACCCGTTTTCCTTTCGCCTCTTTTCTTCCGCTTCCCCCCCCCCCTCCCCAGGTTCTCAGGGTGGGAACACTAGCACCTAGCTTGGATCTTTAGCTTGCTTTCTGGATAGCTCATGTACGGTTTGGACTTGAGCTCGCTATGGCTTTACCACGTCTACTTTGGGGATAGTTTACTTTATGTTATTTCCAGTTTTCAGTTTATGTTTCTAGACTTGTAGTAGTTGGAAAATAATGACTTGGTACTTTTGATGTAAGTTGACTATGGTTTTGAAATAGTAGTTTTATCCGCTGCTTTATTTACTCCGTTTTACTTATATGTTCTGTCTTGGGATATCTCATGCATGTTTACCTTGTCCAACACCCCTCCAAAGCTAGTGTACTTGCAAGAGTGACCCTGGCGGAGGTTGGGGTGTTACAGATCGCAACGGAGATACAAGACATAATGGAGCCTCAGGTTCAAGGGCTTTCTCTGGAGGAGTGTAGGGCGTTTCCGAAACATCATTTCCCTCGGCATTACTTTGACGAGCTGTTCTTTCTCCCCGAGCTCCGCCCAGCCCCCGATAGGAGATCTGAGGAGGTATGGATGCATGTACAGGCTGCGTACCATTAGACCAACGAGCTCACCAAGTATTCTTTTCAACTTTCGGAGCTAATCAAGAAGAAGAACATGGAGCTTCTTAATCGGCAACTGACCATCGATTATGAGAGGACCTCCGTTTTCCACTTGGAAACCGAGATAGGTAAGCCTATATGTTGTATCATAGTTACTTTCCCGTTGTCCTTCGCATTTTCAAATTCAAACTTTCAATTGTGTTATCCTAGCGGAGCTGAAACAAGCCCATGCGATTCTGAACACGAAGGTTGCGCATGACCGCGAGACTTTTAACTATACAGTAAGTCGCTTGACCCTCGAGAATACAGCCCTTAAGAGGGATAAGGATGAGTGGTCTGAAACATGCGCCGACATGGAAAGGGAGATTGAGAAAGTTACTCAGCTCCAAAATGACATTGTCGCTTTGAGGGAGGAAAATGAAAGGTTGCGTGCTGAAAATGCCGAGGTGGTTGAGCTGAGGAGGCAACTTGAGGAGATGAGGAGGGCGAAAGAGGATGCCAAGGCTAGTAACCAGGATGTGTTGAGTACGGCTGACGGATGGAAGGCCGAATACATGAGGAAGGTAGAGCAGCTGAGGGGACAGCTGGAGGACGCGGAGTTCCGCTTAGGATCATCCTTTGATGAGAGCATCCAGAATATGTACGTCAAAATTCTGAAATTCCGCGGGTTACCTGGGTCGAAGACTACTCCCGTGAGCTGTCCCGAACTTGGGAGAAGTTGGTTCCATATGAGGCCCATTTCCATCAAGTAGATGTGAGCATTTTGGATGAGCACCAGCTTTTGATCTAACTTTTGACCGATGAGGAGCCCGAAAAGCTGGAGGAGGGAAGGAGACTTGTAACACCCCGTATTTTCCATGAATATTAAAGTTAACAAATCTAAGAACACTTAAATTTTAGAAGAAGAAATGTGTTAAATGGGTTACGCCATTGCATCTCGGAATTCTACTTGAGATAGAGTCAGAGTTTGCGTGAATTGGACTCCGTACGAAGAAGTTATGGAGTTCGGAAGATTTCAAGTATAAACAGAAATTAAATTAAAAGTCAGAAAACAGTTTGAAATTCAAAATTCGGTCAAAACAGCTGGGCAGGAAATTTCCCGCTCAGGGGTGTCGACCCCCCTAGGGGGAGTCGACATAGGTGTCGACCCCCCTAGGGGGTGTCGACATAGGTGTCGACCCCCCTTGTAGGGATTCGACCCCTTTGAGATCCAATTCCTATGACGAATTTTCATAGCCCTGAGCTGATGTGGCCTTCTCTGATAGGCTTGATGACCAATTTCTAAGGTATTAGGGCTTATGTGTCGTGTTGTGGTTGGCTGGATGACACATCTCTTTGGTTTGTATGGCTCTGATTACTCTTACACTAATCTAAAGGCTAGAATTAATCCTAGACTTCTATATAATCACCCCAAACCTCAACCCTAGGCCTCATAACCCTATTCTGTGAAGCCGTCATGCTGTCCATGTCTAAGCTAGCCTAGCCTCCATATTCTCCAAACTAGAAACCAAGTTAGAAAGCTTCAAACCAAATCCAAACTAGAGAATCAAACGTCTACATCAAAGGGTTAGCTTAACAAATTCAGAAATCAGATCCTAGAATACAAGATCCGTCCTTTTTCTGTAAGTTCAGTTATTATTCCGATTTAAACACCTAATAGATATCATGACTGTAATAATCGGATTTAGAACTATGCCTAATTCTAATTCATGCTTATCCTTTTGTCAAATATGAATTTCTTATGCCTATGAGACTATTGTGATTGATGTAATGACACTTATCATTCCTATGAGATTGTTGTGAATGACATAATGGAACTTATCATGCCTATGAGACTGTTGTGATTAATATGATGGAACTTATCATGTTGTACATCCTATGCCTATGAGACTATTGTGATTGATATAATGGGACTTACCTTTTGTACATCAAAAATAGTGATTCTCTTAAGTCCAATTCTATCTAATCTTTATACCTACGATGTAAATTGCTTAGCTTGCTCACACTTATTATTAATGTACAACATGCCTATTGAAACATGATTCTTGAATTGGATATACCTTTACATGCCTATTTTCCCTTATGTCAATTCTTATTATCCTTCTCTATTTTTCCCCTTTTTATTTTCTTTTATGGATATTAGGTTCATTCGGAACTTAGATTGAATCTCGTTGAACATGCGATTATAACGCAGGAAAATTGGGTACAATTTAATTGAGTAAATTTTGGGCATAGCATGTGAATGTGGCATAAAACTTGTACCGACTACACTTGGGAATATTGAACTAAAAAGACCTAAACTTGGACACATATGACAAATATGTAAAATGGCTAAAGATGATCATGCCTAACCCGAGGTTAGATTGAGTTACGGTGTAAGACTGCCCGGAACCGCCCGACACATCCATCGACCACAACAATATATATCTAATGTGGGAGGTTAACGCATTAAGCCCAAAAACCCGAGGTTAGATTGAGTTCCGGTGTAAGACTGCCCGAAACCGCCCGGCACATCCATCGACCGCAACAATATAGATCTAATGTGAGAGGTTGGTGCTTTAATGAATGAATTAAAGCTAAAGGATGGACAGACTAAGAATGGTAGGGTTAAGTAAATTAAGGCAACACTTAACCAATACAACATGTTAATTGAACAAATGGTCGGGGTTAGGTTAATTTGAGAACACTTAACCATTATAACATGCTGATTAGGAAACCCTAGTAACGGGGACCCATTTCAGCAGTAACCCACATAGATGTATCACGGTACCCTGAAATAGGCAGGGTGGGGCACGATTAATGGGCTGATTATAAGCGGTCAAAATAGCAGTGGTGGTGCAGCAGTGTAGGTTCCAGCGGAGTATGGGCGTGCACGTACTTCGGAGTGGAAAAAGCAGGCACTGGGCATCAGTAGTATACACTATGCACCTTGAATTTGTGTCGGGTTGCCACCATAGGAATTGATACACCCCATGGTGGAACCAGCACAGGTATCTACAATCAAGCGGGGCCGAATGACACAAGTAATAAATGCATACAAGTAGAAGCCGTTCGGAAAAGGGATCACTTTGTCATGAACGCATGATGGTGGTTGAAACATTCGTTAGTAGGTGCAGAGAAATGGAAATGAGTGCGATATTATATTTAGTTTATCGTGCCTTATCTTATGTTATCTTATTTCTATGGTATTGTCCTATATTCAGTTTATTCATGTCACGATCCTTTTACCTGTTTACATGCTAAATAATCACTGGACTTGCTGGGCTTATGTTTGACCCGTTTTCTTTCACCTTCTTTTCTTTTGTTTCCCCCCTCAGGTCCGCAAGGAGGGGATACTTCAGCTTAGTGCCAACCTTTTCCAGCTTGAAGAGAGTAGATGTATTGCTTGGATTCCCTTTTCTTGGGCTATGGCCGTGGTAACACTTTTATTGGGGATTTATGTTGCTTTACTACTGGTTTATGCTTCTTTATGTACTTGGAGTTTTAAATCAAGACAGATGTTTTAATGTAATAATTTAGAAGTTGGGTTTTGAGACAATGCTTGTAATGTTTTGATTGAACCACGCTATTTATGAAATGATTTCAATTTTTCCGCTGTTTATATGTCTGTCTTGTAAATTATATGTACCTTATACCTAATAATGCTTCACCAAAGTTAATGCATTCCCTTTGTGAGTGACCTTAATGGAGGTAGGGTGTTTCAAGACTATTACTAGAGGATGCCGAGAGAGAGAGGTTGGCCAGGCTTACCGTGGAGAAGGGGAAGTCCATCATTGCCGAGAGCGTGACTGTGGCGGCTACATTTGCAGAGGGAAGTTGTTATCGGCCCCCGAGTCGGTTATGGTGAATGGCCCTGAAGCCTTGGCCCGAGCCTCTACTGAGTACAACCCTGACTATTCGGCGCTTGAGGACACCGGTTTTACCTTACCTGCTATTACGAGTGCCTTTCCTTTCCCCTCTACACCGTCCCTGACTGTAGGTAAATTCTCTTTATCCTGCATCCTTGAGGATGACGTGATTGCTGAATTTATGGACTAAAAATGTTGTGTTTTTGCTGTGCAACTCCTTCTGGGCCGTCAATGCCTGACCCCACCTTCATGATCCCACAAACGACCGAGTCTGGACCAGGGCCTACGGAGGTGTAGTTTGGAGAGGACGGTGGTCGGTTTGACACTTTCTCAGGGATTGAGATAACTCCAAGTATGCATGAAATCCTTAACGGGGAAGGAGAGGTAGTGGACATACGTAGTGCTCCTGCTAGAGGCCCAGTGGAAGAAGACGTGTCTTCGATGGCAACTACGGTGGAAGCTCAGAAAGCCAAGATGGTGGCCAAGAGCGAAGAAGTGGAGGAGAAGCGGGAACGGACGAGGCAATCAGGAAGGAGGTCCTAATGAAGAAAAGGGAGGATGCTGAGAAGAGAGCTGCTGACATGGTCGTGAAGAAAAATGCCGATGAGGAGACTGAGAAGAAGAGGGTCGATGATGAGGCCCAGAATAAAAGGGAGGATGAGGATGCATGGCAGAGGACTACTGAGCCCCTTGGGAAAACCAAGAGTGGCGATGTCACCCTGTACAAGTAATCGAAGCTCGTTGCGCGGCGGGATGTCAAAGAGGTCAGGGAGAAAGCTGAGCAGGAAGGCAAGGCCGTCCTGGAGACGGGCGACACTGTGGTCGGCCTCGCTGCTGGGAGTACCCCCAAGCCTACGCCGCTCGCCCCCTTATTGATATTACCGAGGTCTCTAGCAGCAATGGGACGGGCGAGATACGTCTCTCAGCTTCCCATGAATCGGTGACTTCTCGGAGGGGCCGAGATGGGAAGAGCGGGTTTGGCAAGAAGAGGCTTGGTGCAAAGGATGAACCGTCGAGCGCTGAATCTGCAAAAAAGAACAAGCACAAGATGAAAAAAACACGATTAGTATTAGTAACTTAGGTTGAAGTTACTGTTATTTTGGTAGTGTAGGCCGATAGTTTATGCGAGTACGGCCCTCGCTTTTGGTTTTTCAAGACACGATGTAGTTCTCCCTGTCATTAGAAAGGAATATGTTGGACATGTAGTCTGCTAAATGTGTGCGTGTAAAAATTCAAATATGAAGTAGTAAAGATCGCAATTTATGCCAAATGTTCAGATGTTCTTTTTATGTTTTCCAGCGTCCTGTACTTGCATAAGCATACTTATCGTTACACTTGTCATAAAAGCGATTGGGTACTACGCTCTGGGTCAATTATACCAGAGGGGTGTAATAGAGCGCTGGTTTCAGGAAGTTTGCCTTAGCTCAGGAAACCCGTAGTTTGCGAAACCAGGCTATGCGCCTGCTGTTTTGGGTTGCCCGGAGTTAATCCCAAGTATACCGAAGGCGTAGGGCATCGCGTTATGCGGTCCGCCAGGTGAGTGGCTCTCCAGTCGTTCATTGGGTTGGGGCGAGCCGTCGGCGTCGTTTATTCGCCGACGAGGTGAGCCCGGATCATCATCTCATAAGGTCCGATCGTGGCCATGGGCTACCCCTAAGCCTTGAGAGTTAAGGGAGACGAAACGATTTAAGGTTGGTCTTGGTGATGTGCCAAGATTCGACCGGGACCCGCGATCGACAAAGAGAGACTTGCGTCACTCCTAGTTGGTCGCTGGGTGGCGGTGCCGAGTCGCCTGGACTTGGACGAGGAATGATTTATCCTCAACCTCAGCACGGGGCCGAGGTTCGAGTTAGCGGTTGTTTACACTCGGTCGTGCCACGGGCCGGCGATTCGAGTAACATTGCCGGCTCCCGTGCTTAGGGTTCCAGACGTAGCAAAGTGTGTCAGCCTCGGTGTTAGCACGAGGTTGGGACGACGGCACCGGCTCCCGTCCTCGGGGTGCCGATACTGCGATCACACATTTGATTTGTGCTGGTTGTCAGAACTAACAAGACACATCACGTGAGAAGTAAACAACAAGGAGATAGGGAACTAAACATCAAGTCTACTAATAACTTTGGCAGTAGTAGCCTTTACAATGCCTTGAATTTCTAGAACACAAAACATTGTCCGAAAGCATAAATAATCATAAACTGAGTTATGTAAAGTAGCGATGGAGATGTTCGTTGTTCCACGCCCTTGAGAGTTCAGCTCCATCGACGGTGGCTAGTTTGAAAGTTCCATTGCTAAGATTTCGCTGCACGGAATACGGGTCTCCCCAACGAGGTGTGAGGCATGTTGGTGGGGGAAAGACCCACTCAGGACGAGGTTGCCAATGTTGAGGTCCTTGTGGTGGACCCCAGAATCGAAGTATCGGCCTACTTGTTGTTGTTGGGCGGAGGCTCGGAGGTCGGCTTCGTTCCTCTTTTCCTCCAGTAGGTCGAGCGACTCCAGAAGTAGATCTTGGTTTGTCTTAGGATCATAGTAAGTGACCCAATGGGATTGAAGCTTGAGCTCGATGGGAATGACGGCTTCGGATCCGTATGCAAGGGCGAAATGAGTATGACCGATTGTTGTCTTGTGGGTGGTCCGACAGGCCCACAAGGCCAGAGGAAGCTCGTCTACCCACATTCCCTCAGCCTTTTTCAAACGTTTCTTAATGATGGTTCTAAGGACTTTATTAACTACCTCAACTTGCCCATTGGCTTGAGGATGAGACACCGCTGAAAATCTTTTATCGATGCCATGGCGCTGACAAAAGGCTTTGAACTCGGCGCTGTCAAACCGAGGGCCGTTGTTAGAGATGATGGCTTGGGGAACCCCATAGCGGGTAATGATGTTGCGGACAACAAAGTTGACAATCTTATTTGTGGTAACGATGGTGAGGGCTTCAGCCTCTGCCCACTTAGTGAAATAGTCCACTGCGATGACGACGTATCGTGCCCCATCTCTAGCCATTGGAAGAGTTCCGATGATTTCGATTTCCCACATGGCGAACGGCCATGGGCTAACCATTTGAGACAATTCGGTAGGTGGGACTCTTGGGATCTTGGAGAAGCGCTGACACTTATCGCTCTTGCAGGCGTAGTCCGCGGCGTATTGATCAAGCGTGGGCCAATAATAACCATGTCTGGGTATTTTTCTGGCCAGGGTTTGCCCCCCAGTGTGGTCATTGCATTCGCCTTCACACACGTTGCTCAGCACTTGGAGTGCATCGCCATGAGCTATGCATCGGTGAAAAGGAACATAAAAACCCCTGCGATAAAGTACCCCATCCATAAGAAGGTACCGAGCTGATTGGGGAGTGAGCGACCGCCTTTCTTTGTAGTACTTTAGTAGGGTCCCATGCTGTAGGTAATTCCTAATCGGTGTCATCCATGACTCGGGCTCGGATTCGTTACCCATGACCATCTCGGTTTGTCCTTGCTTGATGCTCGGAGAGTTGGCACCTCAACTGGGGCAAACCCATTAAGGTGCAGATCTTCGGCGCATGTCATCTTGGTGAGGGAATCTGCTCTTTCATTTTGCTCTCGGGGGATATGGGTGATGGCAAAATGGTCGAAGTGAGTGAGTAGCTTTTGAACCCAGCCCAGGTATAGGGATAGCCGTCCCTCTTTCGATTGATACTCTCCTTGCACTGGACGGACAATAATCTGAGAGTCGGAGAAGATTTGGATAATATCCAGCTTGAGTTTGATCATGATTCTAAGCCCGGCGATCAAGGCCTCATATTCCGCGTCGTTGTTGGTAGCAGGGAAATTCAGTCTTAATGCGTAATAGATCGGGCGTTCTTCAGGGCTGATGAGGACGACTCCGGCCCCAGAGCATTTCTTATTAGAGGAGTCATCACGAATAGCTTCCATTAGGTACCGCGAGCTTTCACATTCTCCATAGGAATCTCCTCTGATGGAGTGAATTCCACTATGAAATCTACGAGAGCTTGGCCCAGGATGGCTCGTCGAGGGATGAACGTTATCTCGAATTGGCTTAGCTCCATACTCCATTTCAGTGGTCAGCCGGATGCCTCGGGTCGTTGTAAGACCAGATGTAGCGGTTGGTCGATGAAACTTTTATGGGGTGAGACTGCAAGTATGGTCGAAGCTTTTAAGAGGAAATCAATAAGCAGAATGCCAGCTTTTCCAGCTTTGGATAATTCTTCTGCCACCGTCAGCTGCTTGCTGATATAGTAGATGGGCTGTTGGATGCGATCTTCAAGTGATTGCTTGCGCAGAAACAGTCAGATAAATGTATAAGTCCTCCTGGTCCATGGGCTTAGACAAGATAGGTGGTCGTTCTAAGTGGTCCAGAAGTTCTTTGAATGACGAGACGCATTCGGGGGTCCACTCGAAGTTGCGTTTCCCCTTTCGAAGTAAGTCGAAGAAAGGAATGCACTTGTCGGTGGCCTGGAAATGAACCAACTTAAAGCGGCGACCTTTCCATTCAGATTTTGGACATCCCTAATGCCCTTGGAGATTTGGATATCCGGAATGGCTTGGATCTTTTCTGGATTGGCTTCGATGCCCCGAGAATTGACAATGAAACCCAAGAATTTTCCCGAGGTGACTCTGAAGGAGCACTTCAGGGGGTTGAGTTTCATGTCGTACTGGCAGAGGACATCGAACATTTTGGAGAGGTCTTGGACGTGGTTGCTAGATATCTTAGATTTTACCAGCATGTCATCCACGTACACCTCCATGGATCTCTCGATTTTATGTTTAAAGAGACGATTGACCATTCGTTGATAAGTGCACCGATGTTCTTGAGGCCGAAAGGCATGACACGGTAGCAGTAAAGTCCGAGGTTGGTTATAAAGGAAATATGATCCAAGTCACGAAGATTCATTGGGATTTGATTGTAGCCTGAATAGGCATCCATGAAAGATAGTAGCTGGTACCTGGCAGTTGAGTCGACCAGTTTGTCGATCTTCGGGAGCAGGAAGCTATCCTTGGGACATGCCTTGTTTAAATCGGAGAAGTAAATGCACGTTCGCCATTTACCGTTGGCTTTCTTGACCAGGACCGGATTAGAGACCCACTCAGGATAGTCAGCTTCGCGAATGAAGTTGTTGTTGAGTAGGCGATCTACCCCTTCCTCGAGTGCTTTGTACCTCTTGGGTTCCAAGAAGCGTCGTTTCTGCTTGATCGAAGGCATCGTAGGATCTAGGCTTAGAAAGTGACAAGCAACAATGGGACCGATGCCTTTCATGTCGGAGTGAGTCCATGCGAACACATCTAAGTTTTCCTTCAGGAAATCTATAAGATCTTCTTTGATTGCGGGGTGGAGTTGCGATCCTGCCTTCAACACCCTTGTCGGGTAGTCGAGGTTGACGGGAACATCCTCTGTGGATTCGACCGAGATAGCCCTCTCATATTAGGGCTCTTCGTCCTTTCGTGCGTCGAGATCCGCGGAAAGTCGGCAGTGGCGCCTAAGCCAGGGCCCAGACGCCGCTGATTTCTATGATGTGATGTTTTGGCGCAAGAAGGCATGGGCACGGCTTTGCCCTTTTCCTTGTTACATGCATTCTTCCATTCTATTGCATAACACTCTCTAGCGCACTTGGTCGCCTTTGATTGTTCCAATCCCATTTTCCATCGAGAATTTCTGTATGAGAGACCATGGCGCCATACAAACCCGAAATTCAGTGAGAAAAGGGAACCTAAGAAAAGCATTGTGGGGAGACTCGATGTTTATAACCACGAAAGTGAGGATTCGGACCTGGCTCCGATCCCCTTCGCCTAGCTCTACAGGTAAGTAGATCATTCCCATTGGGGAACTAGAAGCCCCATTGAAGCCATGGATCGTTGCGTGACATGGCTTTAAGTCATTTGTTTCTAACTTCATCTGGTTGTAAAAAGCTTTGAAAATGATGTTGACTGAGCTTCCAGAATAGATTAACACTTTTCGGACAGAAGCAGCACCGATTTGAGCAGTGATAACTAGTGGATTGGTGGTTGGGATCTCCACCCCAGTAAAGCTTCTTTCGCTGAAAACGATATCATACTGCATGGTCTTTTGATGCTTGGCTCTGATGGATTCATTGGGCATGGATTAGGTTTCATAAGTAGCATGCTTTATTGAACTAACATATTCTAGCATTTTTTGGAAGCTGTCATGTGTGGGATAAGGTCCGCCACCTATTGTGTTGATCACGATCCCTTGCTTTGGGTTAGATGGACCCAGAGCTGCCTTGGCAGCTGCTTGAGGCACTAGTGCCTAAGGCTTTGAATTGGTGCAGGGAGGAAAAGGTTCTTGGATATACTTCTCCAGTCGCTTTCGCGGACACGCTTTTCGATTGCGTCTTTGAGTTGACGGCAATCGTTGGTATTATGCCCGTATATGTTGAAACACCCCACGCCCATTAAGGTCAGTCACAAAGGGAATGCCTTAACTTTGGTGGAGCGCTATGGGTAAAAGATGCAGATAATTTACAAGATAGACATATAAATAGCGGAAAGACTAAATTTATTTCAAAAGTACGTGGTTTAGTCAAAACATTACAGCAACTGTCTCAAACCAATTTCCAAATCATTACAACAAAATCTCTGTCTTGATTAAAACATAAAGAAGCATAAAATAAAAATAAGGCCGCATAAATCCCCAATAAGAGTGTATCCAAAGCCATAGCCCAAGGAAAGAGAATCCAAGAAATACATCTACTCTCTTCAGGTTGGAGAGGGTCTGAACTAAACTGAGGTTTTCCCTCCCTGCGGACCTGGGGGGAACAGAAGAAAAGAAGACGAAAGAAAATGGGTCAGACATAAGCCTGGTAAGTCCAATGATTATGCAGCATGTAAACAGGTAAAAGGATCATGACATGAATAAACTGAACATAGGATAATACCCTAGAAATAAGATAACAACAAATAAGGTAAGATATACTAAATATACTATCGCACTCATTTCCATTTCTCTGCACCTTCTGATTATTGTTTCAACCAGCTTCACGTGTTCATAACAAAATGATCCCTTTTCGATCGGCTCCTACTCGTATATATTCACTACTTGGGTCATTCGGCCCCGCTCGGTTGTAGATACCTGTGCTGGTCCAGCCATGGGGTGTATCAAATCCTATGGTGGCAACCCGATACAATTCAAGATGCATAGTGTATAACTACTAATGCCCAGTGCCTGCTTTTTCCACTTCAGAGTACGTGCACGCCCGTACTCCGTCGGAACCTACACTGACGCACCATCCGTCGTTGTTTTGACCGCTTAAAATCAGCCCAGTAACCGTGCCCCACCCTGCCTAATTCAGGGTACCATGGTACATCTATGTGGGTTACTGCTGAAATGGGTCCCTTTTACTAGGGTTTCCAAATCAACATGTTAAAATGGTTAAGTGTTCTCAATTTAACCTAACCCCACCCATCGGTTTAGTTAACATGTTGTATTGGTTGTGTTGCCTTAATTAACTTAACCCTACCTTCTTAGCCTGATTGTTCCTTAGCTTTAATTCATTCATTAAAGCACCAACCTCTCACATTAGACCAATATTGTTGTGGTTGCTGGATGTGCCGGTCGATTCCGGGCAATCTTACACCGCAACTCAATATAACCTCGGGTTCTTATGGGCTTAATGTGCAAACCTCTCACATTAGATCTATATTGTTATGGTTGCGGGATATGTCAGGCGGTTCTGGGCAGTCTTACACCATAACTCAATCTAACCTCGGGTTAGGCATATTCGTCTTTTACTTAATTCACATATTTACCCTTCATATTTATATGTAAATTATCCACAATTATTGTCATTCAAGTCATGCCCCATTTACCCTCTAAATCAGGTTCATAATTTTTTAGGTATATAAATTATACCATTTCATGCTACTAATCATTTACATGAATATGAGCCAAACTATGCCAATAATATGTAATTTAATGTTTTCCTAACGTTACCCCCGTTATACGTTCGCATAGTTCACATAGAACGTTAGGCTCGCAACTTAGCCTAACACATAAACAAAAAGGAAAAGAAAGGAGCATGTACCATTCCAACAGCATAAAATAATATGGATCTAACTAAACATGTGTCATATAAATTTGGCATAGAACAATGAACTTGCATTTTAGATCCAATTAACATGAATCTTAAGCATATGAATGGGAGCTTACATTGAATTACACAAATCCAATTAGGCATGTAAATGTGAACTTGCATTTGAGCTGAATCAAATTAACATAGATCTAAACATATGAGAATTTAGATCCAAACATATAGGCATATATGACTTATCCTAAAAACTTGCATGTAACAGAACATGAAAGAATCACCAAACTTATATACAACATGATAGGTTCATCGCTAATTTAATATTCAACATGATAGGTTCATCATCAATTTAACATACAACATGATAAGTCCAATAAACCACAATAGTCTCATAGGCATATATGATAGAATTGTCACAAGAATAGACATGAATCAGCATCATCATTATCTTACAACTAGGCATAGTTCTAATTTCGCTTTATTACAAATCATGACTTTTGTTTGTTCACATCTAAATAATAACTGAACTTACAAACAAAAGAAAATTCTTGTTTTCTAGGATCAGTTTTCTAAAACTGAAAAGCTATCCCTTGATGTAGACTATTGGTTCTCTAATTTTGATTTGATTTGTAGCTTCTAATTTTCTTTCTAATTGGAGAAGAATGGTGGCTATGCTAGGTTGACCATGGGCAGCATGATGGCTCCTTGGAATGAAATTGTGTGGTTTAGGGTTGGGGTTGTTTATATAGAAGTTTAGATTTATGTGAGCCGTTAGATCAACCTAGAAGTAATCAGAACCATCCAGACCAGATAGAGCTATCCAGAAACCGCCACCTATGCCCTAGTGACTCAGCAACAAGTTAGAAATCGTCACTGTTCGGATCAGAATACAGGAGTCGACCTCTACAGGGGGTCGACACATATGTCGACTCCCTTATAGGGGGTCGACACCTATGTCGACTCCCCCTAGAGGGGGTCGACCCCATGAGCGGGAATTTTCCCGCTCAGCCTCTTTTGCCTGAATTTGAAATTCAAATTGCTTTTGTTTATTTAATTATTAAATTTTCTGTTTAAACATGAAATCTTCTGAACTCCATAACTTCTTCATATGAAGTATGATTCATGCAAACTCGGACTCTATCTTAAGCAGAATTTCGAGACGAATGCTCATTTCCCTTAATTCTCACTTTTACAATTAAATATTCCTTAATTCGTTACTTTAATAAGCATAGAAAATACAGGGTGTTACATTCTCCCCTCCTTAAAGGATTTCGTTCCCGAAATCTTCAAGTCAAGAAGAATGTATATCCTACCATCCAATCGTCCATCTACTCAACCATCAAACACCGGCATCCATTATCCTTAAAAGATTTCTAATGCTTTCATGACTGTAAGCATAGTGTGTGTATATGTCCTTATCTAATGCAAAATCAGGCAGTTTACTGATTCAGTTGAGCTCCTTAATGCAAATTATGTCAGTGCCATGAGTCTGTTATGTATGCAATTATTCCTAATCGTACTTTCTACATGAGTGCACAATCATACATACAAATGCAACATCCATATGATAACACACCAAGTTTCAATCCATATAGAAATATATATATGCATATGCAACATGAAAGTGACTTAGCCGATCTAACACCTAATGTGTATATGCATCCACGAGCAACCACTTGCTTCAACCAATCATAACATGTTTCAAATACATGTTTACATCCATTGGTTTCTACCTAAGGATAAAGAATAGGACCGAGGAGATATACTTAAAAAGGTAGATACAAGCATGTACAAACTTATGGAAAAAGAGATCAAGGATGTACCCTCAAAAAGAAAAGGGTAGGCTGCGCGTATCTTGTCCTCAGTCTCCTAAGTCGCGTCTTCCTCAGCGTCACTCCATTGAATTTTAACAAGCTTGACTTCATGGTTGCGTAGCTTTTTGACTTTCGTACCCAAGATACAAGTTGGAACTCTTCTCACAGTTGCTTCTCGTTCCACTTCTACTTCCTCTAGTATGCTTGGCTCCACAACTTCCGCAGACTCATGCAAGCACTTTCGTAGTTCAAAAACATTATGAACTCCAGCCAGTCTTTCGGGTAGCTCTACTCTGTAAGCCATCGTCCCAATCCTTTCAATGATAGGAAATGGTCCTGCAAATCTTGGTGCCAACTTTCCTATGGACCCAAAGGGAATGACATTCCTCAAAGGAGATACTTTAAGGAACACCCTATCTCCAACCTCAAACTCAAGGTCGATCCTTCTTTTGTCTGCGTAGGACTTCTGCCTATCTTGGGCAGTCTTCATTCGTCTTCGTATCAAGTCTACTTTCTTTGAAGTTTCTCTAATCATGTCTGGCCCAAGTACGAGCTTGTCTGTAGACTCCCACAAACAAGTTGGTGATCGGCATGGTCTTCCATATAGAGCTTCGAAGGGTGCCATGCCTATGGTGGCTTGGTAGCTATTGTTGTAGGCAAACTCCACCAAAGGAAGACGATCCTGTCATGTCCCTCCAAAATCAAGAATGCATAATCTCAAGAGGTCTTCTAATACTCTGTTCACCCTTTCCGTCTGACCATCGGTTTGGTGGTGATAGGCTGTGCTTAAGCACAGCTGTGTGCCTACAACCTCTTGCAAACTCCTCCAAAACTGGCTTGTAAAGATAGGATCTCGATCACTCACTATACTGTAGGGTATCCCAGGGAGTCGAACTATCTTTTTAAGATAAATGGATGCTATGGATGAGGCAGTCCTTCTACTCTTAATAGGTAACCCATCAACAATGTCCATCGAAATGCTATCTCATTTCCACTATGGGACCTCTAGAGGATGAAGCAAACAACCAGGCTTCTTCTGCTCCGCCTTGACTTGCTGGCATATCAAGCAGTTAGAGATGAACTCAGCTACATCCCACTTCATGCCATTCCAAAAGAAAACCCTTTTTATGTCTTTATACATCTTGTCTCCACCTGGGTGTATGGTCAATTTAGAATGGTGTGCTTCTTCGAGAACCGTCTTCACCAAATCCCTTGCTTGTGAGACGCATAGTCTTCCATCCCGCCTCAACAAACCCTTATCATCGATGGAGTATCTATTGAGGTGACTAGAAGTCTCACCCCCTAATTAGCTTATCCATTACATCAACTAGCTGAGGGTCTTCATGTTGCACGGTTCCTATTGAGTCCAAAAGAATAGGCCGCACTTCTAGCAATGCTAACAAACCAGGTACAAATTCAGAGGAGGGTCTAAAGTCAAAGTTTGCTATGTACTCCAAGCTTTGCCTTTCTACAAAGAGAAGATTTAAGGTAGGCTTCTTTCTACTTAAGGCGTCTGCTACCACATTGCCCTTGCCAAGGGTATAGGAAATCTCAAAATCATATGAGGCAAGGAACTCCATCCACCTTTGTTGTCTTAAGTTAAGATTTTTCTATGAGAAAAGGTACTTTAACGATTTATGGTCAGTAAACAGTTCAAACCTTTCTCCTAATAGGTAGTGACGCCATGACTTAAGAGCGAAGACAATGGTTGAAACACCCCACCTCTGTTAAGGTCACTCACAAAGGGAATGCCTTAACTTTGGTGGAGGTTTATAAGTAAAAGCCACAGATAAACACAAGACAGATATAAATACACATATTTTAAACAGCGGAAACCAAACAAACTTTTATTTCATCAATACGTGTTCAAACAAAACATTTCCATAATTGTCTCAAAATACTTCCAACATTACATCCTCATTACTGTCTTGATTATAAAAGAAGCATAAAACATAAATAAAGTGACAAGAATCCCCATAGTGATATCCAAAGCCAAAATCCGAGCAAAAGAGATCCAAACCATACATCTACGGTCTTGGAGCTTGTAAAGAGTCTGACTGAGCTGAGTTGTTTCCTCCCTGTGGACCTGGGGGGGGGGGGAACGAAAGAAAAGAAGACGAAAAGAAAATAGAGTCAGACATAAAGCCTGAGTAAATCTAGTAACTCTTCATTATGTGAATAAGAAAAGGGCATGATAGATATAAACTGAAAACAGGAAAGTGTCACAAGCTAAGGAAGTGTCATTTAGAATCGAATGTACTATCGCACCCATACAATATCTCTGCACCTACTTGAGCTTATTCTAACTGGCACCCCATACTGAGGGTGAAGTGATCCCCATTTTCTAAAGATCGGCTCCTACTCGCGTATACATGTGTCATACGACCCCAAGAATTGTAGATGTCTATGCTGGTCCCACCAAGGGGTGTATCAAGACCCATGGTGGCGGCCCCGACACAAATTCTAGAAGGCATAGGTTATACTACTGGTGTCCCCAGTGCCCTGTTTGTCTGCTCTGGAGTGTGTGCACGCCCGCACCCCGTTAGAACATGCACTGTGCACCCACCGCCGTCGTTTTGACCGCTTACAATCAGCCCAGTAATCGTGCCCCACCCTGCCTAGTTTCAGGGTACCATGATACCTAACTTGGGTTACTGCTGAAACGGGTCGCTCGTTACTAGGGTTTTCTAGTCAAACATGTTAAGTGGTTAAGTGTCTGTATTTACCTAACCTCACCCATCAATTCTTGTTAACATGTTGAATTTGGTTAAGTGTTTATAGTTGACTTAACCCCAACACCTGTCCTTAGCCTCTTAGAGCACCTGACCACTCACATTAGACAGATATTGCTACGGTTACTGGATGTGCCAGTCGGTTACGGGCAGGTTTACACCGTAGCTCAGTCTAACCTTGGGTCATTATTGGGCTCAATGCTTAACCACCCACATTGGATAGGTATTATTGTGACTACTGGACAGCCGGGCGGGTCCGGGCTGGTTTACATCACAACTCAATCCAACCTCGGGTTAAGCATACTGTGTTTTCTAAATTTACATATTTTATCACTTCTCAATTATATATAAATGTCATTCCTTTTATTCTTGGGTATAACAATTCATACCGCTTAAATGTCATTGTCGTTGTCATGTGCCAAACATGCCAACATATATTTTCATGTTTTACACCCAACGTTATTACCCCCGTTTGTACGTTCGCAACATTATAACAAATGTTGGGCTCGACACAATTCAGCCCAACTTTATAAACATGAGAAAAGGGGAAATCAAGCACATGTAACATTTTACAATACATAAAGGTGTGTGGCGCATGAACTTGCAATTTAGCGATTCAACTAACATAAATTATGGGTCATGTGAACTTGCATTCAAATCAAAGTATAACTAAGTAGGTGACATATGAAATGGCATAGTTTAGGCTTATACAAACTTGGGTTTAAACATGTTTAACTTGGCATAATGTCAACCACAAAACTAACATGTTGTATATTCACCAAAATGTCCAATTTTACATCTAATCATATAGCCTATTTCAACATGGACTTGCATAGTTTATGTAACCCAAACGATACTTAACATAGATCCAATTATACTTGCAAATAAACATAAGAATGTGTTCATAAGTTTTGGGTCATATAGGCATAAAAGGTCTCAAATCTAGAACATGTTTACATAAGCCTTAATTTGGACTTAGTGAATGTATATAGTCCATGTCATAGACATAAACATAAAGGGATCAAATTCTAGTTTTTGCCACAAACTTGCAAGTGCCATTGTTTTCATATACAATTGTTCAATAGGCTTGCATCAATCAATTTAGGCCACAAATATCAATACACAAGTCATGACAGAATCATTACAATACACAGAATTTATATCATTATCATACAATAACACAATTCTATTTTCATTTACATCGAATCACGTCACAGTTTTTATTCATATTCTGAAAAGTCACTATACTTACAACGAATGCAGAATCTTGAATTATGGATTCTGAATTTTGAAATTGAGATGCGCTCCTTTGGGTAGATTAACGTTGCGTTGATTAATTTGATTAAGCTTTAATCTTCTTCTTCTTAATTTGATTCGTCTCTAAGCATTTCTCTCTTGATGGCTATGCTCAATTCCTTCCTGGTAGCATGACGACTCCCATCTTATTTTTTTGTGTGAATTTTTAGTTGAGACTTAGGGTGTATTTATAGATTTTTAAATTGTTTTGAGCCGTCAGATGAAGACAGGAGGAATCTAGACCATACAAAGTTCAAAGATCCAATCAAGAGGTGACATGTCAGCCCTAATGACACACCGAGCCACAGAAATTCGAGCCAGAGCTAGACCTAGCCAGCTAGGTCGACCAGGTAGGTCGACTGGCAGATCGACACCTAGGTCGACACTATGGTCGACCTGGGGTGACCAGGTCGACACCATGGTCGACCCTATGGTCGACCTGGTCCCTAGGCGGGAATTTTCCCGCCCAGCCCAGTTTGAACCTGTTTTTTCGAATTTCGAATTTGAAACTGAGCTGTTTGAATTTTAAATTTTAATCTGAAACTTCCGAAGGTCATAACTCCTTCATACGGAGTCCATTCACGCAAACTCGGGCTCTATCTTAAGCAGAATTCCGAGATGAACGCAATGGCGTAGCCCATTTCCCTTAATTCTTTCATTTAGAATTAATTACACTTTAATTTGTGAAGCTTAACGTTATAGAATTCACGGGGTGTTACATTCTCCCCCCTTAAAAGGATTTCGTCCCCGAAATCTTCAAGTTAGGAAGAATGTATATCCTACCATCCAACAGTCTATCTACTCAACCTACAAGCACAGGCGTCCACTGTCATTAAAAGACTTCTAATGCTTCATGATCATATGCATAGTGTGTGTACATGTCCTTATCTAATGCAGAAATCAGGCGGTCTACTGATTCAGTTGACCTCTTTAAGGCGAATCATGTAAGTGTCATGAATCCATTATGTATGCAAATTTTTCCTACTCATAATTCTACATGAGTGCACAACTTATTCATACAAATGCGACAACCATATGACAGCATATCAAGTTTCAACCATATACAAATGGGAATACATATATTCATATGCAATATGAGGTGACTGAGCCGATCTAAAACCTAGGGTGTGTGTCTATATGCATCCACGAGCAACCACTAGCAACCATTTGCAGCCATCATCCATAACATGTTTTTAAATACATGTTCGCATCCATTTGTTTTCTACCTAAGGAGTTAGGAAAAGGACCGAGGAGATATACATAAAAAGATAGATAAAGCATAACTTAAGGAAAAAGAGAGATCAATGATGTACCCTCAAAAAGAAGAGGGTAGGCAGCGCGTATTCTATCCTCAGTTTCCCAAGTCGCGTCTTCCTTGACGTCGCTCCATTGAACTTTAACGAGCTTAACATCACGGTTGCGTAGCTTTTTCACTTCAGTTCCTAAGATGCGGGTTGGAACTCTCCTCACAATTGCTTCACGTTCCACTTCGGCTTCTTCTAGAATGCTAGGTTCCACCACTTCCGCAGATTCATGCAAACACTTCCGGAGGTGAGAAACATGAAAGACATTGTGAACTCCGGCCAGTCTCTCGGGTAGCTCTAATTTATAGGCCATCTTCCCAACCTTCTCGATGATAGGAAACGGTCCTACAAATCTTAGTGCTAGCTTTCATGCGGATCCAAAGCGAACGACGTTCATTAAAGGAGATACCTTAAGGAAAACCCTGTCCCCAACCTCAAACTCAAGGTCGGTCCTTCTTTTGTCGGCGTAGGATTTCTGTCTGCCTTGGGTTGTCTTCATCCTTCTCCGTATCAAGTCCACTTTCTCCGAAGTCTCTCGAATCATGTCTGGCCCAAGTATAAGCTTATCTGTAGACTCCCACCAACAAGTTGGTGATTTGCACGGTCTTTCATACAAGGCTTCGAAGGGTGCCATGCCTAAGGTAGCTTGGTAGCTGTTGTTGTAGGAAAATTCCACTAAAGGAAGGTGATCCTCCCACGTCCCTCCAAAGTCAAGAACGCAAAGTCTTGAAAGATCCTCTAAAACTCTATTCACCCTTTCCGTCTGGCCATCGGTTTGGGGGTGGTAGGTCGTGCTCAAACTTAACTGTGTGCCTACAGCTTCCTGCAGACTCCGCCAAAACTCGCTTGTGAAGATAGGGTCTCGGTCACTAACAATGCTGGAGGGTATCCCATGGAGTCGAACTATTTCCTTGAGATAAAGAGATGCTAGAGATGCGGCAGTCCTTCTACTTTTGATAGTATGAAGTGGGCGCTCTTAGTAAGCCTATCCACTATTACCCAAATGTTAGTATTGCCTCTTCTCGACCTAGGTAGTCCATCAATGATGTCCATTGAAATGCTATCCCACTTCCACTGTGGGATCTCTAAAGGATGAAGTAGTCCTCCAGGCTTCTTCTGTTCCGCCTTGATCTGTTGGCAGGTCATGAACTTAGAAACGAAATCTGCCACGTCCTGCTTCATGCCGCTCCAAAAGAAAGTTCTTTTTATATCCTTGTACATCTTATCATCGCCAGGGTGTATAGTCATCTTGGAATGATGCGCTTCCTCGAGAACCTTCTTTGTCAACTCCCTTGCTTGTGGGACGCATAATCTTCCATCTCGCCTCAGCCAACCCTTATCATTGATGGCGTATCTACTGAGGTGACTAGAAGTCTCACCCCTAATAAGTTTATCCATCACATCAACAAGCTGAGGGTCTTCACGTTGTGCAGCCCCTATTGAGTCCAAGAGAGTAGGGCGTACTTCGAGAGATGCTAACAAACCTGGTACAAAATCCGAGGAGGGCCTAAAGTTAAAACTGGCTATATACTCCAAGCTTTACAAAGAGCGGGCTTAAGGTCAGTTTCTTTTGGCTCAACGCATCTGCTACTACGTTGCCTTTGCTGGGAGTATAGGAAATTTCAAAGTCATACGAGGCAAGAAACTCCATCCATCTATGCTGCCTCAAGTTAAGATCCTTCTGCGAGAAGAGATATTTCAACGATTTATGGTCAGTGTATAATTCGAACTTCTCACCTAGGAGATAATGGCGCCAAGATTTAAGTGCAAAGACGATGGCGGCCAATTCAAGATTGTGGGTTGGGTAGTTCTTTTCATGAACTTTCAATTGTCTTCCACCATAAGCTACTACCCTTCCTTCTTGCATTAGAAAAGCGCCTAGTCCCGTTCCACATGCATCTGTATATACTGTGAACATTTTGCTTCCATCAGGCAGAGGTAGAACTGGAGCTGTTGTAAGAGCCCTTTTTAGGCATTGGAAGGCAATGTCATAGCCCAAATCCCAAGAGAATGCTAGATTCTTTATTGTTGGCCTTGTGAGTGGGGCTGAGATTTTCGCAAAATCCATAATAAACTTTCGGTAAAAATTGGCTAGCCCAAGAAAGCTTCGAACTTTGGTTGCATTTCTTGGTGTCTTCCAATCTTGCACTACCACCACTTTCGCGGGGTCCACAGCCAACCCCTCTTTGGACACTATATGCCCCAGAAATCTTACCTCCTTTCTCCAAAAGTGGCACTTGGAGAATTTGGCTTTTAGCTGATGTGCACGGAGAGTATCCATGACTTCTTTCAGATGCTGAGCATGTTCTTCCTCATTCTTTGAGAAGATTAAGATATCTTCTACGAAGACAACCACGAATTTGTTGAGGAATTCTCTGAACACCCTGCTCATTAGGTCTATGAAATAATCGGGTGCGTTTGTCAAGCCGAAAGGCATGACAAGACACTCGAAGAAACTGTCTGGGGTTCTGAACGCCGTTTTATCAATGCTGTCTTCAGCTACCCTTAGCTGATGGAACCCAGTTGCCATATCAAGTTGGGAGAAGACCGTCGCACCTACAAGCTGGTCAAACAAATCGTCAATTCGGGGAAAAGGGTGCCTATTTTTCTTGGTCAATTTGTTTAACTCCCTATAGTCGACGCAAAGGCGAAGCGAACCATCTGCTTTGGTTGCGAACACCACTGGAGCACCCCATTCCAAAATGCTCCATCTAATGAATCCCTTTTTGAGAAGTTCTTTAACCTGCTTACTGAGCTCCTTTCTCTCCTTTGGAGCCATGTGTCTGACAGGTAAAGCTACAGGCTTTTCATTATCCACAAGATATATGCGGAAGTCAATTTCCCGCCTCAAAGGTAAGCCTATCACCTCCTCAAAGACATCCGGATATTCTCGGACTACTCTAACTGATTGCAAATTCTCATTAAAAGCATTAAGCGACTCTAGATAACTAAGCTAACAGCATTCAAGGGATTACAAGAAATTTCTTGAGTGTTACCAAGCCGAGTCAAGAGTCTAACTACTCTTTTCTCACAATCAAGAATGGCACTATTACTGGATAACCAGTCCAAGCCTAAGATCAAACCATATCCCGAGAAGCCCAAAAAAAAGCATTACAACTAAACTCAACGCTGAGAATAGAGATTTTCAAACCCAAACAAACCATTGACAAGTAAGCGGAGCCCCCAATTGGATTTGAATCTACTAAGGGATCTTCTACCATACTAGTGTCTAGATGCAGAGATTCTACTAAGGAAAATGAAATAAAAGAGGGTGATGCGCCACAGTCAAAAAGTGTGCGAATCGGATGATCATAAAGATAAACTACACTTTCTACAGAAATATTACTACCTCGTTCCTGTTGAGGTGCCACTAGCGCATGAACCTGACCCCCTGAAGTGGATCCGGCTTTCTGTCCCTGCCCTTTCTTCTTTGGGCAGTCCTTAGCTTGGTGCCCAGTCTCTCCATAATGGAAGCAACCACCCATCTTCGCCTTCCTTTTTCAGCAGTCTTCTGATATATGTCCCATAATGCCACAGAAATTGCACCTTCTCCTCTCACGGGCTTATTGTTCTTCCCTCCTTTCTTGAAGTCTGTTTTCTTAGCTTGTAAACCCTCTTTCTTTTCTTCCACCTTAGTCTCTTTCTTGCCGTTGTGTTCCTCGTGTAGCAACGCCATGTCCACCAAGCTTTCATAAGTCACTCCCATGGATACATGGGTCATAGAAAGGCTGTGTAGAGGCTCATTCAAACCTTTGACGAAGCGAAGCGCCTTCTTGTGTTGGGTATTTACTAAGTCTAGCCCAAATCTGGCCAGTTGATTAAACTGATTAACGTATTCCCTGATTTTCATACTTCCCTGTTTCAGAGTTAGGAACTTCTCCATTTGCAGGCTTCTTTCAGCTTGGGAGAGGAATTTCATCTCAAACCTTGTCCTGAAATCTTCCCATGTTTCCACCGCCCTTTGAGCATTGGTAATTTCCCACCAATAGGAAGCTTCATCTTTAAGCAACCACACCGCTAGTTGTATCTTTTACCTTTCATCAACTCCGAAGATGACAAACAGATCCTCAGTCTCCTTTAGCCAGTTTCTTGCTCCTACAAAGGACTCTGTTCCATAAACGTCTTTTCCACCCATAGCCTTGAAGTCTCTACATGTTTTTGCGAAGGCATTTCCACGAGGAGGAGGAGGAGGAACCGCGGCCACTGGAGGAGGAATGTCTGCTAGGCCCGCGCCATTGGCCCTCGCTTCTAAATACCTCCTAAACCAGCCGGGTATCGGCACTCCTTCTAGAAGGTTAAGGTCTCCAGACATGCTGAAACAGAAAGGAAAGATTCAAAACGAAAGATAGAGAGAGGTAGTGCACATGGCTTTGGGGGATTATGCCTCTTTAAAAATATAACACTTTTTCTTGAAAAAATGCTTCTTTAAACTTTCTTTTTGAAAACAATTTCAAAAACTTTTATCTTATATGGTAAACCTAGGCTCTGATACCAAGTGAAACACCCCACCTCTGTTAATGTCATCATAAAGGGAATGCCTTAACTTTGGTGGAGGTTTATAAGTAAAAGCCACAGATAAACACAAGACATATATAAATAACATATTTTAAACAGCGGAAACCAAACAGACTTTTATTTCATCAATACGTGTTCAAACAAAACATTTCCATAATTGTCTCAAAATACTTCCAACATTACATCCTCATTACTGTCTTGATTATTAAAGAAGCATAAAACATAAATAAAGTGACAAGAATCCCCATAGTGATATCCAAAGCCGAAATCCGAGCAAAAGAGATCCAAACCATACATCTACGGTCTTGGAGCTTGTAAAGAGTCTGACTGAGCTGAGTTGTTTCCTCCCTGTGGACCTGGGGGGGGGGGGGAACGAAAGAAAAGAAGATGAAAAGAAAATAGATTCAGACGTAAAGCCTGAGTAAATCTAGTAACTCTTCAGTATGTGAATAAGAAAAGGGCATGATAGATATAAACTGAAAACAGGAAAGTGTCACAAGCTAAGGAAGTGTCGTTTAGAATCGAATGTACTATCGCACCCATACTATATCTCTGCACCTACTTGAGCTTATTCTAACTAGCACCCCATGCTGAGGGTGAAGTGATCCCCATTTTCTAAAGATCGGCTCCTACTCGCGTAAACATGTGTCATACGGCCCCAAGAATTATAGATGCCTATGCTGGTCCCACCAAGGGGTGTATCAAGACCCATGGTGGCGGCCCCGACACAATTTCTAGAAGGCAAAGGTTATACTACTGGTGTCCCCAGTGCCCTGTTTGTCTGCTCCGGAGTGTGTGCACGCCCGCACCCCGATAGAACCTGCACTGTGCACCCACCGCCATCGTTTTGACTGCTTACAATCAGCCCAGTAATCGTGCCCCACCCTGCCTAGTTTCAGGGTACCATGATACCTAACTTGGGTTACTGCTGAAGCGGGTCCCTCGTTACTAGGGTTTTCTAGTCAAACATGTTAAGTGGTTAAGTGTCTGTATTTACCTAACCTCACCCATCAATTCTTGTTAACATGTTGAATTTGGTTAAGTGTTTATAGTTGACTTAACCCTACCATCTGTCCTTAGCCTCTTAGAGCACCTAACCACTCACATTAGACAGATATTGCTACAGTTACTGGATGTGCCGGTCGGTTCCGGGCAGGTTTACACCGTAGCTCAGTCTAACCTCGGGTCATTACTGGGCTCAATGCTTAACCACCCACAATGGATAGGTATTGTTGTGACTACTGGACAGCCGGGCGGGTCCGGGCAGGTTTACGTCACAACTCAATCCAACCTCGGGTTAAGCATACCGTGTTTTCTAAATTTACGTATTTTATCACTTCTCAATTATATGTAAATGTCATGTCTTTTATTCTTGGGTATAACAATTCATACCACTTAAATGTCATTGTCGTTGGCATGTGCCAAACATGCCAACATATATTTTCATGTTTTACACCCAACGTTATTACCCTCGTTTGTACATTCACAACATTATAACAAATGTTGGGCTCGACACAATTCAGCCCAACTTTATAAACGTGAGAAAAGGGGAAATCAAGCACATGTAACATTTTACAATACATAAAGGTGTGTGGCACGTGAACTTGCAATTTAGCGATTCAACTAACATAAATTATGGGTCATGTGAACTTGCATTCAAATCAAAGTATAACTAAGTAGGTGACATATGAAATGGCATAGTTTAGGCTTATACAAACTTGGGTTTAAACATGTTTAACTTCGCATAATGTCAACCACAAAACTAACATGTTGTATATTCACCAAAATGTCCAATTTTACATCTAATCATATAGCCTATTTCAACATGAACTTGCATAGTTTATGTAACCCAAACGATACTTAACATAGATCCAATTATACTTGCAAATAAACATAAGAATGTGTTCATAAGTTTTGGGTCATGTAGGCATAAAAGGTCTCAAATCTAGAACATGTTTACATAAGCCTTAATTTAGACTTAGTGAATGTATATAGTCCATGTCATAGACATAAACATAAAGGGATCAAATTCTAGTTTTTGCCACAAACTTGCAAGTGCCATTGTTTCCATGTACAATTGTTCAATAGGCTTGCATCAATCAATTTAGGCCACAAATATCAATACACAAGTCATGACAGAATCATTACAATACACAGAATTTATATCATTATCATACAATAACATAATTCTATTTTCATTTACATCGAATCACGTCACAGTTTTTATTCATATTCTAAAAAGTCACTATACTTACAACGAATGCAGAATCTTGAATTCTAGATTCTGAATTCTGAAATTGAGATGCGCTCCTTTGGGTAGATTAACGTTGCGTTGATTAATTTGATTAAGCTTTAATCTTCTTCTTCTTAATTTGATTCGTCTCTAAGCTTTTCTCTCTTGACGGCTATGCTCAATTCCTTCCTGGCAGCATGACGACTCCCATCTTATTTTTTTGTGTGAATTTTTAGTTGAGACTTAGGGTGTATTTATAGATTTTTAAATTGTTTTGAGCCGCAGATGAAGACAGGAGGAATCTAGACCATACAAAGTTCAAAGAGCCAATCAAGAGGTGACATGTCAGCCCTAGTGACACACCGAGCCACAGAAACTCTTGCTAGAGCCAGACTTAGCCAGCCAGGTCGACCAGGTAGGTCGATTGGCAGATCGACACCCAGGTCGACACTATGGTCGACCTGGGGTGACCAGGTCGACACCATGGTCGACTCTATGGTCGACCTGGTCCCTGGGCGGGAATTTTCCCGCCCAGCCCAGTTTGAACCTATTTTTTCGAATTTCGAAATTGAAACTGAGCTGTTTGAATTTTAAATTTTAATCTGAAACTTTTGAAGGTTTTAACTCCTTCATATGGAGTCCGATTCACGCAAATTCGGACTCTATCTTAAGCAGAATTCCGAGATGAACGCAATGCGTAGCCATTTCCCTTAATTCTTTCATTTAGAATTAATTACACTTTAATTTATGAAGCTTAACGTTATAGAATTCACGGGGTGTTACAATGGCAGCTAGCTGCAAATCATGAGTAGGGTTGTTCTTCTCATGTACCTTCAACTGCCTTCCCCCATAACAAAGTACCTTGCCTTCTTGCTTCAAGACAGCACCTAATCCTGTACCGCATGCGTCCGTGTATACTGTAAACATTTTGCTCCCATAAGGAAATGTCAGAACTGGGGCTGTTGTAAGAGCCCTTTTCAAACATTGGAAAGCAACATCGCAATCCAAATTCCAAGCGAAAGTTAGGTTCTTCTTCGTCAACCTTGTAAGTGGGGCTGATATTTTCGCAAAGTCTTTAATGAAATTTCGGTAAAAGCCCGCTAGCCCAAGAAAGCTTCGAACTTCGGTTGCATTCCGTGGAACCTTCCAATCTTGCACCGCAACTACTTTTGTGAGGTCCACAGCTATGCCCTCTTTGGACACCACATGTCCAAGAAACCTTACTTCTCTCCAGAAATGGCATTTAGAGAATTTGGCTTTCAGTTGATGTGCATGAAGAGTATCCATGAATTCCCTTAAATGCAAAGCATGCTCTTCCTCACTTTTCGAATACATCAAAATGTCATCCACGAAGACCACCACAAACTTATTAAGGAACTCCTTGAACACCCTGCTCATTAAGCCAACGAAATAAGCGGGTGCATTTTTAAAGCTGAAAGGCATGACAAGCCATTCGAAGAAACCATCCGAGGTTCTGAACGCAGTCTTATCAATGATGTCTTCAACCACTCTTAGCTGATGAAACCCGGTAGCCAGATCTAGTTGGGAGAAAACCGATGCACCTACAAGCTGATCAAACAAGTCGTCTATTCTTGGAAGTGGATGCCTATTCTTCTTGGTCAGCTTGTTTAGCTCCCTATGGTCAATGCATAGGTGAAGTGAACCATCCGCTTTGGTTGCGAATACTACTGGAGCACCCCATTCAGAAATACTCCGCCTTATGAACCCCATTTCGAGCAGCTCTTTAACTTGCTTGCTGAGCTCTTTCCTCTCCCTTGGAGCCATGTGTCTAACGGGTAGAGCCATGGGTTTTGCATTATCAACAAGGTATATGCTGAAGTATATCTCCAGCTTCGGAGATAAGCGTTTCACCTCTTCAGATACATCTGAGTATTCATGGACTACTCTAACAGACTGCAAGTTTTCAACAGACGCATCAAGAGATTCTAGGTAGCTAAGCATAACATAATTCATGGGATTACAAGAGATTTCGAGAGTGCTACCGAGGCGAGCCACAAGTCTAACCACTCTCTTTTCACAATTGAGGATGGAACCATTACTGAATAGCCAATCCATGCCTAGAATCAACCCATAGCCCGTGAAACCCAAAACATAGGCATTACATCTAAACCCAACGCTTAGTATAGAAATTTCCAAATCCAACCAAATCATGGACAAATAAGCCGAACCCTTAATTGGATTTGAAACAACCAAGGGATCCTCAACTATACTGGTGTCTAGGTGCAGAGATTCAACTAAAGCAGTAGATATAAAAGAGTGCGATGCGCCAGTGTACGAACAGGATGATCAAAAAGATAAACTAAACTCTCAATAGAAATATTTCTACCTCGTTCTTGCGGAGGTGCTATGAGAGCGTGAACCTGCCCTCCAGAAGCAGATCTAGTCCTCTGCCCTTTCCCTTGCTTTCTTAGGCAGTCCTTAGCCATATGTCATGTCTCCTCGCACTGAAAAAACCACCCGTCTTCTTCTTCTTTCTGCAGTCCTTAATCAGATGTCCAGGAATGCCACAAAAATTACACTTCCTCTTGTCACAGGGTCTGTTGTTCTTCCCGCCCTTCTTTGAATCTGTCTTCTTATTCTGCGATCCCTCCACTTTCTTATCTTAAGGTACTTCCACCTTTGCCTCTTTCTTGCCATCCTTGTCTTCCTCCTGTAACAGTGCCATGTCCACCAGTCTCTCATAAGTCGCACCCATAGATATATAGGACATAGCTAGGCTGTGCAGTGGCTCATTCAATCCTTTAACAAAACAGAGAGCCTTCTTATGTGGAGTGTTCACTAAGTCCAGTCCGAATCTAGCCAGTTGGTTGAATTGGTTGACGTATTCCTTGACCGACATACTTCCCTGTTTGAGGGATAAGAACTTCTCCATCTATAGGCTTCGTTCAGCTTGTGAGAGGAATTTCATTTCAAACCTCATTCTGAAATCCTCCCAGGTTTCAACTGGTCTCTCAGCATTAGTAACTTCCCACCAATAAGAGGCTTCGTCTTTAAGCAACCATACAGCCAACTGTATCTTCTGCCTATCATCCACATCGAAGATAATAAAAAAATCCTCGTTTTATTTGAGCCAGTTTCTTGCTTCTACAAGTGACTCAGTCCCATTAAAGTTCTTTTCACCCATGGCTCGAAAGTCTCTACATATCTTCGAGAAAGCATTTGCATGCGAAGGAGGAGGAGGAACAACTGCAGCTGGGGAGGAGGAGGAATAACTGCAGCTGGGGGAGGAGGAACGTCTACTGGGCTTGCATCATTAGCCCTAGCCTCTAGGTACCTTCTGAACCAGCCAGGTACTGGTATGCCCTCTGGAAGGTTAAGATCCCCAGACATGCTGAAACGAAAAAGAAAAGATTCAAAACAAAAGATAGAAAGATAGTGCATATGGCTTTGGGGATTATGCCTTTTAAAATAAAATCAACACTTTTTCTTGAAAATGCTTCTTTAAACTTATTTTTGAAAATTAGTTTCCAAAATTTTTATCTGATCTGGCAACCATCAGCTCTGATACCAAGTGAAACACCCCACGTCCATTAAGGTCACGCACAAAGGGAATGCTTTAACTTCGGTGGAGCGCTATAGGTAAAAGATGAAGATAATTTACAAGACAAACGTATAAATAGCGGAAAGACTAAATTTATTTCATAAGTACGTGGTTTGGTCAAAACATTACAGCAACTATCTCAAACCAACTTCCCAATCATTACAACAAAATCTCTTTCTTGATTAAAACATAAAGAAGCATAAAATAAAAATAAGGCAACATAAATCCCCAATAAGAGTGTATCCAAAGTCATAGCCCAAGGAAAGAGAATCCAAGAAATACATCTACTCTCTTCAAGCTGGAGAGGGTCTGAACTAAGCTGAAGTATTCCCTCCATACGGACCTAGGGGGAACGAAAGAAAAGAAGACGAAAGAAAATGGGTCAGACATAAGCCTAGTAAGTCCAGTGATTATTCAGTATGTAAACAGGTAAAAGGATCATGACATGAATAAACTGAACATAGTACAATACCCTAGAAATAAGATAGCAACAAATAAGGTAAGATATACTAAATATACTATCGCACTCATTTCCATTTCTCTACACCTACTAACTATTGTTTCAACTAGCTTCATGTGTTTATAACAAAATGATCCCTTTTTCGATTGGCTCCAACTCATATTTATTCTTTACTTGTGTCATTCGGCCCCGCTCGATTGTAGATACCTGTGCTGGTCCCACCATGGGGTGTATCAAATCCTGTGGTGGCAACCCGACACAATTCAAGATGCACAGTGTGTAACTATTGATGCCCAGTGCCTGCTTTTTCCACTATGAAGTACGTGCACGCCCGTACTCCGTCGAAACCTACACTGACGCACCACCCGTCGTTGTTTTGACCGCTTAAAATCATCCCAGTAATAGTGCCCCACCCTGCCTAGTTCAGGGTACCATGATACATCTATGTGGTTACTGCTAAAACGGGTCCCCATTACTAGGGTTTCCTAATCAACATGTTAAAATGGTTAAGTGTTCTCAAATTACCCTAACCCCACCCATCGGTTTAGTTAACATGTTGTATTGGTTAAGTGTTGCCTTTATTAACTTAACCCTACCTTCTTAGCATGCTTGTTTCTTAGCTTTAATTCATTCATTAAAGCACCAACCTCTCACATTAGATCTATATTGTTGCGGTTGTTGGATGTGTCAGTCGGTTCCGGGCAGCCTTACACCGCAACTCAATCTAACCTCGGGTTCTTTTGGGCTTACTGCGCTAACCTCTCACATTAGATCTATATTGTTATGGTTGTTGGATATGTCGGGCAGTTCCGGGCAGTCTTACACCGTAACTCAATCTAACTCGGGTTAGGCATATTCGTCTTTTACTTAATTTACATATTTACCTTCATATTTATATGTAAATTATCCACAATTATTGTCATTCAAGTCATGCCCCATTTACCCTCTAAATCAGGTTCATAATTTTATAGGTATATAAATTATACCATTTCATGCTACTAATCATTTACATGATTATGAGCCAAACTATGCCAATAATATGTAATTTAATGTTTTCGCAACGTTACCCCCGTTATACGTTCGCATAATTCACATAGAACGTTAGGCTCGTAACTTAGGCTAACTCGTAAACAAAAGGGAAAAGAAAGGAGCATGTACTATTCCAACAACATAAAATAGTATGGATCTAACTAAACATGTGTCATATAAATTTGGCATAGAACAATGAACTTGCATTTTAGATCCAATTAACATGAATCTTAAGCATATGAATGGGGGCTTACATTGAATTACACAAATCCAATTAGGCATGTAAATGTGAACTTGCATTTGAGTTGGATCAAATTAACATAGATCTAAACATATGAGAATTAGATCTAAACATATAGGCATATATGACTTAGCCTAAAAACTTGCATGTAACATAACATAAAAGAATCACCAAACTTATATACAACTTGATAGGTTCATCACCAATTTAATATTCAATATGATAGGTTCATCACCAATTTAACATACAGCATGATAAGTCCAATAAACCACAATAGTCTCATAGGCATATATGATAGAGTTGTCACAAGAATAGACATGAATCAACATCATCATTATCTTACAACTAGGCATAGTTCTAGTTTCGCTTTATTACAAATCATGACTTTATTTGTTCACATCTAAAGAATAACTGAACTTACAAACAAAAGAAAAATCTTGTTTTCTGGATTCTGTTTTTTGAAACTGAAAAGCTATCCCTTGATGTAGACTATTGGTTCTCTAATTTTGATTTGAATCGTAGCTTCTAATTTGCTTTCTAATTGGAGAAGAATGGTGGCTATGCTAGGTTGACCATGGACAGCATGACGGCTCCTTGGAATGAAATTGTGTGGTTTAGGGTTGAGGGTTGGGGTTGTTTATATAGAAGTTTAGATTTATGTGAGCCGTTAGATCAACTTAAGAGCAATCAGAACCATCCAGACCAGATAGAGCTATCCAGAAACTGCCACCTATGCACTAGTGACTCAACAACAAGTCAGAAATCATCATTGTTCGGATCGTAATACAGGAGTCGACCCCTACGGGGGGGTCGACACCTATGTCGACTCCCCTATATGGGGGTCGACACCTATGTCGACTCCCATTGGGGGGGTCGACCCTCTGAGCGGGAATTTTCCCACTTAGCCTCTTTTGCCTGAATTTGAAATTCGAACTGCTTTTGTTTATTTAGTTATTAAATTTTCCGTTTAAACATGAAATCTTCTGAACTCCATGACTTCTTCATACGGAGTCCGATTCACACAAACTCGGACTCTATCTTAAGCAGAATTCCGAGACGAACACAATGGCGTAACCCGTTTCCCTTAATTCTCAATTTTACAATTAAGTATTCCTTAATTCGTTGCATTAATAAACATAGAAAATACAGGGTGTTACATATGTCATGGTATCGACCGTACTTGCCGGTATTCTTCTCCTGGTTAGTGGATTCCCTGTTGTGTGGTTTCTTATACTGAAGCGTGTTGCACGTTTCCAGGTAGATTGTTTCCAAGTCTTTATTCAGCGGGGTGTAGATCTTGTATGCCTGGTGAGGGCCGGGCTTCTTGGGTTCCGTAGGAGCCTCATCGTTGTTGTTAGTGAAACCAAGTGGAAGGTGAGAGGGTCATAACAAATCCGCTCTTGATAAGAAGACTGGGAAACATCTGCATTTGACTGAATCATTGCCCCAGCTTGAGTTCATTTGCCATTCTTATTGGTTCATGAAGGCACATGGGTCAGTAGTGCCGTCATAGGGCGGCATATGTGGGATGCTGAAGCATCGAGGCCATTCAGCTTCATTCACCCTTCTTGTGAAGGGGTTATGCCTAATGTGCGCTTCCCTTGAATCGTGTACATTTCCTCGCATTTCCCTTATGATTCTTCAGATCATGTCGGGTAGGTAAGTTGGATGGTGATCCGCCATTGGGACCCATGGGTTTTGGCGAGGTTCTAGAGTTCTGCTGCGAGGGCGTCTTCTATGTTGGATGTCCAGATTGTCTTCCTTCACATCCTCAACATTAATGATTGGGTTTCGGTGTGGACGGTGAGGTAGAGCAGGGTGATGCGGCTCCTGTTCTTGAGGAATGCAGGCCATTGGGATAGTGGATCCATCATCCTGATCAGCGACCATCGGGTTGTGTCGAGGAAGAGGTTGGTTTGTAGGACCTGGTCCATCATTGATGATCAAGCGAGAGCGGTCTCGGTATTGTGCCCCCTCGCTATATGTGATGGTAGTTTGGTCGTTGTTCCCGTTCCCATTGTTGTTACCATTGTCGAGGGCATTGGTGCGGGCGGCGACGTTGTTGATGAGGCTAAACCTCCTTGTTTGATGCGGGCCCCTCGACTTAGAAGAGGAAGTTTCTGATACGGTTGGTCGGGGTCGAGCGTTGTTCCGAGTTAGTTGACGTCGAGCGACGATGTGCTTACTTTCTTGAAGTTGTCGCATAAGGTCGATGGTATTCCTTAACGCTTGATTATGCTCGACCGCTGCCTTCTCGTATTTTTCATTAAGCGCACGGATTTGAGTTTGTGTCGCGGGCTCTTTGGGGTCAACACTAGGAGGGATGGTTCCATTAGTGGCCAGGATGTCCGCCGGTTGAGGTTGTTGGGACGTACTGGCCTTGGCTGCAGCTGAAGAGCCGACCATTGCGTTCTTTGGTCGCTTTTCCATCGTGAGCTAACTCGACAGCAGGTCTAGCAAGGAACCTCAAGCTCGACGGGGGTAGAGATGACAACGTCCGACAAAGGCGCAAAATCCGAGTTTTCTCAGTGAAAGCACCAAATGTTGATGGAAAAATATGTTGAAAACACCAAAGATTTCTATTATTAGGAATTGTAGTTATGGTCATAAGACTAAGTAGGAGAAAGCGGTAAATGACATAAAGAATTTATAGTGGTTCTTCCCGGCGAGGCCTACGTCCACTTTAAAGAGGTGTTGGAATATTATTAATGACCAAAGGTTACAAGGTGAGACTATCTTGAGATATCTCATTACATTCACTTTCCATGATATATGATGTCATAATTGTCATATATTAAATAAGTAAGTAAAAATGTGATTTAGTCCTTCTTCTTCTTCAAATAGGAGATGCCATTAATGGAGCTCTAGAAAGGTCCCAAGGTCATAAAATCCAACCTCTTTGAAGTGTGAGGCCATGAGCTATTTATAGGAGTGGGGGTAGGTAGGAGTAGGTAAGAAAGGGGGGCCACATGCAGATTTTCTCACCTGTCACCTGCACTAGCAGAATTTTCGCATCCAGGGCTGGGTGTGAAATCTGCTTTTCAGGATGCGCGAGGACTACAGATTCGGGTATCTTTTTTTGGGACTTGCGATTCCTCCCGGATTTTAGGCCTCAGCTCGAAAAAGGGTCTTGGGTGCTGCGAGGTTATGAGCGGCGCGGTCCCTTCTCGATCCTATCTCTTTTTAGCTCCATGTGATGCGTTGAGTTGAGCGTGTCTGATGTGCACCTGGGAACCGGACCAAAAAGCCGGTTAATAATACATCTGACTCAAAGTTTTATGTCTCCCTCTTATTACCTTGGGTTGTTCATCCATATGTTGGATGGGTAGACTGTGTAGCAGGTAACAGGTAGTAGATCTTGATGAGAACAATGCTGCTGAGGGACGACGAGCTGGAGGCTAGCGTATTATTTCCTACTATCTACTGTTAGTTGTTTCCACTTTTATGATTGATGATACTCTGAGTGACTTTGTAGCGAGGCTGACTGTACAGATTCTGTAGATGTATAGATATTTTGTGATGATATGAAAGTTTAAGATTCTGCTCATTCATGCTTCACTATTATTTCCTGGTGTATATGTTCTATTATATTTTATCCTTGCATTGTGAGTTATACGATAGGTTCTGCTTGTGTTTTCTTCTTTGACGATCGTCACACGTCATACAAAGCACTTCATCCTTGGTTTGTGCAGAAGGTACGTGGTAGTTGTCACACCATTACAGTACTCCGAGTATCCTATGGATTATGCTCTTGAGGGGTCATTCAGGGAATATGATCTACGTGGTACTTTGACTATGCAGCCTTTTGTTTATCCACTTTATGAGCCTGTTGTTGGTATCCTTAGCGCGGGACTGTACCCTCTACATGAGGTAATATACCGACTTGTAAAATGGTCTGTATTATAGTATTCACACAAGCTGCACCAATACAGGCAACATATTGCTGTTATTCAGCATATGGCACTGCTACATTCGTAGACATTGTGCCAGCAACACCAATGGCGATGTAGACATTGCAGGGTCAGATCGATGACCTATAGGCTCGAATGGAGGCATTTAGTTGTAATGGTTCCGGAGGATCAGAAGGTGGAGTTGGAGGAGGAGATTCTGCCGGTGGTGATGACAACAACGATGATGAGTAGGAGGAAAACGATGTTGACATAGACAAGGACGACTATGGCGAGAAGGCTGATAACGAAGATGATGACGATGGTGCTGCTATGAATTTACGATCATTATTTTTTCATATATTATTTCATTGTAACGACCCACAATCCCGTACCATTTGAGTCGACTGAATACAACACATATCCAACCCAAATTGCACAAAAATACGAATCATTAGTAGAAAGAAGTTAGAGGATGAGAAATAGAGAGATAGAAAATTAAAATAGAAGAAAATGGATAGAAGATTGAACTGAACAACAACACAGAATCTCACAATCGCAGTGGAATAAAATATAATATATAAATAATCATTTTTAAAATACAAACTATATTTGCACTTACATACATCATCAAAGTATATCATATATATAACATAGTGTAATAAACTCTATACGTCTAACGCTGAAGCCTCCTGCTCCAAGCTCCTTCATAAAATCTGTCAAATCCTGAACTATTAGACTGCCCGTACAAATTTAGGCACCCAAGAGTTTAGGAAAATATAGAAAAATAATCTTTGGGTCAATCATGAGACTGGTGTGAGTAAACGATTTTAAAACAACTTGATTAAATAAACGATATCTCATAAGACCACGCCGTATAACACGGAACAGGTTTTTCGCTTATGAGAATCCAGAACAATTGGTTTAACTTTTAAAAATCCTTTAAAAAAATGATAATCGTAAGACTGACCCGCACATAAACATGGACGGTTTTTACCTTACGATAACCCAAAACATCTTTATATCAAAACTCGTCTGATATTATAATAATGTCTATCAATCCACAAATAAATAATCATCTAGCAGAACACTTGCATCTCACGCTCTACATATATAGTATACAATCAAAACCGCAAGCGCTTATTGGATAATGGACTTCCAACTATGAACCACCTTCCGATAGTGTATCTCTAGAGGGAAATACACTGGGTTCCACAAGAACATCTTGCAACCCGACCCACACATGACCGACCATTCATTTCGCTTGAGTGTATCGAATATATTATCAAATGGTTAGGAGCTACCCACCGTTTCCCCGAAAGGGACAGCTTCAAAAGATTAAAGAAGCAAAAGGAATTTCTCTAGATAGGTGACAATACACCCTAATGGGAGCGACCCACATAGCCATGCTGCCTTCCCGATTTTTGTCATTTCCCGGTTGTGAGGCTTGAGGCTGAGCTTACCTTTGGATATAACACGTCTTCATTCACTTTGAGTGCCACATCGTCAAACCCGCCAAATCACAAATTGATTTCCCAAAAAATATCCCGGGTATAAAGCTAAGAGAAACGAATTCCTCGGCCACCAAACGTAAATATGTTTGAAGAGATCAACTTACGCGATTTACTAGGCATATTTTGTTAGACATTCGTCCGTACAAGATGTCCTGGGACCGGACATACCGAAGGCACTATCCTGTAAACCCATCTTAGGCAATTTCTAAGTAGGATTAACAGAATAACCCTTGCATAAACTCTGTCTTCAATGGTCTTCAATATAATCTCTGACTCGCAACATATATATTGAATCGAAGTGGAATTTAGATCCTGGTCTCTTCGAAAACGATAATCGAAGTGGAATTCGGTTATTTAACTATCAAATAAAATAAAATAAACAAGTTTATTTCCATTGAATCTGCTAAGCCTTATTTAAATAATCTTCAAATATTAACTTTATGTATATTTTTTCTAAAATATAAGCATTAATTAACTTATAATTTCTTATTATCCATTTTACATGATAAATCTCATTCTTGAATATCTGTTTCATAGATGAAGACGATATTCAACTCTAACAAATATTATGAGCACAAACTAATATGATCTATCGAATAATAGTGAAATCATTCAAGTTGGGGTATTTTAATTACCTCTTAGACATTGAGTCGAAATCATTCTTATCGTCAAGATTCATAGAAGTTTGATTTCCAAAATATTTGACAAACCAGCATTTGTAAAACTAATTTATTTTCAAATCTTAAAACACTTCAAAACACCGTTGTTGTTCTGAACCATTCATCAATTTAACTTGATATTAAATCAGGGGAATTTAATCCAAAAGATCGACTTGTTTTCCTTCTTCCTTTATAACTAAATTTATCTTTAAAACTTAATTAAAATATTAATTAAGTTAAAAACACCCTTCTGGAAATATTTATCCAAATTTGAATTACTATCAAATCTTCCTATTCTATTAACTTAAACCTTGTCTAGTTTCAACAGCCACTTATTTAAACCTCTTTTATTAAATTAATTGAAACAAATTAGTTTAATTATTAATTCCCATTAAAACGGTTGATTTACATCAAACAAACTGAATAAATGATTTAAATTAATCTTCCTTTTTTAAATTAAATAATATAATTAATTTAAAATAATCCATTTAATTGTTTCTTAAAAACAAATCAAATTTAATTATCAAAATTTGAGTTTATTTCTGAGTTACTTTACAAAAATCGGCTTAGCAGCTCCAACAATATATAACAGTTCAGATGACATTCAAGTTGTTAACCCATTTTTCACAAATAAAAATACAACTCAATATCATCAATTGATAATATCTCAACATCACATATTCAAAAAAAAATGTCAAACTGATATAATAGCAGAATGATGTTCATTTCTGCTAACATGGTATTCATACAATTCAGTTAATCGCATATACAGTGGAAGAGTGTTTATTTCCACTAATAGGTGTCAATAAAATATTTCATTACAATTAACGTAATTAAATACAACTAAATTGATTAATCAATTCATTTAGCAATCAATTCAGTATTTATTGTATTTACAGATCCTTATTGATCAGTAGTTTACGCGTTAATTTCGTTCACGACTAAATTATCTTTAAATGATATTCGGTATTTAAATTCACTTTTAATCACTTAATACATCAATTCATTTTAGATTGAATTGTTTAATCTCGATAACTACGTCGAGTTCCTTACACAGGCTAACATTCGAACGATTACACACGCAAGCCAAATCTATTCGAATATTTCCTTGATCTAACTTAAGTTATATACACACCAATATATGTATAATTTAAATATAAATATATTTAATTTACCTAAGAACTTAACTTAACCACCCTTTTTATTTCTTTTTAAAATGGGCCGAGGCCCACTCAAAACAATCCATGCCAATTATATATTTACAAGTATACATATTTAGATTATGTTAAACTTTAAATTTAAGTGTAAGTCTTTTTTTAATTGGACTGAGCCCAAAGTCCATATTTATATTTTTAACTGGACCGGCACATGGCCCAAACTCATGCACTAACACCAATTGCCACAACCTTATACTTCCCTTCCAATGCACCAGGCAAACCAAAGTGCCCAGTTCTTCTTTCCCCACTTTTCCCTACTTTCGTTTCTTTCTTTCTTTATATTTTTTTTCTTCTTTGGCCCATAGTCAGCTCAACGTCTCCCCCTCTTTCTTTCTTTGCTTCTACACTTTCTTCTTGTCTGGTCCCATCCAATTCCCCTTCTTAATCAACATCCTCTACCAAAGAGCAGTGCCTTTCCTTCTGTTCTTGCCAGTGCCAACTATCAAGTCAATAACTGATCAATGAACCTACTCCTACCCCTTTTCTCTGATGAAGAATACTTCTTACTTATTTATAAATTTTTAAATAAAATCCATTGGTTACTATAACCATTGTAACGGTAACAGTAGTTCGAAGTGAATATATAACATGCAGTCCCCACTCATTTTCTCTACAATACTACCTGAGTTGGTTATCATACAATAGTTGTTGTTGTCTGAAGTGAATATGTAAAGGAAATGAATACGTATAAAATATAAGGGGGCTGTTGTTGTCACTTGTCATAGCTCTATAAATGTTCGGGTATCAGAACTATTTTTCATGGGTCATTTCTAGTCCTAGGTGAATAGTTTATTTTGTTATCATAGATTAATGAATTCTGTAATCCAATCAAAAACTCCTGCTCCTTTCTTATCCTTATTTTCTTAATTTCTTAAAACTGCTTGTCCCTAATCCCTGTTTCTTCTTTATTTCTGTTTCTACGTTCTTCTCTTCTTTAGTTTCTCCCTCTCTTTTCTTTTATGCTTCTGCTTATGCAAGTGCAAAACGTGCACGGTGCACGTGCACCCCTACCTAGATAACCAGATGACCAACACATCACCGTCCGCAAACCACACCACCACCCAACGTCATCTCTGACCGGCCACTTCACCTCAAAGCTATCGGCCATGTCATGTTCGTTTGGTAGGCTACAGCGAATGACCGAAAAACTACAACGGGTACGTATAGTTATACAGGCCCTACCCTTCATCAAAGTGGAAGCACCATCCGATTTACAAGTATAAACATTTGGTTATATATATATATATATATATATATATATATATATATATATATATATATATATATATATATATATATATATATATATATATATATGTATTAATCAATACTACCTTTAAGTGTTAACATAGTGTGGCTTGTGTACACTGTTTGGTTCAGTTTTTTTTTTTTTTTTTTTTTTTTTTTTTTTTTTTTAAGTAGACAAATCAAGTTGGCATAGCAGCAATGAAAAGAAAATTATACTCATTGGTCTCTAAAACATTTACCAGCAAAATAAATTCTTTAGTGTGTTCTGTGCTCACGATGGAACATTGATGGATCAAGAACTACCTTATGGCTTTATTTCTAGATCCAAGTTCTAGACAAAATGAATCGGTTTACTAATAAATTTAACAAAGTAGTGACATTTGTTTTCTAAAATAATTACCTGCAATTATTTATTTCTCTTGTCATGGTATATTATTTGCTGCTTTTTTTTTCTATGGTAAGTGTTTACATTTCAATCAGATGACAAGGAAAGATGCCACTGATGACCTTGAAGACGTTGCTAACCCAGCTCAACAAGGAAAATGTTGGACAAGAATTAAGTTTCTTGTATGAATACCACAAGAAAAGGAAAGCTTCAAGTAGAAAGCTATTTAAAAGGAAACCCCACATGTATATTCTTTGATGTTGGAATGCCTGCTGATCTTTATAAGGAGAACCAGCTTAAGTTGATATATCTATATATAACTCAGTAGGATTTAAGATGTTGTTTTACTTATACAATGTAAGGGTCATGAGTTTTAAACAGAGCATTGGCTTCCAGAATTGTTAATTTCATTTCGGTTTAGTCACAAAGATGTGATTAAACTTTGTTCCACACTCAAAGCATGCTAGTATATACATATACTAACATCATACATGTAATTACTCGAAACAGATTCAAATTGGAACTGGTTTTACTCACTAATGTACTGTCATTTGTTCTCAGTTTTTAGTGCCTTACACCAGTAAAAACATGCAACCAAATCATGTAAGTATATGCATCTACATAATCAAGTCATGGTTTTTTAAAAAAAATTGAAACCTTTTACTGAAGTTTATTCACAAGATATACTCCCCACTGTCATTTAATTTCAAGCAACACCTCACTCAATGCTCATTAAACAATTAAAGTCATCTTTCTTTAATCAAACATCCATGTTTTTTCAACATAACTCATATATAAATATATAGTGTTCATGTAGTTCTCTTTAAATTATCTAGAACAAATGTTTTGAAATAAAAACAGAACAAATGTTTACTCGCATATTTGAGCACTGGTTTTGCATTCAGTTTCCAGTTTTTACTCTGTTTTACTGCCATTTATATTCTGCTCTCTATTTTTAGTCCCTAGGTTTCAGGTCTTTAGTGGATGAATGTCTAGTGCACTATGAGTTTGTTCACACCTTTTTAACGGGTGTGAACAAAACATCACTAAAACCGTTAGTGGTGTGCGGCTATGATTGGCCCCTGAATTCCACTGAATTCCGCTCATTTAATCTCAGCCGTACACCATTAACGGTGTTAGTGGTGTTATGTTCACACCCGTTAAAAAAGTGTGAACAAACTAGTTCTCGTACCAGTGGTATGTATGCACATTTATAGGAGAAAACTAGCATTAAACAATAGCCTACACATATAGGCTGTCTGACTTGTTGTAAATGTGGTCATAGGCTCCTGCAAGCGATTGAAATGATGTGTTGTTTAGGTATTTCTATACTTGCATCTACAGTTATACTACGGCCAATGTCAAAGTAATTTAAAACCAAGCTTAGCTCTTAAGTAATGTACCTTAGCCACTGATCTAGGCTTTCCAGTTTCAATATGTAATAATAGAAGTACCAATTTTCTTGTATTCATGTGTAAATGTGATTTTTGATACTAGGCTAGGCTGGCTCAAAGAAAGTTTGATGTGAGTGCTGCTTGTTGATTGAAGGAAGCATTGTTTGGTTCATGTGTTTACATCTTCCCAGCATATCACTACGGCTATGTGCCCAAAATATAAAGGAAAAACTTGCTTTGCTCTTAAGCTATTCATGCTACAAACTAAGCGTGTGTTCTTTGCAAACGGAAGCGGAGTATTTCAACGGAGAATGAGAGTTAGCGGAGAATGCGTTTGGCGCGTTAAGCGGACCATTTGAGCAGATAATGTTAAAGGGGTGTTTAGCAGAATAGAAAATTTATAAATTCCCTCAATTCAGTTCAAACCAACTCCATTACGTAAAGCACTTCGATACGATCGCAACGCAAAAAACCGCGTCTCAAACGGATCTCATATGCACAAGTTATTAAATTTTAAAATCTATAAAACACTAAATTTAACACTAAAACTTGATTAACTACCCCTAATTAACCAAACGGATCCGTTATGAGCTAACAACTCACATTTCTTGCGTTGAGCAAACGGTCCTTTTTGGGCCTGTATCCGCTTTGACGCATCCGATGCGTCCAACGCGTCGGACGCGTCAAAGAATTTCTTCTTCCGTTATGTGCAAAGAACAGGGCCTAAGGCTGCCTACAACCATGTACAGGCTAGGAAAAAGAATTGTATAAAAAAAACCAAATTCTTTGCTTCTAAGAAATGTGTTTCAGCTACAAAGCTAGGCTATCTACCCTGTTTGATGTGAAGGTATGATGATGTCTACATCTTCTAATGATTTCTCTCTTTCATGTGAAGTAACTACATCCTATTTATTTTATTCTTATCAATTTAAGTGTCATGTCCTCTTATATATTAGCATGAGAAGTAAATTTAGATTTTTCCTTAAGTAGAACTCATTTGATACATTAAGTAAATATATATATATCTCCTGAATTTTTTGTAACGGCCCGTATTTTTAGCGACTGAATAAGTAATTTATTTAATTATTTTAAATAGTGGTTTATTAATTTAATTGACTTGAATTCAATATTTTTGAATATTTAAATAATATAAATAATAAAAAAAGATATTTAAATTCCAAAACAGTCGGAATTTGGCTAAATTTGTAATATTTTATGATTTGTCAATTTAAAAGAGTTTAATATTATTTGGTTTTGAATTTTTGTGTTGATGGATTATTGTACGTGCTTGTATGAACTGAAATCATGGGATGAAAATTGCACGTCGAATAATATTATAAAATACAAGTCAGAAAATCCTTACCAAAATTCTATATATCAGTTCATAATCTTTAAAACAATCAAAATAAAAATTTCGCACCATTTAAAGTTTTCTGCAAAATTGGTACATATGATTTGATAAAAATCTTGCAAGATATTTCCATGTCCTTTACCATATCTTAGAAGAATATGATAACATAATATATCTATCTGTCTCGTCTTATCCTCCTGCGAACACTGATAAATCTTTTGTCGAATCTTTGATAGTCTGAAAAAGGATTTTTGCCATGTTACTTTGCTGCGTTGGTCAAACGTTGCAGCTACATTCCTTATATATATATGTAAGATAGAGGTCGCTTTCATAAAATTAAACAAAAATCCGCAACATATCTCATAAGGTCATTTTCAAATCCCAGCGAAATCCCTTCACCCAAAATATGTTGACAACCGAAATAAAAATAAACAACCTTTTAGCTTTTGAAATGTGCATGCCAATCTCAGTCTAACTCTGAACCCGATCAGCGTTGCCTACTGTATTGAAAACACAGTGGATATCATATCTTTGCACATGACAGTTCAAAACCTTCCTCGCTTAAACCTCTGAACGAATTTAATTTGCACATGCGCTGACAAGAAACCACAGACTTGAACATTTTATACCATACCCAATCACATGCGCTGCCCTGTTTTAGATGGCACATCATGCTTTGTCCGTTCAAATTAAATGCATGCATGTGATTACTGAGTCTACATACCTATTCTATTTCTCTATTTACTTGGGCACCAAGTCGTTCAACATATATAAATACCCACTGTCTTCTTCCTTTCTACAAACCAGTGAAAAAATCTCTCCTCCCCATTTGTAAAACCATCCGTTTATTCCTCTTTCCACCAACGAACCTCAACAACTAGCCAAAAATCCAGCAACAGATGAAATCAAACTCTCGAGCGCATGAAAATGGCGATCTCGATGTCACGACAGGGAAGGAGTAGGAAGTTGACACCACTGGCATTGGGATCTAGAGGTAAGGCGACCCCATTAGTGATTTTATTGTACCATGATGTGAGTTCTGGAGATTCGTTTTTACTGGCATGATGTAGAAGAAGAGTTAGTATAAGTTACTGGAAGGCAGTGTGTTAGTGGTGAGCATAAAGGTGAAGTCGAAGTCCTTATGTTGCCTATAGTTGGCTACGAAAATTGTCTGGAAAGGAGTTGGGATAGTATATGTATATTTAAACGAAGATGTGGAGAAATATATTTGTTTGATTTTACTGGGTGACGGAGCGAAGGATTATGAAGCGGTGAAATATGGTAAATTGGCATGGTGAATTCATGTGTTTTAGTGATACCATTAAAGTGGGTGAAGGAATCCAGTACGGAAGTGGGCAAGTGTTGAGTTTGGACTGTAGTATATGTTGGGGTAAAGATGGATGGTTGTCTTGACAAGAAGCAGTTAGTTAAGAAAAGGAGAAGGATGTGTGGTTAGGGGGTTATGATGGCGTGCTCGAGATTGGTTGGAGGGTTCTGTTTGCTTTACTTGAGGAAAAAGAATGAGTCGTGACTCAAGAGTTGAAAGCAACGTGGTTAGAACATGCTAAAGAACGTAAATTGTGTGGTTGATTGTTGTGCCGTAAGCTTCAGACTCGGACAACTACAAGTCGGACCGTTTTACTGGTGTGAGGATACGGTAGGTTGATGGAAGGAAGGTGCTGCCGATTGTTTGGATGGAGGAGCAATAATAGGGAATGTGGCAATTTCCTGTAGGGGTTCATGAAAGTGGAAAATGGGTTGGCGCGACAGTATTAGGTAATCAACGAAATTGAAATTAAAATGGTAATTAGAAAACTATATTAATTAGTTTGTTTTAAATCATTTAAATCCTATGACGTTTGCAACTATGAACAGAAATTTGACAAAACGGTCATATTAGAATTGCAACGAAGAATCTACATCATTGAACAGTTGTGACGGAGAACGAGCTACTGGAATTCCGTGATCAAATCAAACGCTCGTTTGATTTTAAATGAAATGAAAACAGAACCGTCAACTGCGAACCGAGGTGAGTAACCTCACTAAACTATGACTCATTTATATTTTTATATAAACGAGTTTTAAATTTATTTTATAATGTGTGACCGTTGTTTGAATGAATGGTTGATTGATTCGTTGAAATGGTTGATATAGTTATATCGTTGATCGATCATTAGTTCTGTTTACTATGATATTTCACATTTATGTGATAAAAATGTTGATTATCATCTGTGGATGCAGGAAAACAGGTTGGAGGGGCCCAACTGGGTTCCTCAACATTTATATTATTGTTTTCATATATTTGCGTTATATGATGTGATATGTATTCTATGATTTATTTTGTTGTCACTGGCCCTATAAATTTTAGTATTTAAATCTATAAAATATTTTCGAATATGGGAAAAGGAGTTTAGGATTTAAAAAGAAAATTTATTTCCAAAAATAGAAATTTACTTTCAAATAAAATTAAAAGTAGAAATACGTTTAAATGAATAAAACATGAAGTTGTTTATAAATGAGTTTGTAACTTAAGTAAATTATTTATCATTGGATGAATTGAAAGATAAATCCAAATTTGAATTTATACAAAAAGTGGAAATCGGTTTTTAAACAAATACTTGAAATGGGAATTGAACTTAGCAATTTTAAATGAAATTATAAACAAGATTATGAATGGATAGGAGAAACATAAGATTCTGTGGATGATTCTACCTTCGTAAGTTAATAAAGAGAATTTGGGTTTTAGAAATATTGTTTAAATCATTTATTATTATTTTCATAACTATGTAGAAAGAACAACTAGTCCATTTTTATCAAGAAGTTATCTACCTGAATTGTAGTTGATGTTAAAGTTAACTATTAGTAAATCAATAGAAATAGAAGGAATTATCCTTTTAAATGGATTTTGATAAAAAAGTAATAGAGTTGTAAGAATGTTTTGGTTGAACTTAGAAAAGGGTCTATACAGAGATTTGATAATGAATCCAGATATGACAAACAAGTTATAAAAGAAAATCCCAAGTCGAGGCGATGTTAAGTTGAGCACTTACTTAATGAAATTAAATTAAGTAAAAGTGATATAATCAAAAAGGAGAATTTCAACTTAATGAAAGTGAAATGGATTGACAAAAAGGGATTTGAAAGGAAATCCAAACAAAGTTTGGAAGGTATTTTAAACCAAGGTGGTGGTTCTAAAACAATTACTTAAGAATTGAATGAAACATGGTGATTAAAGTAAGGTCTTTAATGGAAAAGAGATAAAGGAGAGTTTTGATTGAAAAATATGTTTATATAAGGATATAAGCTTATAGTTATGTTTTATAAATCAAATATTTGAAAACAACGATTTTAGCGTTGTAGTTACAATAAATGTTTTGTAAATCTAAACAGCGATCTTAACGCTATTGTTATAATAAATGTTCTGCACAGCGATTGTAACGCTGTTGTTAAAAGTAATGTTTTATAAATCAAATATTTGGAAACAACGATTATAACGCTACCATAAAAATCAATATTTTTATGTAAAGGGATTGTGTTCTTAGATCGAATCCGAGAGTCGTGTAAGCGACGTTTTGTTTAAAGTTGTAAGCTTTGACTATTTCAAAGTTGAGAATGTTGTTCAAATAAGGTCTGAGAGGTAATTATACCCCAACTTGATTGACATCATGATCGATGGAGGAATGGTTAAGGTTCGATAGCGAAACTTGGTTAGTAATATGGTTAGCTAATAAATGATTAGTGGTTGGAGTTATTATAACATCGCGTTAATTTAAAGAATTTGAAATGTTTTTCCCCAAATAAAATGAGGAATTAAGAAAGGGGATTGAAAATGATAATATAATAAGGAATTGATTTAAAGGGGCCGATGTTGATTGATGATTGATCGATCGAATTCCTACCTGGAAATAAGATCATTGGTTGTACACTTATTTTTCTTTGATAGTTAAATCACCGACTATCGAAGTTTTTGACCATTCTACCGTCGTCAATACGGAGAGACCGGGATCAGATCCAGTATCTGAAAACCACTCTGTATAGACATTAGCGTTGCGATCAAATATGATGAAAACATTTGAAGACGGAGTTATACAAGGGCTATCCTGTTTACGGGATAGTGCCTTCGGTTTGTCCAGTCCTAGGACAACGTGAATGGACGAATGTCTGACAGAGTATATCTAACGGATCGCGTTAGTTGATCTCTTCAAACGTACTTACGTTTGGTGGCGGAGGAATTCGTTTCTCTTAGCTTCATACCCATGGTATTTTTGGAGAAATCAATTTGTGATTTAGCAGGTATGACGAAGTGGCATTCAAAGTGAATGGTGGCCAGATGTTCTGGAAGATAATTCAAACCTCAAGCCTCACAACCGGGAATTGACAAAAATCGGGCAGCATGGGTATGTGGGTCGCACCCATTAGGATGTATAATCACCTATCTAGAGAAATTCCATTTGTTCTTTAATCTATCGATGTTGTTCCTTTCGGGAAACGGTTGTTGATCCCAACCGTTGGTGATATACATACGATACACTCAAGTGAATTGAGTGGTCGGCCATGTGAGGGCCGGGTTACAAGACGTTCTTGTTGTACCCAGTGTATTCGCCTCTAGAGATTGTAACACCCCACCTCCGTTAAGGTCACTCACAAAGGGAATGCCTTAACTTTGGTGGAGCATTTTAGTAAACAGAACAGAAACTTCCAAGACAGATAAAACAGTACTTGAAAAATTTTAACTTTATTACAGCGGAAACATAAATTAATATGGTTACATCCTCTCAAATTTCAGAATTCAAGTACAAAATATCAGTCTTGTACAAAAGCCTTCAAAATGCATAGTTTAAAATCATAATCCCCATGGAACGGAAGCTATACAGAGCCAAGCCATACTTTAAGCACTTCAAGCAAAGAGAAATCCGGATCAAGCTAAAGTATTTCCCTCCTTGGATAACCTGGGGGGGGGGGAAACGGAAGAAAGGAGGCGAAAACAACAAGGGTCAGACAAAAAGTCTGGCAAGTCCAGTGACTTTCAGCATATGAACAGATAATAATAATATGATATGAACATAAAACTGGATGTGAGATAACTATAACAGGTGTAGCAGATATAACAGAAAAACAGAATGATATAAACTATTGTTTTACACTTCTCTGCACTAATACTAGTATAACAGAATTAGGTGTCACCCTAATGTCTAAATTGAAGCAGGAACGGGTACAGAATACTTTAACAGAAACAGAATGCTAATAATGGGCCTTTACTACCCGATCAGAAACAGACAGAAGAAGAAACAGATTTATCCCTATGGAAACAGAATGTGGAATTAGGTGTACACTAGTAATGGGCCTTTACCACCCGAACAGACGGTACCACACAGAAACAGACAGGTGTTACCACCCAACAGAAATAGACGGTACCAACAGAAACAGACAGAACTAAGCGTACCCTAAAACCCTACCCCAAGCGATCGGCTCCCTAATACATAAATATCCTGTGTCGGCCCCACAGTAGGGTGTATCACTCCCTAAAGTGACAACCAATTGGCACAGACCTATTTACAGATGTCACGGCGTCTTACATCCTCAGAGGCAGACCGGGATCCATGCACGCACATGACCCGGTTGGAACGCACCATCAACACTCCTCGCCATTATCAGAATGAACCACTTATAATTAGTTCAGTAAGCGTGCCCGGACCCTACCTACTGTTGGGTCAAAGTTTTGATACCAGAAAGGGTTACTGACTAATATGGGTCCCAAACAACAGATGACACAAGTAATTCCCCTCCTAGCCTTGTGTCCCCAGACTAACAGATTTCAGATTAACTTGTTTACAAGTTCAGACATACAGAATTCAGATTTACTAATTCACAAATTAAGTTAACAAGTTTTCAGACTAACAGGTCAGATGTACAGATTTTTCAGATTTGTCTAACTTTGTATTGGGCCTACAGATTCATGGACGGGTTTACTACACCTATTAATCCAGTTGGTTTAACCCTATTTTCCCCCAATACGTTTTAGACGTCATTCTTATCTTAGATTTGCATTAATTAATTATTAATGCACAGACCTCTCACATTAGGTCGGTAGCTTGTGGCCGCTGGATATGCCGGGCGGTTCCGGGCAGACTTCTGCCACAAGCCAGACCTAACCTCGTGTCTTACGCATGTTATGACTAACTTCTCACATTAGAACCTATTGTTTGCGGCCACTGGATGTGCCGGGCGGTTCCGGGCAGATTTACGCGCAAACTCATTCTAACCTCGAGTTAGCCATGTTTATCTTTGCGGCCAATTAATTAATAATTTACCGTTTATGCGCGTGCCCAATATATATATGCCAATTCAGATTATATCAATCACAGGATGATTATATCAACATAGCAGATAACAGATTTTATATGACATAACGGATTTAACAGATTTAGCAACTTAGCAGATTTTGGCATATAACAGGTTAGGCATTTCAACCGACAAATTTAACAGATTAGGCATTTCAATCTAATTAGCAGTCTAGGCAATATAACAAAACTAGTAGTTTAGGCAACTAGACAAATTAGCAGATTTAGCAAATTTAATATTTCTAAAAGTTCTATTTACATGCCTTGCACAATCATAAATTGGCATAAATTCATATGCTTACATAATTTTTTCATGATTCACAACATATATTCCATGTTTGCTTAAGCGCAGAATATGGACATAATTTGCCATATAACATATGTTCCAATATAGATTATACCAAATATAACCATTAATTTCAATGCATGTCATATATCCAAAAATCCCTATTTAGGTGTAATTACAATAATAGATATCCTAATTAATGTAAATCTTAAGTTTCCATATCTTCCTTCTTTTCATGTCATGAATTATTATGCAAACTATCCCCAATAATATAAATCTTTAAACCATATCTTCTAAAAATCAGATCTTGCCTTTTTATATGCATTTTGTCCAAAGTCTCAAATCATATGTAATCTTTACAGTGGTTCCTCTTCTTCTTTTATCACAAAATATGCATAGGTCTAAAACTAGTTTATAACATATGCTATTTTTTTTTTCTAATTAATTACAGGTCTAAATTACAACATAACTATGCATACAACATGCATAAATTATATGTTCATAGTCAAATTTATGCATCCAATCCCAAGTCATATGTCCAATATATTTTATGCCTCAGACCTAAAGTCATACATTCAATTTGGTTTTGTCAAATTTCTCATCATTCATCCCAAAACTTGCGTTCATACGTTCATCTCTTATGAGATTAGGCACAGGCTCGTGGTAGCCTGGCTATAGAAACAGAAAAGAAGAAAGGAATATAGAACAGTCACAGAAAACAGATCTAACAGAAGAGAATACAACCTCAAACTCAGATTTAAATGCATATCAAAATTATAATTAACGTTTATAGCGGAGAATAACTGTACTTGCCTTGATTGGATTAAAGAAAGAACTTTTAACTTGTTGTAGAATCTTTTGCAGAACTTTAACCTCTAGTTTGAATTGAGTTGCTTAGGCTGATGTTGATTATCTTCTAGTTTTAATTCCAGCAGAGCAGAGACGCCATTTTTATTTTTTTATTAGAAGAAGAGAGCAATGGAGGCTAGAGAATTGTGCAAGAAACCTAGGTAGAGTCTAGGGTCCTTTTTATAGAGGTTAGGAACTGATTAGGACCATTGATGTTGCTTGGATTGATCGTAGCCATTCATTCGAAAGAGAGACCAATTAGAGCCTGCCACCTAGCCCTAATGACAAAGCAGACCACAGAAAATCGACTAACAGAGAATAGGCCAGCCGGGTTGGACTGGGTTCGACCTGTCTCTGGACCAGGTCGACAGCCCTGTCGACAACCCTGTCGACAGCCCTGTCGACCTGGTTAGACCAGGTCGACAGCCCAGTCGACCTGGGTGCATCTGGCGGGATTTTTCCTGCCCTGGCCAATTGGGCCCGGTTTTAATTTTAAACTGTTTTATTCTGAGCTGTTCGAATTTTAAACTTAATTCAGAAACTTCCAGAGGCTATATCTTCTTCATACGGATTCCGTTTTTCGAAAACTCGGACTCTATTTCGCGTATTTTCCCGAGACGAACGCAATGGCGTATCCCGTTTCCCTTAGTTCCTTGATTTCAAATTAATTATACTTTAATTTATGACTTTCACGGTTATAGAATATACGGGGTGTTACATTCTCCCCCACTTAAAAGGATTTCGTCCCCGAAATCTTCAAGTTAAGAAGAATGTGTCCTACCATCCAATCATCCATCTACTCAATCATCAACCACAGGCATCCATTGTCCTTATAGACTTCTAATGCTTTCATGTTTAAATGCACAGTGTGTGTTCATGTCCGTATCTAATGCAAAATCAGGCGGCCCACTGATTCAGTCGACCTCCTTAATGCAAACCATGTTAGTGCCATGAGTCCCATATGTATGCAAATTTTCCTACTTGAGACATATCATTTCTATATGAGTGCACAACTGCTCATTCATATGCAACATCCATATGCTGATTCGACCATTTTGCATCCATAAAAATTTAAAAATGCTCACACATCCATATGCAGTATGAGAGTGCTTTCGAGCCGATCTAGTGCTTAGTGTGTGTATATGCATCCACGAGCAACCACTAGCAACTACTTGCATCCACTTGCAACCATCAAACATAACATGTCTCAAACACATGTTTACACCCATTAGTTTCTACCTAAAGTTCAAATATTCGATCGATAGGATACAGTCGAATGATGGAAGCGAGTACAGATAGAACGAAAATTTGGTTCCCATTAGACATGGGTCCTAAGTATCGGCCCCAAAGACCGGAACCAACATCAAATTGATACCCCATGAAAACTCAGAATGTATGCGTCATACTTGACGCCTAACACAGATATCCCTCAAACCCTAGTCCCAAACAGATGATCCATAACCCTTATGGGTCTGAGTCTACAGCGGAATTCAGAAATAATACTAGTATTAAAGTGCAGAGTATCGATTACAAAAATCAAAATACCAGAATCAGAAAAAGTCTTGACTTCATAATCAGATAAATAAATTAAACCTACTATAGAAAATTTCCTATTTCTATCCTAGCCACTAGCCTCAAGAGTGTTCGCCAGCCCTCCTTGTCCTCGTCTCTTCGGGCAGTCTCTAGTGAAGTGTCCCATCTACCCACAGTTGAAGCAAGCGCCCTTCCTTTTTCTGCAATCCTTGTTCAGATGAGTTGAGCTCCCACAAGTAAAGCACTTTTTCCCCTTCTTATCTTCAGACTTCTCATCCTTCTTTTGTGTTTCCTTTTTGGGCCCCGCTTTCTTATTCTGTGGTTCTTCCTTCTTTGTCTCTTTCGGGCCCTTGTCTTCCTCGTGCAGTAGTGCCATATCCACCAATTTCTCGTAAGTTGCTCCCATGGGTACATGGGTCATGGCTAGGCTGTGCAGTGGCTCATTCAATCCTTTAACAAAGCGGAGAGCCTTTTTATGCTGAGTGTTGACTAAATCCAATCCGAATCTTGCTAGTTGGTTGAACTGGTTGATGTATTCCTTGACCGTCATACTTCCTTGCTTAAGAGACAAGAACTTTTCCAATTGTAAACTTCGTTCAGCTTGCGAGAGGAATTTTGTCTCAAACCTTGTTCTGAAATCCATCCATGTCTCCAGCGGCCTCTCGGCATTAGTGACTTCCCACCAGTAGGAAGCTTCGTCTTTGAGCAGCCATACTGCCAACTGTACCTTCTGCCTATCGTCCACCTCGAAGATAACGAACAGATCCTCAGTTTCTTTGAGCCAATTCCTTGCTTCTACGAATGATTCAGTTCCTTTGAAATCCTTCCCACCCATGGCCCTAAAATCTCTACAGATTTTTGAGAAAGCAATAGCACGAGGAGGGGGTGGAGGAGGGGGATCATTTGCTGGACCTGCAGCGGCGGTCCTAGCCTCAAGATATTGACGAAACCAACCGGGTACATGAACACCCTCTGGTATTTCAGATGCTTCAGACATGCTGGAACGAAAAAGGAAAGGTTCAATACAAAAAAAGGACTGAAAGAAAGATATATGGCTCTTGGGGATCATGTTTTTTCAAAATAAGCTTTATTTTTGAAAATACTTCCTTTCCAAAACCTTTTTGAAAATAGTTTTCAAAAACTTTACCCAATCTGGTAACCTTCAGCTCTGATACCAAGTGTAACACCCCACCTCCGTTAAGGTCACTCACAAAGGGAATGCCTTAACTTTGGTGGAGCATTTTAGTAAACAGAACAGAAACTTACAAGACAGATAAAACAGTACTTGAAAAATTTTAACTTTATTACAGCGGAAACATAAATTAATATGGTTACATCCTCTCAAATTTCAGAATTCAAGTACAAAATATCAGTCTTGTACAAAAGCCTTCAAAATGCATAGTTTAAAATCCTAATCCCCATGGAACGGAAGCTATACAGAGCCAAGCCATACTTTAAGCACTTCAAGCAAAGAGAAATCCGGATCAAGCTAAAGTATTTCCCTCCTTGGATAACCTGGGGGGGAAACGGAAGAAAGGAGGCGAAAACAACAAGGGTCAGACAAAAAGTCTGGCAAGTCCAGTGACTTTCAGCATATGAACAGATAATAATAATATGATATGAACATAAAACTGGATGTGAGATAACTATAACAGGTGTAGCAGATATAACAGAAAAACAGAATGATATAAACTATTGTTTTACACTTCTCTGCACTAATACTAGTATAACAGAATTAGGTGTCACCCTAATGTCTAAATTGAAGCAGGAACGGGTACAGAATACTTTAACAGAAACAGAATGCTAATAATGGGCCTTTACTACCCGATCAGAAACAGACAGAAGAAGAAACAGATTTATCCCTATGGAAACAGAATGTGGAATTAGGTGTACACTAGTAATGGGCCTTTACCACCCGAACAGACGGTACCACACAGAAACAGACAGGTGTTACCACCCAACAGAAATAGACGGTACCAACAGAAACAGACAGAACTAAGCGTACCCTAAAACCCTACCCCAAGCGATCGGCTCCCTAATACATAAATATCCTGTGTCGGCCCCACAGTAGGGTGTATCACTCCCTAAAGTGACAACCAATTGGCACAGACCTATTTACAGATGTCACGGCGTCTTACATTCTCAGAGGCAGACCGGGATCCATGCACGCACATGACCCGGTTGGAACGCACCATCAACACCCCTCGCCATTATCAGAATGAACCACTTATAATTAGTTCAGTAAGCGTGCCCGGACCCTACCTACTGTTGGGTCAAAGTTTTGATACCAGAAAGGGTTACTGACTAATATGGGTCCCAAACAACAGATGACACATGTAATTCCCCTCCTAGCCTTGTGTCCCCAGACTAACAGATTTCAGATTAACTTGTTTACAAGTTCAAACATACAGAATTCAGATTTACTAATTCACAAATTAAGTTAACAAGTTTTCAGACTAACAGGTCAGATGTACAGATTTTTCAGATTTGTCTAACTTTGTATTGGGCCTACAGATTCATGGACGGGTTTACTACACCTATTAATTCAGTTGGTTTAACCCTATTTTCCCTCAATACGTTTTAGACGTCATTCTTATCTTAGATTTGCATTAATTAATTATTAATGCACAGACCTCTCACATTAGGTCGGTAGCTTGTGGCCGCTGGATATGCCGGGCGGTTCCGGGCAGACTTCTGCCACAAGCCAGACCTAACCTCGTGTCTTACGCATGTTATGACTAACTTCTCACATTAGAACCTATTGTTTGCGGCCACTGGATGTGCCGGGCGGTTCCGGGCAGATTTACGCCGCAAACTCATTCTAACCTCGAGTTAGCCATGTTTATCTTTGCGGCCAATTAATTAATAATTTACCGTTTATGCGCGTGCCCAATATATATATATGCCAATTCAGATTATATCAATCACAGGATGATTATATCAACATAGCAGATAACAGATTTTATATGACATAACGGATTTAACAGATTTAGCAACTTAGCAGATTTTGGCATATAACAGGTTAGGCATTTCAACCGACAAATTTAACAGATTAGGCATTTCAATCTAATTAGCAGTCTAGGCAATATAACAAAACTAGTAGTTTAGGCAACTAGACAAATTAGCAGATTTAGCAAATTTAATATTTCTAAAAGTTCTATTTACATGCCTTGCCCAATCATAAATTGGCATAAATTCATATGCTTACATAATTTTTTCATGATTCACAACATATATTCCATGTTTGCTTAAGCGCAGAATATGGACATAATTTGCCATATAACATATGTTCCAATATAGATTATACCAAATATAACCATTAATTTCAATGCATGTCATATATCCAAAAATCCCTATTTAGGTGTAATTACAATAATAGATATCCTAATTAATGTAAATCTTAAGTTTCCATATCTTCCTTCTTTTCATGTCATGAATTATTATGCAAACTATCCCCAATAATATAAATCTTTAAACCATATCTTCTAAAAATCAGATCTTGCCTTTTTATATGCATTTTGTCCAAAGTCTCAAATCATATGTAATCTTTACAGTGGTTCCTCTTCTTCTTTTATCACAAAATATGCATAGGTCTAAAACTAGTTTATAACATATGCTATTTTTTTTTTCTAATTAATTACAGGTCTAAATTACAACATAACTATGCATACAACATGCATAAATTATATGTTCATAGTCAAATTTATGCATCCAATCCCAAGTCATATGTCCAATATATTTTATGCCTCAGACCTAAAGTCATACATTCAATTTGGTTTTGTCAAATTTCTCATCATTCATCCCAAAACTTGCGTTCATACGTTCATCTCTTATGAGATTAGGCACAGGCTCGTGGTAGCCTGGCTATAGAAACAGAAAAGAAGAAAGGAATATAGAACAGTCACAGAAAACAGATCTAACAGAAGAGAATACAACCTCAAACTCAGATTTAAATGCATATCAAAATTATAATTAACGTTTATAGCGGAGAATAACTGTACTTGCCTTGATTGGATTAAAGAAAGAACTTTTAACTTGTTGTAGAATCTTTTGCAGAACTTTAACCTCTAGTTTGAATTGAGTTGCTTAGGCTGATGTTGATTATCTTCTAGTTTTAATTCCAGCAGAGCAGAGACGCCATTTTTATTTTTTTATTAGAAGAAGAGAGCAATGGAGGCTAGAGAATTGTGCAAGAAACCTAGGTAGAGTCTAGGGTCCTTTTTATAGAGGTTAGGAACTGTTAGGACCATTGATGTTGCTTGGATTGATCGTAGCCATTCATTCGAAAGAGAGACCAATTAGAGCCTGCCACCTAGCCCTAATGACAAAGCAGACCACAGAAAATCGACTAACAGAGAATAGGCCAGCCGGGTTGGACTGGGTTCGACCTGTCTCTGGACCAGGTCGACAGCCCTGTCGACAACCCTGTCGACAGCCCTGTCGACCTGGTTAGACCAGGTCGATAGCCCAGTCGACCTGGGTGCATCTGGCGGGATTTTTCCTGCCCTGGCCAATTGGGCCCGGTTTTAATTTTAAACTGTTTTATTCTGAGCTGTTCGAATTTTAAACTTAATTCAGAAACTTCCAAAGGCTATATCTTCTTCATACGGATTCCGTTTTTCGAAAACTCGGACTCTATTTCGCGTATTTTCCCGAGACGAACGCAATGGCGTATCCCGTTTCCCTTAGTTCCTTGATTTCAAATTAATTATACTTTAATTTATGACTTTCACGGTTATAGAATATACGGGGTGTTACAGAGATACACTATCGGCAGGTGGTCCCATACCTTGTCATGTTGGAAATCCAATCTCCAATAAGCGCCCTGCGGTTTTTGATTTTTTTTTATATATGGAGCGTGAGATGCAAGCGTTTCGCTAGATTCTATTTATTTGTTTTAGACACTATTATAATATCACTAGAGTTTGATATCAAAATGTTTTTGGGTTATCGTAAGGTAAAAACCATCTGTGTTTATGTGTGGATCGGTCTTACGATTATCATTTCTTTTGAAAAGGATTTTGAAAGTTAAACCAGTGGTTGGAGTTTACTCACACCAGTCCCATGACTGACCCAGAGTTTATTTTGTTTTGTTTTCCCTAAACTCTTGGGTGCCCAAATTTGTACGGGCAGTCAAGTAGTCGGAATTTTTCAGATTCACTTGGAGGAGCTCGAAGCAGGAGCCTTCATCAGTTAGCGATAGACTATCATATTTTCCGCTGTGTACTTTGTTGTATCTGGAATCAGTTGTTTATAACTGTTCCAGAGATAACTGTGGTGCTCTGATGATGGTATGTATATAAAGTTACTGAATTATATTTCAAAGTTATGTTATCTAATATATTTTATTCGTTCCGCTGTGAGTTTGTGATCTTCGTTTTCTTCTATTCTAATATTTCTTTCTTTCTATTTCTCATCCTCTAACTTCTTTCTTATAATGATTCGTATTTCTGTGTCATTTGGGTTGGGCATGTGTTGTTATTAGTCGACCCAATGGGTACGGAAATTCGGGTCATTACAGTTGGCATCAGAGCTGAAGGTTGAGTGATAACCTTGGCTCTGTGGCGTGACTCAATAGAGATGGGGTTAGTAGCACCCTAGATTGAGTTTGAGTGTATATATATGAGCGCGTATTTGTAAATTTGTTATAAAATTGTTTTATATTGTATTGGTTGGTTTGTTGAGTGGTTTATGAATTCTGGTCGATATAGGATGTACAACTGTATTGATAGGTGTTTCTAAACACTCGAACAAAACAGTTCGATACAGTATTTTTTTTCAAAATGGGCAAATGAAATAATTTTGCCTAAATTTTTTTTTGATATAAAAGGGATAATTATCTGAAATTATTGATTGTGTTGATTGTTATTTCAATCAAAGGAAATTATCAAATATTGAAATCGTTATATAATGTATACAAATGAGATAAACTAGAATTAAATTCAAACCATAATTTGAATTTAAATTCTGGGAGTTTAGAAATATCTTCTGAAGTATTTTTAAAAGTAACATAACATAACTTTGAATTTTTTTGAATAGAATGATTTAATGGATTTTAAAAGTGATTAAGCACTGAAATCACTTCAGTGGTAAGAAAATAATTCAGATGATGGGTCGCGACATCATCAGTATTCATTTTCTAGTTTCTGAGTGATGGATTGCTACCATAATAGTTCGTTAATGGAAAATTTGTTTGGAAAAAACAAGTTATTTTTAAAATTCAAAGGTTTTGGATTTGTAAATGGTTATGAATATATGTATCTATATTATTTCAAGCGAGTTTGAAATAAAACCCAGGAATTTGAATTCTAAAATTAAATTTTAACTTGTATAAGTTGAATAGATTGAAATGGCAAAAATGTATCAAATGAATTGGAATTAACTTAAGTTAAAATTGGATGGGATTACAAATAATTCGGAATAAAATTAAATAAAGAGGAATGTTGAGATTCGAATTATTAACATGAATTCGACGTATGAATAAGCAAGTTGAATATATATATATATATATATATATATATATATATTAGATGATGTTGTTTGGAATTAAACTGTGATGGAATTCTCCAGCAGAATAAGAAGGTTAGGTTTTGAAAATAGAACTCAGTTTAGATTAGTGAATGGAAGTGAGCTAATCAGAATTTGATTAGAGGGTTAAAACTGGAAGTTGGATTGATTTGAAACCAACTGGAAATGGGTATATGTATGCTGAGAAGATATTGAATGGGAGAAAATGCAAGAGATAGAATTATGCCAACAAAAAGGTACATGGTTACAATATTACTTGGGTTTGATGATTTTATGAGCCTATGAGGCAAGCCGCTTGGCTTTTTGATTTTCTTTTGGATTGGAGAAGACCTAGAAAGGCGAGTTGGGGTTGCACCGATTGAGCCGTGCAGAGGAGATGCTGCCGAAATTTTTCAGAATTTAAAGTGTTAGAAAATTTTCGGAATTTTTGAAAATTTTCGTTAGTAAGAATAAATTAATATTTTAATTGAACCAGCTAAATTGAAGATAATAAGTGAACAAAAAGGAATTTTGGACCTAGTTAACAGGATATGTAGCATCTTTTCCTACCTTAACAATTTCGAGGACGAAATTTTTTTAAGGTGGAAGGAATGTAACGACACGGATTTTTAGCGACTGAATAAGTAATTTATTTAATTATTTTAAATAGTGGTTTATTAATTTAATTGACTTGAATTCAATATTTTTGAATATTTAAATAATATAAATAATATAAAAAGATAATTTAAATTCCAAAACAGTCGGAATTTGGCTAAATTTGCAATATTTTATGATTTGTCAATTTAAAAGAGTTTAATATTATTTGGTTTTGAATTTTTGTGTTGATGGATTATTGTACGTGCTTGTATGAACTGAAATCATGGGATGAAAATTGCAGGTTGAATAATATTATAAAATACAAGCCAGAAAATCCTTACCAAAATTCCATATATCAGTTCATTATCTTTAAAACAATCAATGAAAAAATTTCGCACCATTTAAAGTTTTCTACAAAATTGGTACATATGATTTGATAAAAATCTTGCAAGATATTTCCATGTCCTTTACCATATCTTAGAAGAATATGATAACATAATATATCTGTCTGTCGCATCTTATCCTCCTACGAACATTGATAAATCTTTTGTCGGATCTTTGATAGTCTGAAAAGGGATTTTTGCCATGTTACTTTGCTGCGTTGGTCAAACGTTGCAGCTACATCCCTTATATATATATACATGTAAGATGGAGGTCGCTTTCATAAAATTAAAAAAAAATCTGCAACATATCTCATAAGGTCATTTTCAAATCCCAGCGAAATCCCTTCACCCAAAATATGTTGACAACCGAAATAAAAATAAACAACCTTTTAGCTTTTGAAATGTGCATGCCAATCTCAGTCTAACTCTAAACCCGATCAACGTTGCCTACTGTATTGAAAACACAGTGGATATCATATCTTTGCACATGACAGTTCAAAACCTTCCTCGCTTAAACCTCTGAACGAATTTAATTTGCACATGCGCTGACAAGAAACCGCAGACTTGAACATTTTATACCATACCCAATCACATGCGTTGCCCTGTTTTAGATGGCACATCATGCTTTTTCTATTCAAATTAAATGCATGCATGTGATTACTGAGTCTACATACCTACTTTATTTCCCTATTTACTTGGGCACCAAGTCATTCAAAATATATAAATACCCACTGTCTTCTTCCTTTCTACGAACCAGTGAAAGAAATCTCTCCTCCCCCTTTGTAAAACCATCCGTTTATTTCTCTTTCCACCAACGAACCTCAACAACTAGCCAAAACTCCAGCAACAGATGAAATCCAACTCTCGAGTGCATGAAAATGGCGATCTCGATGTCACGACAGGGAAGGAGTAGGAAGTTGACACCACTGGCGTTGGGATCTAGAGGTAAGGCGACCCCATTAGTGATTTTATTGTACCATGATGTGAGTTCTGGAGATTCGTTTTTACTAGCATGATGTAGAAGAAGAGTTAGTATAAGTTACTGGAAGGTAGTGTTTTAGTGGTGAGCATAAAGGTGAAGTCGAAGTCCTTATGTTTCCTATAGTTGGTTACGAAAATTGTTTGGAAAGGAGTTGGGATAGTATATGTATATTTAAACGAAGATGTGGAGAAGTATGTTTGTTTGATTTTACTGGGTGATGGAGCGAAGGATTGTGAAGCGGTGAAATATGGTAAATTGGCATGGTGAATTCATGTGTTTTAGTGATACCATTAAAGCGGGTGAAGGAATCTAGTACAGAAGTGGGCAAGTGTTGAGTTTGGACTATAGTATATGTTGGGGTAAAGATGGATGGTTGTCTTGACAAGAAGCAGTTAGTTAAGAAAAGGAGAAGAATGCGTGGTTGGGGGGTTATGATGGCGTGCTCGAGATTGGTTGGAGGGTTCTGTTTGCTTTACTTGAGGAAAAAGAATGAGTCGTGACTCAAGAGTTGAAAGCAACATGGTTAGAACATGCTAAAGAACGTAAATTGTGTGGTTGATTGTTGTGCCGTAAGCTTCAGACTCGGACTGCTAAAAGTCGGACAGTTTTACTGGCATGAGTGTGAGGATACGGTAGGTTGATGGAAGGAAGGTGTTGCCGATTGTTTGGATGAAGGAGCAATAATAGGGAATGTGGAAATTTCCTGTAGGGGTTCATGAAAGTGGAAAATGGGTTAGTGCGACAGTATTAGGTAATCAACGAAATTGAAATTAAAATGGTAATCAGAATACTATATTAATTAGTTTGTTTTAAATCATTTAAATCCTATGAAGTTTGCAACTATGAACAAAAATTTGACAAAACGATCATATTAGAATTGCAACGAAGAATCTACATCAATGAACAGTTGTGACGGAGAACGAGCTACTGGAATTCCGTGATCAAATCAAACGCTCGTTTGATTTTAAATGAAATGAAAACAGAACCGTCAACTGCGAACCGAGGTGGGTAACCTCACTAAACTCTGATTCATTTATATTTTTATATAACTGAGTTTTAAATTTATTTTATACTATATGACTGTTGTTTGAATGAATGGTTGATTGATTCATTGAAATGGTTGATATAGTTATATCGTTGATCGATCATTAGTTCTGTTTACTATGATATTTCACATTTATGTGATAAAAATGTAAATTAACATCTGTGGATGCAGGAAAACAGGTTGGAGGGGCCCAACTGGGTTCCTCAACAATTATATTATTGTTTTCATATATTTGCGTTATATGATGTGATATGTATTCTATGATTTATTTTGTTGTCACTGGCCCTATAAATTTTAGTATTTAAATCTATAAAATATTTTCGAATATGGGAAAAGGAGTTTGGGATTTAAAAAGAAAATTTGTTTCCAAAAATAGAAATTTACTTTCAAATAAAATTAAAAGTAGAAATACGTTTAAATGAATAAAACATGAAGTTATTTATAAATGAGTTTGTAACTTAAGTAAATTATTTATCACTGGATGAATTGAAAGATAAATTCAAATTTGAATTTATACAAAAAGTGGAAATCGGTTTTTAAACAAATACTTGAAATGGGAATTGAACTTAGCAATTTTAAATGAAATTATAAACAAGATTATGAATGGATAGGAGAAAAATAAGATTCTATGGATGATTCTACCTTCGTAAGATAATAAAGAGAATTTGGGTTTTAGAAATATTGTTTAAATCATTTATTATTATTTTTATAACTATGTAAAAAGAACAACTAGTCCATTTTTATCAAGAAGTTATCTACCTGAATTGTAGTTGATGTTAAAGTTAACTATTAGTAAATCAATAGAAATAGAAGGAATTATCCTTTTAAATGGATTTTGATAAAAAAAGTAATAGAGTTGTAAGAAAGTTTTGGTTGAACTTAGAAAAGGGTCTATACAGAGATTTGATAATGAATCTAGATATGACAAACAAGTTATAAAAGCTAATCCCAAGTCGAGGCGATGTTAAGTTGAGCACTTACTTAATAAAATTAAATTAAGTAAAAGTGATATAATCAAAAAGGAGATTTTCAAATTAATGAAAGTGAAATGGATTGACAAAAAGGGATTTGAAAGGAAATCCAAACAAAGTTTGGAAGGTATTTTAAACCAAGGTGGTGGTTCTAAAATAATTATTTAAGAATTGAATGAAACATGGTGATTGAAGTAAGGTCTTTAATGGAAAAGAGATAAGGAAGAGTTTTGATTGAAAAATATGTTTATATAAGGAGATAAGCTTATAGTTATGTTTTATAAATCAAATATTTGAAAACAATTATTTTAGCGCTGTAGTTACAATAAATGTTTTGTAAATCTAAATAGCGATCTTAATGCTATTGTTATAATAAATGTTCTACACAGCGATTGTAACGCTGTTGTTAAAAGCAATGTTTTATAAATCAAATATTTGGAAACAGCAATTATAACGCTACCGTAAAAATCAATATTTTTCTGTAAAGGGAGTGTGTTCTTAGATCGAATCCGAGAGTCGTGTAAGCGACGTTTTGTTTAAAGTTGTGAGCTTTGACTATTTCAAAGTTGAGAATGTTGTTCAAATAAGGTCTGAGAAGTAATTATACCCTAACTTGATTGACTTCATGATCGATGGAGGAATGATTATGGTTCGATAGCGAAACTTGGTTAGTAATATGGTTAGCTAATAAATGATTAGTGGTTGGAGTTATTATAACGATGTTTTATAACATCGCATTAATTTAAAGAATTTGAAATGTTTTTCCCCAAATAAAATGAGGAATTAAGAAAGGGAATTGAAAATGATAATATAATAAGGAATTGATTTAAAGGGGCCGATGTTGATTGATGATTGATCGATCGAATTCCTACCTGGAAATAAGATCGTTGGTTGCACACTTATTTTTCTTTGATATTTAAATCACCGGCTATCGAAGTTTTTGACCATTCTACCATCGTCAATACGTAGAGACCGGGATCAGATCCAGTATCTGAAAACCACTATGTGTAGACGTTAGCGTTGCGATCAAATATGATGACAATATTTGAAGACGGAGTTATGCATGGGCTATCCTGTTTACGGGATAGTGCCTTCGGTTTGTCCAGTCCCAGGACAACGTGAATGGACGAATGTCTGACAGAGTATATCTAACGGATCGCGTAAGTTGATCTCTTCAAACGTATTTACGTTTGGTGGTGGAGGAATTCGTTTCTCTTAGCCTTATTACGGTGGTATTTTTGGAGAAATTGATTTGTGATTTGGCGGGTATGACGATGTGGCATTCAAAGTGAATGGTGGCCAGATGTTCTGGAAGATAATTCAAACCTCAAGCCTCACAACCGGGAATTGACAAAAATCGGGCAGGCAGCATGGCTATGTGAGTCGCACCCATTAGGATGTATAATCACCTATCTAGAGAAATTCCATTTGTTCTTTAATCTATCGATGTTGTCCCGTTCGGGAAACGGTTGCTGATCCCAACCGTTGGTGATATACATTCGATACACTCAAGCGAAATGAGTGGTCGGCCATGTGAGGGCCGGGTTGCAAGACGTTCTTGTTGAACCCAGTGTATTCGCCTCTAGAGATACACTATCGGCAGGTGGTCCCATACCTTGTCGTGTTGGAAATCCAATCTCCAATAAGCGTCCTGCGGTTTTTGATTTTTTATTATATATGGAGCGTGAGATGCAAGCGTTCCACTAGATTCTCTTTATTTGTTTTAGAAACTATTATAATATCACCAGAGTTTGATATCAAAATGTTTTTGGGTTATCGTAAGGTAAAAACCATCCGTGTTTATGTGTGGATCAGTCTTACGATTATCATTTCTTTTGAAAAGGATTTTGAAAGTTAAACCAATGGTTGGAGTTTACTCACACCAGTCCCATGACTGACCCAGAGTTTATTTTGTTTTGTTTTCCCTAAACTCTTGGGTGCCCAAATTTGTATGGGCAGTCAAGTAGTCGGAATTTTTCAGATTCACTTGGAGGAGCTCGAAGTAGGAGGCTTCATCAGTTAGAGATAGACTATCATATTTTCCGCTGTATACTATGTTGTATCTGGAATCATGTGTTTATAAATGTTCCAGAGATAAATGTGGTGCTCTGATGATGGTATGTATATAAAGTTACTGAATTATATTTCAAAGTTATGTTATCTTATATATTTTATTCGTTCCGCTGTGAGTCTGTGATCTTCGTTTTCTTCTATTCTAATATTTCTTTCTTTCTATTTCTCATCCTCTAACTTCTTTCTTATAATGATTCGTATTTCTATGTCATTTGTGTTGGGCATGTGTTGTTATTAGTCGACCCAAAGGGTACGGAAATTCGGGTCATTACATTTTTGACACAAGATTAAGATGCAAATATAAAGTTAAAATTAATATTCACTTTTATATAAATATACAACTTAAAATGTACTTATGATTTTTAACCAATGATTATCTAAATTCTCAATAATATTCAAAGCTAATATTACTTATTTATTTAAATTACAAATAAAATCTATAGTTTAACAAGATTAGTGAAAATCTAGGACACTACATTCATGATGTATATATATATATATGTATTTGTAGTGTTATACAGGATTATATGTTCTTATGTGGATTCATGTTGATGGCTGTATTATATGATGTTATGTGTTGTTGATTAATGAATGTTACATGTTGTCACTTCATGCTTGAGGATCATTGCTATGTGTGGTTGGTCATTATATGATGTTATTTATTGTTGATCATTGATACGGGTTTTGCAAGCAAACTGGTTAAATAACTGGATCTACATGTAACACACTAAATCGAATTCCTTTTTTTGACATGCATGCACAATGAAAGGACATAAACCATGGAGATACAACTGGTAATAAGCATATAGATACAACTAATTATGAACATTTTTGACTGGCATAACATAAAATACTAAAACTTCTAGTTTAAATCATGTCGAAGTTGATAATTTTTTTCACTAAGTTCATTTACTTAATTTCGTAGCTTTCTTATTTCTTCTTCCAATTGCTAAGCGTGCTTAAAATCTCTAGAAGGAAAACGATCTTCTACTCACTGTCCAAATTCATATCTGTTTGTACGTACTGGACAACAATAATATCACCGACCGATCTCATTTTTGTTTTGGACGACTAGTTGTGGTGCTTAAAACCCATAAAAATAAACGGTATTTGTATATTTTACCTCGTCGACTTCAGTCGAAATTCTAATAAGAGGAATTACAACATGTGATCTATGGGCACGTTGATGGGTTTGTTATTGTTATTGATGGCCTATTTCCATTTGATGCATCCCTTTTTCAAGCTCTATTTGTTGCAAATCATCATGAAGTCTCTCTTCCATTTCAATATACCATTCAATCGGTTTGAAGTTGGATTAGGATTTGATGGTCCAGATAGAATGTCGGTGTAATCGTATGAGGATGGATAAGAAATTGGCATTTTTTTAAATGAGGTAAATTTGCAAACTATTTCATCTCACCTGTACTGGTATTTATGAGTGAAGGTTACAAAGAAATAGGTGGCAAATGAATGACCAATGGTTCATAGCATAATTGAGTTAATGCTGGCAAGTGCTAATAAAATTATGCAATATGGTTGCAGTCAATGATATGGACTAGATACTGCTTTTGTTTACATAAAATGGCCACTGTCTTTACTCTAACATGAATGTGACCGGTCACTATTCCCACTTTCTTTATAGAATGTGGCTACAGTGATTGTCCTGGCATTGGATCCGACTGGATATTGTAGCCACTTTGCTTTACATAAAAATATTGTATCCCGAAAGTTTAAATAAAAAGAGGACAACCCTAATCATTTTACTCCATAGATAGTTTTCAATAGAGGATGACCCTAAATTGATTTCCTTAATTTCAATTATTCGATTTAGTTAACATAGTTCAAGCTCCAGTATGACGGCTCGTTCAGTGCTTTGCTATTGCAGGGTCTAATGTAACATTATTGTTTCTAAAAGTAAGACAAATGCATGACGTCGATTTTACGGCTGCATAGCGTTTATTAATGCAGGACACACCAAGGGATGCATAATCATAAATTTTTTGCTTGGATCGATCCACCGCTCATGGAAAGAAGGGTACAATACGCTCTTGAGATGCAAGCTGAAAATGATCCCTTGAAGAGGTTAAATGTTGCAATTAAAAATGAAATGCTTGTTGGATGCTACCGTTTATTATGCAATTGACTGTTTCCAATGTATAATTTATGGGTGTTAAGAATGATAATGTTTAAAGATTTGTCCAACGTTATATTTGTGTGTATTAACTATATACGAACTAAGAGTTATATGTGTTTAACTTCTGTAGGCTTGTAATTTCTTTATATTACTCTATATAAAGTAGAAGCTGTAAGAATTATTCAGTAAGTAAATTTAGATACAGTCACGAAACACGAATTATCACTGATTTTCTTTAATTAGCTCTATATGTTGGCCTGAAACCGAATGCGATTGGACAATATAGCCACTTTCTTTACATAAAATGGCTACATAGATTCTCCTAACACCGAATGCGAGTAGCAGCAACATGTATTGCAGTTGATACTTTTTAAAATTTGGATTTTTAAAGCTTATAAATGTTCTTCTTCTTCTGTAGAACTAAGCATTACTCATTGCATAAAAATGTCGACCATTAATTTTTTTACTGTGGGGTTACATATTCTCGTGAAAAGCATATATTGAAGTTGAGTGTAGGCATGATTTAATGTTGCAAAGAGAAGGGGGTCTAATCCATGAAAGGTTATGGACGATGATGAAAAAAGTTCATAATAACCATCCTAACTGTCCTACTAGACGGTCGTCAACTGAAATCCATAAATCTCATTGTTGGTTTGCAGAAGCTTATGATCGATCCCATGATATTATCAAGACTGTTGAAGATGAAGACGTTTTTCAAGAAAATAAATCTATATTTGATTCTCATTACCTATTAGAATACATAATCGAATTTGTTGTCATAAAGCATAAGAACTTCACTATAGCTGGCTTACATGATATTTCTCTGAATAAGCATTACTTACTTATAGTATTTTTCTATGTTATTTATGTTTATCAGTTGAAGTTGCTTGCAAGTTTATGTAGTATATTTTCGTACTGTAATTTTGTTGTTATGGAAGTATTATAAAGTCAATTCTAATTTTATAACAATGACTAATGTTTAACTCAACAGAGGTCGACCTTGTAATTTTTAACTCTAAAATTTAAAATATTTGATTTAGTTAAAAATTATGTATGGTTTTCAAACCAACTAACCACGATTCATTAAAATTAATAAAAAGAGAACGACCCAAATGTTTTAATTCTATATGAAGCCAATTATAATTTTGTAACATTGATTAACATTTGAAAGTTTTAGTAGAATAAGTGTTGAAGTATCTTATTTAAATAAAGGTACAAACTTAACAATAAAGCTACACACTAGTCAATAAAGCTACACATTAACGATATAGCTACACACTTATCGATAAAGCATCACACATATCCATAAAAAGACACACGTAATAATAAAGCTGCACACTAACGAATAAAACTACATATTTAATGATAGAGCAGCACATTTATCGATAAAACAACACACTAAACAACAAAGGTACACATGTAACGATAAAGCCACACACATAACGATAACGCCACATACATAATGATAAAGCTACACACTTTACCATATAAAGTGTCATGTGCCACGTGTCATGTGCATTTCTTCTTTAAACAACATGTTGAGTTGTCACAATCAATCTAAACCCATGTAATTACTTGTTATGTTCCATTTCTTATATAAGGCGGTAACATTGCAAACAATAGGTTATATCCAAACATATTAAATACGAAAATGAGTTTATCATATTTTCTGGAGGGCATACTAGCTTTTGACAGTGATTCCAACGAAGAAGATATCTTACAAGAGGAAGCCGAAGAAATACAAACAATTATCGACATATGTCATAAAGCTTATGGTTCATCACCCAATAAGCAATGCGGATCAGTTTCTGGCAGGAAGTTTATAAATCGTAACCAAGCTGGATACCATGAATCTCTAATGCAAGATTACTTTAATGTTAAATACACTTATGGGGAAGGTATGTTTCGAAGAAGATACAGGATGAGGAGGGATATATTTCTATGAATTTTTGCAAGTATTCAAATCAACAATAAATACTTTAAGTACAAACCAAATGCATCAAAACACAAGGGCTCACCGGTGAACAGAAAATGACAGTCGCTATAAGAATGTTAGCTTATAGCACTTATGCAAATACATTGGACGTTGCTACCAAATAGCGAAGAGCACAACACTTGAAACACTAGAAAATTTTGGTTAATCTATGGTGGATGTCTACTGGAAGGAGTACTTACGGTCCCCGAACGGAGCCGATATAGTGCGCATCAAAGAAATTCACGAAAGTAGAGGATGATCGGGCATGTTGGAAGTCTGACTATATGCATTGGGAATGGAAGAATTGCCCCAAGGCATCCTAAGGTTTATACAACGGCACAGGAAGACATCCGACCATCATTTTGTAATTCGTAACATCATACCATTTGTGGATATTGAAACACCCCACCTCCATTAGGGTCACTCTCAAAGGGATTGCTCTAATTTTGGTGGAGGTTTTATAAGTATAAATCACAGATATACAAGATAGATATAAGAACACATATTTTTGAACAGCGGAAAACAACAACTTTTATTTCATCAAAATACGTGTTACACAAACCATGCCATAATTGTCTTACAATACTTCCAAAATCATAACTGTCTTGATTACATTATTTAAAGAAGCATAAAGAAAACATAAATAAACTGCAAAAGTCCCATAATTGTTGTCCAAAGCCATAGTCCGAAACGAAAAGATCCAAGCAATACATTCTTTCTCTTTGAGCTGGATATGAAGGTTGGTCAAGCTGCGGTATTCCCTCCCTGTGGACCTGGGGGGGGGGGGGGGAACGGAAGAAAAGAAGACGAAAGAAAAGTAGAGTCAGACATAAAGCCTGAGTAAGTCTAGGACTATTCAGTCTATGAATAAAGAACTGGGTATGATAAGTATAAACTAGAAATGGGAAAGCACCATAAACTAAGTTAAGTTGTCTAGGGTCGAATATACTATCGTACCCCATATTAATCTCTGTACCCATATAAACTAGTTCCCAACAGGCACCCCATAATCAGGGTGAAGTGATCCATTTTATGATGATCGGGTCCTACTCACATAGTTACATGTGTCTTACGGCCCCCGATGTTGTAGTTACCTATGTTGGTCCCACCATGGGGTGTATCAAGTCCCATGGTGGCGGCCCGACACAATCCTAGAATGCACAGGTATGCTACTGGTGCCCAGTGCCTTATTTTTCTGCGCCGGAGTGTGTGCACGCCCGCACCCCGTTAGAACCTACACTGCTGCACCACCGCCGTCGATTTGACCTCTTACAGTCAGCCCAGTAATCGTGCCCCACCCTGCCTAGTTTCAGGGTATCATGATACCTTGTAGGGTTACTGCTGAAAAGGGTCCCCCGCTACTAGGTTTTCTATTTCTAGCCAACATGCTAAGTTGGTTAAGTGTTTTATAAACCTAACCGCCAATCAGTCTGTTTAGTTTAGCATGTTCTATTTTGATTAAGTCTTAATTCACTTAATCCTATCAATCCTGACTCAGCCTTAATTGTCTTATTAAAGCCTTGACCTCTCACATTAGACAGGTATTGTTGTGGCTGCCTGTTGCCGGTTGGGTCCGGGCAGTCTTACGCCACAACTCAGTCTAACCTCGGGTCCTTATTGGGCTCCGTGTTTAACCACCCACATTGGATAGGTATTGTTGTGACTACTGGACAGCCGGGCGGTTCCGGGCAGATTTACATCACAACTCAATCCAACCTCGGGTTAAACACATCGTATTTTCTACATTTACATATTTTCTCTCTTTTCTTTTTATATGTAAATATTTGCGGCCCATTATTCAAATTCATCTTTATTGGTTAAAATTTATTTATGCCACTTAATTGTTTTTCAAGGTTGTTGGCATGCGTCAAACATGCCAACACATATGTTCTATATTTTAGCCCAAACGTCATTACTCCCGTTTTACACGTTCGCTCCGATGTAAGGTGTGTTGGGTTTAATACTTAAACCCAATTTAGCCAAATAAAAAGGGGAGGCTTATAACGTGGTGTTTATAAGATAACATGAAAAAGGGGAGTGTGAACGCATGAACTTGCAACGAACGATTCAATTAACATAAAGTAGGCAAATGTGAACTTGCAATTGTAACATCATATAATCATGGCTTAACATGAATCATTTTATCCATGTAATCACAGCATAAACAATACATAAACATGAATCATTCTATTCATATAATTATGGTATAGACAATACTTAAACATGAATCATTCTATTCATATGGTTAATGCATAGACAATACTAAAACATGAATCACTCTATTCATGGCATAAACAGTACTTAAACATGAATCATTTAATCATATGATTATGGCATAAACAATACCTAAACATGAATTATTCTATTCATATGATTATGGCATAAACAATACTTAAACATGAATTATTCTATTCGTATGATTATGGCATAAACAATACCTAAGCATGAATTATTCTATTCATATGATTATGGCATAAACAATACTTAAACATGAATTATTCTATTCATATGATTATGGCATAAACAATACCTAAGCATGAATCATTCTATTCATATGATTATGTCATAAACAATACCTAAACATGAATTATTCTATTCATATGATTATGGCATAAACAATACTTAAACATGAATTATTCTATTCATATGATTATGGCATAAACAATACTTAAACATGAATTATTCCATTCATATGATTATGGCATAAACAATACCTAAGCATGAATCATTCTATTCATATGATTATGGCATAAACAATACCTAAACATGAATCATAGGTTCAACTAACCATGTAAACTTGAAATTAAGAATCTAACTAAATTAGAGATCATTATTATTGGCACATGGTCTTGACTAGAAATATAAGCCTATATTTTTATTTAGGCATAATACAAACTAATCATGTTCATAAAATCACTACATGCTAACAAAAAGGTACTTACTTTTGTCACTAATACAAAAGTATGGTTCAACTAGAATTATCCCAACCTAATTCTTATATGAATCATGGTTTTTAATCCATTTATAGAATTATAGCATAAACATATCTGAACTTAAATCATGGTTTTTATTTTATCTATGTAAACTTGCAAGTGGAATATAATTCTAATGTAATTCTAATGTAACTTATGTGTCACATATATTATCATATGATTATGATAACAACATAAGCCTAAAAACATGTTTTTCAATTGGGCATAATAACAAACATAGTTTAGTCATGTTCATAAAATTAATACAAGTTCACAAAGATGCTTGCTTTTGTCACTATCACAAAAGCATGATTTTTATACTTGAACTATGATGCCAATTCCAACATAACTTCATATGAATCATAATACTCAAATGGATCAAATTACACTAAAGATGACCATAGAATTATACATCATGTTGGCATAACAATAAATCATATACTTGCATGAATTTCAAATAAACTATTACAACATATAGTTGTTATTTTCAACATGAATCATATACTTGCAATTATCAAATGGGTGTTGCAAATAACTACCACAAACATGTAGTTTTCAATATGAATCATATGCTTGCATGAATCCCAATTAAAATTCCACAACATGTGGTTGTCAACATAAACCATATACTTGTATGAATCCAATCGTACACCATAGCATTGTCAAATCGTTTAGAATCAAAATAACATACAAATATAGGTTATTATCGCCACAATTCCATTTCGTTGTTAACTTCCAACGCAAATCGCGTACTTGCAAATATCCAATCGTATACCATAATATTCCCAAATCGTTTAGCATCAAAGCAACATACAAATATAGATTATTATCGCCACAATTCCATTTCTTACTTTACACAAATCAACACAATTATTTAATTCACATCGGAATAGCACTCTACTTACAACGTATGACGAATCTTCAATTCAGGAATCTGAATTCTGAAATTGGAGATGCTATCCTTTGTTGTAGGCGTTGATTCGATTAATGTTGCTTTAAGCTTTGAATTATCTCCTAATTGTCTCTCTATTTCTGACGGATATCCTTAGTCTCTCCTCAGCAACAAGACGGTCTCATCTCCATTTTAGTTTGTGTGAATTAGGGTTAGTCTTAGGTCCCTTTTATAGAGTTTGTGAGTTGATTTAGACCGTCGATGGAGCTTGGTTCAATAATAGCCGTTCGTTTGAAGGGGAGACCAACCAGAAGCTGACACCTAGCCCTAGTGACAAGGCAAGGCTCAGAAAATCGACCAAACACCGACCTGGCCAGCCAGGGTGGGCTGGGTTCGACCTGGCTCAGGGGCCAGGTCGACTCCCCAGTCGACCCCCAGGTCGACTCTAGAGTCGACCCGCCTGGGGCAGGTCGACCCCTAGGTCGACTCCCAGGTCGACCTGGCCTAGCAGGTCAACCCTAGGGTCGACCCCCAGGTCGACCTAGTGGGTTGGGCGGGAACTTTTCCCGCCTACTCTGATTGGGCTGAAATTCAAATCTGTTTTCGAAATCTGAATTTTCTGAAACTTCATCGGGCCATAATTTTGTCATACGGGCTCCGTTTTTCGAAAATTCGGACTCTATTTCGCGTATTTTTCCAAGAAGAATGCAATGGCGTATCCCGTTTCCCTTAATACTTTGATTTCAAATTTATTATACTTTAATTTGTGAATTTCACTGTTATAAAATACACGGGGTGTTACATTCTCCCACACTTAAAAGGATTTCGTCCCGAAATCTTCAAGTTCAGGAAGAATGTACATCCTAACATCCAAACACCCATCTACTCATCCATCAGACACGAGCATCCATTGTCCTTAAAAGACTTTTAATGCTTCATGATAATATGAGAAGTGTGTGCGTACATGTACTTATCTAATGCAAAATCAGGCGGTCTACTGATTCAGTTGACCTCCTTAATGTGAATTATGTAAGTGCCATGAATCCATTATGTATGCAAATCCTCCTATTCATGATTCTACATGAGTGCACAATCATTCATACAAATGCAACATCCATATGACAACACATTAAAGTTCAACCATATACGAATGCAAACATATATGCATATGCAATATGAAGTGATTGAGCCGATCTAAAACCTAGATTGTGTGTGTATATGCAACCACGAGCAACCACTAGCAATCACTTGCAACCACTTGCAATCATCATCCATAACATGTTTCAATTACATGTTTTCATCCAAAGGGTTTCTACCTAAAAGATAAGGTCGAGGAGATATACCTAAAAAGATAGATAAAAGCGCAACTTAAGGAAAAAGGAAAGATCAAAGATGTACCCTCGAAAAGAAAAGGGTAGGCCGCGCGTATTCTAGCTTCAGTTTCCCAAGTTGCATCTTCTTCGGCGTCGCTCCACTGCACTTTGACGAGCTTGACTTCGCGGTTTAACTTCCGTTCCTAATATGCGGGTTGGAACTTTCCTTATGGTTGCTTCGCGTTCCACTTTAGCTTCTTCTAGGATATTTGGCTCTACCACTTCAGCAGACTCATGTAGACATTTTCGGAGATGTGAAACGTGAAAGACATTGTGAACTCCGGCCAATTTTTCGGGTAGCTCTAATCTACAGGCCATTTTCCCAATTTTCTCAATAATAGGAAATGGTCCTACCTAAAGGTATAGTCGAATGATAGAAGCAAGTAAAAACTTTGTGCCCATTAGGCAATGTCAAAACTGGAAATCTACGCCACATATATATTGATTAGGAGAAGAACTCTCTAAGCATCAGCCCCGAAGACCGAAATCAACATCAGACTGACACCCAAAGAATTATCCAACCCAACCACTAGATTCTAGGAAACTAAGCATGATGGACTCCTTTTAGGTCACAAGGGAGTCCCTTCCTAAGACCAACCTATAAAACCCAAAAAGTTTAGTCAAACCAACGAACACCCTCAAGCCCCAAGATGTGTTACTAACAGATGAGTCATACTTCCTATGGGGTTTGCAACAGAAATTGGATTGAGAATGGGACCGAGAGGATATACACAAAAGATAGCATGCAAGTAAGCTCTACAGGAAGAGAGGGATCAAAGATATACTCTTAAGAAGAGATATGATGCACGAATCTAGTCTTCAATCTTCTAAGTCGCATTTCCTTGAGCTTAACTCCATTATGCTTTGTCCGTCTTTATCTTCACAATTTCGTAGCTTCTTAATTCTTGTTTCCAAAATATGAGTTGGAACCTATTTCATTGTTGCCTCTCGTTCCTCTTTCACTTACTCTACTTTTAGTATACTCGGCTCAAACATAACGGCGTACTCATGGTTTCATGCAAGCTCTCCAAAATTCACTAGTGAATATTGGATCTCGTCCACTTACTATCAGGTATTCCACGTAGAATGTAACAACCCGTATTTTCAATAACCTGTTATAACATAAATCGAGGCAGAATTAAATTCTAAAATCTGAATCAAGGGAAACGGGCTATGCCATTGTGTTCGTCTCGGAAAAATACGCGAAATAGAGTCCGATTTTTCGAAAATCGGAGTCCGTATGACCCAGTTAAGGCCCATTGAAGTTTTCAGAAATTTCTATGCTAAAAACAGATTTAAATTTCAAATTAAAAACAAGGATTAGGGCTAATTGGTGTCAGGCGGGAAAATTCCCGCCAGGGCCCCCATGTCGACAGGCATGTCGACAGGGGTCCTAGGGTGTCGACTGCCCTGTCGACAGCCCTGTCGACACGGGGTGGCCAGGCAGTTTTGCCTGGCGCACCATTTTGATTTGGGCTTGGTCTTGTGGCCTGGTTCTAGATAATTCCTAAATCTGACGGGCCTAAACTAACCTAGGGTTAATCCTAGGGCTAAAAACACTCTAATCTTCTATAAATAAGCCCCTAATCCTACCCTAAAGCCTCATTATTCACTCTAGCAACCAAACTATGTCAAATTGAAATCTCAAATGGCCTCCACCTAAGAACCCTAGCCTCAACCCTCTTCAAAGATCATTTCTATTAAGATTTTGGTGTTCATACAAGCTTTTCTAAGTTGTATGAATGATCATTAGCTTGCATACATCATCAAGTTGCAAGCTTTATTTGCTAAGCTAGAGTTTTTGGGATTTTTGTTAATTGGAGCTTGTTTTGGGGTTTTATTTGCTTGCATAAAAAGGGGCTTCTCAATCTTTATTAGTAGATTTGTGTCTTCATAATAGTTGTAAGCCCTCTTACCTTCATTTTAGAAACTCTAAAGTTAATATGTGATGAAAGTTGGGATTTTTGTATGTTTAATAAGTTGTGCATGCTTATGCGAGTTCACTATGCTATGTTATGCATGTTTAATAAGTTATGCATGCTTATGCAAGTTCACTATGCTATGTTATGCATGTTTAATAAGTTATGCATGCTTATGCAAGTTCACTATGCTATGTTATGCATGTTTAATAAGTTATGCATGCTTATGCAAGTTCACTATGCTATGTTATGCATGTCTAATGAGCTATGCATACTTATGCGAGTTCACTATGCCATGTTACACATGTTTGATAAGTTATGCATGTTCACTATGCCATGATTTGCAAGTTTAACAAGTTATGCATGTTTATGCATGTTCACTATGCCATGATTTACAAGTTTAACAAGTTATGCAAGTTCATTATGCTAAGTTATGCAAGTCCAACATGTTATGCATGCTTATTATGATATGTAAGATGTATCATGTATGTTGTGCCAAGTTCCCTCTTTCTATCCTTTATGCGTTATGACGAATATGTAAGCGATAGAATGACGTTGGGGGGGTTTTGGGTGAAACTTAAAATACATAAAAATATAAGATTGGGAATTTACCTATTAAGTTAGGTCTACCCCTTGGGAATTTACCTATTAAGTTAGGTCTACCCAAGTTAAACTTGTAATTATGGTTTGAAATAAAGTGGACATGACACTTAGAAAACATGTGTGGCCAACTCGAGGTTGGGTTGAGTTTGTAGCGTAAACCTACCCGGAACCGACCGGCTTAACTAGTTGCTACAAACAATAGGACCCAATGTGAGAAGTTGGTCATGTGTACCTGGGACCCGAGGTTAGACCAAGTTGTGGTGTAAAGCTACCCGGACCCGCCCGGCTTAACTAGTAACCGCAACAAAGTCTAATGTGAGAGGTTAAGGTACAATTAAATTAATGCCTCGTGATTAGGGTTAAGTCATGGCCCACTAATACTTAACCAATTTTGGGGATACGAGGGATTAAATGGGGTTAAGTGGTGAACTGTTGGTTACACTTAACTAGTTTAATCCATGATTAGTGAGGGGTTAAACCACACTTAACCCTCTTAGAAAACCCTAGCAACGTGGTCTGTTCCAGCAGTAATCCCAGTTTGGTATCATTTACAACCCTAGAGGCTAGGCTAGGGCGGGGCACGATTACTGGACTGATGTAAGCGACCAAAGCGACGGCTGAGTGGTACAGCGGTGCGGGTCCAGGCGGGCTACGGACGTGCACGTAGTTCGGTGTTGGACAAACTTGAGGCACGGGTACCAGTAGGTTTAGACTGTGCATTATTGCTTAAGTGTCTGGGGTTGACACCCGAGGGCTTGATACACCCAAAGGTGGACCCAGCACAGTCTGACTATAACCATATGTGGGCCGTATGGACACCAACACTTGACGTGTTAGGTTTATAGGGAGCCGATCAACTAGACCGTTGGGCTGGACCTTGCATTAAGGTCACCTCATGCTATTGGGCCAAAGTTTGGGCTGAGGGATCAATACCTGTTATGTTAGTTTGCTAGTACACTGTGGTGCAAAGCTTAATCCTCTTTATGTGATGACACCTTTATCTATTGTCAGTATATTCATCTCAGTTTCCATCATGATGTTAGCTTTATTAGTTTATAGACTGATCGTAGTAGGGCTTACCAGTCTTTTTGACTGACCTATTTTCTTTCGCTTCTTTTCTTCCGTTCCCCCCCCCCAGGTTCTCAGGGAGGGAACAGTGGTGCTTAGCTTGGATCGCTTGCTTGTTCGCTGGATAGCTCATGTATGTCTGGATATTGAGCTCGCTATGGCTTGTCACTTTTATTTTTGGGGATAGCACTATGTATTTCAGTATTTCTGTTTATGTTGTACTAGACATATTTATTTTGGCAGATGACTTTATGATGTACTAGACTTGTTTTGAGATGGTTTGAGATATTCCGCTGTTTTATTCTCACTTACTCCGTTTTACATATATATATTTATGTTCCTGTTCTGCCTTGATATATCATTATGCATGCTTACCCAGTTCTAACGCCCCCCAGAAGCTAGTGCCCCCGAAAGAGTGACCCTAGCGGAGGTGGGGTGTTACAAATTTGGTATCAGAGCATATGGTGTACGAGAAAGGACAAAAAGTTTTTAAAAGGACTTTTGAAAAACTATATTCAAAACAAGTATAAAGTATTTTCCAAAGGAAAGTCTAGTATTTTAAAGGGCTATTCCCCAAAAAGCCATTAGCGTTATCCTTCGTTCCCTTGACCTAATCTTATCTTATCCTTCGTTTCAGTATGGCTGATGATCTTGCCATCCCGGATGGAGTAAATGTGCCACTCTGGTATAGGAGGCTTCTAGAAGCTAGGGCAGCAGCCGGCCCCGCCAACCCTACTCCCACTCCTCCTCCTGTAGTTGAGAATCCTCCCCCTAATGTTAATATTCCTCCTCCCGTTGCTAATGTCCCTCCTCCGGTGGTCCCTCCAGCAGTTAATATTCCTCCTCCCGTTGCTAATGTTCCTCCCCCTCCTGTTGCTGAGGCTCCTCTTCCTCCTCCTCCCCCTCAGCATCCTCAGATTGAGTTTACGAAGGTTTGTAAAGACTTCAAGGCGATGGGAGGCAAGAATTTCCTAGGCACGGAATCTTTTGTTGAAGCTAGGAATTGGCTGAAAGACACGGAGGACTTGTTTGCTATCTTTGGGATTGATGACGAGAGGAAAATCTTATTGACAGTGTGGCTTTTGAAAGATGAAGCGGCCTATTGGTGGGAGGTCACCAATGGGACGAGGCCCGTTGAGACTTGGGCCGATTTGAGGGCTAGATTTGTGACCAAGTTTCTATCTTCTGCTGAGGCGAATTTACAGATGGAGAAGTTCATTGCATTAAAGCAAGGTGATATGTCTGTTAAGGAGTATGTGAACAAGTTTAATCAGCTGGCCCGTTTTGGTTTGGATATGGTGAACACTCCGGAGAAGAAGGCTCTTCGATTTGCTAGAGGGTTGAATGAGCCGCTGCAGGGCTTGGCGATGTCACATATTCCGCATGGGGCTACTTTTGAGAGTTTGGTCAATATGGCTCTGCTTCAGGGAGATGGAAAGAAGGAGGTCAAGTCGAGTGATACTCAAGCAAAGAAGACTGATTCTCAAGGCAAAGGCAATCAAGGTGGTCAAAGCAGCCAGGAGAATCAGGGCAAGAACAAGAAGGGGAACAACAACAACAAAGGCAAGGGAAAGTGCAATTACTGTGGTGTGCCTGGACACTTTGCTAAGGATTGTAGGAAGAAGAAAAGGAAGCTTAGTGGTGGATGTTTTTCCTGTGGCGAGACTGGACACTTCAGCAAGGAGTGCCAGAAGAAGAAAGGACAGGCTGGACCTTCAGGAGGGCAAGTTCATGCTCTCAATACCGCTTCAGTTCCCGATCGAGGTAGCGTTTCTGTTGAGAACCTTGTTTATGTTTCTGATATTCCAGTTCGTACTTTGTTTGATTCTGGTGCATCACATAGCTTTATTTCATCTGATCTTGTTGATAGCTTGCACCTTAGTACTAGCTTAGTGGACGATCCCGTTTGTGTTTCGAATCCCATTGGGGGTTCTGCTCATCTATCTATGATATGTGAGGATCTGAGGATCTCTATACTCAGCGTAGAGTTCTTGTGTAGTGCATATGTTCTTGGTTTCAGGGGATACGGATTGATATTGGGCATGGATTGGTTGTCCCGATATGGAGCCATTCTGGATTGTGAGCATAGGGTTGTGAGGCTTGTGACTCGCCTCGGCAACACCTTAGAGATTTCATGCAATCCGAAGAATCCCGTCATGTTATGCTATCTTGAATCTCTCGACTCGTCAGAGGAAGCCCTTCAGTCTGTAAGGGTGGTCCGAGATTATCCAGATGTTTTTGAAGAAGTTAAGGGGTTGCCCCCTAAACGAGAGATTGATTTTCGCATTTATCTGGTGGATAATGCTAAGCCTGTTTCTTTGCCCGTTCGGCATATGGCTCCGCGTGAGAGACGGGAGTTGAGCAAGCAAGTGAAAGAATTGCTTGAGAAGAACTTCATCAGAAGAAGTATATCCGAATGGGGAGCGCCTGTGGTGTTTGCTACTAAGGCAGATGGCTCTCTTCGACTCTGTGTGGATTATAGAGAATTGAATAAGCTGACTAAGAAGAACAGACACCCGTTACCGAGGATCGATGATCTCTTTGATCAACTTGTTGGTGCTTCTGTTTTCTCTCAGCTTGATCTTGCTACCGGATTTCATCAGCTCAGAGTGGCTGAAGATAGTATAGACAAGACTGCATTCAGAACTCCAGATGGATTCTTTGAATGGCTTGTTATGCCGTTCGGTTTGACGAATGCACCCGCGTACTTCGTGGACTTGATGAGTAGGGTGTTTCGGGAGTTCTTGAACAAGTTTGTCGTGGTCTTTGTGGATGATATTCTGGTTTTCTCCAAGGATGAAGAAGAACACGCGAGGCATCTGGTAGAGGTGATGGATATGCTCAGAGCACACCAGTTAAAGGCCAAGTTCTCCAAGTGCCACTTTTGGAGAAAGGAAGTTAGATTCCTTGGGCATATCGTATCCAAGCAAGGCTTAGCGGTGGATCCCGCTAAGGTGGTTGCAGTTCAGGATTGGAAGACTCCAAGGAATGCAACCGAGGTGAGAAGCTTTCTGGGTCTTGCGGGTTTTTACCGGAAGTTCATCAAGGACTTCGCGAAGATATCCGCTCCTCTTACTAAGTTGACGAAGAAGAACTTAGTCTTTGCTTGGGATATGGATTGTGAGCTTGCTTTTCAGAGACTCAAGAGAGCCCTTACCTCAGCACCAGTTCTAGCTCTACCCGATGGTGGTAAGATATTTACCGTGTACACTGATGCTTGTGGCACGGGATTGGGCGCCGTTCTGATGCAAGAGGGCAGAGTTATATGTTTTGGTGGGAGGCAACTTAAGGTGCATGAGAAGAATTATCCCACTCATGATCTAGAGCTGGCAGCGATTGTATATGCACTCAAGGCTTGGCGTCATTATCTTCTGGGAGAGAGATTTGAGCTGTATACTGATCATAAGTCTTTGAAGTATCTCTTTTCGCAGAAGGATCTGAACTTGAGGCAGCAGAGATGGATGGAATTCTTGGCTTCCTATGATTTTGATATAGCCTATACCCCTGGCAAGGGGAATGTTGTAGCGGATGCGTTGAGTAGGAAAAGGTTGACACTAAGTCCTCTATTTGTTGAGATGAAGAATTTAGAGTTCTTGGCAACCTTTGATTTTTCTTTGATAGTTGAGTCGATGGCCGGTTCTTTGGCATCTCTAGAGCTCAGGCCTACCCTTCTGGATCAAGTCAGGGCTTCGCAGAAGGAAGACCCTCAGATAATTGAGATCATGGATAAGCTGATTCGAGGGGAGACATCTAGTCACCTTGCTCGATATTCTATAGATGATAAGGGTTGGCTGAGGAGAGACGGAAGGCTTTGTGTTCCGATGGTGGAAGAGTTGGTGAGGAAAGTTCTTGATGAAGCACATCGCTCCAAGTTGACTATACATCCAGGTGGTGATAAGATGTATAGGGGTATGAAGCGCATTTTCTTCTGGCCTGGAATGAAGAAGGATGTGGCCGAGTTTGTCTCGAGATGTGTTATTTGTCAGAGAGTAAAAGCTGAGTCGAAGAAGCCCGGTGGGCTATTGCATCCTCTAGAGGTCCCGCTATGGAAGTGGGAGAGTATTTCTATGGACTTTATTGATGGGCTTCCAAGGTCAAGGAGAGGGAATACGAGCATATGGGTCATTGTAGATAGGCTTACGAAGAGTGCTCATTTTATCCCAGTAAAGAGCAAAAGGACCGCATCTGGACTAGCATCGATATATCTTCGTGAGATAGTACGACTACATGGAGTCCCTTCCAGCATAGTCAGTGACCGAGACCCCATCTTTACTAGTCAGTTCTGGAACAGATTGCAGAAGGCTATGGGCACAAGGTTGAACCTGAGTACGACCTATCACCCACAAACAGACGGTCAAACAGAAAGGGTGAATAGGGTACTTGAGGACTTGTTGAGGCTTTGCATTCTGGATTTTGGTGGTGCTTGGGAAGACCATCTTCCTCTTGTTGAGTTTGCATATAATAACAGTTATCAAGCGAGCATAGGGATGGCACCATTTGAAGCTTTATATGGGAGGCCGTGCAAGTCGCCTACATGTTGGTGGGAGACTACAGATAAGCTTATTCTTGGACCCGACATGATTAGAGATACATCCGAGAAGGTCGAGTTGATTAGAAGACGGATAAAGGCGGACCAAGACCGACAGAAATCCTATGCTGATAAGCGGAGATCCGATTTGGAGTTTGAGGTTGGGGACATGGTTTTCGTAAAGGTTTCTCCTTTGCGGAATGTGGTCCGATTTAGAGCTGTTGGGAAGTTAGCACCAAGATTTGTTGGACCCTTCCCCATCATAGAGAGAATTGGGAAGATGGCTTATAAAGTGCAATTGCCCGAGAAGTTGTCCGGAGTGCATAATGTCTTTCATGTCTCGCATCTCCGAAAGTGCCTACATGAGTCCGCTGAGGTGGTTGAACCTAGCATTCTTGAAGACGTGGAAGTAGAGAAAGAGGCAACTTTGAGGAGAGCTCCGATTCGTATCTTGGGGACAGAGACCAAGAAGCTAAGGAATCGTGAGGTCAGGTTGGTGAAGGTCCAATGGGGTGAAGCCGAAGAAGACGCAACTTGGGAAACCGAGGAGAAGATGCGTGGGCTTTATCTATTCCTTTTTGAGGGTACACTCTCAATCTCTTTCCTTTATTTAGTATATCTTTCTCTTTGCTATCCATGTTTATCTAGTTATCGTGCTAATCTTGTCATAAGAACCTTAGATAGAAACCCTTTGGATGAAACATGTGTTTGAGACATGTTATGTTTGATGGTTGCAAGTGATTGCAAGTGTTTGCAGGTGGTTGCTCGTGGATGCATGATACACATTAGGCACCAGATCGGCTCACACACTCCTCATATTGCATGTGCATGAGTGTTTATGCTTATTCTTGGATGAAATTTGTATGCAATCACATGGATGTTGCATATGGATGTATGATTGAGCACGCATGTAGATATTATACATTATGTTAGGGATTTGCATACATATGGATACATTTCACTAACATACTTTGCATCGATCTTTGCATTAGATAAGTACATATACACACACTTTTGCATATGTTCATACAGCAGTTAGAATCTTTTAAGGACAATGATTGCTCGTGGATGATGTTTTGAGTAGATGGATGATTGGATGGTAGGATACGTTCTTCCTAACTTGAAGATTTCGGGGACGAAATCCTTTAAGGAGGGGAGAATGTAACAACCCGTATTTTCAATAACCTGTTATAACATAAATCGAGGCAGAATTAAATTCTAAAATCTGAATAAAGGGAAACGGGCTATGCCATTGCGTTCGTCTCGGAAAAATACGCGAAATAGAGTCCGAGTTTTCGAAAATCGGAGTCCGTATGACCCAGTTAAGGCCCATTGAAGTTTTCAGAAATTTCTATGCTAAAAACAGATTTAAATTTCAAATTAAAAACAAGGATTAGGGCTAATTGGTGTCAGGCGGAAAAATTCCCGCCAGGGCCCCCATGTCGACAGGCATGTCGACAGGGGTCCTAGGGTGTCGACTGCCCTGTCGACAGCCCTGTCGACACGGGGTGGCCAGGCAGTTTTGCCTGGCGCACCATTTTGATTTGGGCTTGGTCTTGTGGCCTGGTTCTAGATAATTCCTAAATCTGACGGGCCTAAACTAACCTAGGGTTAATCCTAGGGCTAAAAACACTCTAATCTTCTATAAATAAGCCCCTAATCCTACCCTAAAGCCTCATTATTCACTCTAGCAACCAAACTATGTCAAATTGAAATCTCAAATGGCCTCCACCTAAGAACCCTAGCCTCAACCCTCTTCAAAGATCATTTCTATTAAGATTTTGGTGTTCATACAAGCTTTTCTAAGTTGTATGAATGATCATTAGCTTGCATACATCATCAAGTTGCAAGCTTTATTTGCTAAGCTAGAGTTTTTGGGATTTTTGTTAATTGGAGCTTGTTTTGGGGTTTTATTTGCTTGCATAAAAAGGGGCTTCTCAATCTTTATTAGTAGATTTGTGTCTTCATAATAGTTGTAAGCCCTCTTACCTTCATTTTAGAAACTCTAAAGTTAATATGTGATGAAAGTTGGGATTTTTGTATGTTTAATAAGTTGTGCATGCTTATGCGAGTTCACTATGCTATGTTATGCATGTTTAATAAGTTATGCATGCTTATGCAAGTTCACTATGCTATGTTATGCATGTTTAATAAGTTATGCATGCTTATGCAAGTTCACTATGCTATGTTATGCATGTTTAATAAGTTATGCATGCTTATGCAAGTTCACTATGCTATGTTATGCATGTCTAATGAGCTATGCATACTTATGCGAGTTCACTATGCCATGTTACACATGTTTGATAAGTTATGCATGTTCACTATGCCATGATTTGCAAGTTTAACAAGTTATGCATGTTTATGCATGTTCACTATGCCATGATTTACAAGTTTAACAAGTTATGCAAGTTCACTATGCTAAGTTATGCAAGTCCAACATGTTATGCATGCTTATTATGATATGTAAGATGTATCATGTATGTTGTGCCAAGTTCCCTCTTTCTATCCTTTATGCGTTATGACGAATATGTAAGCGATAGAATGACGTTGGGGGGGTTTTGGGTGAAACTTAAAATACATAAAAATATAAGATTGGGAATTTACCTATTAAGTTAGGTCTACCCCTTGGGAATTTACCTATTAAGTTAGGTCTACCCAAGTTAAACTTGTAATTATGGTTTGAAATAAAGTGGACATGACACTTAGAAAACATGTGTGGCCAACTCGAGGTTGGGTTGAGTTTGTAGCGTAAACCTACCCGGAACCGACCGGCTTAACTAGTTGCTACAAACAATAGGACCCAATGTGAGAAGTTGGTCATGTGTACCTAGGACCCGAGGTTAGACCAAGTTGTGGTGTAAAGCTACCCGGACCCGCCCGGCTTAACTAGTAACCGCAACAAAGTCTAATGTGAGAGGTTAAGGTACAATTAAATTAATGCCTCGTGATTAGGGTTAAGTCATGGCCCACTAATACTTAACCAATTTTGGGGATACGAGGGATTAAATGGGGTTAAGTGGTGAACTGTTGGTTACACTTAACTAGTTTAATCCATGATTAGTGAGGGGTTAAACCACACTTAACCCTCTTAGAAAACCCTAGCAACGTGGTCTGTTCCAGCAGTAATCCCAGTTTGGTATCATTTACAACCCTAGAGGCTAGGCTAGGGCGGGGCACGATTACTGGACTGATGTAAGCGACCAAAGCGATGGCTGAGTGGTACAGCGGTGCGGGTCCAGGCGGGCTACGGACGTGCACGCAGTTCGGTGTTGGACAAACTCGAGGCACGGGTACCAGTAGGTTTAGACTGTGCATTATTGCTTAAGTGTCTGGGGTTGACACCCGAGGGCTTGATACACCCAAAGGTGGACCCAGCACAGTCTGACTACAACCATATGTGGGCCGTATGGACACCAACACTTGACGTGTTAGGTTTATAGGGAGCCGATCGACTAGACCGTTGGGCTGGACCTTGCATTAAGGTCACCTCATGCTATTGGGCCAAAGTTTGGGCTGAGGGATCAATACCTGTTATGTTAGTTTGCTAGTACACTGTGGTGCAAAGCTTAATCCTCTTTATGTGATGACACCTTTATCTATTGTCAGTATATTCATCTCAGTTTCCATCATGATGTTAGCTTTATTAGTTTATAGACTGATCGTAGTAGGGCTTACCAGTCTTTTTGACTGACCTGTTTTCTTTCGCTTCTTTTCTTCCGTTTCCCCCCCCCCCAGGTTCTCAGGGAGGGAACAGTGGTGCTTAGCTTGGATCGCTTGCTTGTTCGCTGGATAGCTCATGTATGTCTGGATATTGAGCTCGCTATGGCTTGTCACTTTTATTTTTGGGGATAGCACTATGTATTTCAGTATTTCTGTTTATGTTGTACTAGATATATTTATTTTGGCAGATGACTTTATGATGTACTAGACTTTTTTTGAGATGGTTTGAGATATTCCGCTGTTTTATTCTCACTTACTCCGTTTTACATATATATATTTATGTTCCTGTTCTGCCTTGATATATCATTATGCATGCTTACCCAGTTCTAACGCCCCCCAGAAGCTAGTGCCCCCGAAAGAGTAACCCTAGCGGAGGTGGGGTGTTACATAGAAGAACTATATCTTGGAAATAAATGCCAACCATGTTGCCAAATGTACTTACTAAGGTGATTCTCCGCAACTCATGCATAAGCGAAATGAACCTTCTGCCTTAGTGGCGAACACTACTCGATCGGATTACAAATTACCAATAAATGTGTCAAGAGATTCTAGGAAACAAATCATGATAGAACCCTAAAGGTTACCTGCGACTTCGAGGTTATTACCGAGGCAAGTCAAGAGTCTAACTACCCTCTTTTCGAAACCGAGATGGTCACCCTTACTGGATAACCACTCCATCGCTAGAATCAACCAATGGCCCAAAACAAAGGTACTACATTTAAATTCTACGCTTAGAATAGAAATTTTCAATCCCACACAGATCATAGACAAATGAGCTAGGCCCCCAATTGGGTTTGAAACAATTAAGGGGTCCTCTACCATACTAGTTTTTAGGTGCAAAGATTCTACTAAAGCAGACGAGATAAAGGAGTGTGATGCGCCAGAATCAAATAAAGTGCGAATGGGGTGATCATAAAGATAAACTACACTTTCTACAGAAGTATTTATACCTCGCTGTTGCAGAGGTGGCGCCTCTAGCACATGAACCTGTGCCCCTGTGGTGGATCCAGCCCTCTGCCCCTGTCCTCGTTTCTTTGGGCAGTCCTTAGCCATGTGGCCTATCTCACCGCAAGAAAAACACCCACCATTCATCTTGGCCTTCTTTTTCCGGCAATCTTTTACTAAGTGCCCCACTTTGCCACAGAATTTACACTTCCTCTTCTCTTGGGACTTGTTGTCTTTCCCGCCCTTCTTGAAGTCTGTCTTCTCAGGGCAGTCTTTGCTGATGTGTCCAGTCTCCCCACAATGAAAACATTCTCCTTGCTTTCTTTTCCTCTTTCTACAATCCTTGGCTATGTGCCCTTACGTACAGCAAAAATTGCATTTCCTTTTTTCTCGTTTCTTGTTATTACTGTTACGATCCTTTCTTGTTTGACTATTATTCGTCTTCCTACTCTAGGACTCTTCCGCTTGCTGGTTTACGTGGAGGAGGAGGAGTGAAAGCGTCAGCAGCTGGGGAGTAAGGTCTCCAGACATGCTGTAACAGAAAGGATAGATTCAAAACGAGGGATAAGAGATAGTACCTATGGCTTTTGGGGGGACTTTGCCTTTTAAAAATAATATTTTATCTTTTAAAAATTCTTCTTTAAATTTCTTTTTTGAAAATAAATTTTCAAAACTTTTTATCTTATCTGGTAAACCTATGCTCTGATACCAAGTGAAACACCCCACCTCCGTTAGGGTCACTTTCAAAGGGAATGCTCTAATTTTGGTGGAGGTTTTATAAGTATAAGTCACAGATATACAAGACAGATATAAGAACACATATTTTTGAACAGCGGAAAACAACAACTTTTATTTCATCAAAATACGTGTTACACAAACCATGCCATAATTGTCTTACAATACTTCCAAAATCATAACTGTCTTGATTACATTATTTAAAGAAGCATAAAGAAAACATAAATAAACTGCAAAAGTCCCATAATTGTTTTCCAAAGCCATAGTCTGAAACGAAAAGATCCAAGCAATACATTCTTTCTCTTCGAGCTGGATATGAAGGTTGGTCAAGCTGCGGTATTCCCTCCCTGTGGACCTGGGGGGGGGGGGGAACGGAAGAAAAGAAGACGAAAGAAAAGTAGAGTCAGACATAAAGCCTGAGTAAGTCTAGGACTATTCAGTCTATGAATAAAGAACTGGGTATGATAAGTATAAACTAGAAATGGGAAAGCACCATAAACTAAGTTAAGTTGTCTAGGGTCGAATATACTATCGTACCCCATATTAATCTCTGTACCCATATAAACAAGTTCCCAACAGGCACCCCATAATCAGGGTGAAGTGATCCATTTTATGATGATCGGCTCCTACTCGCATAGTTACATGTGTCTTACGGCCCCCGATGTTGTAGTTACCTATGCTGGTCCCACCATGGGGTGTATCAAGTCCCATGGTGGCGGCCCGACACAATCCTAGAATGCACAGGTATGCTACTGGTGCCCAGTGCCTTATTTTTCTGCGGCAGAGTGTGTGCACGCCCGCACCCCGTTAGAACCTACACTGCTGCACCACCGCCGTCGATTTGACCTCTTACAGTCAGCCCAGTAATCGTGCCCCACCCTGCCTAGTTTTAGGGTATCATGATACCTTGTAGGGTTACTGCTGAAAAGGGTCCCCCGCTACTAGGTTTTCTATTTCTAGCCAACATGCTAAGTTGGTTAAGTGTTTTATAAACCTAACCCCCAATCAGTCTGTTTAGTTTAGCATGTTCTATTTTGATTAAGTCTTAATTCACTTAATCCTATCAATCCTGACTCAGCCTTAATTGTCTTATTAAAGCCTTGACCTCTCACATTAGACAGGTATTGTTGTGCCTGCCTGTTGCCGGTTGGGTCCGGGCAGTCTTACGCCACAACTCAGTCTAACCTCGGGTCCTTATTGGGATCCGTGTTTAACCGCCCACATTGGATAGGTATTGTTGTGACTACTGGACAGCCGGGCGGTTCCGGGCAGATTTACATCACAACTCAATCCAACCTCGGGTTAAACACATCGTATTTTCTACATTTACATATTTTGTCTCTTTTCTTTTTATATGTAAATATTTGCGGCCCATTATTCAAATTCATCTTTATTGGTTAAAATTTATTTATGCCACTTAATTGTTTTTCAAGGTTGTTGGCATGCGTCAAACATGCCAACACATATGTTCTATATTTTAGCCCAAACGTCATTACCCCCGTTTTACACGTTCGCTCCAATGTAAGGTGTGTTGGGTTTAATACTTAAACCCAATTTAGCCAAATGAAAAGGGGAGGCTTATAACGTGGTGTTTATAAGATAACATGAAAAAGGGGAGTGTGAACGCATGAACTTGCAACGAACGATTCAATTAACATAAAGTAGGCAAATGTGAACTTGCAATTGTAACATCATATAATCATGGCTTAACATGAATCATTTTATCCATATAATCACAGCATAAACAATACTTAAACATGAATCATTCTATTCATATAATTATGGTGTAGACAATACTTAAACATGAATCATTCTATTCATATGGTTAATGCATAGACAATACTAAAACATGAATCACTCTATTCATGGCATAAACAGTACTTAAACATGAATCATTTATTCATATGATTATGACATAAACAATACCTAAACATGAATTATTCTATTCATATGATTATGGCATAAACAATACTTAAACATGAATTATTCTATTCGTATGATTATGGCATAAACAATACCTAAGCATGAATTATTCTATTCATATGATTATGGCATAAACAATACTTAAACATGAATTATTCTATTCATATGATTATGGCATAAACAATACCTAAGCATGAATCATTCTATTCATATGATTATGGCATAAACAATACCTAAACATGAATTATTCTATTCATATGATTATGGCATAAACAATACTTAAACATGAATTATTCTATTCATATGATTATGGCATAAAAAATACTTAAACATGAATTATTCCATTCATATGATTATGGCATAAACAATACCTAAGCATGAATCATTCAATTCATATGATTATGGCATAAACAATACCTAAACATGAATCATAGGTTCAACTAACCATGTAAACTTGAAATTAAGAATCTAACTAAATTAGAGATCATTATTATTGGCACATGGTCTTGACTAGAAATATAAGCCTATATTTTTATTTAGGCATAATACAAACTAATCATGTTCATAAAATCACTACATGCTAACAAAAAGGTACTTACTTTTGTCACTAATACAAAAGTATGGTTCAACTAGAATTATCCCAACCTAATTCTTATATGAATCATGGTTTTTAATCCATTTATAGAATTATAGCATAAACATATCTAAACTTAAATCATGGTTTTTATTTTATCTATGTAAACTTGCAAGTGGAATATAATTCTAATGTAATTCTAATGTAACTTATGTGTCACATATATTATCATATGATTATGATAACAACATAAGCCTAAAAACATGTTTTTCAATTGGGCATAATAACAAACATAGTTTAGTCATGTTCATAAAATTAATACAAGTTCACAAAGATGCTTGCTTTTGTCACTATCACAAAAGCATGATTTTTATACTTGAACTATGATGCCAATTCCAACATAACTTCATATGAATCATAATACTCAAATGGATCAAATTACACTAAAGATGACCATAGAATTATACATCATGTTGGCATAACAATAAATCATATACTTGCTTGAATTTCAAATAAACTATTACAACATATAGTTGTTATTTTCAACATGAATCATATACTTGCAATTATCAAATGGGTGTTGTAAATAACTACCACAAACATGTAGTTTTCAATATGAATCATATGCTTGCATGAATCCCAATTAAAATTCCACAACATGTGGTTGTCAACATAAACCATATACTTGTATGAATCCAATCGTACACCATAGCATTGTCAAATCGTTTAGAATCAAAATAACATACAAATATAGGTTATTATCGCCACAATTCCATTTTGTTGTTAACTTCCAACGCAAATCGCGTACTTGCAAATATCCAATCGTATACCATAATATTCCCAAATCGTTTAACATCAAAGCAACATACAAATATAGATTATTATCGCCACAATTCCATTTCTTACTTTACACAAATCAACACAATTATTTAATTCACATTGGAATAGTACTCTACTTACAACGTATGATGAATCTTCAATTCAGGAATCTGAATTCTGAAATTAGAGATGCTATCCTTTGTTGTAGGCGTTGATTCGATTAATGTTGCTTTAAGCTTTGAATTATCTCCTAATTGTCTCTCTATTTCTGACGGCTATCCTTAGTCTCTCCTCAGCAACATGACGGTCTCATCTGCATTTTAGTTTGTGTGAATTAGGGTTAGTCTTAGGTCCCTTTTATAGAGTTTGTGAGTTGATTTAGACCGTCGATGGAACTTGGTTCAATAATAGCCGTTCGTTTGAAGGGGAGACCAACCAGGAGCTGACACCTAGCCCTAGTGACGAGGCAAGGCTCAGAAAATCGACCAAACACCGACCTGGCCAGCCAGGGTGGGCTGGGTTCGACCTGGCTCAGGGGCCAGGTCGACTCCCCAGTCGACCCCCAGGTCGACTCTAGAGTCGACCTGCCTGGGTAGGTCGACCCCCAGGTCGACTCTAGAGTCGACCTGCCTGGGGCAGGTCGACCCCTAGGTCGACTCCCAGGTCGACCTGGCCTAGCAGGTCGACCCTAGGGTCGACCCCCAGGTCGACCTTGTGAGTTGGGCGGGAACTTTTCCCGCCTACTCTGATTGGGCTGAAATTCAAATCTGTTTTCGAAATCTGAATTTTCTGAAACTTCATCGGGCCATAATTTTGTCATACGGGCTCCGTTTTTCGAAAACTCGGACTCTATTTCGCGTATTATTCCGAGACGAATGCAATGGCGTATCCCGTTTCCCTTAATACTTTGATTTGAAATTTATTATACTTTAATTTGTGAATTTCACTGTTATAAAATACACGGGGTGTTACAGATATGGCATGCTTTCTTTGGATGCTCGGTTCGGATAATGACTTAATGTTATAGAAAGATTTCATCTGTTTAATGATCTAGCTCAAGGTTAGGTACCTCTAATAACATGCATAATTGGGAAAAGTACTTACAATCATGGCTATTACCTATAGGTGATGGCATTTACCCGAAATGGAGCACCATTGTTAAAACATGTCCAAATCCCTTAACACCTAAAGAAGCAAAATTTGCAGCGATGCATGAGGGGAAAAGAAAAGATGTAGAACGAGATTTTGGCGTTTTACAATCTGGATTTGCAATGTGCAATAATCCATGTTGTTTGTGGTTTAGGAAAAAATGTCTTCAATCATGTTTGCCTGCATTGTTCCATACAAAATGATCATTGAAAATGAAAGAAATATGGATGACGGGCAACGACACTACGAATGCGAAGGTGCATCGCAACCACCGGATGTATTCTGAGACAACACTCATATAACAAAAGAGGCATTCAACATTCATTTAGACCACCAGCTTTTGTTTAGAGACACACAACTCCATAATATGCTATAGAAAGATTTTATGGATCATATATGGAACCACTACGAGAATAATTAGTTATTATAATGGCTTTATGGTGATGTATGCTTGTGTAAACTTGTGTTTTATTTTATGGTTGTATGAAGTTATGTAGTATTTATGAATTAGTATTTTATTGAGAGAGAAAATCATTAGTTTTATCTTGTTTTTGGTGATAAGCAACCAGTATTAAATCATATAAAGTTAATAGATAATGGGAGAAGTAGAAAAATAAATCAAATACCCATTGCATTGATGAGTAAATAGTTACTACAATGGAAATTATAAAATTACTACGTTGAGAACCAAGCAGCTAGTACTAAGGAAACAAAAAAACAAACTCCAATCGAGGAAACTTTGACGTATGAATCCACTGTTTGAGTCCCATCCAATATTCCTTCTCGTAGTCATCCATTCTAGTCAAGTCGTTGGCCATTATTTCTCTCTCTTCTCTTTGTTTTTCCATATAGCCTATTAGATTTGTCTAAAGGCAAATCCTACGTTTGAATTAACAACCTCTGCTACTCAAGATCAGCACATCTTCTCATCGCCTCTATTTTTTGGGCTTGTTGAGTTCTGTTTTGATGTCTACGCTTGTGTACTGCATAACGGGTGTTGACATTTGCATCCACAACAACATCAACTTTGCCCTTTCTTTTCGCAGCTTTGACTCCCTTAGGTCTAAAATCTTCATCAATTCTTTGAGTGAACTCAACAAGAAGGTTCCCCCCCTGAAATGGAAAATATTTCCCTGGGATCTCCAGGACTAGATGAATAAGTAGGTTTTGAAGCTTTATTCTTTCCTTTTGTAGAAGTTTGAACATTGCGCAGGCTCTTCGCAAGATCAAAGTTTCATTTTAGTTGACTGATAAGCAGATCATAACAATTCAAGAACTAATAATAATGTGGTCTTTTCGCCCTGTTTTCTCAAGCGAACGGATTCCTGAACTCCTCATTTGTCGTTCGTTTCCAACAACAAAAAACGAATACAATTCTTAAATAACAAATATTCAACCATTATCCTACATATTATAGAAAACTTACCACATGTTCCACGTATCTCAAGCCATTAGGACTGACTTTCCTTTTTTATAAACTTGTGATTCATAAAACGACATTTGACGATTTATTTTGTCGAATCGACCTTGAATCGCTGACACCGTTCATGTTCCTCCAAATGTTTGTCGCTAAATCTAGTCTTTATTATTTCCAGAACTTAATGCCTGATTGGTCGTTCACTGTAACAGAATCATGTGAAAAATGACAGTAGATGTTGCATAGATCGTAGTCCTCCTCACGTGTCCCTGAAAGAGTTGATAGTTTGCTTGGAGGAGTAGCTTGGTCGTTCTCGATGTTTTCTTCATAATAATGGCTTCCGAACATCGTCTGATGTGAAAATTCTCCAAAAGATGAAGACATTATTATGTTTTAGTTGCTTCGAGATTTGTTTATAGAAAGAAAGAGAAATTGTGTTGTGATTTAGAATGTGTGGAAGTTGGAAATTTATAGTTGAAAATATAGCTATTGTAGTTATATTATGTAACACCCCACGTACATTAATGTCACTCACAAAGGGAATGCATTAAGTTTCGTGGAGCGTTGTAAGTAAACAGAACAAAATATGAAAAGATAGATACATAAAATAGTACTTGAAAATTTTATAACTTTATTGCAGCAGAAACAGAAATAAGTTTGGTTACACCTTTAAACCCATTGCATCAAAACCAAGTACATAATATCAGTCTTGTACAAAAGCCATCAGAGTACATAATTTTTAAAACCATAATCGCCAATCCAAAATGCTATATGAAAGGGAAACAAAGCTAAGCATTGCTTTCAGCACTTCAAGCAGGAAAATCTGATTCAAGCTTCAACGTGCCTACCCTGAGAACCTGGGTGGAAAGGAAAGAAAAGAGGCAAAACAAAAAGGGTCATACATAAAGTCTGGCGAGTCCAGTGACTTTAACAATATAATTAATAAAGCAACATGGTAAGAACATAAACTAGATATAAGAGATGACTGCAACATAAGCAGATATGGAAAGGTAACAAGCCAAACAGGATGTAACATTGACTGCGCTTCTAACCACTATAAGATATTTTCTTCACCGCACCAATACTAGCTTCATACTGAAGGTTGATCCCTCTTACTAATCATAATAATAATGATGGTAGTTTCATGTACTCCTAGTTGTTGTCATAGGTGTCGCGTGCTCCTATCTCCACTAGTTGTACCCACTACTCTCCTTGTTCGATTATGTACTCCTAGCTGCTCTCGTAGGTGCCCCACTTGCTCCTACCACCACTAGTTGTACCCTCCCTACTAATCATAATAATGGTAGCTTCGTTACTGCTAGCTGTTGTCATAGGTGTCGCCTGCTCCTATCTCCACTAGTTGTACCCACTACGTCCCCATTCGATCGGCTCCCTAACTCGTAGATGCTCGTGTTGGTCCCAAAGTAGGGTGTATCACTCCCTAAAGTGGCAACCCGATACTACTAAAAGGCACGGCTTATATCTACTCGTGCTGGTCCCCACTAGGAATTCCCCCTTAACCCCTCTTTATCCCCATGTCTAATCACATGTCTCATCTTGGTTAAGTGTTTAAATTATGTTTCACATGCTACCCATGTCACCCACTTAACCCTTTATGTCTTACCATATGTCTTATCTTGGTTAAGTGCTTATTGTTTATGTTATACATGCTACCCATGCAATACATGCTTCCAATGTCACCCACTTAACCCCTTTTCTATTCCCATGTCTTCCCACATGTCTTATCTTGGTTAAGTGTTTTTAATTGTATTTTACATGCTATTCATGTCACCCACTTAACCCCTTTACTATTCCCATGTCTTACTACATGTCTTAGCTTGGTTAAGTGCTTTAATTATGTTTCATATGCTACCCATGTTACCCACTTAACCCTTTATCATCCCCATGTCTAGTCACATGTCTTATCTTGGTTAAGTGTTCATTAATTTATTATAACCGTAATCTTGCATGACCCCTCACATTAGATTTCCATTTTGCGGTTGCTGGATATGCCGGGCGGTTCCGGGCAGGCTTATACCGCAAACCGAATCTAACCTCGTGTCTTTGCATTATTATGCATCTAATTTCTGCCTTTGACCTCTCACATTACATTACCAAATTGTGGTTGCTGGATGTGCCGGGCGGTTCCGGGTAGTCTTATACTGCAATTCGAATCTAACCTCGTGTCTTAGGCGTTCATTATCAATTTCTTGATTCAAGTCCCAATTTTAAATCTTGGATTTAAATATATTCGAATTACCCATAATTTCCAATCTAAATTATGTTTATAATTTTAATCCAAATTAGGCCTCTAATCTTATGTATCCAAGTTATGCCGAATTACGCCCAAAGTAATTTGCGTTCATTGTTATTAACAATTTATATCAAATCTCATGTATACAAATTATATCCAATTATGCCCAACCCAACTTATGCCAAATCTCATGTACACAAATTATCTAATTATTCCCAATCCAACTTATGCAAAATCTCATGTATACAATTTATACACAACATGCTCAAATTGATTTACGCCAATAATCTCATTTTATTACAAATTCCCCCAAATTTTTCCCAATCGTTCAAACGTTACCCGTATGCAAATCTTAACGCAATATGTTAGGCTCGAAGTTAGCCTAATCTCATAAAAAAAAGGAAGAGAGGAGGAGAAGAGAATCAACATCAAAATTGGCGTAAACATAAGAACAGGCATATGAAACATAAACAGGCATATAACGATAATTTGGATCAAAAAGGCATATGAAATATGAACTGGCATAGAACAATAAAAAAGATCAAATACGCATATGGGATATAAACTGGCATAGAACAATGAAATAGATCCAATAGGCATATGATAATAGAACTTTGGGTATGAATCTAAAAGATAAGAATTTACACAACTTGATATGATACGTCTTACATGCATGTTCATAAAATCCAATTTACAATCTTATCACAATCACTTTTAATTTAATTATATGTGAAAGCAACTTAGACTCACAGTGGTAGAAGAGAAAATAGATCTGAATTCTGTATTATAAATTTGATTTGTTAAACCATTGTTGTAGAATTTGATTCTTATCTTCCGATATGAATACTCTATTCCGATATGCTTTAGTGTAGAAGAAAGACTAGTTTAGGTTGTGGTAGCATGGAGGCGTATGAACTAGTTTAATGAAATTAGGGTTAGGTCTAGGTGTGTTTTTATAGATGTATTAGGTGAATTAGGTCCTTTAGATTAGGTTAGGTTCCATCTAAACCATCCAAACCAGAAAAACACATCACCCAACCAATCAGAGAACGCCACATAAGCCCTAATTCTCCAAAATTCGTCACTGCCCAGATCTGGCCGATGGGGTCGACACCTATGACGACACCCCTATAGGGGGGTCGACACCTATGTCGACTCCCCTAGGGGGGTCAACACCCTAGAGCGGGATAATTCCCGTCCATCCCGCTTCTTGCTGATTTGAATTTCGAATTTGATTTTTATTTATTTTTTTAATTCTGGTTTAAACTGAAATCTTCTAAGCTCCATAACTTCTTCATACTGCATCTTTTTTACGCAAACTTGGACTCTATCTCGAGCAGAATTCCGAGACGAACGCAGTGGCGTAACCCGTTTCCCTTAATTCTTCTTCTAAAAAAATATGTATTCTTTAATTATCCCTTATGTCATTTTTTAAAATTACGGGTTGTTACATTCTTCCCTCCTTAGAGGATTTCGTCCCCGAAATCTTCAAGTTAAGAAGAATGTATCCTACTATCCAATCACCCATCTACTCATCCGTCATTCACAAGCATCCATTGTCCTTAAAAGATTTCTAATGCTATATGAACATATGCAAAAGTGTGTGTATATGTCCCCTATCTAATGTAAAGATCAGGCGGTCTACTGATTCAGTTGACCTCCTTAATGCAAAACATGTTAGTGCCATGCATCCATTATGTATGCAAAAGAATCCTAATGATATATATCATTTCTATATGAGTGCACAACCATTCATTCAAATGCAACATCCATATGATAACACATTCAATATACATCCATTAACTTAAATATGCACACTCTTTCATATGCAATATAAAAGTGATTGAGCCGATCTAATGCCTAATGTGTGTGTAAATGCATCCATGAGCAACCACTAGCAAACACTTACATCCACTTGCATCCACCAAGCATAACATGTCTCAAACACATGTTTACAACCATAGGATTTTCTACCTAAGGGTCAAAGATATAATCGAGAGGATACAATAAACTATATAACAAATATAAACAAAGCGGTAAAAAAAAGGAGAAATTAAGAACATACCCTCAAAAAGGAAAGGGTACGACGCGCGTATCTTATCTTCCGTCTTCCAAGTCGGGTCTCCTTGATCATCTCCCCACTGGACTTTTCGGTTGCGTAACTTCTTGACCTCCGATCCAAGTATGCATGTAGAAGCTCGTCTAATCGTGGCATCTCGCTCTACTTCCACTTCTCTAAGCATGCTCGACTCTACTACTTCCGCAATATCATTTAAAAACTTCCTCAAATGCAGCACATGAAACACGTCATGCACACCACTAAGCTTCTCGGGCAACTTCACTCTGTATGCCATCTGTCCAATTCGCTCTATAATGGGGAATGGCCCTACGAACCTTGGTGCCAATTTCCCTACAGCTCCAAAGCGAACTACATTCCTCAACGGTGATACTTGAATAAAGACCGTGTCTCCAACATCGAACTCAAGATCGGTGCTTCTCTTATCAGCATATGACTTTTGTCGGTCCTGTGTCGTCTTCATGCGTCTTCGAATCAATTCTATCTTCTCTGAAGTTTCCCTAATCATCTCGGGCCCAAACAAAATCTTATCCATAGATTCCCACCAATAAGTAGGTGATCGGCAAGGTCGTCCATATAGAGCTTCAAAAGGTGTCATGCCGATACTAGTCTGATAGTTGTTGTAGGCGAACTCTATTAATGGAAGATGTACCTCCCATGTTCCTCCAAAGTCCAAGATGCATAACCATAAAAGAACTTCTAGAATCTGATTCACTCTTTCTGTCTGGTCGTCCGTCTAAGGGTGATAAGCGGTACTCAAACACAATTGCGTTCCTACCGCCTCTTGCAAGATCTTCCAAAACTCAGTAGTGAAAATGGGGTCTCGATCACTCATAATACTGGAAGGTATGCCATGTAGATGAACTATCTCTTGGAGATAAACAGATGCTAACCATGCCGCTGTTCTTTTACTCTTAACGAGAATGAAATGGGTGCTCTTAGTAAGTCTATCCACTACTACCCAAATCCCCATATTATCCATCCTTGACCTCGGCAACCCATCAACGAAATTCATGGAAACACTTTCCCATTTCCATTGTCGAACCTCTAAAGGGTGAAGCAAACCACCAGGCTTCTTTTGCTCAGCCTTGACTTGTTGGCACACTAAGCATCTAGAAACAAACTCTGCCACATCCTTCTTCATTCCGGCCTAAAAGAAAACTTCTTACTTCTGTTGCGTTCTTTGGGATCTTCCCATCTTGGATTGCCATCACCTTCGAGCGATCCAGTGCTATCCCCTCCATAGAGACCACGTGCCCTAAGAACCTTACTCCCTTCCTCCAAAAATGGCATTTGGAGCCTTGAGTTGATGTGCTCAAAGGGTCTCTACAACTTCCCTAGGGCGTAGGGCATGCTCTTCCCCGCTTCTAGAGAACATCAAGATGTCATCCACAACGACTACCACGAACTTGTTTAGAAACTCCCTAAATACCCTACTCATCAAACCTACAAAATATGCGGGTGCGTTCGTCAAACCAAAAGGCAATGATGAGCCACTCGAAGAGACCATCGAGAGTCCTAAAAATAGTCTTATCTATACTATCCTTAGCTACCCTCAACTGATGAAATCCTGTAGCTAAGTCCAACTGTGAGAAAACCGAAGCACCAACCAACTGATCAAACCAATCATTTATCCTCGGCAATGGGTGTCTATTCTTCTTTGTGAGCTTATTCAGTTCCCTATAGTCCACGCACAATCTAAGCGAACCATCAATCTTCGTGGCAAAAACAACTGGAGCACCCCCACTCCGAGATACTTCTTCTTACGAACCCTTTCTCAAGTAACTCGTTCGCTTGGTTACTAAGCTCCATCCTTTCTCTTGGAGCCATGTGGTGCACAAGAAATGCAACTAGCTTTGCATTATCCACCAAGTATATACGTAAATCTATCTCGCGTTTTGGAGGTAAGCCCTTAAGCTCCTCAAAGACATCATCATACTCACGGACTACTTGAACAGATTACAAATCATCGATGGATGCGTCAAGTGATTCTAGGTAGCTAAGCACCATCGAACCCCTAGGGTCACATGAAATATCAAGGGTCTTTCCATAACAAGTCAACAGTCTAACTACCCTTCTTTCACAGTCTAGGATGGCACCTTACCTAGCTAGCCAATCCATAACTAGAATCAGACCATAGCCCATGAAACCAAATATGTAGGCGTTGCATTCAAACCCAACACCCAAGATAGACATTCTCAAATCCCGCCAAATCATAGATAAATGAACTGAACCACCAATAGGATTTGAGACTACAATGGGATCCATAACTAAACTAGTATTTAGGTGCAGTTTTTCAACTAACGAAGCAGATATAAACGAATGCGAAGCGCCAGAATCAAACAAAGTTCGAACAGGATGATCAAAAACAAAAATCAAACTTTCGACAAAAATGTTTCTACCTCTCTCCTTTCCTGGTACCATGAGAGCATGAACCCGCCCTCCAGAAGTAGGCCCTGTCCTCTGCCCTTGTCCTTGCCTCCTCGGGCAGTCTTTAATCAGATGTCCTGCCTCACCGAAATGAAAACAACCATGCTTCTTCTTCTTCTTCCAATCCTTAATTACATGGCCCGTTATACCACAATAAAGACACTTCCTCTTGTCATGGGGTTTATTATTCTTTCCACCCTTCTTAGGTTCTACTTACTTGTTTTGTGATTCTTCCACTTTCTTTTCACCTTTACCTTCTTCGTGGATTAAAGCCATATCAACAAGTTTCTCATCCTTGAGTTGTGCTCCTTAGCTTAAACTCCCTCATTCCCATTTTTACCATCCTTGTGTAACATGTAACAAGTCTCTTGAAGGCTGCCTCCATCGCACGGAAAACCCTATGAAGCTTGAAAGAAGATTAGTCGCAGGTGAAACTACTGCGGAGGTTAGGCACTTCTTTACCCTTTGATAGGCGCCATAGTCTCATCATGCCTACGGAACCATGCTGCGATGAGGTTAACTCCCAGAAATCTAGGAGCCCCGGAGACTCAGAAAAGGAGGAAACAAGGATTCACACAGAAAAATCAAAAGATAGTGCATATGGCTTTGGGGAATATGTCTTTCAAAACAAACTTTTCTTTGGAAAATACTTCTTTTAAAATCGTTTTGAAAACAACTTTCAAAATCTTTTGTCTAATCCGGTAACCTTCAGCTTTGATACCACGTGTAACACCCCACGTACGTTAATGTCACTCACAAAGGATTGCATTAAGTTTCGTGGAGCGTTGTAAGTAAACAGAACAGAATATTACAAGACAGATACATAAAATAGTACTTGAAAAAATTATAACTTTATTGCAGCAGAAATAGAAATAAGTTTAGTTACACCTTTAAACCCATTACATCAAAAGCAAGTACATAACATCATTCTTGTACAAAAGCCATCAGAGTAAATAATTTTTAAAACCATAATCCACAATCCAAAATTTCATATGAAAGGGAAACAAAGCTAAGCATTGCTTTCATCACTTCAAGTAGGAAAATACGAATCAAGCTTGAACGTGCCTACCCTGAGAACCTGGGGGAAAGGAAAGAAGCGAAACAAAAAGGGTCAGACATAAGGTCTGATGAGTCCAGTGACTTTAACAATATAATTAATAAAGCAACATGGTAAGAACATAAACTGGATACAAGATATGACTGCAACATAAGCAGATATGGAAAGGTAACAAGCCGAACATGATGCAACATTGACTGCGCTTCTAACCACTATAAGATATTTTCTGCACCGCACTAATACTAGTTTCATGCTGAAGGTTGATCTCTCTTACTAATCATAATAGTAATGATGGTAGTTTCGTGTACTCCTAACTGATGTCATAGGTGTCGCCTGCTCCTATAGTTGTACCCAGTACTCTCCTTGTTCGATTATGTACTCCTAGCTGCTCTCGTATGTGCCCTACTTGCTCCTACCTACACTAGTTGTACTGAAGTGACCCGAACTTCCCCATGAAGGAAAGAACGAATTGAGTTGAGAACAAGCCACATTGGGACACAAACAGAAGAACATTTCATTGTTTATTACAATAATTCCATCAGAATACAAGAATATACATAGTATGAATGAATATTATACATCAGAAAAATATCAGAGATTACAATACATTACATAGCAGCGAAAAATAATACAAAACACAACTGAAAGAGATAAACGGATACAGAGCTTTCCGGATATCGTTCCAGCTATAAACCAGGATCCTGTGATTATAAATCTGCAAAACCAAAACTACTAGCTGCCCGTGCGGAAAATAGGGGCACCTAGAGTTTAGGTTAAAACAACAAACTCCAAATCAGTCATGTGACTGGTGTGAGAACTAATACAGTTATTAAATCTTTACTTTAAAGATAAAGTAAATCAAGGGACCACGCCGTATAATACGGAATGGGTTTCCTTCCAAGAATACCAGTGCATATAACAAAACAGCGCAATGCTTTTTGGAAAAATGAAGCCATTATAAGACCCAGGTCCCATCACACAATGCAACGCAAGCCAAAGGATAGGGTTTTACCTTATAATAGCCAAACATGCTTGGTACATTTAAAACAAATCATTTGATACTATAATAAGTGCATAGTGTATAAAACAACTTCAAATATAAATGTATCAATCCAGGACGGCATGGGTACCATATATCATGTCGCCAATACTAGGCCCTACAATCAAAACCGCAAAATCATGTATTGGGAGTTGGATTTCCATCTGTGAACCAAGGCAAGGGATTGTCCGTACCGAACTCGTTAGACCCTCTAGCCTGAGCCTCAGGATCAAAGCTCGAGTGACTCTTGGATTGTCAGGGCCAGTCCACACAGAGTGGATTAATAATACTGTAAACGATATGTTAGTCTGCCCTATGGGGCATAAATGAGCCAAATGACTCCGTCGGCTCGGCAGACACCGATATAACCGAGGTGCCTCGCTATCCATCATCCACATAAGTAAAATGTCCGGGCATGTAAAACCCAAAACACCACTCCTAGCTAGAAACCAGCATATGTCCATTTCCCTGATGTCCTTCTCCCATTTCTGGTCCACACCGGGGTGTGAGGCTCACGAATTAATGCTACACAAAGCTATGCTATATTAAAGCCGTGCTTTGATCATCAACCACAAGACTCTTCTTTTCAACAGAAGCCTTGATCATTTGCATCTCAGCATGCCACATAGGCAATTCACGCTATGCAACCGATGTATATCAATCACACAGAATGAAATCCAATGTCAGACACACATCCATTTACAAGTTCGTTCTTGGTCTGAACGAAACCAGAGGCACCTTATTCCTCCCCCACATGTCCAATACAGGGGAGAGGTCCTCGCATATCCATCGATGTCCAAGTATGTCTGAACGATCACCAACTGATTCCCTCCTCTTGGGTGTACAGTCCAATCAAGATCAACAGTAATTATCCAAATGATGTGAAGACCTCCGGTCTTCGACCACCATCTTCATCATTGACTTATCGTCGGTTCAGTTATTCAGAATGGGTATAAACCCGACCTTTCCGAATAACTGGTGTATATAATAAACAAGTGTTATAAAACACAACATACGCCTCATTCCAATCCAGAATATTCCTTTATTCCAATATTCTTATATTTTGGGAAAGGTTCCCATTAATTTTATCAAAGATAAATTCTTTAAATTTATTCTTTAATCTTCTTGTGAATATCAATTCAAATTAAATTATGGTTGATCTAAACTAGTCGGGATTAGCGATCCTTACCGAAGTAATCATTTGTTAAATTTGCCAACCCCAACCTATTCATCCCATGAAGTAAAACTGGTAATACTTCATATCTAACACCATGATGTTATCGGTAAATTCAATTACCATTTCACATTCAAGTCTATATTAGATTTAACTATCGCGTGGAGCAAAAATGGTGATACACCATTCTCGATCATTTCTTGAAGTTGATAATTTTAATTATCAAATTCACCTTTCAATCTATTTAAAGATTCATTAAAACTCTAATTCAGTTTTAATTTCCAAAAATCATTACTTAATGATTATTCAGAGTTACGAAATAAATCTTATCTTTAACTGGGTTAAAGAACTAATGTCATTTAAAACACAGCTCACGATAAACCCTAAATCTCATTCCATTCCATCAGCCTTTAACCGTAAATTAGCAAGTGAACCATTCCCTAAGTGTTAACCCCGAAGGCCGAAACCAACATTAGATCAATACCCAAAAAACTATTCAACTTAACTAATCTCCAGTTAGTTTCTGATTTTCTTAACTCCGTTGGGTCTAAGAACAGTATTATTAAAGATACCATTCACGACAACCCAAAATCACATTCCATTAACGATGAAATCTTCATGGAAAACAAATCGATATATATATATAATCGATATAAACTTCCATATATGACTAATAATATAAATGGAATAATGGAAAAGCCTATTAAATTCCATATATATTAGCAGTCCTCATCCACAGAAATTCACTTCTATTATTACCAAATCAAATTCCATTCCAATTTATTTTATTAAATTGGAAAACCTTACTTTAGAAAATCTCCTTTAAATCTTAACAAAAGATTTATAAATTCCAAATCACAATTCACTGTACATCGGGTTAAAGAACGAATGTCGTTAAAAACACAGTTCACAATAAGCCGAATTCACATTCCTTTAAAAATCGGGTTAAAGAACAAGTGTTATTTAAAAAACCGTTCACGATAAACACAAAATTTAATTCCAATTCAATTCCAATTGAATATTAATTAATTGGAATACTTCATTAAATCTAAATAAAAAGATTTAATCTTTTTCTCAACAGGGTTTAAGAACAGTGTTAATGAAGACACCATTCACGATAAACCCAAATACCATTTGATATTAAATACAAGGCTCTAAATAAAAAATATATCGGCTTATATTCAATATCAAATTCTATGACCAACAAATATCGTATTGGAAATAGTGATATAAATATATCTTTCAAATTTCCATAACAATATCTGTATAATCACGAAATCCAACATCGAAATATTCCGAAGACAATTTTGATTCATATCCATTTCCAATTTATATATTGGAATTCTGGTTATTTTTAAAACCATTTCAAATCCAATTTATTTATTTTAAAAATAAACGGATTATAATTCTAGTTAAAAACTAGTTCATTTCGATAAAAATCTATTTTTATCTTTTCAAAATGGAATTTTTCGTCCCAATTCTTTCCAAATAACTTCTTATGATTTTTCACTAATTATTGATATTTTTAATGATTTTATCAAGGCACGTACAGTCGATTTCCATAAACGGCCATTGAACTGCACTTACAGCGATCTTTTCCAAATTTGATTTGGACATAATTCCAAATCCAACCGTTAGATTTCAAATCTGTAATATTCGTTAAGAAGCTCTTTTCGATACGAAACCAACAGTTCCAGTTTTAGGAGAATCCGACGGTCGGATCTCCCGTAATATCCATTCGAAGTCAATGGTCGAAATTCACGAACTGCCGCAGCGCGGCGCGTTCTATTCAGGCCATTATATTATATATAATATATATTTCATCGATTTCCTTTTAAAACGTATTTTATAAATCGTTTTAAATTTGTTTTCGAAATGATTTCAACTTCATATTCAATTTCAAATCAAATTTGAATATTCCATATCATCGATATATAAATGATAATATTTTCAAAATATTATATTTCGAAATCAATTCCTTTTCGATATTCATTATAAAAATGAATAAAATCGATATAAATATCGTTCACGTCAAAATGACGTTAATCAACACGACTTCATATATTTAGATATATTCGTGTCCATTCCAAATCGGACATCAAAATCAGATTTTGATCTTTCACTGAATATTGTTTTAAAATATTCATTATTTTAAAATTATCGTTATTTCAAAATATTCATTCTTTCTGAACTGGTATCAAACACAACCAATTACATTATAATTTGGTTTTTATGGATTTCATACACACATGTACACAACAATAATCAAACACAGTCAACCATCATCCAAAGTGCATTCTCCACTGTATAAGCATTAAATATAAATATTCAACGCTTATACAAGTTGTCAATCAATCGATCGACATACAGTTAGTTATCGGGACTAGTGTATGTCGTATATCATCCCAATACCCGTGTGGGGTTTCAATCCACAAATATCGTATTTTATTTGTGCAGTTGGGCGATGTGTAAAGTTTGTCGTCCCAATCAATATCAATCAAATGTGTGTACATAAACAAATCATCAGATTTGTTTATAAATATTTATTTCAACTCATGAATATTTTATTCAGTCCATATATACAATAAAAATGATATTTTTATTATTTAAATATTTTATTCAACTTGAATATTTTATTTACTTCATATACACAATAAAAATGTGATTTTTATTGTTCAAACTATTTATTCACATATGAATATTTTTAACACTTCATTCCACGTCACAAAATCAATTTTTACAACACATCAATCGAATAAAAAACACATTCACGGTCTGTGGACGACGGGTGTCGGGTGCTGCTAAGCACCGTCTGCATCCTAGTATATATTTTAACTAGAAAATAAAATAAAAGTGAGAAGTTCTCACCTTAGGGATCCACTCCGCCCATCTTTGATTATCGATCTAGATTGCATCCCTACGTTATAAATCATATTTTTGACCTATTGATAATTATTTCCTTCCATACGATAAAATTCTATTTTTATCTAACAATAAATCATATCATATTTTTATTATCTCTACATTATAAAAATCATATTTTTGTCTTGCAAATTGTATATATAAAAATCATTTCTTGTTCATTTTTAAAAATCAAAGCTTCTACGTTTTTATAAAAATCAAACTTTTTATAATAAAATTCATAGCTTTTTTTATACTCAATAAAAATCAGATTTTTAAAATGCCATTACATGTTAAAACTGAAAATTTAAATCAAAGTTAATAAAAACTCACTTTTATTTTCTTTTGAGGGGATGGAGGGTGCTGTGCGTCGGTTGGAAGGGAGGGGGTGTTCGGCGTCCGCGGAGGAGGGTGGAGATGGTGGAGGTCGATGGCGCCTGGGGGGGTGCGGTTGTCTTCGATTGGCGCGGTGTCTGGGTTTCATCGGAGGGAAAGGGGGCGGGTTTGTGAGGAATCGCGAGGAGGAGGGTGTTGGGTGGAGGAGCTTCGAAAGGGGGCGGCGCTGATCGCGAGGGAGGCGTGGCTCCGTCGGTGTCATGTTTTTTTTTTCTTTTTTCATTTCGACCTGTTTTGAGAAGGGGGGTTGGTTATATAAATATTTATATATTTTATTATTTCTAAATTTCAAAAATCAACTTTTTATTTCCAGATCGAAATCGAACCCATTGACTGTCGTCCCTAGCTAATTACCCCCGTTCCGAACACAATGGGATATGTATCGTAAGCCAGTTTGGCTGTTTTGATCGGTTTTCATCAAAATCAGAATATAAATCTATATATTGAATTTGAACGCACATTTCAATTTACCGGAGCCGCATACAGACTCTAAAAATTACCGAAAAATATTTTCTAGCTTCGTATTGACGATACGGTTCTAACAAAACAAATTCCGTCAAATTGGGAGACCGTCTGAAAAATGGTCATTTCTTGGTCGATAGAAATTGACTAAAACTGTTAAAACACGTTTTACTTCGCCACGCTCACATATTGATTCAGAAAATTACAAATTTTGGAATCTAGCGATAACATGACATCCCGGATCCAACAAAAGTGATTTCGTCGAAAACGGAGGCCGTTTGCAAAATTTCCATTTTTAAGGGCCAAAATTCCATCCAAAGTCAATGGTCGAAATTCATGAACTGCCGCAGCGCGGCGCGTTCTATTCAGGCCATTATATTATATATACAATATATATTTCATCAATTGCCTTTTAAAACGTATTTTATAAATCGTTTTAAATTTGTTTTCGAAACGATTGCAACTTCATATTCAATTACAAATCATTATTGAATATTCCATATCATCGATATATTAATGATAATATTTTCAAAACATTATATTTCGAAATCAGTTCCTTTTCGATATTCATTATAAAATGAATAAAATCGATATAAATATCGTTCACATCAAAATGATGTTAATCTAATCAACACGGCTTTATATATTTAAATATATTCGTGTCCATTCCAAATCGGACATCAAAATCATATTTTGATCTTTCACTGATTATTGTTTTAAAATATTCATTATTTTAAAATAATCGTTATTTCAAAATATTCATTCTTTCTGAACTTGAATCAAACACAGTCAATTACCATATAATTTGATTTATATGGATTTCACACACACATGTACACAACAATAATCAAACACGGTCAACCATCATTCAAAGTGCATTCTACACTGTATAAGCATTAAATATAAATATTCAATACTTATGCATCTTGTCGATCAATCGATTGACATACAGTTAGTTATCGGGACTAATGTATGTCGTATATAATCCCAATGCCCGTGTGGGGTTTCAATCAACAAATATCGTATTTTATTTGTGCAGTTGGGCGATGTGTAAAATTTATCATCCCAATCAGTATCAGTCAAATGTGTGTACATAAACAAATCATCCGATTTGTTTATAAATATTTATTTCAACTCATGAATATTTTATCCAGTCCATATATACAATAAAAATGATATTTTTATTATTTAAATATTTTATTCAACTTGAATATTTTATTTACTTCATATTTACAATAAAAATGTGATTTTTATTGTTTAAACTATTTATTCACATATGAATATTTTTAACACTTCATTCCACATCACAAAATCAATTTTCACAACACATCAATCAAACAAACAAGTCATCCATGGTCTCTAGACGATGGGTGTTGGGTGCTGCTAAGCACCATCTGCATCCTAGTATATGTTATAACTAGAAAATAAAATAAAAGTGAGAAGTTCTCACATTAGGGATCCACTCCGCCCATCTTTGATTGTCGATCTAGATTGCATCCCTACGTTATAAATCATATTTTTAACCTATTAATAATTATTTCCTTCCATACGATAAAATTCTATTTTTATCTAACTATAAAACATATCATATTTTTATTATCTCTACATTATTTTGTCTTGCAAATTGTATATATAAAAATCATTTCTTGTTCATTTTTAAAAATCAAAGCTTCTTCAATTTTATAAAAATCAAACTTTTTATAATAAAACTCATAGCTTTTTATAATAAAATTCATAGCTTTTTTTATAATCAATAAAAATCAAATTTTTAAAATGCCTTTACATGTTAAAACTGAAAATTAAAATCAAAGTTAATAAAAACTCACTTTTATTTTCTTCTGAGGGGATGGAGGGCGTTGTGCTTCGATTTGAAGGGAGGAGGTGTTCGACGTCCACGGAGGAATGTGGAGATGGTGGAGGTCGATGGCGCCTGGGAGGGGGTGTGGTTTTATTCAATTGGCGTGGTGTCTGGGTTTCATCGGAGGGAAAGGGGGCGGTTCGTGAGGAATCGCGAGGAGGAGGGTGCTGGGTGGAGGATCTTCGAAAGGGGGGCGCTGTGAACCTCCGGTGGGCGGCGCTGATCACGAGGGGAGGCGTGGCTCCGTCGGTGTCGTGTTTTTTTTTTCTTTTTTCATTTTGATCTGTTTTGAGAAGGGGGTTGGTTATATAAATACTTGTATATTTTATTATTTCTAAATTTCAAAAATCAACTTTTTATTTCTAGCTCGAAATCGAACCCACCGACTATCGTCCCAAGCTAATTACCCCCGTTTCGAATACAATGGGATATGTATCATAAGCCAGTTTGGCTGTTTCGATCGGTTTTCATCAAAATCAAAATATAAATCTATATACTGAATTTTAACGCACATTTCAATTTACCGGGGCCACATACGAACTCTAAAAATTCCCAAAAAATACTTTCTAGCTTCGTATTGACGATACGGTTAGAACAAAACTAATTTCGTCAAATTCGGAGACCGTCTGAAAAATGGTCATTTCCTGGTCGATAGAAATTGACTAAAACTGTTAAAACACGTTTTACTTCGCTACGCTCACATATTGGTTCAGAAAATTACGAATTTTGGAATCTAGCAATAACTTGACATCCCGGATCCAACAAAAGTGGTTTCGTCGAAAACGGAGGTCATTTGCAAAATTCCATTTTTAAGGGCCAAAATTCCATAGCGACTATTCTGAATTTTCAACTGGGCATAACATTTTATTCCCGCTATGAAATTTTGATTTTTCTGATTCGTTGGAAAGATATTTTCAAATAGATTCTAATATTTTTGGTTTCTCTAAAATCTGGTTTATTTTGAATCCCATATAGTCATTTGAAATTTGAAATCGAATTTTCAAACTACCGTGCCATATTCAGTTCCTTTTATAATTAAAAATAAATATTTATATTCTAACGTCGATTCCGATAAATATATACATTCTAATTCTATTCAAAATAAATTTCTTGTCGTTATTATTTAAAATAATTCATTTTACATATTCAAAATTCATTAAAATTGCCAAAATAAAAATTTTTAATTGGCTCAGATTTCCGGGTTATTACAATCTCCCCCACTTAAAATCTTTTCGTCCTCGAAAAGGAACGGAGCTGAAAGTTGTTTTACTAAGCAACTCGACTTTCTTTATTTTCATTATGGCTTAAATTCTTCAACTTTTCAGTTTCTAAGAACTTTTCAAATTTTCAAAATTTTGGCTAATACCCTAAATTTTCGAAAAATTTCGCCATAACCTCCCCTGCACGGGTGCACCGGGAAATCCCTAAATTGCCATATAGGCCTCTCTAATCTAAAAAAAAAAAGAAACAGCCAATCGGCTCAAAAAATCATCAAAAACCCCAAGAAATACAATAAACATGTACCTATTTGTCGGGCAAACAATTTTATTGCTTTGCTCTAGCCTCTTTGCAATGTCCTGTTCAATGTATATATGTGCATGCACGCAATTGCAAATAATATTCTATTCAGTTCAATATTTGGTTCAGTTTGGCTAAATATACCATTCTTTCACATAATGGTTTAAATGAATAATCACACAACACATCCATCAATCAATTAGTGAATTAACGTTTCAAATTCATAATTTTGATACATATACAGAAAATCATGTTTTTGATGCCAATTCACAACGAGTAACCCTATCTGGTTTTGGTTCTCACACCAGTCAATTGGAAATATATAAATATCACACCTTCGAAACTCGAACACAAACTTCTGATGCTACGTAGTCATCAACAGAATCATCTCTGGGCGACTAGAGTGTGGTTCTATATCTATCCAATATATTAAAACTTCGAATATACTTTTCCAAGGCGTATATGCAAAATCTTTATATACTGGATTGTCCAAATTCAATACAAATAAAATATTCAAATACGTTGAACAAGGTTTAAATTTTCAAAACAATATTTTTTTTATTTTTATTTTAAAAACACTACTCTTCACACTCGTTCTAGGATACTACTGATCCCGTCTCTAACGAGTCATTCTCATTGGATATTACTAATCCAATCTCTTAATTCTTTCATTTGGTTCTAACGTGTCTTGTTCTCGAGCTCTATAAACCAGAGCTCTAATACCAAATGAAGCGACCCAAACTTCCCCGTGAAGGAAAGAACAGATTGAGTTGAGAATAAGCCACATTGGGACACAAACAAAAGATCATTTCATTGTTTATTACAACAATTCCATCAGAATACAAGAATATACAGAGTATGAATGAATATTATATATCAGAAAAATATCAGAGATTACAATACATTACATAGCAGCGGAAATTAATACAAAACACAACTGAAAGAAATAAATGGATACAGAGCTTTTCGGATATCGTTACAGCTGTAAACCAGGATCCTATGAATATAAATCTGCAAAACCAAAACTACTAGCTGCCCGTGCAGAAAATAGAGGCACCAGAGTTTAGGTTAAAATAATAAACTCCAGGTCAGTCATGTGACTGGCGTGAGAACTAAAACAGTTATTAAATCTTTACTTTAAAGATAAAGTAAATTAAGGGACCACGCCATATAACACGGAACGGGTTTCCTCCCAAGAATACCAGTGCATATAACAAAATAGCGCAATGCTTTTTGGACAAATAAAGCCATTATAAAACCCATGTCCTATCACACAATGCAATGCAACGCAAGCCGGATGTAACACCCCGTGAATTCTATAACATTAAGCTTCACGAATTAAAGTATAATTAATTCAAAATGACGAAATCAAGGGAAATGGGTTACGCCATTGCGTTCGTCTCGGAAAAATACGCGAAATAGAGTCCGAGTTTTCGAAAATCGGATACCGTATGAAGAAGATATGGACGAACGAAGTTAGGCAGAAAAACCGAAAACAGTCCAGAATACACTGGCGCACATGTGAAGTGCGCCAGTACAAAAATACACTGGCGCACCTGCCAAGTGCGCCTGTACAAATCCAGCACCAAATTCTGGAGTGTTCTGAGGTGACGTGTCTTCTTTTGAGTGGCTAGATGATGTGTATTCGAGCTGTGCGATTCTGATGACTTCTGGACTGATTTGAAGGCTCTAAATCACCCTATTCACCTATAAAATAACACCTAGACCTAGCCTAAATCATACTATTTCATTTTAGCCTCAGGCCGCCGCCATTAAACCTAGAGCTCTGAATTAAAAATACAAAGAATAAAATTATAGAAGATGGAGGACGATTCTTGAAGGCTACAACTAGAAGCTACAACAACTACGACGCTTTAGACAACGAATTTGGGACTAATTGATTTGGGATTTTTATTTGGATTATTTGCTTCATATTGTAAGTTCTATGTTACTTTTTAGGCAAAAACGCTAAAACAATATGGACATGCCATGAATTGAAATCGGATTTAGGAACTATTGTTAATCCATTGTTTATATTGTTTATCTTTGAATTATAATTTGAGGATATTACTATGGCAAAGTTGCAAGTTAAACTTGTCATGATTTTGATGTTGTTATGAATCACTTGGGCTTAATTGTTTGGCAAGTTGGACTAATACATGTCCATGGAATCACTATGTTTATTGAAATCTTTATGATTGATTAAACCATGCCTATGATGCTAATTAAACCATGGCTATGACTATTGATGGAGTTATGCCCGTGATGTTAATATACCCATCATGATTAATGAAAAATTGGGTATTACTAGGTTATGATGAAAAGTGGGAATTATTATGTTTATAATGTTAGATATGTTAAAAATGCTAAATTGGAATCATTATGTCTATAATGTTAATTGAGAATCATTATGTTAAAAACGCTAAATTGGAATCATTATGTTTATCATGTTAGTTGAGAATCATTATGATAAAAACGCTAAATTGGAATCATTATGTCTATAATGTTAGTTGAGAATCATTATGTTAAAAACGCTAAATTAGAATCATTATGTCTATAATGTTAGTTGAGGATCATTATGTTAAAAATGCTAAGTTGGAACCATTATGTTTATAATGTTAGATGAGAATCATTATGATAAATTGGAATCATTATGTCTACGAGAATTATTATGTTAAAAATGCTAAATTGGAATCCACTATGCCTATTAGGATTACTATGCCTTTAATGTTTCATGTTTATAATAAAATTATTATTATGCCCGCAATGATTATTATGCCTATGATGTAAAGTTGAAATCATCATGTTAAATTAAGTTGGAATCATTACTATGCCAAGTTATCATCATACTAATATTGAAACCATGTGATATGTTATAGCCTGTTTATTATGCAAGTGATGTTGGAATTGTCACATATGCCTATCACATGTTTGGTGTTATTCCCCTTTATCTCTTGAATTGTTTATGCTTGTGAACGAAGTACGTTTATATACGTTGGGGATACGATTGGGTAGAATAGGCAAAACTTGAATTAATTATAAGCATAAACTGTGAAATTTGGCATAAGTAGAACATGAAATATGGCACAAAAACTTGACTTGAACATGCCATAATTTTACTTTAAACATGCCTTAGTTGGGCACGAAGTTGATATATGAACATGATGTGGAAATAGCAAAATCTGATAAGAACATGGGCATGACTTTAGAAAACAAGAAAGTGGCCAACTCGAGGTTGGGTTGAGTTTGTAGTGTAAATCTGCCCGGAACCGCCCGGCAAATCCAGTTGCTACAAACAATAGGATCCAATGTGGGTAGTTGGTCACATCGCGCTTGAAACCCGAGGTTGGGTTGAGTTCGTAGCGTAAACCTGCCCGGAACCGCCCGGCAAATCCAGTGGCTACGAACAATAGGATCCAATGTGAGTGGTTCAGTGCATTAACGAATCAATTGATGCCAATTAGGGTTAAGTCATGAACATGAAAAGACAACTTAACCAACTTGAACACGATTTGTAGGGCTAAGTCATGAACTTGAAAACGACAACACTTAGCCAACTTGACATGACACGTAGGCGGGTTAAGTCGTGAACTGAAATGACATACTTAACCATCTAGACATGACTAGACTGGAAAAGGATTAAGTCATGGATTACATGACTTAATCTGTTAGGCGGGTTAGGTCACGAATTACATGACTTAATCTATTAGGCGAAACCCTAGACACGACCCCTTTCAGCAGTAACCCTCTAGATGTATCAAGGTACCCTGGGGCTAGGCCGGGTGGGGCACGATTACTGGGCTGATTGTAAGAGGTGAACGACGGCAGTGGGGTACGCCAGTGTAGGTTCGGTGGACTACGATCGTGCACGTATCCGGGGCAGACACTGGGTATCCATAGATTTATCTGTGCATCTTGAATCGTGCCAGTGGTTGACACCCTAGGGCTGATACACCCGAAGGTGGACCCAGCACAGGTGACTAAATTCGTGATTAGCCGTATGACACGGACACTTGACGAGCTAGAACTTGTAGGGAGCCGATCGACTAGATAATCGCTCCGTAGGACCCCGTACTTGGGTCAGACCCCGTTTCAGGGTCATTTTATGACATTGGGCCGTGGGATTTATTTCGTGATTAACTTGTGATATGGGCTTAGTATACTAGTACAGTCGATGCAACGAATCTCGAACATGTGATGCTTTACTTGACTTGTCTTGACTTGTCCTGATCACCTTAGTCTATCTTGTTCACCTTGACACCATTCTTAAGTTTAGTTCCAGTTCATACATGACAGGTTGTTTTAACCGTTTCTACACTGAAAGTCACTAGAATTTACTCAGTCTTTATGACTGACCCTTTTCCTTTCGCCTCTTTTTCTTTCGTTTCCCCCCCCCCCCCAAGGTTCTCAGGGAGGGAATACCGCAGCTTGATCAGTTTTCACATCCAGCTTGAAGAGAAAGAATGTATTGCTTGGATCTTTTCCGTTTTGGACTATGGCTTTGGACAGCAATTAGGGGACTTTTGCAGTTTATTTATGTTTTCTTCATGCTTCTTTAAATAATGTAATCAAGACAATTATGATTTTGGGAAGTATTATGGCATGGTTTGTGTAACACGTATTTTGAAGAAATAAAAGTTGTTGTTTTCCGCTGTTCAAAAATATGTGTTATTATATCTGTCTTGTATATCTGTGACTTATACTTATAAACCTCCACCAAAATTAGGGCATTCCCTTTGAGAGTGACCCTAACGGAGGTGGGGTGTTTCACTTGGTATCAGAGCATAGGTTTACTAGATAAGATAAAAAGTTTTGAAAATTTATTTTTCAAAGAAAAATTTAAAGAAGCATTTTTAAAAGATAAAATATTATTTTATTTTAAAAAGGCAAAGTCCCCCAAAGCCATAGGCATTATCTCTTATCCTTCGTTTTGAATCTATCCTTCTTGTTTCAGCATGTCCGAAGAACTTAACTTGCCAGAGGGTGTACCAATACCTGGTTGGTTTAGACGATTCTTAGAAGCAAGGGCCACTCAGCCAGGCCCTACCGTTCCTCCTCCCCCAGCTGTAGGAAATCATCCAGCTGCAGCAGCACCTCTTCCTCCACCTCCTCCGCGGGGAAACACTTTTGCTAAGATATGTAAAGATTTTAAGGCTATGGGAGGAAAGGACTTTCATGGAACCGAGTCCTTCGTGGCAGCTAGAAATTGGCTAAAAGAAACCGAGGACTTATTCGTCATCTTTGAGGTAGAAGATAGGCAGAAAGTACAACTGGCAGTGTGGCTACTAAAGGGCGAGGCTTCCTACTGGTGGGAAGTCACTAATGCAGAAAGACCAGTGGAAACATGGGAGGACTTTAGGGCAAGGTTTGAGGCTAAATTTCTCTCAGAAGCTGAAAGAAGTCTTCATTTGGAAAAATTCTTATTTCTTAAGCAAGGGAATATGACAGTCAAAGAGTATGTTAATCAATTCGATGAGCTGGCTAGGTTCGGACTGGACCTAGTCAACACCCCACACAAGAAGGCTCTCCGCTTTGTCAAAGGGTTGAATGAGCCATTACACAGTTTGGCCATGACCCATATACCCATGGGAGCTACGTACGAAAGGTTGATGCAGATGGCATTGCTGAACGAGGAAGATAAGGGCAAGAAGGAGACAGAGGCAGAAAACTCTCAAGGGAAGAAAGAGGTCAAGCCCAACGATTCTAAGAATAAGAAGGTAGACTCCGAGAAAGGAGGCAAGAACAACAACTCACGTGATAAAAGGAAATGCAATTACTATGGTACGGAAGGGCACATAGCCAAGGATTGTAGAAAGAGGAAGAGAAAGCAAGGTGAATGTTTTCATTGTGGGAAAACTGGACACATCAGCAAAGACTGCCCTGAGAAGCAGACCGGACCTTCTGGCGGTACATCGTTAACTTCTCCTAGATGCTTTGTTTTATCTTGTTTCTCTCCTCGATCCTATCTTGAGAACCATAGGTAGAATCTTTGGATGTAAACATGTAATTGAAACATGTTATGATTGCGAAATGGTTGCAAGTGGTCGCAAGTGGTTGCTCGTGGATGCATGAATACACATTAGGCACTAGATCGGCTCAGACACATTTTCATGTTGCATATGCATGAGTGTTTATTTTGGAAACTTGGTTGTGCTATCATTTGGTTGTTGCATATGATTGAATGTTTGAGCACTCATGTAGAAATTATGAATTATAATAGGAAAAATTTGCATACATATTGGATTCATTTCACTAAACATATTTTGCATTTAGAAGATCAATCAGGCATGATCATTAGCATTAGCTAAGGAACATATACACACACTTCGCATATGATCATAAAGCATTAGAAGTTTTTTTTAAGGACAATGGATGCTCGTGTTTGATGGATGAGTAGATGGATGTTTGGATGTTAGGATGTACATTCTTCCTGAACTTGAAGATTTCGGGGACGAAATCCTTTTCAGTGAGGGAGAATGTAACACCCCGTGAATTCTATAACATTAAGCTTCACGAATTAAAGTATAATTAATTCAAAATGATGAAATCAAGGGAAATGGGTTACGCCATTGCGTTCGTCTCGGAAAAATACGCGAAATAGAGTCCGAGTTTTCGAAAATCGGATACCGTATGAAGAAGATATGGACGAACGAAGTTAGGCAGAAAAACCGAAAACAGTCCAGAATACACTGGCGCACTTGTGAAGTGCGCAAGTACAAAAATACACTGGCGCACCTGCCAAGTGCGCCCGTACAAATCCAGCACCAAATTCTGGAGTGTTCAGAGGTGACGTGTCTTCTTTTGAGTGACTAGATGATGTGTATTCGAGCTGTGCGATTCTAATGACTTCTGGACTGATCTGAAGGCTCTAAATCACCCTATTCACCTATAAAATAACACCTAGACCTAGCCTAAATCATACTATTTCATTTTAGCCTCAGGCCGCCGCCATTAAACCTAGAGCTCTGAATTAAAAATACAAAGAATAAAATTATAGAAGATGGAGGACGATTCTTGAAGGCTACAACTAGAAGCTACAACAACTACGACGCTTTAGACAACGAATTTGGGACTAATTGATTTGGGATTTTTATTTGGATTATTTGCTTCATATTGTAAGTTCTATGTTACTTTTTAGGCAAAAACGCTAAAACAATATGGACATGACATGAATTGAAACCGGATTTAGGAACTATTGTTAATCCATTGTTTATATTGTTTATCTTTGAATTATAATTTGGGGATATTACTATGGCAACGTTGCAAGTTAAACTTGTCATGATTTTGATGTTGTTATGAATCACTTGGGCTTAATTGTTTGGCAAGTTGGACTAATACATGTCCATAGAATCACTATGTTTATTGAAATCTTTATGATTGATTAAACCATGCCTATGATGCTAATTAAACCATGGCTATGACTATTGATGGAGTTATGCCCGTGATGTAAATATACCCATCATGATTAATGAAAAATTGGGTATTGCTAGGTTATGATGAAAAGTTGGAATTATTATGTTTATAGTGTTAGATATGTTAAAAATGCTAAATTGGAATCATTATGTCTATAATGTTAATTGAGAATCATTATGTTAAAAACGCTAAATTGGAATCATTATGTCTATCATGTTAGTTGAGAATCATTATGATAAAAACGCTAAATTGGAATCATTATGTCTATAATGTTAGTTGAGAATCATTATGTTAAAAACGCTAAATTAGAATCATTATGTCTATAATGTTAGTTGAGGATCATTATGTTAAAAATGCTAAGTTGGAACCATTATGTTTATAATGTTAGATGAGAATCATTATGATAAATTGGAATCATTATGTCTATGAGAATTATTATGTTAAAAATGCTAAATTGGAATCCACTATGCCTATTAGGATTACTATGCCTTTAATGTTTCATGTTTATAATAAAATTATTATTATGCCCGCAATGATTATTATGCCTATGATGTAAAGTTGAAATCATCATGTTAAATTAAGTTGGAATCATTACTATGCCAAGTTATCATCATACTAGTATTGAAACCATGTGATATGTTATAGCCTGTTTATTATGCAAGTGATGTTGGAATTGTCACATATGCCTATCACATGTTTGGTGTTATTCCCCTTTATCTCTTGAATTGTTTATGCTTGTGAACGAAGTACGTTTATATATGTTGGGGATACGATAGGGTAGAATAGGCAAAACTTGAATTAATTATAAGCATAAACTGTGAAATTTGGCATAAGTAGAACATGAAATATGGCACGAAAACTTGACTTGAACATGCCATAATTTTACTTTAAACATGCCTTAGTTGGGCACGAAGTTGATATATGAACATGATGTGGAAATAGCAAAATCTGATAAGAACATGGGCATGACTTTAGAAAACAAGAAAGTGGCCAACTCGAGGTTGGGTTGAGTTTGTAGTGTAAATCTGCCCGGAACCGCCCGGCAAATCCAGTTGCTACAAACAATAGGATCCAATGTGGATAGTTGGTCACATCGCGCTTGAAACCCGAGGTTGGGTTGAGTTCGTAGCGTAAACCTGCCCGGAACCGCCCGGCAAATCCAGTGGCTACGAACAATAGGATCCAATGTGAGTGGTTCGGTGCATTAACGAATCAATTGATGCCAATTAGGGTTAAGTCATGAACATGAAAAGACAAGTTAACCAACTTGAACACGATTTGTAGGGCTAAGTCATGAACTTGAAAACGACAACACTTAGCCAACTTGACATGACACGTAGGCGGGTTAAGTCGTGAACTGAAATGACATACTTAACCATCTTGACATGACTAGACTGGAAAAGGATTAAGTCACGGATTACATGACTTAATCTGTTAGGCGGGTTAGGTCACGAATTACATGACTTAATCTATTAGGCGAAACCCTAGACACGACCCCTTTCAGCAGTAACCCTCTAGATGTATCAAGGTACCCTGGGGCTAGGCCGGGTGGGGCACGATTACTGGGCTGATTGTAAGAGGTGAACGACGGCAGTGGGGTATGCCAGTGTAGGTTCGGTGGACTACGATCGTGCACGTATCCGGGGCAGACACTGGGTATCCGTAGATTTATCTGTGCATCTTGAATCGTGCCAGGGGTTGACACCCTAGGGCTGATACACCCGAAGGTGGACCCAGCACAGGTGACTACATTCGTGATTAGCCGTATGACACGGACACTTGACGAGCTAGAACTTGTAGGGAGCCGATCGACTAGATAATCGCTTCGTAGGACCCCGTACTTGGGTCAGACCCCATTTCAGGGTCATTTTATGACATTGGGCCGTGGGATTTATTTCGTGATTAACTTGTGATATGGGCTTAGTATACTAGTACAGTCGATGCAACGAATCTCGAACATGTGATGCTTTACTTGACTTGTCTTGACTTATCCTGATCACCTTAGTCTATCTTGTTCACCTTGACACCATTCTTAAGTTTAGTTCCAGTTCATACATGAAAGGTTGTTTTAACCGTTTCTACACTGAAAGTCACTAGAATTTACTCAGTCTTTATGACTGACCCTTTTCCTTTCGCCTCTTTTTCTTTCGTTCCCCCCCCCCCAGGTTCTCAGGGAGGGAATATCGCAGCTTGATCAGTTTTCACATCCAGCTTGAACAGAAAGAATGTATTGCTTGGATCTTTTCCGTTTTGGACTATGGCTTTGGACAACAATTAGGGGACTTTTGCAGTTTATTTATGTTTTCTTCATGCTTCTTTAAATAATGTAATCAAGACAGTTATGATTTTGGGAAGTATTATGGCATGGTTTGTGTAACACGTATTTTGAAGAAATAAAAGTTGTTGTTTTCCGTTGTTCAAAAATATGTGTTATTATATCTGTCTTGTATGACTTATACTTATAAACCTCCACCAAAATTAGGGCATTCCCTTTGAGAGTGACCCTAACGGAGGTGGGGTGTTTCACCGGAGGATAGGGTTTTACCTTATAATAACCAAACATTCTTGGTACGTTTAAAACAATTCATTTGATACTATTACAAGTGCATAGTGTATAAAACAACTTCAAATATAAATGTATCAATCCAGGACGGCATGGGTACCATATATCATGTCGCCAATACTAGGCTCTATAATCAAAACCGCAAAATCATGTATTGGAAGTTGGATTTCCATCTATGAACCAAGACAAGGGATCGTCCTTACCGAATTCGTTAGACTCTCAAGCCCGAACCTCAGGATCAGAGCTCGAGTGACCCTTGGACCGTCAGGGCCGGTCCACACAGAGTGGAATAATAATACCGTAAATGATATGCTATTTTGCCCTATGGGGCATAAATGAGCCAAATGACTCCATCGGCTCCGTAGAGACCGATATAACCGAGGCGCCTCGCTATCCATCATCCACATAAGTAAAATGTCCGGCCGTGTAAAACCCAAAACACCACTCCTAGCTAGAAACCAGCATATGTCCATTTCCCCGATGTCCTTCTCCCGTTTCTGGTTCACACCGGGGTGTGAGGCTCGCGAATTAACGCTACACAAAGCTATGCTATACTAAAGCTGTGCTTTGATCATCAACCACAAGACTCTACTTTTCAACATAAGCCTTGATCATTTGCATCTTAGCATGCCACACAGGCAATTCACGCTATGCAACTGATATACATCAATCACACAGAATGAAATCCAATGTCAGACACACATCCATTTACAAGTTCGTTATGGGTCTGAACGAAACCAGCGCACCTTCTTCCTCCCCCACATGTCCAATACATGGGAGAGGTCCTTGCATATCCGTCGATCTCCAAGTACGTCTGGACGATCACCAATTGATTTCCTCCTCTTGGGTGTACAACCCAATCAAGATCATCAGTAATTATCCAAATGATGTGAAGATATCCGGTCTTCGACCACCGTCTTCATCTCGTCGGTTCAGTTATTTAGAATGGGTATAAACATGGCCTTTTTGAATAACTCGCGTATATAATAAACAAGTGTTATAAAACACAACATATGCCTCATTCCAATCTAGAATATTCCTTTATTCCAATATTCTTATATTTTGGGAAAGGTTCCCATTAATTTTATCAAAGATAAATTCTTTAAATTTTTTCTTTAATCATCTTGTGAATATCAATTCAAACCAAATTATGGTTTATCCAAACTAGTCGGGATTAGCGATCCTTACCGAAGTAATCATTTGTTAAATTTCCCAACCCCAACCTATTCATCCCATGAAGTAAAACTGGTAATTCTTCATATCTAACACCACGATGTTATCGGTAAATTCATTTACCATTTCACGTTCAAATCTAATTTAAGATTTAACTATCGCTTGGAGCAAAACTGGTGATACTCCACTCTCGATCATTTCTTGAAGTTGATAATTTTATTTATCAAATTCACCTTTCAATCTATTTAAAGATTAATTAAAACTCTAATTCAGTTTTAATTTCCAAAAATCATTACTTAATGATTATTCAGAGTTAAGAAATAAATCTTATCTTTAACTGGGTTAAAGAACTAATGTCATTTAAAACATAGCTCACGATAAACCCTAAATCTCATTCCATTGCATCAGCCTTTAACCGTAAATTAGCAAGTAAACCATTCCCTAAGTTTTAACCTCGAAGGCCGAAATCAACATCAGATCAATACCAAGAAACTATTCAAGTTAACTAATCTCCAGTTAGTTTCTGATTTTCTTAACTCCGTTGGGTCTAAGAACAGTATTATTAAAGATACCATTCATGACAACCCAAAATCACATTCCATTAACGATGGAATCTTCATGGAAAACAAATCGATATATATATATATATATATAATCGATATAAACTTCCATATCCGACTAAAAATATAAATGTAATAACGGCAAAGCCTTTTAAATTCCATATATATTAGCAGTCCTCATCCACAGAAATTCACTTCGATTATTACCAAATCGAATTCCATTCCATTCCAATTTATTTTATTAAATTGGAAAACCTTACTTTGGAAAATCTCCTTTAAATCTTAACAAAAGATTTATAAATTCCAAATCACATTTCACTGTAAATCGGGTTAAAGAACGATTGTCATTAAAAACACAGTTCACGATAAGCCCAATTCACATTCCAGTAATAATCAGGTTAAAGAACAAGTGTTATTTAAAACGCCGTTCACGATAAACCCAAAAATCAATTCCAATTCAATTCCAATTAAATATTAATTAATTAACTGGTATACTTCATTAAATCTAAATAAAAAGATTTAATTTTTTCTCAACTGGGTTTAAGAACAGAGTTAATGAAGACACCATTCACGACAAACCCAAATCCCATTTGATATTAAATACAAGGCTCTGAATAGAAAATATATCGGCTTATATTCAATATCAAATTCTACGACCAACAAATATCGTATTAGAAATAACGATATAAATGTATCTTTCAAATTTCCATAACAATATCTGTATAATCACGAAATCCAACATCGAAATATTCCAAAGACAATTTCGATTCATATCCATTTCCAATTTATATATTGGAAACACTGGTTATTTTTAAAACCATTTTAAATCCAATTTATTTATTTTAAAAATAAATGGATTATAATTTTAGTTCAGAACTAGTTCATTTTGATAAAAATCTATTTTTATCTTTTCAAATATGGAATTTTTCATCCCAATTCTTTCCAAATAACTTCTTATGATTTTTCACTAATTATTGATATTTTTATTGATTTTATCAAGGCCCATACAGTCGATTTCCATAAACGACCATCGAACTGCACTTACAACGACCTTTTCCAAATTTGATTTGGACATAATTCTGAACCCAACCGTTAGATTTGAAATCTCTATTATTCGTTAAAAAGCTCTTTTCAATACTAACCCAACGATTCCGATTTTAGGAGAATCCGACGGTCGGATCTCCCGTAATATCCATTCAAAGTCAATGGTTGAAATTCGCGAACTGCCGCAGCGCGGCGCGTTCTATTCAGGCCATTGTATTATATATATAATGTATATTTCGTTGATTTCCTTTTGAAACGTATTTTATAAATCATTTAAAATTTGTTTTCAAAACGATTTCAACTTCATATTCAATTTCAAATCAAAATTGAATATTCTATATCATCGATATATAAATGATAATATTTTCAAAACATTATATTTCGAAATCAATTCCTTTTCGATATTCATTATAAAAATGAATAAAATCAATATAAATATCGTTCACGTCAAAATGGCGTTGATCTAATCAACACGGCTTTATATATTTAAATATATTCGTGTCCATTCCAAATCGGACATCAAAATCAGATTTTGATCTTTCATTGAATATTGTTTTAAAATATTCATTATTTTAAAATAATCGTTATTTCAAAATATTTATTCTTTCTGAACTGGAATCAGACACAATCTATTACCATATAATTTGATTTATAGGGATTTCATACACACATGTACACAACAATAATCAAACACAGTCAACCATCATTCAAAGTGCATTCTACACTGTATAAGCATTAAATATAAATATTCAACGCTTATACAGCCTGTCAATCAATCGATCGACATACAGTTAGTTATCGGGACTATTGTATGTCGTATATAATCCCAATGCCCGTGTGGGGTTTCAATCAACAAATATCGTATTTTATTTGTGCAGTTGGGCGATGTGTAAAATTTATCGTCCCAATCAATATTAGTCAAATGTGTGTAAATAAACAAATCACCCGATTTGTTTACGAATATTTATTTGAACTCATGAATATTTTAATCAGTCCATATATACAATAAAAATGATATTTTTATTATTTAAATATTTTATTCAACTTGAATATTTTATTTACTTCATATACACAATAAAAATGTGATTTTTATTGTTAAAACTATTTATTCACATATGAATATTTTAAACACTTCATTCCACATCACAAAATCAATTTTCACAATACATCAAACAAACAAGTCATCCATGGTCTGTGGACGACGGGTGTCAGGTGCTGCTAAGCACCGTCTGCATCCTAGAATACATTTTAACTAGAAAATAAAATAAAAGTGAGAAGTTCTCACCTTAGGGATCCACTCCGCCCATCTTTGATTGTCGATCTAGATTGCATCCCTACGTTATAAATCATATTTTTAACCTATTAATAATTATTTCCTTCCATACGATAAAATTCTATTTTTATCTAACTATAAAACATATCATATTTTTATTATCTCTACATTATAAAAATCATATTTTTGTCTTGCAAATTGTATATATAAAAATCATTTCTTGTTCATTTTTAAAAATCAAAGCTTCTTCATTTTTATAAAATCCAAAATTTTTATAATAAAATTCATAGCTTTTTATAATAAAATTCATTGCTATTTTTTTATAATCAATAAAAATCAGATTTTTAAAATGCCATTACATGTTAAAACTGAAAATTAAAATCAAAGTTAATAAAAACTCACTTTTATTTTCTTCTGAGGGGATGGAGGGCGTTGTGCGTAGGTTTGAAGGGTGGAGGTCGATGGCGCCTAGGAGGGGGTGCGGTTTTCTTCGATTGGCGCGGTGTCTGGGTTTCATCGGAGGGAAAGGGGGCGGGTTCGTGAGGAATCGCGAGGAAGGTGCTGGGTGGACGAGCTTCGAAAGGGGGCGGCGTTGTGAACCTCCGGCGGGCGGCGCTGATCGCGAGAGGGGGCGTGCTCCGTCGGTGTCGTGTTGTTTTTTTCATTTCGATCTGTTTTGAGAAGGTGGGTTGACTCGGCAGAAGAGAAAGGGGTGGTTATATAAATATTTATATATTTTATTATTTCTAAATTTCAAAAATCAACTTTTTATTTCTAGCTCGAAATCGAACCCACCGACTGTCGTCCCCAGCTAATTACCCCCGTTCCGAACACAATGGGATATGTATCGTAAGCCAGTTTGGCTGTTTCAATTGATTTTCGTCAAAATCAAAATATAAATCTATATATTGAATTTGAACGCACATTTCAATTTACCGGAGCCGCATACAGACTCTAAAAATTCCCGAAAAATATTTTCTAGCTTCGTATTAACGATACGGTTCTTAAAAAAATTAATTTCATCAAATTTGGAGACCGTTTGAAAAATGGTCATTTCCTGGTCGATAGAAATTGATTGAAACTATTAAAACACGTTTTACTTCGCCACGCTCACATATTGATTCAGAAAATTACGAATTTTGGAATCTAGCAATAACTTGACATCCCGGATCCAACAAAAGTGGTTTCATCGAAAACGGTGGACGTTTGCAAAATTTTCATTTTTAGGGGCTAAAAATCCATAGCGACTATTCTGAATTTTCAACTATGCATAACTTTTTATTCCCGCTATGAAATTTTGATTTTTCGGATTCGTTGGAAAGATATTTTCAAATAGATTCTAATATTTTTGGTTTCGCTAAAATCCGGTTTATTTTGAATCCCGTATAGTCATTTGAAATTTGAAATCGAATTTTCAAACTACCACGCCATATTCAATTCCTTTTATAATTAAAAATAAATATTTATATTCTAACGTCGATTCCGATAAATATATATATATGTTCTAATTCTATTCAAAATAAATTTCTCATCGTTATTATTTAAAATAATTCATTTTACATATTCAAAATTCATTAAAATTGCCAAAATAAAAATTTTAAATTGGCTCAGATTTCCGGGTTATTACATGTACCCTCCCTACTAATCATAATAATGTTAGCTTTGTGTACTCCTAGCTGCTATCATAGGTGTCGCCTGCTCCTATCTCCACTAGTTGTACCCATTACCTCTCCATTCGATCGGCTCCCTAACTCGTAGATACCCGTGCTGGTCCCATAGTAGGGTGTATCACTCCCTAAATTGGCAACCCGATACTACTAAAAGGCACGGCTTATATCTACCTGATGCAACAACGTCTTACCTACCAGCCCGGACCCACGCACGCACGTGACTCCATTGGACTTGCATTGCCACTGCTAACTCTTTATTGACCTCTTACAATCAAACCCAGTAAGCATGTCATGTCCTCGACATTGTTCGAGCTCACATAGGCACTAAATGGGTTACTGGTTGAAAAGGCACAAGCTTCCCTCCTAAGCTTGGTCCCCACTAGGAATTCCCACTTAACCACTCTTTATCCCCATGTCTAATCACATGTCTCATCTTGGTTAAGTGTTTTAATTATGTTTCACATGCTACCATGTCACTCACTTAACCCTTTATGTCTTACCACAAGTCTTATCTTGGTTAAGTGCTTATTGTTTATGTTATACACGCTGCCCATGCAATACATGCTTCCTAAGTCACCCACTTAACCCCTTTTCTGTTCCCATGTCTTCCCACATTTCTTATCTTGGTTAAGTGTTTTTAATTGTGTTTCACATGCTATCCATGTCACCCACTTAACCCCTTTACTATTCCCATGTCTTACTACATGTCTCAGCTTGGTTAAGTGCTTTAATTTTGTTTCACATGCTACCCATGTTACCTACTTAACCCTTTATCATCCACATGTCTATTCATATGTCTTATCTTGGTTAAGTGTTCATTAATTTATTATAACTGTAATCTTGCAAGACCCCCCACATTAGATTGTCGTTTTGCGGTTGCAAGATATGCAGGGCGGTTCCGGGCAGGCTTATACCGCAAACCGAATCTAACCTCGTGTCTTTGCATTATTACACATTTAATTTCTGCCTTTGACCTCTCACATTAGATTACCAAATTGCGGTTGCTGGATGTGTCGGGCGGTTCCGGGCAGTATTATACCGCAATTCGAATCTAACCTCGTGTCTTAGGCGTTCAGTATCGCTTTCTTGATTCAAGTCCCAATTTTAAATCTTGGCTTAAAATATATTCCAATTACCCATAATTTCCAATCTAAATTATGTTTATAATTTTAATCCAAATTAGGCCTTTAATATTTTTTATACGTATTATGCCGAATTACACCCAAATTAATTTGCGTTCATTGCTGTTAACAATTTATGTCAAACCTCATGCATACGAATTATATCTAATTATGCCCAACCCAACTTATGCCAAATCTCTTGTATACAAATTATATCCAATTATGCCCAATCCAACTTATGCAAAGTCTCATGTATACAATTTATACACAATTATGCTCAAATTGATTTATGCCAATAATCTCATTTTATTACAAATTTCCCAAAACTTTTCCCAATCGTTCAAATGTTATTCGTACGCAAATCTCAACGCAATATGTTGGGCTCGAAGTTAGCCTAATCTCATAAAAAAGGAAAAGAGGAGGAGAAGAGAATCAACATCAAAATTGGCATAAACATAAGAACATGCGTATGAAACATAAACAGGCATATAACGATAATCTGGATCAGAAAGGCATATAAAATATGAACTGGCATAGAACAATAAAATAGATCCAATCGGCATATGGGATATGAACTGGCATAGAACAATGAAATAGATCCAATGGGCATATAATAACAGAACTTTGGGTATGAATCTAAAAGATAAAAATTTACACAACTTGATATGATCCATCTTGCAGGCATGTTCATAAAGTCCAATTTACAATCTTATCACAATCACTTTTAATTTAATTATATGTGAAAGCAACTGGGACTCACATTGGTAGAAGAGATAATAGATCCGAATTTTGTATTCTGAATTTGATTAGCTAAATCGTTGTTGTAGAATTTGATTCTTATCTTCCAATATGAATACTCTATTCAGATTTTCTTTATTGTAGAAGAAAGACTAGTTTAGGTTGTGGCAACATGGAGGCGTATGAACTAGTGTAATGAAATTAGGGTTAGGTCTAGGTGTGTTTTTATAGATGTATTAGGTGAATTAGGGCCTTTAGATTAGGTTAGGTTCCATTTAAACCATCTAAACAAGAAAAACACATCACCCAGTCAATTAGAGAATGCCATGTAAGCCCTAATTCTCCAAAATTCGTCACTGTCCAGATCTGGCCAATGGGGTCGACCCCTACAAAGGGGGGTCGACACCTATGTCGACACCCCTATAGGGGGGTTGACACCTATGTCGACTCCCCTCAGGGGGGTCAACACCCTAGAGCGGGATAATTCCCGCCCATCCCACTTCTTGTTGATTTGAATTTCGAATTTGATTTTTATTTATTATTTTAATTCTAGTTTAAACTGAAATCTTCTAAGCTCCACAACTTCTTCATACTACATCCGTTTTACGCAAACTCGGATTCTATCTCAAGCAGAATCCCGAGACGAACGCAAAGCTGTAACCCGTTTCCCTTAATTCTTCTTCTAAAAAATTAAGTATTCTTTAATTATCCATTATGTCATTTTTTAAAATTACGGGTTGTTATATATTATGACCATTTTGTAGCTGTGGAGGATAATATGACCATTTTATAGTCGTTGGAGGTGTAAATGATTTGTTTTTTAACTGTTGAAAGTTGTAAAGGGGAGAATTGAAATAGAGCACTGAAAAATCGACGCCTTACGTGAAGTCGTTGATTTTTTCAGCGTTCCACGCGAAGCGTCGAAAAAATTGGCACCTTAACATAAGGCACCGATTTTATTGGCTTTTGGGACCAATTCCAAATTCAGAATTGGTCCCTGAATGTAACGTCCCAGATTTTTGGGTGTTTATTTGGAATATTTAAATTGGTTTTAAATATTGGTTTAGCAATATTAATGGATTTATATCGAATTATTCAATAAAATGGAGTTTGAATATATATAATTTATAATATAATTAAAAGGAACTCAAAATGTCGCGGTAGTTCATAATTTTCAATCTAAATTTAATTGAATATACTGAATCCGATATAAGTTGGATTTCTGTAATCAAGAAATGTTCGATTTGATTATATTTTTCTAATGGAATAGAAAAATGGATATTTCATATTATAGATTGCAGGTTATGTGCAATTCAAATTTTCAAATAGTCGCTATAGAAATCGTAATAAATTATAATGATTTAATAAATAAATAAATAAAAAGGGTATTTCTATATATTTGGATACCCTTTAAACCCGAATTTATGAATATTGAGATTTAAAAAATATATATTGGTTATTCCATTTGGATAAATACGATAATGATAATTTATTATTTATTTAAATAAAATTTGTTTTGAATTAAATATATTTTATCGATATTTCAGGCCTTATATATAGTTTTCTTTTCAAACGATCTCCATTTTCGATGAAACGAGTTTTATTGGAATGCGTACATTTAATTACTACTATATATCCAGTTTGGAGCCAATATGGGTTGTTTTATCAGTTGGCGATATTTAGGGGTGAATCGATAGATTAAAAATACGTTGTTACGCAAACGGAGTCGGTTTTTAGTGAAATTAGTTTTATCGGAACCGGAACATCAAGACATAACTGTACGTCCATTTTTTATATATTTGAAGTTCGTATATGTTGGTGTAAATGTTTAACACTCAATGTAATATAGCGGTAAAATTAGTAAACGGGTACAAACAAAATAAATATTATTGCCTACACTTTAAGAAATCCTAGTACACATCTAAAACTAAATACACAGGTCTATCTGAAATCCCCTACGCACGCTAGCTTCCATCATCTCAAGCTTTACTGCAGCTACACTTTGCAGCTCCTTTCCCTGTATTTTCAAATCATGAACAGTATCTTCCTCATCAGTCTAACCTATGCCTACCTATCACACTTCACGCTTAAGTAATGTAAGTATAGGGTGCAGTTACACCATCCCATATACTGATGCCTAAATTGAATTACCACCCGCAAGCTCAAATCAAAACGCAGTAGGCACTCATTTTCTTTGCGCCTAGGCTATCAAGTCCCGTATCCTGTTCATGCGTAGTATGGAAAGTGGGCAGAAATATATAGACACAAGCAAATGTGCAGGCTAGCTATTCCTTCTACCCAACCTTTGCCTTTGTTGAGAAGTTTCCACACATGTACACACACCCAAAGAGAAACGCACCTGCAGACCTCTTTAGTGATGTACTCTATCACCTACCTCCTATGCAGTCATGAAATGAAAATTTATGTCAGTTAATAAATGTACGCGCTAACCTAAAGAGAAGACAATTCATGAAGCTACGCTAAACTTTGATTTCTTTTTTTCAAATATCATGTCACCTTCCGTAAACTAAGGAGAAAAGGAAACTCAGCCAAGCCTCTTTTCAAATTAATATAGGCAAGGCCACCCATTCCTCTAGCTGAAAAGAAAACACATGCGATCGATACTGTATAAAGCTTACCCTAAGCTACAAACCACCGTAACTTCTTCAACCCTAAGCTATCCCCTTTCATGTGATTAAACGTAGTTCTTACCCTTCCTCGTTCTGATATATATACACAGGCTTCTCACATTTCTTTCTCTTCTTCAAGCATTTCATGGCCATTTTATATTCTCAGCAAATACAATCCTATACTCTTAGATCCTATATTACTATGGCCATTTTTCTTCACAGTAAATCAAAAATCGTAACCACCTTTTTGAAACAAGTTTTACTCTCCCAACAACCGTGGGATTCTTCAGTTCTTCGGGGTTAAAGGAGTTGACTAGAGGTGGAGGAAGTATCAACGTGAGTAGCACTATTGTTGTGCGAGGGGGGTTTTGTGAACGTTTCGGTGGGAACAAGGAAATGTGAGCAGTGAACGAGGAGTAGAGCAGGTTGGGAAGAAAGAAGTTGAAGTGGCGTGGTACCTGGTGATGGAAATGGAGCGGCAGAAAGGGAAATGGTGCATGCGAGAAATGTTGAAGTGGTATGGGGGAGTGACACGATGGGATGGCAAATATATATGGCTGGTTACGGCAGGGAAGTGTGAAACCTATAGCTGTTTAATATGGTGAGAAGTTGGTTGCGGTGGCGGTTGTTGAAGTGGGGCGTGGTATCGATCTTAACGATGGAGCAATAGGCAAAGTCGCTGGTGTCGCGCGGCGATCAAGTGGATGGTGAGGATGGACTTGCGGCGATGGAGTGTGTAACACCCCATGTCCAATAATGTCACTCACAAAGGGAATGCATCAATGTCCATGATGCGTTATTGTTGTATAGAACAGATAAATTACAAGAATAAATAAATAAAACAACACAGCGGAACATAAAACTTATTTCATAGCATCATAACTCAAAACAAGCTTACATAAGTAGCTCCCAAAACCATTACAACAGGATCAATAGTCTTTTCCAAAAACTTCAAAGTACATAAAGAAGCAAATACTTAAATAACATAAATGCATAAATCCCCACTGAGCATAAGCAAAGCCATAAAGATGAGAGAATCCAAAGCGATACATCTAGTCTTTTCAAGCAACTGAAAGAAATCGGCACTAAGCTGTAGTATTCCCTCCTTGCAAACCTGAGGGGGGAAAGGAAAGAAAAGAGGTGGAAACAAACGGGTCAGACATAAAGTCTGGCGAGCCCAGTAATTTTAACAAATAATAGGTAAGGTAAATGATCAAGACATAAATAGGCATCATGATATGGCTGTAGCTTAGATAAGGTAGATAAAAAGGATGGACAAGATGATTTCGTTCCTAAGTACTTAGAAAATCCTACACCTTGGCTAAGCAAACAACCGTCCAAGTACTAACCCCGAAGACCGAAATCAACATCAGAATAGCACCCAAAGCACTATCCAACTCAACCAACATGTATTTCGTTACACCGCACTTTTGCTAAGTTACACCACATTACTTAATTACACCGCACATCTACTAGTCTCTTTTTACTAGAGGTTGATCCCTTCCCACTAACTGTACCCACATGACAAACTTGGTAGTTACTTGTACCTAGCTGCTATCGTAGGTGTCGGCTTGCTCCTACCACCGCTAAGGTATCCTTAATCTACACATTCAATCGGCTCCCTAAACCCCGTAGGCACCCGTGCTGGCCCCACAGTGGGGTGTATTACTCCCCAAAGTGGCAACCCTGATACCAACATAAAATGCACGACCATACCTACACAATGCAACAACGTCTTACCTACCAGCCCAGACCCATGCACGCACATGAACCCGTTGGACTCGCGTTGCCACCGCTATTCACGTTTTGACCTCTTACATTCAAGTCCAGCAAGCGTGCCCCAACCCTCGGCCTAGTACCGGGCCCAATTAGATACTCAAACAGGTTACTGGTTGAAACGGGTCCCCCATCCGACACAAGCCTCCCACCTATGCTTGGTCCCCACTAGGTTTTTCTCCCACTTAACCATTTTAATTTAAATGTCCATGTCTTACACATGCTATGGTTAAGTCCATAATTACATATCATAATTTACATGTCTTATCTTATACCGGTTAAGTCCATATTTACATGTCATAATTTACATGTCACCCTACTTAACCCTCTAACCACACCCATGTCTTATTATGGTTAGTATTCCTTAATTCATTCCTTATGACGAACGGTGCATGACCTCCCACATTAGACCAAACGCTTTGTGGCCGCTGGATTTGTCGGGCGGTTCCGGGCAGTCTTACACCACAAACCGGGTCTAACCTCATGTCGTTAACCGTTGCACCTACAATTCATTCCTTTGACCTCTCACATTAGATGTCCAATTGTGGCAGCTGGATTTGCTGGGCGGTTCTGGGCAGTCTTACGCCACAATTGCGCCTAACCTCGTGTCAAAGGTTTATTAATAATCGTATTTCACCCATACCCAATTTTCATGTCATGTATATCCAATTAAACATATAATCATGTTTATAATATTGCCTATTCCAAATTGTCACTAATTACATATTAATTAGTCTCAATTACAAATTTACAATTATAGGCAATTTCATCAATTCCATGTAATTCATACCCAAATATGCCAATTTCACACATTATCCAATTATCCAAAATATCCAATAATATCCAATTTTCCAAATTTCCCATATTCCCAATATTCCACATCGTTCCCACGTATTTGCATTCGCGCGTATTTTTAATATAGGCTCGAAGGTAGCCTAGATCCATAAATAAAAGGAATAGGGGTAAGAAGAGAGAAACAATTCATAGAAAATTGGAATAAAACAACATCATGAAACAAAGAGGCATATAGACTGGCATAGAGGCATAATAGAATATTCAACATGAATAAACTGATAAAAGGTATGAACTATACATAGAAACATAGGCATATGATGACATGAATCAAAAAGGTGAAGACTTGGTGAGATTTTCATTACAAACATATATATGAATCCTTTTTACAACTTTTTCATGTTACTTTAATCCCATTAAATTTGTGAAAATAACTGTACTCACCTTTCGTGACTTAAGAAAAGGATCAACGAATTGAAATTGGTGTAGAAACATTGCGGTGATGTTGATTGATCTTCTTTAATTGTTGTTGAAGCTCTAAACTTTGATTTGAATTGTGTATAAACACTTGAGAGTTAATTTAGAGGCGACGTCTAGGGTTTAAGAGAGAGCTTGACAGCATAATGGTGTCATAGATAATATTTTATGAATTAGGGTTAGGTCTTAGGGTGTATATATAGATGTCTAAGATCGATTAGAGCTCTTAGACCACTCAGATGCAACATCAGCCCTTAGCGCGAATCGGGCCACGGGTTGACAGCCAAACACCCTGGATCGACCCCAAGTCGACCCGAGCGTCGGGTCGGCTCCAAAAATAGTGCGGTTCGGCTATTCCCCCTCCCGGTTTGCTATTTTGAACTTTTTTGGATATTTATTTATAATTTTTATATATATCTATATATATATATTTCTCTCATATGCACACAAACTTCAAGGCTTAATAACATCTTCATAAGGTGTCCGTTTTGTGCAAACCAAATGTCTGTCTTGACCCAAAATTTTGAGATGAACATAATAGCGCAACCCATTTCACTTAATTCTTCTTCTAAAAATTAAGTATACTTTAATTTGTGAATTTTAATGTTATAAAATTATGGGGTGTTACATTCTCCCTTCCTTAAAGGATTTCGTTCCCGAAATCTCCAAGTTAAGAAGAATGTATCCTACCATCCAATCATTCATCTACTCAACCATCATCCACAAGCATCCATTCTCCTTAAAAGATTTCTAATGTTATATGAACATATGCAAAAGTGTGTGTATATGTTCCTTATCTAATGCAAAGATCAGGCGGTCCACTGATTCTGTCAACCTCCTTAATGCAAATAATGATAGTGCCGTGTATCCACCATGTATGCAAAGAACCCTATACATATCATTACTACATGTGTGCAGAACCATTCATTCAAATGCAACATCCATATGATACCTCCATTTAATATACATCCATTTAACTAAATACATCCATTTATATGCAATATGCAATATGAAAGTGACTGAGCCGATCGAGTGCCTAAAGTGTGTGTACATGTATCCATGAGCAACCACTAGCAAACACTTGCATCCACATGCATCCATCAATCATAACATGTCTCAAACACATGTTTCAACCATAGGACTACCCTATCTAAAGGTCAAAGACGTAAATGAGAGGATATACTAAAGATAGGACAAGTACAAGCTAAGCAATAAAGGAGAAATTAAAAGACATACCCTCGAAAAGAATAGGGTACAATGAACGCATCTTCTCTTCCGTCTCCCAAGTAGCGTCGCTTTCATCATCTCCCCATTGCACTTTGACTAGCTTGACCTCTCGATTCCTCAACTTCTTAATCTCCGACCTAAGAATCCATGTAGGAGCTCGTCGAATCGTCGCATCACGCTCTATCTCCACTTCTCTGAGCAAGCTCGGCTCTACCACTTCCGCGGCCTCATGCAAGCACTTCCTCAAATGCGAAACATGGAACACGTAATGTACACCACTAGGTCTTTCGGGCAACTCTACTCTATATGCCATTTGTCCAATCCTCTCCTTAATAGGAAATGGCCCTATGAACCTTGGTGCTAACCTCCCAATGAACCCAAAGCGAACAACATTCCGTAATGGAGACACCTTGATAAAGACCATGTCCCCAATATCAAATTCAAGATCTGTCCTCGTCTTGTCCGCATACGATTTCTGCCTATCTTGCGCCGTCTTCATCCTCCTTCGAATCAAATCAATATTTTCCGAAGTATCTCTAATCATATCGAGCCCTAGTAAGATCTTATCCGTAGATTCCCACCAACACGTAGGTGAACGACAAGGCCCTCCATAAAGGGCCTCGAAAGGTGCCATGCCAATGCTAGACTGAAAACTATTATTATACGGGAACTCCACCAAAGGAAGATGCTCCTCCCATGTACCTCCGAAGTCTAAAACACATAGCCTCAAAAGGTCCTCTAGAATACGATTCACCCTCTTGGTCTGGCCGTCCATCTGAGGATGATATGCGGTGCTCAAACATAACTGAGTCCCTACCGCCTCTTGCAAGCTCTTCCAAAACTCGCTAATAAAAATAGGATCGCGATCGCTCACTATTGGAACACCATGCAAACGAACTATCTCTCGAATGTATACGGAGGCTAACCATGGAGCAGTCCTCTTACTCTTCGCGGGAATGAAATGGGTGCACTTAGTAAGTCTGTCTACCACGACCCAAATCCCCGTATTACCCTTCCTCGATCTCAGTAACCCATCAACAAAGTCCATCGAGACACTCTCCCACTTCCATTATGGGACCTCCAAGGGTGAAGCAACCCACCGAGCTTCTTTTGCTCTGCTTTTACTTGTTGGCACACCAAGCATCTAGCGACAAACTCAGCCACATCCTTCTTCATACCGGGCCAAAAGTAAACTCGTCTCATGTCCATGTACATCTTGTCCCCGTCGGGATGAATGGTCATCTTCCAACGATGTGCATCATCAAGAATGGTCTTCCTCAAGTTCTCGTCTCGTGGTACACAAAGTCTACCGTCCCTACGTAACCAACCCTTATCATCTAGGGTATACCTACTGAGATGGCTCGATGACTCCCCCCTTATGAGCTTCTCTACCAACTCAACCAACTGTGGGTCATCTCGCTGTGCCTCACCAATCCGTCCCAAAAGCGTAGGTCTGACCTCTAAGGATGCTAGCAAACCGGGTACAAAGTCAATGGAAGGTCTAAAGTCAAACGTAGAGATGAACTCTAAGCTTTGCCGCTCAACAAACAATGGACTTAAGGATAACCTTTTCCTACTTAAGGCGTCTGCCACCATGTTACCCTTGCCAGGGGTATATGCTATCTCGAAATCGTAGGACGCTAAGAATTCCATCCACCTTTGCTGCCTTAAGTTCAAGTCCTTCTGAGAGAACAAGTATTTTAGTGATTCGTGGTCTGTGAATAATTCAAATTTCTCGCCAAGAAGATAATGGCGCCAAGTCTTAAGCGCGAAAACAATAGCTGCCAACTCTAGGTCATGTGTAGGGTAATTTCTCTCATGCACTCTCAACTGCCTTCCTCCATAGGCTATTACCCTCCCCTCTTGCATCAAGACTGCGCCTAGTCCTGTCCCACAAGCATTGGTATAAACGGTAAATGGCTTACTCCCATCTGGCAACACTAAGAATGGGGCTGTGGTCAAAGCTCTCTTTAAACGTTGGAACGCATCATCACAATCTACGTCCCACATGAAAACTAGGTTCTTCTTCATCAAGCATGTCAATGGGGCTGATATCTTTGCGAAGTCCTTGATAAACTTCCTATAGTAGCCTGCAACCCCAAGAAACTCCTCACCTCGATAGCATTTTTAGGGACCTTCCAGTCTTGGATGGCCACCACCTTCGCAGGATCCACAGCTATCCCTTCTTTGGAAACCACGTGCCCTAAGAATCGCACTTCCTTCCTCTAAAAGTGACATTTAGAAAATTTAGATTTAAGGTTATGCGCTCGAAGGGTCTCCAACACTTCCCTAAGATGTAGGGCATGCTCTTCCTCGCTCTTAGAAAAGATCAAGATGTCATCCACAAAGACCACCACGAATTTATTAAGGTACTCCCTAAACACCCTACTCATCAAGTCAACAAAGTATGCGGGGGCGTTTGTCAAACCGAAGGGCATTACAAGCCACTCATAGAAACCGTCCGGAGTCCTAAAGGCAATCTTGTCTATGCTATCCTTAGCCACTCTCAACTGATGGAAACCGGTGGCTAAGTCCAACTGCGAAAAAACTGAGGCGCCAACTAACTGATCGAAGAGATCGTCAATCCTCGGCAGTGGGTGCCTATTCTTCTTAGTAAGTTCTCTATAGTCCACACAAAGTCTAAGGGACCCATTCGACTTCGTGGCAAATACCACTGGAGCACCCCACTCCGATATACTACGTCTTATGAATCCCTTCTCAAGCAACTCCCCTACTTGCTTATTGAGCTCCCTCCTCTCACGAGGAGCCATGTGGCATACTGGCAGAGATACTGGTTTTGCATTGTCTACAAGATAAATACGAAAGTCTATCTCACGTTTTGGGGGTAGACCCCTCACCTCATTGAAGACATCAACATATTCACGGACTATACGAACAGAATGTAAATCATCATTGGATGCGTCAAGTGACTCAAGATAACTAAGCATCACCGATCCTCTAGGGTCACAAGAAATATCAAGGGTCTTTCCACTACGAGTCAACAATTTTACTACCCTTCGTTCACGATCTAGGATGGCACCATATCTGGCTAGCCAATCCATCCCTAGAATCAACCCATAGCCCATGAAACCAAGCACAAAAGCATTACATTCAAAACCAATGCCTAAGTTAGACAATCTCAAATCCCTACAAACCATGGATAAATGAGCCGACCCACCAATAGGATTTGAGACTACAATGGGATCTACAATGAGACTAGTATTTAAGTGCAGTGTTTCAACTAATGATGTAGAGATAAACGAATGTGATGTGCCAGAATCGAATAAAGTACGGACAAGATGATCAAATAAGAAAATCAAACTTTCGACAGAAATTTTTCTATCTTCTTCCTATCCCGTAGCCATGAGAGCATGAACCTGCCCTCCCGAAGTAGAACCGGCCCTCTGCCCTTCTTAGGACAGTCTTTCACAGCATGACCCGAATCACCACAATGATAACAAGCGAACTTATTCTTCTTCCTACAGTCTTTCTTCAAATGGCCGGGTTTCCCACAGTTGTGACACTTCCTCTTTTCTTTACCACCTTTCTTTTGTTGTTGGGCTTTCTTTGGATCCTCCTTATCTTGCGGCCTAAAAGTACTTACACCCTTCTCTTCTTCATGCATGTATGCCATATCAACAAGCTTTGCATACGTAGCCCCCATTGGAATGTGGGACATACCCAAACTGTGAAGCGGTTCATTTAGGCCCTTTGCAAACCTCAAGGCCTTCTTGTGAGGCGTATTCACCAACTCTAGCCCAAATCACGCCAACTTATTAAATTCGGTTACATACTCCTTCACGGTCAAGTTTTTCTGCTTCAATGTCAAGAACCTCTCCATGTACATACTCTCCTCGGCTTGAGAAAGGAATTTCAACTCAAACCTTCCCCTGAAATCTGCCCACGTCTCCACAGCACGCTCTCCATTAGTAACCTCCCACCAAAACGAAGCTTCATCCTTCATTAACCAAGTAGCCAATTAGACCTTCTTATAGTCGTCCAAATCGAAAATGCCACACAGATCCTCCACTTCTTTCAACCAATTTCTAGCTTCAACGAACATTTCAGACACACTAAAAGGTTCTCCACCCATCGAACGAAAGTCTTTACATATCTTAGAGAAAGCATCTCCACGCGGAGGAATGATTGGAGCGGGGGGAGGAGGAGGAGGAACGTTGGCTGGACCCGCGGTAGCGGCCCTAGCCTCGAGATATTGACGAAACCAACCGCGTACATGAACACCCTCTAGTATCTCAGATGCTCCAGACATGCTGAAAAGAAAAAGAAAGAGTTTAAAAACAAGGGAAGCGAAAGAGAGATCTATGGCTTGCGGGGATTATGCTCTTTAATGTAAACTTTCCTTGAAAATAGCTTCTTTAAAACAAGTTTTTGAAAATACTTTCTAGGAAAATAATACTTTTGAAAACACTTTTCAAAACTTTTTGTCTGTTCTTGTAACCATAGCTCTGATACCACGTGTAACACCCCATGTCCATTAATGTCACTCACAAAGGGAATGCATCAATGTCCATGAAGCGTTATTGTTGTATAGAACAGATAAATTACAAGAATAAATAAATAAATAAACACAGCGGAAGATAAACCTTATTTCATAGCATCATAACTCAAAACAAGCTTACATAAGTAGTTCCCAAAACCATTACAACAGGATCAATAGTCTTTTCCAAAAACTTCAAAGTACATAAAAAAGCAAATACTTAAATAACATAAATGCATAAATCCCCACTGAGCATAAGCAAAGCCATAAAGATGAGAGAGTCCAAAGCGATACATCTACTCTTTTCAAGCGACTGAAAGAAATTGGCACTAAGCTGTAGTATTCCCTCCTTGCAAACCTGAGGGGGGGGGGAAGGAAAGAAAAGAGGTGGAAACAAAAGGGTCAGACATAAAGTCTGGGGAGTCCAGTAATTTTAACAAATAATAGGTAAGGTAAATGATCAAGACATAAATAGGCATCATGATATGGCTGTAACTTAGATAAGGTAGATAAAAAGGATGGGCAAGATGATTTCGTTCCTAAGTACAAAGACAATCCTACACCTTGGCTAAGCGAACAACCCTCCAAGTACTAACCCCGAAGACCGAAGTCAACATCAGACTAGCACCCAAAGGACTATCCAACTCAACCAACATGTATTTCGTTACACCGCACTTTTGCTAAGTTACACCACATTACTTAATTACACCGCACATCTACTAGTCTCTTTTTACTAGAGGTTGATCCCTTCCCACTAACTGTACCCACATGACAAACTTAGTAGTTACTTGTACCTAGCTGCTATCATAGGTGCCGACTTGCTCCTACCACCTCGAAGGTACACTTAATCTATCCATTTGATCGGCTCCCTAAACCCCGTAGGCACCCGTACTGGCCCCACAGTGGGGTGTATTACTCCCTAAAGTGGCAACCCCGATACCAACATAAAATGCAGGACCATACCTACACGATGCAACAACATCTTACCTACCAGCCCGGACCCATGCACGCACATGAACCCGTTGGACTCGCGTTGCCACCGCTATTCAAGTTTTGACCTCTTACATTCAAGTCCAGTAAGCGTGCCCCAACCCCGGCCTAGTACTGGGCCCAATTAGATCTCAAACGGGTTACTAGTTGAAACGGGTCCCCCATCTGACACAAGCCTCCTACCTACGCTTGGTCCCCACTAGGTTTTTCTCCCATTTAACCATTTTAATTTAATTGTCCAATTCTTACACATGCTATGGTTAAGTCTATTCTTACATGTCATAATTTACATGTCTTATCTTATACCGGTCAAGTCCATATTTACATGTCACCCCACTTAACCCTCTAACCATACCCATGTCTTATTATGGTTAGTATTCCTTAATTCATTCCTTATGACGAACGGTGCATGACCTCCCATATTAGACCGAACGCTTTGTGGCGCTGGATTTGCCGGGCAGTTCCGAGCAGTCTTACGCCACAAACCGGGTCTAACCTCGTGTCATTAACCATTGCGCCTACAATTCATTCCTTGGACCTCTCACATTAGACGTCCAATTATGGCAGCTGAATTTGCCAGGCGGTTCCGGGCAGTCTTACGCCACAATTGAGCCTAACCTCGTGTCAAAGGTTTATTAATGATCGTATTTCACCTATACCCAATTTTCGTGTCATGTATATCCAATTAAACATATAATCATGTTTATAATATTGCCTATTCCAAATTGTTACTAATTACATATTAATTAGCCTCAATTACAAATTTACAATTATAGGCAATTTCATCAATTCCATGTAATTCATACCCAAATATGCCAATTTCACATATTATCCAATTATCCAAAATATCCAATAATATCCAATTTTCCAAATTTCCCATATTCCCAATATTCCACATCGTTCCCATCTATTCGCATTCGCGCGTATTTTTAATATAGGCTCGAAGGTAGCCTAGATCCACAAATAAAAGGAAGAGGGGTAAGAAGAGAGAATCAATTCATAGAAAATTGGAATAAAACAACATCATGAAATAAAGAGGCATATAGACTGGCATAGAGGCATAATAAAAGATTCAACATGAATAAACTGATAAAAGGTATGAACTTTACATAGAAACATAGGCATATGATGACATGAATCAAAAAGGTGAAGACTTGGTGAGATTTTCATTACAAACATATATATGAATCCTTTTTACAACTTTTTCATGTTACTTTAATCCCATTAAATTTGTGAAAATAACTGTACTCACCTTTCGTGGCTCAAGAAAAGGATTAACGAATTGAAATTGGTGTAGAAACGTTGCGGTGATGTTGATTGATCTTCTTTAATTGTTGTTGAAGCTCTGAACTTTGATTTGAATTGTGTACGAACACTTGATATTTAATTTAGAGGCAGCGACTAGGGTTTAAGAGAGAGCTTGACAGCATAATGGTGTCATAGATAATATTTTATGAATTAGGGTTAGGTCTTAGGGTGTATATATAGATGTCTAGGATCGATTAGAGCACTTAGATTAACCCATAATTCATCAGGACCACTCAGATGCAACATCAGCCCTTAACGTGAATCGGGCCACGGGTTGACAGCCAAACACCCTGGATCGAGCCCTAGTGACCCCGCCGAGCTCAGCCGACACCAAAAATAGTGCGGTTCGGCTATTCCCCCTCCCAATTTGCTGTTTTGAACTTTTTTGAATATTTATTTATTTAATTTATATATATCTATATATATATTTCTCTCATATGCATACAAACTTCAAGGCTTAATAACATCTTCATAAGGTATCCGTTTTGTGCAAACCAAATGTCTATCTTGACCCAAAATTTTGAGACGAACATAATAGCACAACCCATTTTACTTAATTCTTCTTCTAAAAATTAAGTATACTTTAATTTGTGAATTTTAATGTTATAAAATTATAGGGTGTTACAGAGTGGCTTGTATATTCGACAAAGCGGCAGAAAGAAAGATGGGCATGCGTGGAGACGGAAATGTGAGGAGGAGCAGATGGTTTATATTTTTGGGGGAAGCGGTATGTGAAGCAAGACAGTGGAGGCCGAATAGAAGAGGGGTGTAAGTTTACATGCGCAGGAACAGTTGATGGAGAAGTATATACTTTGTTTCGTGTTAAAGGTGGATGGGGGAAGAAAATGGGGTGCAGGGTTATGTAGATGGTAGCGCAGGGTCTTGAACTGGGTTCGCTGAGATTGAAACCAACGGCAGAAACATAGCAGGAAGCGACGTGGCGAAGAAGTCATGGGGAGGCAATGCAATGGAAGAGGTTAGCACCAACATGGAAGAAGCAGTATGGGAGTTTGCGCGAGTATGAACCAGATATGGGACGGAATAGAGGGCATTTGAATAGGAATGTGTGGCCATGTTTCTTTTCCAATTCAAAGTACGGGCGTTTTCTCTTTAATGAGTAATTAGTTTACATAAATGTTGGATTTAACGGTCTGGTTGTTTTAATCATAAAATTAGCGTTAAGTTCAGGAATATAAATAAAGATTTGAACCAAATATTTGAACTAGCTACCATTGCAATGAAGAATGGCCTGGAGCATAATACAAGTGGTTTTAGTGAACAAATATTATGATTTCACCAATCCACTTATAAATTTCTAATTAATACCAACATGTTTACAAACACTTATAATACCCTTATTATTGATTAGCAATAAGTTATAATTAATTAAAATTTAATTAATTTAAATAAACTAATGCTTATAAATTTTATGACATAATAATATGTTGATAGGATTCGACAAAATCAGTCGCATTGGAGCCGTATCGGCAAGCCCTAGATGATGTCTACCAGAATTTTTAATCAAATTAAACATCCGTTTAATTTAATTAAAATGAGTCGTTTCAACAACAAATCAAATCAAGGTGAGTTCAACTCACTAAATTTAGCCCGTTTATATTTTATTAAACCGGGTATTTATTTTGTGTGCAATATTTGTTGATGGTTGATGATTAGATGATTGTTTGCCTATATGTTGAATATTTTCAGATATTCACTGATTAAATTAAGTGTTTGTTTAATTTAATCAAATTAAATCATTATTTTAACGATTAGATTCCAAATGAGGTAACTTAGCTTGTTGGTTACGTAAACGTATTAAATAAATCATTTGATGCTTGAATGGACATTAATGGTTTGTTGACAATTATTAGTTGTACTGTTTATTCCTGTTTACCGGGATAAATATATATTTTCTTGTTAAATTTGAGATAACCCATTCTGATGCAGGGAATGACAGGTTGGAGGGATCCAACCGAATTCCTTAAATATGTTGTTTATTTCCGTATTTTATGGACTATTTAATCAATATGATTGATTGTTGAACCCAAACCCAACACTTGTTTGATAACCAATAATGATATTGGTTAAGAAAATTACAGGATAGATGACCCAAAATGAATCATTTTATATAGATTGATTTACCGTCAGGTAAATCAATAGAAAGAAAGTTATAAAATTTGTTTTATAACTAAGAATAGATTTGAAATCTATTTTATATAGATTATTTTTAAATAAAATTATTAAAGAAAATAAATAATTATTTTTATCTTGCAATAAAGATGAGTATATAAAGCAAGATTTGTAGGATAATGAGTTTTCTAAACATGTGGGCAGAAATTAACCAAGTGGTTAAGGGTTGAATTTGAAGATTATTTTTAAATAAAATTATTAAAGAAAATAAATAATTATTTTTATCTTGCAATAAAGATGAGTATATAAAGCAAGATTTGTAGGATAATGATTTTTCTAAACATGTGGGCAGAAATTAACCAAGTGGTTAAGGGTTGAATTTGAAGATTGCGTACGAACTAATATAGTACACACGGATAGTGTAATATGGTGCATAACTCATGAATATTCAATAGCTATGAAGGCAAATATAAAATGATATAAATATCAGCTAATCATAGATATGCAATAGTAAATGCAGTAAAATAGAAAAATCACACTGGGGATTTTTATACTGGTTCGGAGCACCGTCCTACGTCCAGTCCCGGACTTCTATCTGGATTTTCACTAACAACCATCTCGCTTCACCCGGAGGAACATGTTTTACAACACCCGAGCAGACAAACAGGATTTGATGCCTCTAACAACAACGAGGAGTTCAACACGTGCCTCTTACAACACCGAGGACTTCAACTAAGATGAATACAATTGTTGTTGACAGTATGTGTTCTTGATAACATGAATTTGTCACTTGTAGTACAACCTTCCTATAATCTTATCCTCAAATATAATATTTGTGTATATGAAGATTTGTAAGTGAATATCGTATTGAATCAAAAGAATATCAAGTAGATTCTTGGATTCAAACGATAAATTATTGAATATGAGCAATTGAGCGCTTGAGAATATAGAAATGAGATCAATAAATTAGAGATAGTAATCAAGTCAAAATTCATTAAGATTAGTTAAATGAAATGGTGATATCATGGTGTTTATATAGAGAATAAATAGTTTTAACCCTTTGTGAAGAGTAACGAACAATAGCCATGATTATTGGTGAAGAGAAGGAGATGCAACCCTTGATTGAAAGGAAGTATCTTTTCGAAAGTTTGTTTGCTGAAAGAAAACGGTTGACAAGTCAAAAGGATCCGGTAGACTGGAATTTGAATATATATATATATACATGTTATATTCACATGCACACGTTTATTATGCATTTTGGGTAGAAACGGTCGACAGGTCAAAATAGAGGCGGTCAACCGGTTTTACCCATGTTGCACAATCAATGTATGCATATATGCATATATGTATATATATATATATATATTCTTATATATATATCGATAATTTCGAGGTGTGAGATTATTTGAGGATAGATTTTAACATACACAACACTAAAAACACCAAATAATCAACCTTTAATCTAGAATACCATATGTAGCTCTTTGTACCTCTTCAAACCAATAAATATCTTCTTTTTGTCGATCACGGCTTATTTCTTTGTCAGAAAGAAAAACTACATAATCTCTTGACTCAACATTCTCCCCATTTTTTAATTAATGACAACATAGTTCTGAATCTCCCCCTATATATTATCTCCCCCTAAGATTGTGCCTGTATATGAACTATATATCCCTGCATAACACTGTTAGTACCCATCTCTCCCCCTTTGTCATCGAAAAAAGGAGTAAAAAAGTGAAGATATAAATGATACTATCAGAATATTTAAGCAACACAAACGAGTAACATAGATCATGCTAATAGTGTCAGAATAACATTATACACAACCAAAAATCTAGTACGACTAAAACACAACACCTTACAGATACAAGTGCCAAATCAAGTTTTAAAGCAAAAGATAGACATAGGTACGTAGCAAGAGAAAACTAGGAAGTGAACTAAGAAGACTCGGATTGCGACTATGTCTCATCTTCCTCCTCTTCCTCTTCCTCTTCAACAACTTGTGTTTTCCTGCGATCATGTCCATGACTAGTTCCCGAGCTTGTAGCCTCCTCCGATGATGTCCAGGAATAAGTAGGAGGATCTGGACGTTTGCTAGGGTCTTGAGCTTGCATGGATGATGATGCACCACATGACATTGCTTCTCATAAAGTTCCTAAGAAAGACTTAATCTTGTTGAATCGTTTGTCGATCTTTGTATCCATGCGCCTAAGTCTTGCTTCGAGTAGAAATTGGTTGTGAGCAATGGTGTCTAGCGATTCCTTTGTCGAGGAAGATGATCCTAAAAGTTTGACTTCCTCAAGTTGTGGCCGGGATGATCATTTTGAAGCTTTTTGATGTCCATGTTCTTGCCATTGCTCAAAAGGCATAATAGTGAAGTATGGATCGGGGAGATTTATTCGTTTAATCGTTGCTTTGTTAAAGACTTTATTCTTTGAAACAGGAGACTCGAGGGGTGTGATGTTACAGTCGAGCAGTAGACGCATGATATATTCATTGTAAAACAAATGTGGCCTAGTGCAGTCGTTTACTTGCGAAATCTCATCAAAATCATACCAATCCAATTGATATGAATATCCCTGTATATTGCATATAATGCCTTGAAGTTCTCTTTATAAACGACATCAAAATTACATAAATCTTGGTAGTAGAGAATGCATGAGAGTATGATGAATAATCCTTGCAGTGGGTCGTAAACCTTTGGATTTTGTGCTATCCATATCGTCTTCAATGAATTCATGGCTAACACGATCACGGATTTGGATATTGCAAAAGTTGTTTGAGAACTTTTCACCACTAAAAGGAACTCCAAGAATGCTTGCTATTCTAGAACACGAGATAAGCACTTCCTTGCCACAGACTACAGACCAAAGACATTGTGCAGGATTATCAGTCATGTATTTCTCCAAATTCACGTTAGTGTAGAATAATTTGATCATAATATAATCTATTTCTACATTATTTTGATCCAAATCAATTAGGGATTCAATATTTAAATTCCTTGCTAAGTTAAGTACGTGATATTTGGAGAAATCGGAGAACTCAATGAATGAACCTGGATGAATCATGAAGTCTTTCATATCATTCCATCTTTTAACAACAATCGGATCAACTAGCCATTTCTCAATTGAGAGGTCAATTGGTTAGGGTTCAAAAGTTGAAGCTTTCTTTGATTTCTTCTGAGGAGAAGCCATTTGATATATATTGTTCAAATTGCAAGTAAAAAATTGAATTATTGGGTTTTCTAGTTTTTGGAATAAGGAACGGTTGGAGTAAAAGTGAAGAAGTGGAATGGAGAAATAGTCATTTATGTATATATAAAAACAGGAAAACCCAACACCGGTCGACTGCCAGTTTTTCACCGGTTGACTGTTTTTAATCAGAAGCTAAAACAGTCGACCGGTTGAAATTGGCCCGACTACTGTTTGTTTCTGGGTTGTTTTTCCTGGTTTTTTGCTCCATTTCGGATATTTAACAGTCCATATTACATAGAAATTACTCAATATATATTAGTACAAGAGTGATACAAAAGGATATAACCAAGATATAAATCTAATGTGAAGTTGATGAATTGTGATCGGTAGAATCTTCTTTGATGTCGTTAATACGTGGTTTCCATGGTGACCAATTCTCTTTCGCTCCTTCGTTCCTATTATAGTTTCTTTCCCATGAATTTGGGCTCCTAGAACATGAATGCATGTTTGGCATAGGCTCGTGTACGTCATGTTTATTTGAGCCACAAAGGAACATTTCCATTCTTTCTAGAAGAGATAATCAATTTGAGGTCAGCTTTTGCTCATAATATATCTGCCTTTGAAGATCAATCTGATGTTTTTGGTAATGGTGAATTTCATCGGTCTTTTCTTTGGTATGAGGTGAGCAAAACAAAACTTTCTTTGACCGTTTTGGAGTTGGCGTAGTCCTGGAGGTACGATTGCTTTGGTGGTATCTTGATTTGTGTTCGGAAGTTTTCGGAGAGTAATGATCTCCTGTCTCAGAACTAGTGATAGAGACATGGGAATATTGAGCATATTTGTCACATATGTGTGCCATGATTATAGCAGAAAATAAAATATATGAACTATGAAGAATTTATGCCAAGTTTATATAGGATTCTCTCTCTCTCTCTCTCTCTATATATATATATATATATATATATATATATATATATATATATATATATTTGAGGCCAAGAATTTCTAGAATTACTTGACCATAGGAATTAACAAACGCTCATAATCAATTTTCTCAAATTAACAATAGCTAATATATGTTTGAGTAAATAAAATTCAGATAAAAAATAACTAATTGTCGAGTTCTTTTCTAAAGTTAAGACCAAGCTCTCTTCATAACTTTATGAAATTTGACTCAAGTAGAGGCTTAGTAAAAATGTCCGCTAGTTGATTATCAGTTCGAACATACTTGAGATATATATTTCTCTTTTCGATATTGTCTCTTAGAAAATGACGATGGATATCATTGTGTTTAGTTCGAGAGTGGTTCACAGGATTTTTAGATAAATTTAAAGCACTCGTGTTATCACATTATATAATAGAATTTGATAAATTAATATCAAAATCTTGAAGTGTTTGTTGCATATATATAACTTGAGTACAAGAAAGAGCCGCTGATATATTTTCAGCTTCACACGTTGATAGTGGAACACAATTCTGTTTCTTATTAAACCAAGAGACGAGTGATTTTCCAATAAAATGGGATGTACCACTTGCACTCTTTCTATCCATTCGAGAGCCTCCAAAATCAGCATCGCTATATGATACTAATTCGAATGGACATTCTTTTGGGTAGAAAAGACTGAAATCTTTGGTATTATTAAGATAACGAATTATACGTTTCACTGCTTGTAGGTGTAATTCCTTTGGATCTGCTTGAAATCATGCTCATAGACAAACACTCATTATTATATCTGGACGACTAGCAGTGAGATAAAGAAGAGAACAAATCATGCTTCAATATAGTTTCTGGTCAACACTCTTACCATTTTCATCTTTTCAAGATGTGTGGTTGTACTCATGAGAGTGGGTTTACCAGACGTATTTTCTAATCCGAAGCATTTGATAAGATTTCCGCAATATTTTTCTTGATTGATAAAAATACCATTAAGAAGTTGTTTGATTTGAAGTCCGAGAAAATATGATAGTTCTCCCATATGAGACATTTCAAATTCTTTGGTCATAATATTTGCAAACTCTTTGCAGAGTTTATTGTTTGTTGATCCAAAGATGATGTCGTCTACATATATTTGGATAACTAGAATATCTTTTCGAGAATGTTTGATAAACAAAGTTTGATCAACTTTGCCTATTTGAAATCCTGAATTAATAAGATAGTTATGTAGTCATTCATACTAAGCACGGGGTCCTGTTTTAGACCATACAGAGCCTTTTTAAGCTTATTGTAACAACCCGAAAATTTGGGCCAGTTTAAAATTTTTATTTTGGCAATTTTAGCGAATTTTGATTATTTAAAATAGATTATTTTAAATAATATCAACGAGAAATTTATTTTGAATATAATTTGAACGTATATATTATATACGTCGTCGTTAGAATATAAATATTTATTTATAATTATAAAAGGAATTGAAAATGGCGCGGTAGTTCGATAATTTGATTTCAAACTTCAATTGAACATACCGGGTGCAAAACAAACCGGATTTTAGTGAAACCAAATATAATAGGATCTAATGGTGAATATCTTTCTAACGAATCCGAAAAATCGAGATTTCATAGCGGGAATCAAAAGATACGTCCAGTTGAAAATTCTGAATAGTCGCTATGGAATTCCGGCCCTTAAAAATGGGAGTTTTGCAAACGACCTCGGATTTCGTCGAAACCACTTTTGTTGGATCCGCAATGTCAAATTATTGCTAGATTCCAAATTTCATAATTTTTTGAATCAATATGTGAGCGTGGCAAAGGAAAACGCGTTTGACCAGTTTCAGTTGATTTTAATCGACTGGAAATTGGCCATTTTTCCAACGGTCTCAGAATTCGGTGAAACTAGTTTTATTAGGACCGTATCGTCAATACGAAGCTAGAAAATATTTTTCTGCAATTTATAGAGTTAGTATGTGACCCCGGTAATTTGAAATATGCGTTTAAATTGAATATATAAAGAATTATACTTTAAATTCATAGGAAACCTATCGTAACGATAGAATTGGCCTACGATACATATCCCATTGTGTTCAGAATGATGGTAATTAGCTAGGGGCGACAGTCGTTGGGTTTCGTTTGGAGTTCGAACAGAAAGTCAACTATAGTGGAGAATTAAAATAATATTAAATAATATAATATATATATAAAACCCCCCCAAGCCCTTGACCCATTCTCAGAAAACCGATTATCCCCCCCCCCCACATCAAATTGATTCCGCCGCTATCCTCCCCATCGCACTGGAGTCGTGCCCCCCTACGGCGGCGCCACCGCCTCTACATCCCCCATCTCCTCCCCCTCCTCTCTCCTCTTCCCTCTCTCCTCTTCTGTCGCGACGGAGACGCCCGAACCCAACCCCAGAAGCGACGAAACCGCCACGCCCTATAGCCGACGCCGCCTTGGCCTCTTCCGCGCCATCACTGTTCCGGCGAACCCCCCCCCCCCCCCCCATCCACCAATTCCGACATTAAAGCCCCTTCCCCTCTACCAGACTTCAGATGTAAGTTTTTTTTTGTATTTTATTTCTTTTAATTTATTCCGAAAGATCTGATGTATATAGGTATGATTATAAAATTGTTTTTATAAAATATATATATATATAATTTGTTTCAAAAATATATATAGAGTTGTTTTCAAAATATAAACATACATTGTTTTTAAAAAAATATATTAAAATATGGGTTTTATATATCTACACCTTTACAGTTTAAAAATTCGATTTTTATATATTGAATAGCAAATTAAAAATTCGATTTTTATATATTGAATAGCAAATTAAAAATTCGATTTTTATATATTGAATAGAAAATTAAAAATTCGATTTTTATATATTGAATAGCAAATTAAAAATTCGATTTTTATATATTGAATAGCAAATTAAAAATTCGATTTTTATATATTGAATAGCAAATTAAAAATTTGATTTTTATATATTGAATAGCATAGTAAAAATTCGATTTTTATATATTGAATAGCAAATTAAAAATTCGATTTTTATATATTGAATAGCGAAGTAAAAAATGTGATTTTTACGTATGTAGAGAATAAGGGCAACGAAGGTGATAAAAAGGCGAGCACGGTGGAGATGTTCTACATATGAAGTGTCGTGAAGTTGGATAGCTATTGGTGAGAATTTCTCACTCTTTAATTTTATTTTTCTAGTTATATATATACTAGGATGCAGACGGTGTTTAGTAGCACCCGACACCCGTCATCCACAGACCATGGATGGCTTGTTTGTTTAATTGTTTGGTTGTGTAGTTGGTTAGATTATTTGGTTTGAATTGAATTGTTTGGTGAAATGAAATTGATTTGATTGATGTGTGAATGGCGTGGGCCTTCACTAGACAGGGGATAAGGCTAGGCCTTGTCCCGTTTCTAGTATCGTGCCGTTATGCCGCCGAAATTTTCTAAAATAAGTTAGTAAAATAAAAATATCATTTTTATTTCGTAAATGAACTGAATAAAAATTCATGTGTTAAAATAAAATATTTGATCGTTAAAAATATAATTTTTAACGTGAATGTGAATAAATAAATATTCATTTACAAACCGGGCGGTTTGTTTATGTACACCTATTTGAAGGACATTGATTGGGACGATAAATTTTACACATCGCCCAACTGCACAAATAAAAATCTGTGTTTGATTGCTTGAAACCCCACATGGGTATTGGGATGATATTTGACGTACACTAATCCCGATTGTTTAGTTGTATGTCGATCGATTGATTGACAGGCTGTTATAAGCGTTGAATAATTATATTTGATGCTTATACAGTGTAGAATGCACTTTGGATGATGGTTGATTATTCATCGTTGTTGATATATACATGTGTTGTAGAAAATCCATATAATTAACATTATATGGTAATTGATTGGGCCTCATTCCAGTTTTGAAATAGAATATTTGAAAATAGGAATATATGAAGCCGTGTCGATTAGATTGACGCCATTTTGACGTGAACGATATTTATATCGATTTTATTCATTTTTCAACGAATATTGAAATAGATTTGAAATTTGAATTAAATTGAATAGATTTGAAATTGAAATCACATTGAATAGATTTGAAATTGAAATCACATTGAAATGAATTCGAATTGAAAATAAATGAATTCGAATTTAAATTGAATATAAATGAATTCGAATTTAAATTGAATCTAAATGAATTCGAATTGAAATTGAATATAAATGAATTCGAATTTAAATTGAATATAAATGAATTCGAATTGAAATTGAATTGAAATCGATTTGAAATGAATTTAAAACGAATTTATATTGGAATATTCAATTTTGATTTGAATTTGAATATGAAGTTGAAACCGTTTTGAAAATGAATTTGAAACGATTTATAAAGCACGTTTTTAAAAGGAAGTCGACGAAGAATATATTATATATATAATATAATGGCCTGAATAGAACGCGCCGCGCCGCGGCAGTTCATGAATTTCGACCATTGACTTCGAACGGATATTACGGGAGATCCGACCGTCGGATTCTCCTAAAACCGGAACCGTTGGGTTCGTATCGAAAAGAGCTTTCTAACGAATATTAGAAATTTGAAATCTAACGGTTGGATTTGGAATTATGTCCAAATCAAATTTGGAAAAGATCGCTGTAAGTGCAGTTCGATGGTCGTTGATGGAAATCGACTGTACGGGCCTTGATAAAATTATTAAAAATAGTAATAATTTGTGTAAAATCATAAGAAATGATTTAGAAAGGATTGGGATGAAAAACTCCATATTTGAAAAGATAAAAATAAATTTTTATCGAAATGAACTAGTTTTGAACTAGAATTATAATTCTATTTATTTTAAATAAATAAATTGAATTTGAAATGGTTTTAAAAATAACCAGAGTTTCCAATGATTGCATTGTAATGGATTTGAATCGAAATTGTCTTCGGAATATTTCGATGTTGGATTTCGTGATCATACAGATGTTGTTATGGAAATTTGAAAGATATAGATATATATATATCGTTATTTCCAATACGATATTTGTTGGTCGTAGAATTTGATATTGAATATAAGCCGGGATATTTTCTATTCAGAGCCTTGTATTTAATATCAAATGTGATTTGGGTTTGTCGTGAATGGTGTCTTCGTTAACACTGTTCTTGAATCCAGTTGAGAAAAAGATTGAATCTTTTTATTTAGATTTAATGAAGTGTACCAATTAAATAATATTTAATTGGAATTGAATTGATATTGATTTTTGGGTTTATCGTGAACTGTGTTTTAAATAACACTTTTTCTTTAACCCGATAATTAATGGAATGTGATTTTGGGTTTATCGTGAATCGTGTCTTAAATGACACTGATTCTTTAACCCAGTTAACGATTAAAACTAAGTGGAGTTTTAATGAATCTTTAATTAGATTGAAATGATTGAGAATGGAGTATCACCAGTTTTGCTCCAGGAGATAGTTAAATCTTTAATTAGATTTGAATGTGAAATGGTAATTGAATTTACCGATAACACCGTGGTGTTAGATATGAAGTATTACCAGTTTTACTTCATGGGATGAATAGGTTGGGATTGGGAAATTAAAATAAATGATTACTTCGGTAAGGTTCGATAACCCCGACTAGTTGAATCGAAATTCAAAAGGATAGATTAAAGAATAAATATAAAGAATTTATCTTTGATAAAATTAATGGGAACCCTTCCCTATGAATGTGAAATTTAGAAACTAACTGTCGGTTAGCTAAGCAGAATGGTTTCCTGGATATTGATCTGATGTTGGTTTCGGCCTTCAGGGTTAATATTTGGAGAATTATTCTCTTGATTAATTTACGGTTAGTGACTAATGAATTGGAATGAGGCGTATGTTGTGTTTGTGTAACACTTATTTAAAATAATACGCGAGTTATTCGGAAAGACCGGGTTTATCCCATTCTGAATAACTGATACGACGATAAGTCGAAGATGAAGACGATGGTCGAAGACCGGAGGTCTTCACGTCGTTTGGGTGATTACTGATGATCTTGATTGGGCTGTACACCCAAGAAGATGGAAACAGTTGGTGATCGTCCAGACGTACTTGGAGATCGATGGATATGCGGGGTACTAGGTGCCTCCGGTTTCGTTCAGACCCAGAATGGACTTGTAAATGGACTGTGTGTCTGACATTGGATTTTAGTCTGTGTGATTGATCTCTATTAAATATATATCTGTTTAGCGGCGGAGAATTTATTCTCTTGCTTAACGCCCTTCTTTGAGACGTACGAGCTCAAGGGTTATATACTGATGGATATCAAACACATAGAGTGAATTGCCTGTGTGGCATGCCTAAGTGGCAATTGATCGAGGCTTCTGTTGAAAAGCAAAGTCTTGTGGAGATGATCAAAGCACAGCCTGTGTGGCACAGCTTTGTGTAACGTGAATTCGCGAGCCTCACACCCCGGTTGTGAACCAAAAACGGGAGATGGACCTCAGGGAGGGCATGCGCTTCTTTCTAGCTAGGGTGGTGTCAGTGACCTACCAGCCCTGACATTTATATACTTTTCACCTGTGTGGTTGTTGCTGTTGCGAGGCGCCTCGGTTTGATCGGACGATCCGGGTCCGATGGAGTCATTCGTTGGCTCATTTACGCCCCAAAGGGCGGGGAAACGCAGTGTTCAGGATTTAAGTTTAACCCACATCGGTGGACCGGCCCTGTCGCTCCAAGGGTCACTCGAGCTCTGATCCTGTGGCTCGGGCTAGAGAGTCACGAATCGGTAGAGGATGATCCCTGGCCTCGGTTCACAGACGGAAATCCAATTTCCAAATACGTGACATTTGCGGTTTTATTTGTAAACCTATATATGGCGACATAGTGGCATGGGACGCTCATGTCGCCTACGATTGATACTTATGATTTGAAGTTGTTTTATACACTATGCACTTATAATAGTATCAAATGATTTGTTTTAAACGTATCAAGCATTGTTTGGTTGTTATAAGGGAAAACCCTATCCCCCGGCTTGCGTTGCATTGTGTGATAGGACCTGGGTCTTATAACAGCTTCATTTTTCTTTATTTAGCATTGCGCTGTTTGTTTTATGCACTGGTATTCTTGGGAGGAAACCCGTTCCGTGTTATACGGCGTGGTCCCTTGATTTACCTAACTTTAAAAATAAAGATTAACTGTTTTAGTTCTCACACCAGTCACATGACTGACCTGGAGTTTATTGTTTTAACCTAAACTCTGGGTGCCCTTATTTTGACATGGGCAGCTAGTAGTTTTGGTTTTGCAGATTTATATTCACAGGATCCTGGTTTACAGCTGGAACGATATCCGGAAAGCTTTGTATCCGTATATCTCATTCTAGTTGTGTATTGTATTATTTTCCGCTGCTATGTATTTAAATGTAATTTAAATCTCTAATATTTCTGTGTAATATTCATTTATACTATGTATATTCTTGTAATCTGATGTATTGTTGTAATATACAATGAAATGTCCTTCCGTCTGCGTTCTGTTGTGGCTTGTTCTCAAACGATAGGGCGTTTCGAACGGTCTAGATCGGTTTAGCGACTGGTTCGGATCGAGCGAAATTCCTTTTCGTCACACTTATACACATAGTCAGAATAATTTTCATGTACGAACAAAAGGGGTTGTTCGACATAAACATTCTCTTCAATAAATCCATTGAGGAATGCACTCTTGACATCCATCTGATATAGTCTGAAATTGTGGTGACAAGAAAAAGATAATAAGATTCTAATAGCTTCTAGTCGAGCAACTGGCGCAAATGTTTCTTCATAATCGATACCTTCTTCCTGATTATATCCTTGTGCTACTAACCTAGCTTTATTTTTGGTGATGTTACCTTGTTCATCAGCCTTATTTTTATAAACTCATTTAGTACCAATAACTGATTGATCAGTTGGTCTTGGTACAAGTTCCCAGACAACATTGCGCTCGAACTGATTTAGCTCTTCCTACATGGCAATGATCCAGTAATCATCGGTAGCAGCCTCTTTTGAATTCTTAGGTTCGATATTTGAAAGAAACGCGACATGACCCATTTGATGAAGTTGACTCCTTGTTCTGACTTATGATGTTACTTCCCTGATTATATTTTGAGCTAGATGGTCTCTTAATATTCTTGGAGGAGATCGTAACTCACATGTTTGAGGAATATTTTCAACAACTATTTCAGAGTCAGAATCAATATTTGTGATGATTAGATTATCAGTGACTATTGTTTTGTCAACATCTGATGTATTATGAGGGTGCTGATAGAATTCATCGAATGAGATATGAAGTTAATCTTTAATAGTTTTGGTTCGTTTATTAAATACACGATAGGCCTTGCTCCGTTCCGAATAACCACGGCCTTTGGATCGAATTTGCCAAGCTGGTCTTTCATATTTAAGATAAAGCACAGAGAACCAAAAACTTTGAAGTATGAGATATTAGGCTTTCTTTTGTTAAATGATTCATAAGGTGTATTCTTGGTGAATGGATACACGATTCAAAACATAACGTGCAGCTGCAACACCTTCTACCCAGAAATGTTATGGTAAAGTGGTTCCATTTAATAACGTTCTTGCACATTCTTGTAAGTTCCGGTTTTTCCGTTCTACAACTCCGTTTTGTTGTGGAGTTCTGGAAAATGAAAAACTATGATATATACCTTTCTTTGTACAAAAAGGTTCAAACTCATTATTTTCGAACTCTCCTCCATGATTACTTCTCATATTTTTAACCTTAAGCCCTTTTGACTTCTAAATTCTTTTGATGAAAGATTTGAATTGTTCGAAAGTGTCACTTTTGTTTTTCAGGAAAATAATCCAGGTGTAACGAGAGTAATCATCAACAATTTCAAACACATATCGGCTATGGTTTATTGACTGTACCTGAGTTGGTCCGAATAAATCCATATGCAGTAAATCAAGTGGTTGTAATGTTGATATGACTTTCTTAGATTTAAAAGATGATTTAGTCAATTTTCCTAATTAACATGCGCCACAAATGTTGTCAACCTTAAAGCTCAGTTTGGGTAAACCTCTAACTAGATCATTTTTGGCCAGCTTGTCGATAGTTCTAAAGTTTATATGACAGAAGCGTTTGTGCCATAGCCATTGATCATTATCATGAACCATAAGACACATATCTGAACTATGATTAATATTCATTTTTTTTAGCAGAAAGGTAGAGGCAATAACTTGCCTCGCCATATATAAATATTGCATATAGAAACATCGTCATGTTGGTCACAATATTACAACCCAAACTGCTCACTAAGGAGCCAAAAAGAAATATGACAACAACCATGCTCACGCAGGAGCTAACAAAATACATCAGGTTTTACAAGACATAGAACTGCGTGCAAAATAAAAGTGACCAACAGCAACCCAACCAAACAGCGAGGAGTCAATCACCATGCTCCGCTGCTATCTGAAACAAAATCAACAAATAACCAATCGTCAATACCCATCCACTTATAGTAAAACTTTAGTACTTTAAACAAAAAAACATTCGATGAAGTAACAGTGTTTTTGAAACAACGATTGTTTCTTTCACACCAAATAACCCAGCAAAAAGACAAATTAAGTAATGAAAGTTGTTTCGAAGGATCATGTTCCCAAAATTGTGCCTGGTCCCTCAGTGAATCTTTCCACATAAGATCAATATTAGCATTAACTAAACATTTGACCCATACATAGAAAGCCAAATCGCAGCCATGAAATAAATGGGTACAATCTCCTCCTCGATTCCACAAAACACACATGCAGCATCCACATTTATATTCTTCCTTCTCAACATACTTTTTGTATTTAATTTCCCATGCAAAACTACCCACATATGCATTCAAACCTTCAGTGGGATGTTACAACCCCACATGCATGAAAAGAACGTGAATTTACAACGAGAGAAATTCAAAAACTCATAACACTGCTTCACTGAAAACTTTGCCTTTTCTCTCCATAAACATACATCATCCTCATCAATTAAATTCACATTCTCCAAAAGACAAATCAGTTTCAATAGCTGAAGTAAGGCCCTTCCTTCAATAATTCTATTGAAACTCAACTTCCACTTAAAACCAATAGCTGATGAATCATACACATCTGAAACATATGCCAGTTTATCACAAGAGATTGCATAAAGCAAGTCAAATTCTGAGCTCAAAGCAATTGGTAAGAGCCACTTATCAAACTAGAAAAACTCCTTCTTCCATTATTAACCTTCAAACTAAATTGCACTTTAAATACCTGAGAGCAGCTAAGAACACCTTTCCAAAACACTGAGGGATGATCAACATTATTGTAGAATGAAAAGGCACCATCATAACATGTATTAACTATCCATTCACACCACAACGACTCTTTTTGAGATGAAATACTCCATAACCATCTGCATAATAGAGCTGTACTCATCTCTGTCAAGTTCAAAACTCCCAACCCCGCTTACTCTCTAGATTTACAAACTTGCTTCCAAGAAACTAAGCAAGGAGCATCACTAGCATCACTTTTCCCTGTCCAAAGAAAACTTCTCCTCACTGCATCAATCTTTTTTATAACCTAATCAGGAACATTATAAAAAGAAAGCCAGTACAAAGGAGTAGCTGAAAGAACAGAATTAACTAAAATTAATCTCCCTGCTTTTGAAAGATATCTTCCCTTCTATTTTGACAATCTGGCATCCACCTTGCTTATTAATGTGAACCAGTCGTCCTTTAATAATTTGCCTGGTCTTATACAAAGTCCAAGATAATTCAGAGGAAAGGTACCAACTTTGCAATTCAACATTTCAGCAATTTCATCAGCAACTCCACAATCATCCCGAACTACTAAAACCGAACTCTTGTGAAAATTTATCTTCAAACCAGAAATACTCTCAAATGCATAAAGAATAAATTTGAGAGAAGCAATGTACTTATAGTCAGGATTACTGAAAATTATCGTATCATCAGCATAATGAAGAGACGTGATACCACCCATAACAAAGTCTTCACCAAAGCTATTCAAAATCCCATTCACACAACTTAATTTCAAAATCTGAGTAAAAACATCAGTAGCCAAATCAAACAACAGTGGCGACAACGGATCTCCTTTCCTCGGTCCCCTCTTAGAACTGATGGACTTCCCAGCTATTCCATTCACAAACACATTAGCCTTGCTTGCTTTGAAAATGCAACTATTCCATCCAATCCATTTCCTGCTAAATCCTCTAGCTTCCAACAGTTGCAGAATGAAATTCCAATCCACAGTGTCAAAAGCCTTAGCAAAATCCAGCTTTAGAAGAGCACAAGGCAAAGAATTATGAGAACAGTAAGACACCACTTCTTGAACCAATGATGCCCCTTCAAGAATGTATCTACCTTTAATGAATGCAGTTTGAGACTTGTCAATAAGTTTTTCCATGACCACTTTAAGCCTATTAGCAAGCATTTTAGTAATTAGCTTATAAGTGATGTTTAATAAGCTAATTGGTCTAAAATCTGATGGAGATAAGCAGTCTTCCTTCTTTGGGATAAGAACAACATTTGCGTAGCTAATCTTCTCAAAGTTGATAGAACCATTCTCCAAATCTATGAAAAGATTAATAATATCCACTTTGATCCAGCTCCAGTATTTTTTAAAGAAAAATTTTGGAAATCCATCAGGTCATCATTAGGCATATCTTTCAAGGCAGCAAAAATCTCTTCCTCGGTAAAGCTTGAATCTAAACAAGTAAGATCCAAGCATTCTGGATATATGGATTTCCAATCAACTCCCAAGCCCACATTTCTACTAGAACCAAACTGCTTGAGATAAAAATCAGTGAAAATTTTATTTAAATATTCTTGATTAGAAATCTCCACCCCCTCATGCTCAATACTGCATATCATGTTAGAACGTCTTCTACCATTGGCTATGCGATGAAAATAGCCAGTGTTCTTGTTTCCTTCTTTAATCCACTGATCTCTAGAATGCTGTCTCCGGTATATTTCTTCTTGATCAATTACTTTCAAAAGCTCCTTTTCTTTGTGTCTCAAAATATCCTTCTCCACACTATATAAACTCTTTGTTCAGCCATAATATTTAGGTTTAGAATCTCGTTTTCCAAATCTTATTTTCTCCTCTTAATTGACCCAAAAACTTCCTTATTCCACTTTTTCAGAAAAGTCCTCAACAATTTCAATTTTCTCCTTATAGAGCCTGCAGCCTCTTCCAAGTTCGAGAATTCAGACCACTTGTTCATCAACATATCATCAAAACCATCTTCTAAACACCACATCTTTTCGAACCTGAACATCACATTCTTAGGGAGTCTGTCACTAGAATCAAGGATGATCGGACAATGATCTGAAATTACCGAAGCAAAGCCCCTTTGAGATGAGAGAGGATGAAGGTCTTCAAATTCAGGATTTATAAAAAATCTGTCAAGCTTCACCAGAGTTGGATCATCTCTTCTACTACTCCAAGTGTAATTTTGATTGTTTAATGGCAAATCAATCAAATTACAGTATCTAACAAACTCTCCAAAATCATCCATATCTTTCCCATAATTTTCAGCTCTTTTGTTCCTCTCAAATGAAAATCTCGTAACATTGAAATCTCCACCAATCAGCCATGGTCCTTGAAAAGATTTATCAAATCGCGAACAATCTTCCTAGAGCATTTTTCTCTCTTCTCTGGTTTGAGGGCCATATACATTGGTGAAGTAATACTGAACTCTAGAGCTCTTCAAACATAACACCACATGCAAATAATGAACATCTTTTATCTCCTGTATCAATTCCCATTTTTCACAATTCCAACCGACCATAAGGCCACCTGAACTGCCAGAAGCATTCAGATGACTCCAGCCGTCCAACATAAAACCACCCAAAGACATGAAACAAAAATCATCAGCATTAGCAATCTTAGATTCTTGAATGAACACAGTATCAGGATTAAGAGAGAACAAAAGGTTCTTAATCCTATGGCATTTTTTGGGTTTGCCCAAACCACGCACATTCCAAGACTCAATAATCATTTATTCGAGTTAACCCTCCCTAATTCTTTCTTCTTAAAATCCGCAATGTTTGCATCAATATTACTAATGTTAAATCCAGACTTAACAGCTAATTCATAAAGTTTATCATTCGATAAGCTATTTAAAAAAGCAGGAATGAAAACACTACCTTCCAGCGGATGTTCCATGCCTTGACTCCTTCTTGGACTCCTCCTTAGCAGCGTGATTCCAGAAGTACCCATAGCTTCTTTGCCCTTTGTATTAATACAATGGCTACTCACCACAGCAATAGCATCTCCCACCTGTTCACCATTTGAATCATCACTTTCAAGCACCCCTTCTACATTCTCTACCACATGAGACCTTTCTTCACTTGCATGCAGATCCCCCAAATCCTCCTGAGCATCTCCACCACCAAAAATAGTAGATGGTTCTCCCCGCTCTTCAGGAATGTTCAGAAAGACATTCTGAAGATGCACATCACTTTTAGACTTCCAGGTTTTCAGAATTCATTCAGAGTCCTTTCTGAACACCACATTTTTGAACTCCACAGGATCCGACATCTCGTTAGGATACCCAAAGAACCTGCTAATCTCCACCTCATGATACGATCTTCTTGCATAGATTCTCAACAAAGATGGCAGATAGACAGGCATAGGAACTTCAACCTCCACTCTGAGATAAGAAAGATCAACAACGTCCCATACTTTTTGCTGCAAATTAGTGACCTCCCCCACTTTCATCAGGATCAATCTTACCATCCATCGATTGCGAAAAATGATCGGAAGGTTCCTTAGAGTGATCCAGATCTTCGCCATCTCTTTAGGTTTAGCGGAGTTAAAGCGAAGACTCCAAGGCTTCAAACAAAGAACACCTCTGTCAACATTCAAGAATCTTTCCTCATCCAAGAAATTTCGCTGAAATTTCACCACAAAATCGTTATTAAAGCGCTTTACATTCCAAACCCAGCGATGAAGATACTCAAACTCTTTCTTTAAGCACTGTTCCACATGATTCATAGAAAACTCACCCTTCACAATGGAAATAACCACCCAAGAATTAAGCCTCTCTAAATTAGTATCCCCCGTAAACTGAGAAATATGAATTTCATTACCAGTTACCATCTTCCTTCTCTTTTGTTGCAGAGCTTGCGATTTATGCAGAGAAATTTCAGACGAATTATGTGATGAATAAGGAGTATTTCTTTTTGGTTTTTTACTCTCAAAGCACTGGAACCCTTTATGACCGGTCTTTTTGCATTTAAAACAAATTATTGGATTTCTACAATCCCTAACCCAATGATCAGATTCACCACATCGAAAGCAACATTTCTTTGATTTGACATTCTGCAACTTAGCAGAATATGAATCGGTAACTTTTCTTGAATCTTGCGATTTGTTTCTGTCTCTATAACATTCAAAAACTAAATTATGTTATCTATCTATAATACTAAACTTATTATTTGAAAAGGAAATTGTAAATCCCTTATCGTATAACTGACTAGTGCTAAGTAAATTATGTTTCACATTCCTAACTAGCATGACATTGGTAATAAGAGGTAAGTTAGATGTACCACAATTGCTCACATCGCCTTTGTCGATGATATAGCCTTTTGAATTATCTCCAAAAGTGACGGAGCCACCATCTGAGCATGTAATATATGTCAATAAGCTCTTGTCTCCAGTCATGTGCTTCGAGCAACCACTATCCAGTATCCACTTTCCTCTTTTCTTAAGTGGGACCTGCAAAGAATAAGATTAAGTCCATGGTACCCACTTTTTCATAGGGTCCTAAGAGTTAGGTCATAGGAGTCCAAACCCATACGGTCCGGTATCCCCTTTATATGAATAATTAGAATTAAGATGCACAGTGTAACACCCCACCTCCGTTAAGGTCACTCACAAAGGGAATGCCTTAACTTTGGTGGAGCATTTTAGTAAACAGGACAGAAACTTACAAGACAGATAAAACAGTACTTGAAAATTTTATAACTTTATTACAGCGGAAAACAGATATCAGTATGGTTACATCTTTTCAAATCACAATATCAGAATTCAAGTACAAAATATCAGTCCTGTATAAAAGCCTTCAGAATGCATAGTTTAAAATCATAATCCCCACAGAAGAAGACAAGCCATACTTTAAGCACTTCAAGCAGAAGAAATCTGGATCAAGCTAGAGTATTCCCTTCTACAAAACCTGGGGGGAAACGGAAGAAAGGAGGCGAAAAAACAAGGGTCAGACAAAAAGTCTGGCAAGTCCAGTGATTTTCAGTTATGAACAGATAATAATACCATGACATGAAAATAAAACTGGATGAGAGATAACTGTAACAGGTGTAGCAGATATAACAGAAGAACAGAATGATATAAGCTATTTCTTTACACTTCTCTGCACTAATACTAGTATAACAAGATTAGGTGTTACCCTAATGTCTAAACAGAAACAGAATAATGGGCCTTTACCACCCAAACAGAAAGTACAGAAACAGAATGCTAGTAATGGGCCTTTACTACCCGAACAGAGACAGAAACGGAAACAGAATGTTAGAATTAGGTGTACACTAGTAAATGGGCCTTTACCACCCGAACAGACGGTACCACGCAGAAACAAACAGGTGTTACCACCCAACAGAAACAGACGGTACTAACAGAAATAGACAGAACTAAGTGTACCCTAAAACCCTACCCTAAGCGATCGGCTCCCTAATACATAAATACCCTGTGTCGGCCCCACAGTAGGGTGTATCACTCCCTAAAGTGACAACCAATTGGTACAGACCTATTTACAGATGTCACGGCGTCTTACATCCTCAGAGGCAGACTGGGATCCATGCACGCACATGACCTGGTTGGAACGCACCATCAACACCCCTCGCCATTATCAGAATGAACCGCTTATAATTAGTTCAGTAAGTGTGCCCGGACCCTACCTACTGTTGGGTCAAAGTTTTGATACCAGACAGGGTTACTGACTAATATGGGTCGCAAACAACAGATGACACAAGTAATTCCCCTCCTAACGTTGGGTCTCCAGACTAACAGATTTCAGATTAACTTGTTTACAAGTTTCAGACATACAGAGTTTAGATCAACTAGTTCACAGATCAGACAATCAAGTTAACAGGTTTTCAGACTAACGGATCAGATGTTCGGATTTACAGGCTTACAGATTAACTGGTTACAGATTAACAGGCTTACAGATTAACTGGTAATAGATTAACAGGCTTACAGATTAACCGGTTATAGATTAACCGGTTACAGATTTTCTAACTTTGTATTGGGCCTACAGATTCACGAAATGGGTTTATCAGATTCATTGGTCCAATTGGCTTAACCTTACCCACCCAACACGTTTTAGACATCATATTTACCTCAGATTTTCATTAATTAAATATTAATGCCCAGACCAATCACATTAGATTGACAGTTTGCGGCTACTGGTTAGGCCGGTTGGTTCCGGGCATATTTCTGCCGCAAATTGAGTCTAACCTCGGGTTTCAAGCACGTTATGACTAACTTCTCACATTAGAACCTATTGTTTGCGGCCACTGGATGTGCCGGGCGGTTCCCGGCAGGTTTACGCCGCAAACTCATTCTAACCTCGAGTTAGCGATGTTTATCTTTGCGGCCAATTAATTAATAATTTACCATTTATGCCACGCCTAATATACATGTCGATTGTTAATAGCTAATTCAGATTATGTCAATAACAGACTGAATATATCAACTTAGCAGATAACAGATTTTCGCAGATTAGGCGACTTAACAGATTCTGCAGATTTAGGTAATTTAGCAGATTAGCATATAACAGATTTGGTATTTTCAGCAGACTTAGCAGATGACAGATTTGGCAGATGAACAGATCTAGCAGACTAGGCAGTAGAGCAGAACTAGCAGATTAAGCAGTATAACATAACTAGCAGATTAGGCAATATAACAGAACTAGCAGATTAGGCAATATAACAGAACTAGCAAATTAGGCAAATATAACAGATTTAATCATTCCTTAAAGTTTCACAAACATATCTTGCCTAATTATAAATTTGGCCAAAGTTTGCCTGCCTAAATAGTTGTCACGATTCACACTATGATCATATACCCCACGTTTGCATTGAATTTACATGTCACAGATTATGGTCATAATTTACATGTCCCAATTTAGTTCATCTTGCCTAGTACAAAAGATTCACATATAAATTATACCAAATATAGCCATCGATTTCAATGCATGTCATATATTCAAAAAAAATCTCCTTCTTAGGTGTTATTCACATTTGATAGTTATCAAACCTTAATATAGATCTTCACACCTAAGTCATATTCTCTTTCAAATCATGAATTGTTATATAAACAATATGCCCAACAATCTAGTTATAACATATCTTAATTCAAAATATGCGTTATGTCCAATGTCTCAAGTCATATGTTAACATACAATGGTTCCTCTTCTTCCAATTCACAGAATATGCATAGATCTAAGTCCAGTTTACAACATGTGTCCTTTTAGTTACCGATTAGCCATGTCCAATTATGCCACATTCATTATTTGTCCCAAACATTTTATCGTTCGTGCGTTAATCTCTTAGGAGATTGGCGCAGGCTCGTAGTAGCCTGGCTATAGAACAGAAAGAAGAAGAGATACAGAATAAAATAGATCAGAACAGAACATACACAATCTCAAATTCAGATTTACAATCATGTCACAATTATGATTAAAGTTTATATCGGAGAATAACTGCACTTACCTTGGTTGGATTAAAGAAAGAACTTTAATTTGTTGTAGAATCGTTGTAGGAGCTTTAATCTCTAATTTGATTGAGTTTGGAGGCTAAGAGAATTGCTTAGAGAGCGGCAGTCATGATCAAGAGGAAGTCCAGCAACATTTTAATGTAAGAATGATTTGTTATCCATTAGGTTAGGTCTTAGGATGTATTTATAGGTGTAGGAACTTATTTAGGCCCTCAGATTAACCCTAGAACTCATCAGGTCCATCCAAACACGTCACAGCCCCCAAAATCGCACACACACGCACCAGGTTCGACCGGGAAGGTCGACCCACAGGTCGACTGCCCAGTCGACCTGGTCTGGGGGTTCGACTGCCCAGTCGACTCCCCAGTCGACCTGGGTCTGGGGGGTCAACTACCCAGTCGACTCTCCAGTCGACCTGGGTCTGGGCGGGAAATTTCCCGCCCATTCTGTTCTGGGTTTGAAATTCGAAATTTGAATTCGAGCTGTTTTGAACTTTGAATATTTCTGAAACTTCGGAGGGTCATATCTCCCTCATACGGACTCCGATTCTTGCAAACTCGGACTCGTTTCCAAGCAGAATTCTGAGATGAACGCAATGGCGCAACCCGTTTCCCTTGATTCTTATTTTAAAAACTAATTATCCTCTGATTTGTTACTTATACATTCACAGAAAATACGGGGTGTTACATTCTCCCCTCCTTAAAGGATTTCGTCCCCGAAATCTTCAAGTTAAGAAGAATGTGTCCTACCATCCACATGATAAAACCCAGAATGTATGCGTCCTACTTGACGCCTAACACAGATATCTCTCAAACCCCAACCTATCACCAGTAGATGAGTCGTAACCCCTATGGGGTTTGAGACTATAACCAGATCAGAAACAAGACTAGTATTAAAGTGCAGAGACTCGACTACAGAATCAGAATGCCATAATCAAAAAGAGTTCTAACTCAATAATTAGATAAGGAAACTAAACTCTCTACGGAAATTTTCCTACTTATATCCTATCCACTAACTATGAGAGCATTCGCCTGCCTTCCCGAAGTAGGCCATGTCCTCTGTCCTTGCCCCCGTTTCTTCGGGCAGTCCCTAGTGAAGTGTTCCATCTCACCACAGTTGAAGTGAGTATCCTTCCTCTTTTGGCAATCCTTGTTCAGATGAGTCAAGCTTCCATAAGTAAAGCACATTTATCCTCCTTTATCATCAGACTTTTCTTCCTTCTTTTGTGTTTCCTTTTTGCCTCCTTTGTGAACCAAGTCCATATCCATGAGTTTCTCATCCTTGGGTTGTGCTCCTTAGCCAAACTCCCTCATTCTCATCTTTACTATCCGTGTGTAACACATTGACAAGTCCCTTGAAAGCGGCCTCCATCGCACGGAAAATCCTACAAAGCTCGAAAGAAAATTAGACGTAGGTGAGACTACTGCGGCTACAGATGGAAGTCGGGCGCTTATTTGCCCTTTGACCGATGTCGTAGTCTTATCAAGCCTACAAAACCATGCCGCGATGAGGTTACCTCCCAGAAAGCCGGGAGCCCCGGAGAAAGAAGGAAACAAAGATTCAAACAGAGGATCAAAAGATAGATATATGGCTTTTGGGGATTATGTTTTTCAAAAATAAGCTTTACTTTTGAAAATACTTCCTTTTTAAAACCTTTTTTTGAAAATAGTTTTCAAAACTTTTCATCAAATCTGGTAACCTTCAGCTCTGATACCAAGTGTAACACCCCACCTCCGTTAAGGTCACTCACAAAAGGAATGCCTTAACTTTAGTGGAGCATTTTAGTAAACAGAACAGAAACTTACAAGACAGATAAAACAGTACTTGGAAAATTTATAGCTTTATTACAGCGGAAAACAGAAATCAGTATGGTTACATCTTTTCAAATCACAATATCAGAATTCAAGTACAAAATATCAGTCCTGTATAAAAGCCTTCAGAATGCATAGTTTAAAATCATAATCCCCACAGAAGAAGACAAGCCATACTTTAAGCACTTCAAGCAGAAGAAATCTGGATCAAGCTAGAGTATTCCCTTCTACAAAACCTGGCGGGAAAAATGGAAGAAAGGAGGCGAAACAACAAGGGACAGACAAAAAGTCTGGCAAGTCCAGTGATTTTCAGTTATGAACAGATAATAATAACATGACATGAAAATAAAACTGGATGAGAGATAACTGTAACAGGTGTAGCAGATATAACAGAAGAACAGAATGATATAAGCTATTTCTTTACACTTCTCTGCACTAATACTAGTATAACAGGATTAGGTGTTACCCTAATGTCTAAACAGAAACTAAAACAGAATAACGGGCCTTTACCACCCTAACAGAAAGTACAGAAACAGAATGCTAGTAATGGGCCTTTACCACCCGAACAGAGACAGAAACGGAAACAGAATAATCCCTACGGAAACAGAATGTTAGAATTAGGTGTACACTAGTAAATGGGCCTTTACCACCCGAACAGACGGTACCACGCAGAAACAGACAGGTGTTACCACCCAACAGAAATAGACGGTACCAACAGAAACAGACAAAACTAAGTGTACCCTAAAACCCTACCCCAAGTGATCGGCTCCCTAATACATAAATACCCTGTGTCGGCCCCACAGTAGGGTGTATCACTCCCTAAAGTGATAACCAATTGGCACAGACCTATTTACAGATGTCACGGCGTCTTACATCCTCAGAGGAAGACCGGGATCCATGCACGCACATGACCCGGTTGGAAAGCACCATCAACACCCCTCGCCATTATCAGAATGAACCGCTTATAATTAGTTCAGTAAGCGTGCCCGGACCCTACTTACTGTTGGGTCAAAGTTTTGATACCAGAAAGGGTTACTGACTAATATGGGTCCCAAACAACAGATGACACAAGTAATTCTCCTCCTAACCTTATGTCCCCAGACTAACAGATTTCAGATTAACTTGTTTACAAGTTTCAGACATACAGAGTTTAGATCAACTAGTTCACAGATCAGACAATCAAGTTAACAGGTTTTCAGACTAACGGATCAGATGTTCGGATTAACAGGCTTACAGATTAACTGGTTACAGATTAACAGGCATACAGATTAACTGGTTACAGATTAACAGGCTTACAGATTAACCGGTTACAGATTAACCGGTTACAGATTTTCTAACTTTGTATTGGGCCTACAGATTCACGAAACGGGTTTATCAGATTCATTGGTCCAATTGGCTTAACCTTACCCACCCAACACGTTTTAGACATCATATTTACCTCAGATTTTCATTAATTAAATATTAATGCCTAGACCTCTCACATTAGACTGACAGTTTGCGGCTACTGGTTAGGCCGGTTGGTTCCGGGCAGATTTCTGCCGCAAACTGAGTCTAACCTCGGGTTTCAAGCACGTTATGACTAACTTCTCACATTAGAACCTATTGTTTGCGGCCACTGGATGTGCCAGGCGGTTCTGGGCAGGTTTACGCCGCAAACTCATTCTAACCTCGAGTTAGCCATGTTTATCTTTGTGGCCAGTTAATTAATAATTTACCATTTATGCCAATCCTAATATACATGTCGATTGTTCATAGCTAATTCAGATTATGTCAAGAACAGACTGAATATATCAACTTAGCAGATAACAGATTTTCGCAGATTAGGCGACTTAACGGATTCAGCAGATTTAGGTAATTTAGCAGATTTAGCATATAATAGATTTGGTATTTTCAGCAGACTTAGCAGATGACAGATTTGGCAGATGAACAGATCTAGCAGACTAGGCAGTAGAGCAGAACTAGCAGATTAATTAATATAACAAAACTAGCAGATTAGGCAATATAACAGAACTAGCAGATTAGGCAATATAACAGAACTAGCAAATTAGGCAAATATAACAGATTTAATCATTCCTTAAAGTTTCACAAACATATCTTGCCTAATTATAAATTTGGCCTAAGGTTGCCTGCCTAAATAGTTGTCATGATTCACACTATGATCATATACCCCACGTTTGCATTGAATTTACATGTCACAGATTATGGTCATAATTTACATGTCCCAATTTAGTTCATCTTGCCTAGTACAAAAGATTCACATATAAATTATACCAAATATAGCCATCGATTTCAATGCATGTCATATATTCAAAAAAAATCTCCTTCTTAGGTGTTATTCACATTTGATAGTTATCAAACCTTAATATAAATCTTCACACCTAAGTCATATTCTCTTTCAAATCATGAATTGTTATATAAACAATATGCCCAACAATCTAGTTATAACAGATCTTAATTCAAAATATGTGTTATGTCCAATGTCTCAAGTCATATGTTAACATACAATGGTTCCTCTTCTTCCAATTCACAGAATATGCATAGATCTAAGTCCAGTTTACAACATGTGTCCTTTTAGTTACCGATTAGCCATGTCCAATTATGCCACATTCATTATTTGTCCCAAACATTTTATCGTTCGTGCATTAATCTCTTAGGAGATTGGCGCAGGCTCGTAGTAGCCTGGCTATAGAACAGAAAGAAGAAGAGATACAGAATAAAATAGATCAGAACAAAACATACACAATCTCAAATTCAGATTTACAATCATGTCACAATTATGATTAAAGTTTATATCGGAAAATAACTGCACTTGCCTTGGTTGGATTAAAGAAAGAACTTTAATTTGTTGTAGAATCGTTGTAGGAGCTTTAATCTCTAGTTTGATTGAGTTTGGAGGCTAAGAGAATTGCTTAGAGAGCAGCGGCCATGATCAAGAGGAAGTCCAACAACATTTTAATGTAAGAATGTTTTGTTATCCATTAGGTTAGGTTATAAGATGTATTTATAGGTGTAGGAACTCATTTAGGCCCTCAAATTAACCCTAGAACTCATCAGGTCCGTCCAAACACGTCACAACCCCCAAAATCGCACACACACACACGCACCAGGTTCGACCGGGAAGGTCGACCCCCAGGTCGACTGCCCAGTCGACCTGGTCTGGGGGGTCGACTGCCCAGTCGACTCCCCAGTCGACCTGGGTCTGGGGGGTCGACTACCCAGTCGACTCCCCAGTTGACCTGGGTCTGGCGGGAAATTTCCCGCCCAGTTTGTTCTGGGTTTGAAATTCGAATTTTGAATTCGAATTCGAGCTGTTTTGAACTCTGAATATTTCTGAAACTTCGGAGGGTCATATCTCCCTCATACGGACTCCGATTCTTGCAAACTCGGACTCGTTTCCAAGCAGAATTCCGAGACGAATGCAATGGAGCAACCCGTTTCCCTTGATTCTTATTTTAAAAATTAATTATCCTCTGATTTTTTACTTATACATTCACAGAAAATACGGGGTGTTACACACAGTGTTCTTGAAATGCCGAATATTTTTGTTCCTAATCAAATTGTTATTTGCTTTAGGAACCCATATCTTGATAGTCTTGACATTTTCCTTTTGAAATTACACAACTGGTTTTGGCCTGGAATATAATAAACTTAGATTTTTCGTAGCTTCATTTTTTTGTACTACTACATTTTTATTCATCCTTTTATAACCGAGATGTTTCTTGGTTTCTTGTTTCTTATATCCCAAACCTTGTTTATTTGAACCAAATTGTGAATTCTCAATGATTTTTGTCAAATTTTCTCGACCTTTGTTGAAGTTAGAAATATTTTGAGTAATATTATCTAACTTATTTTGTAAACTAGCTTTCTCTAGGTCAAGAATTTTGACCTTTGCCTTAAGCTCATGATTTTCAGTAGTAAGAGCATCGTTTTTCTCTTTTTGAGTTTTAATTTCTTGACTCAAAAGAGATAATTGAGAGTAAATATTAGATGATGATTCTAGAAGTTTTTCAAGTTCTTCTTCTAATATTTTCTTCTCATCTCTTAACATATCTCGTTCAAACTCTTCTCTTCTCAAATCAGCTTTGGCTTCTTTGAATCGTCGTTTCATGTCTTTATACTTAACTATCAATTCAGCATTAATATCAAATACTTCATCAAATGTAGTAATCTGTACCTCATCTTCTTCTGCCATGAAACAAACATTTGCTTGTTCATTTTCAGCATCACTTTCACTTTCCGATGAAGACGAGTCTGAATCATCCCATGTCACTGAGAATGCTCATTTCTTAGATTTGTCCCTTTTGTATTTGAATTTGTCATTTTCTGACTTCTTCTTTTGCCCCGGACAATCCTTGTGCATGTGCCCCGTTTTGTGGTAGTTGAAACATTCTATAGTGGATTATGATGGTTTGATTGATCCATTTTTCTTTTTGTCATAACGACTGGCTTTTCGTTGTTTCAGGAATTTTTTGAAACCTTTTGCAATGAACGCCAGATCTTCATCTTCTGAATCTGATTCATCTTCATATTTTTCAGCATGGAATGCCACATTTTTCTTTTCTTCTTTTTGTTCCTTTCCAGCCTGCAAATTAGCTTCATAGGACATTAGATTCCTTATCAATTCATTTGGCATCATGACGGAAAGGTCATTAGCTTCTCCAATTGCTAATACTTTTCCTTCCCATTCACTAGTCAGAGAATGTAGGACTATTGAAATAACATCAAAATCAGAATATTTTTTTCCTAATCCGATAAGTGCATGATGAATAGTTTAAAACCAAGAATACATATCACTGATTGTCTCATTTGGCTTCATCTTGATATTTTTGAAACTGACTTTTTAGCATGGCTATTTTGGCTTGTTTTACCTTGTTAGTAACTTCATGAGTGGTTTTCAGCGTTTTCCAAATTTGATATTGTTGGCCAGCTTTTGGACCAAGCCACCAAGGTTCATTCACCAAGAAAATATGGAACCTCACTCGTCAGGACCCTCAGAAACTCGGTCGTGGTCACCACATCATCTTCGGCTCGTGGTCCACCATCACGACCCATGCTCGTGGTTCCCAGCAATGACCCAATCTGCTTGCGCATGTGCCCCATGACCCGACTCTCGTGAATAAGAAATGGAGGCAGCGACCTAGTCCATCGCGATCCGAAAGGACCAGATCTCATGACATCTGTCCGCAACGGCATTTTGACCATTTCTACATCTTCTCACGAACCAGTCCGAGATCCTCGGGATTTATGCCACGTATGACCTTGATCCGCCTGCAAATATCACCTATAAATAGCCCAGTGCTTGGCATTTTTCAGGATCTTTTGGCAGTTCTTAGTGTTGTCCTCACCATTTGTCCTGTCATTATTCCTAGTCAAAGTTACTTCGAAATTACTAAGAGAATCATAATTGTAAGAGCGAGATTGAGTGAAATATTTGATTGTACTAGCATTTAACGTATAATCAAAGACATATAAAGTGGACGTAGGCTCGTTAACGTCGAACCACTATAAATCTTGCATGTTTTCTGCTTTTTCTTCAATTTTACAAGTCTAAACAATTCGGGTGTTAGAGCCAAATTTTGGCCTAACATTTTGGTGCTTTCACTGAGAATGGAGTCTCAGTATATTGGATTGTTTCTCTATTGTTTGGATATTCGAGTCCGAAGAAAACATTCCAAAACCCCACTGTTTCGATTTTTGAAGATTTCAGCAAAGCCCAGATATCATGGCTGGAAAGAAATCTAAGGATGTATGAGTTTCGCAAGCGAATGAAGCTACAAACGAAGCCATTAAAGAAAGTGTACATGAGCTGGCCGAGGAAGAGCAGTCGGTTCGTGATGGCGTGGGGGCGACCCGATTTGAGGGGGGTGTCACGACCCGCCTCCAGAATGCTTCCACGAGTCGTCCAGATGGAGCCACCACGAGCCGTAGTCAGGGGGTTGCCACGAACCATGAACCAGATGCTATCACGAACCGCACCACTCAGAGGACGTCAACTCGACCTAGAAAGGAAGTTATGGTTTGTTCTGCTCGTGCTGGCCCTTCCGTTCGACCTGGCTCTGGATCTCTACGTATAAGAGAGAATGTTGATGATCAGTTCAACCCTGCTGCCTCTGCTACTGAAGGAGATCTCTCTCGCATCATTGAAATGCTGGATAGGACAAATGATGAATTAGCCACTCAAAGGCAAGAGAGCTCCGTACTACGACAGAATCTGACTGCTATGGATAAGCATATTGATGGTCATCTAAGGCAAAGGATACCTCCGTCAGCTCGACCTCTTACCCCAGAATACTCCTCTTCGTCAAGAGAATCTCCAAGACCTCCTCGCCGACCATTGGAAAGAGCTAAAAATATAGAACAACTTCGATTTGAATCACTCCCTTCTTGGGAGGAAGCGGCATGTCCTAGAGCACAAGTTGTTGATGATCCTGCGGAGAATCAACCACCGCAGCCCCTTTGCTGCGTGATTGACCATGGTAATAGGGGGCAAGGAAGTTCCGCCCAGGCTTCAGACTTTGTGGCAGCCCATCAAAGGAACGATGGAGGGCCCCTGTAACACTCCACATTTTTAATATAATTAAAAATGTTCAAATATGTATAAATGCAAAGATAGGTAAATAATGGTGATGTATAATGAAAAATTAATTCATACATTGAAGAGTAAGGAAATTAATGCGATAACAATGTGTGTAATCGAAGAGATGAGAAAATAAAAATACTTAATTTAAATATCAGGAATTAAGTAAAACGGACATCACCATTGCGTCCGTCTCGGAATTATGGTCAAGATAGACACCTAGTTTGCGTAAAACGGACATCATATGAAGAAGTTATTAAGCTTAGAAGTTTGTATACACACAAGAGAAATATATATATATGTATATATATGTATATGTATATATATACAAACAAATTAAAATATAAAATAAAGAATAAAATAAGGATTGCATGTAATAAATACATGCACTGAAAAAAATGTAATGCATGCATTAAAAGAAAGAAAGGATTGGTTGCATGCAATGTAAATATGTTGCATGCACTGATTTGCAAACATAATTCATTAACATTAAAAGAAAAAGATTCATACAATGGTTTAATTTAAGTATTTTAACTAACATGAAAAAGAGAAGTAAGGAGAGAACAATAATTATCATTTTTCTAAGACTTACTAACAACAGACTTCATAGCTCAGTTGGTTAAGACATTGGATTTGTAACGTGGAGGTCGGGGGTTCAAACCCCGGAGGCAGCATAATTTTTATCTTTGTTTTAGAGAGGGCCAACTGAACATGAAAATATGTGTACGTATACAAATTCAAAATTTGAAAGGATAAGAACATACATATAAGGAAATAAAAAAAATGTATATATATGAGAATATATATATATATATATGCATAAATATATGAATACAAAAGATAAAATTCAAGATAAGGCTACAATCAATGAAATATGGCAAGAATCAAATAACGGCGCAACATCGTTTGAATTTTGAAAATAAAATGAAAATTGTGCGTATATATATACGCGTAAAATGGTCGGTAGAGTAATTGTATACATATAAGAATATTTCATGTGAATAAAACAGTTAAATAAATTCCAAAAATTCAAAAGTTCAAAAATCAAATTTCTACGCCAAAACAATTCAAACATTCGAAATTTGAATTTCTGCGCCAAAACAGCTTGCGGGACCCAATGCTGACTCAGCGCTGCGTGTACGATAAGATTTAGCTAGATTCATCTGCGAACCTGGACTATTTTCTTAACTGGGTTCAATGCTGACTTAGCACTGCGTGTACGATATGGTCTTGAGCACCTATATAAACACCCCTAAAGCTACAGTTTTCTCTACACATCTTCATTTTGCCTATACTCTTCCCTAATTCATATCAAAATAAATCAAAGATAGGTTTATGCTGCTCAAGTTCTTCGTTATAATTCAAGTAGAGAATCAAAGGCTAATTCAATGACTTCAACAACTATTTTCAAAGAATCAAATCTAAATTAGAGGATCGATAATCTACGTCAAGGGATAGCTTTTCAGTTTCAGAAATCAGGTCCTAGAATTCAAGATCCGTTCTTAAATCAGTGAGTAGGATTACAATACACTTCATGCATGATAGTATTATTATTGTTCGTCATTCCTCAATTAAAATTCTTGTTGCAATTTAAAATAATCTTTGTATGCTTAATCTATTCCTCTTCCCTATTCTTCCTTTTTATTTTTGAAACTTTGGCTACCTTCAAGCCAAGATCAACAACGCGTAAATTATAGTTATTTGGGAAGAGCTTGAGATTTAATCGATGAATTAGGCAAATTGGGTAAAAAGATTATTACACGAATGGTTGTGTAAGCAAAGTAGAAATGGGTTAAGTAACACTTGACATATGAATAAGCTTAACCAACATATGAGGAATGATAGCAACCTGTTAGGAACACATGTATGGGAAACTGGAATAATAGGTATGGCCAATTAACATGATTATAAGCATGAACATAAATTGGGGTTTTTGTGTAAAGCTTGAATTTGAGACTTGAAACTTGGATATGCCGTTAAGATCCTAGAAACATAATTAAAAATGGAATATGTTGGACAAACCATGTTTTTATGTAATTATGGAACTTGATACATAACATGAAATTGACAATAGTGGCATAACTTGAACATGCTTGTGAATTGGTAATTGACATTTGATATCTAGAATGAACATGAACATGCTTGTAAATTTATAATTGGCCTATGACACCTAGAATAGACATGAATTGTTAATTGGCTAAACATGAAACATGGCTAACTCGAGGTTAGAATGAGTTTGCGGTGTAATCATGCCCGGAAACGCCCGACACATCCACTGACCGAAAACAATAGGTTCTAATGTGAGAAGTTAGTCATAACGTGCTTGAAACCCGAGGTTAGATTGAGTTGTGGTGTAATCCTGCCCGGAACCCACCGGCACATCCAGTGAGCGCAACAATAGGTCTAATGTGAGAAGTTGGGCATTAATAATTAATTAATGCTAATGACACATGCTAGTATGGTAAGGTTAAGTCAACATGAAACACTAGACAGCGCTTAACCAATTTGACATGATATATGGGTGGGTTAAGTTAACGTGAACCGCTAGATAACACTTAACCAATTTGACATGATATATGGGCCGGTTAAGTCAACATGAACTAATAGAGAACACTTAACCAATTTAGCATAGTACGTGGGTTGAATTAAATACGTTTATAAGGTAAAGCTATATTTAAAGTATATTATACTTTGAATTCCTTCCGTTGTAAGATGCTTACGAATTCTAACATGTTTTCTTTATCTCGGTCTTTTTCTACAGGATACCAGAGCGCTTAATTTGGGTTTCGATAGATTGGGTTTTTGAAAAAAAATCGGTTTGTCGGAATCCAGGTTGTTACATCTGGTATCAGAGCTTCGATTTAGTGATCTTAGGGAGATAATGAGTGAATGTATTTGTATTTTCTAAAATATAAATATATTATATATATATAAACCTAAATCCATAAAGTAGCCCACTAGGAATGGAAAGAGTTAGGATAGCTATTTTGTACACTAAAGGAATGAACCTAGAAATTTTAAGACCCTTAGGTGGTTTGGTTGTAAATTTTACAATATGATTTGGTATTGGAGAAAGAAAGTATCCCATAAGAATTAAAACTAAAATGTTTTTATTTCAGAATAGTGGGTTTAGAAGTGAAACCTAATAAGTTAGAAAAAGGTTAAAATGTGGAAAATGGATTAGGAATATATATAGTTGAGAGAATTGGTTTGGAAAGTGCCTAGGAAAGCCTAGTTGAGTTGAAAGACCCACTTTGAGTCTAACCCAATAATAAACTTTTAAGAACTTGAATTTGTAAAAGAGTTTGTGGTGTTTTTCAAGTTTTAATCTTAAAAGTATTTTTGATGTTTAAGAGAAATACGTAAAGGACATATTCAGTGCATGTTGGGTTTTTAAAGTAAAGTGGTGTATACTTTAGTAAAACAATGATTTCTTGTTTTTAAAGAACTCTCTCATTAAAAGGTGCATAATATAAAGCATATATAGCTCGCTAGTTTTCATATTATAATATATGAAAGGATTGAAAAGAAAGTGTTGCGTTTTGTAAAAGAAAATTCTATTCTGTTAACAATAAATTTTTATTATTGATTTACGAAGAAATTTTGTTGGGTGGACAAAATAAGTTGTAGAAATAGAATAGATGTCTGCACCTTATAGCGAGTAGTTAAATTAACATTGTAATTAGAAACAATGTAAGCCCGATAGTTGTCCTTGTCTACTCCAGTTTTGTGATTTGAAAAAAAATGTTTTGCATTTTATTCTGTAACATGTTTTTATGGTTTGGCGAAAACAAGTTTTTTAGAAGAAAACAAAGTTTTAACACTTTTAATTTTTGAAAGAAAAATGTAATGAAAAGAAAGGAGGCCAAACCATGTTTTAAAAAAACGGAGTAGGTAAGGATTAGTGCGTAGAAAAGGATGAGAGAAAGTTAAAGCTATGAATTAAACAATTGGAACAAATTAGAGATTGTTTGAGTTGAGTGATTCTCTGAGTGTCAATCTGATGTTGATTTCGGTCTTCGAGGTTGATATTTAGGGAGTTACTCTCTTGCCAATTTACAGTCAGGGATTAGCTAATATTAAACTAATGGAAAATTCCCGTAGAATGCATAAGCATTGAGAAACATAGATTTGTTGCTTGAGAATGAGAGAAAAAGTATAGGCTAGTAATGCACAGCAAGGACTAGTAGTGACCACTAAGTAGTAAAGGGCAAGTAAGTGGGTAGATCCTGTTGTGTGGACTCGCAATTGTCTGAGATGACAAGGTCCTAAGATTCTTGGCCCGTAGTAGTAGCTGTGCAGGATGCTGTTTGAGTTGAAAACAGAAAAAGCTTATTTGAAATAATAAACTTAAGTAATTGGATTAAGTCAAATAAGCTACGAAAGAGAAAAGCCTAAGCTAATAAGAGACAATAAATTCAGTCAGGAGAAAAAGATGAATAAATATGAAACTATTCCAAGATAAGATGAAAGAGAAAGGAAAGTTTTCTTATGTGGTTGTACTTGGATAGGAAAGTAGAAAGTTTTTATAGAATAGTTATATAAAAATCCGAGTGCAATTATAAAAGGTACAACGGGAAATGTAAATTTTTCCGTTTTATATCTTTTTGTAACATAAGAAATCTAATTTAGAAAATTTCGAATTTAATGATGGTTGGTAGGGTTTTGGATGCGACAATTGGGTGAACCATGCTCTTATTCTATAAGAGTACGGGAAAACTTGGATGAAAAATATTTTGATTTTTCAAGAATATTGCATTCATATAGAACTGCAAGAATATTTAGGATGTGAGCATCATGTTTTGAAAGGTTTTTTAAAATTTGCATACATATAGGTGGATCCAAATTAGGCATACATACTTTACTATGATGTATCTCACTTTGCACATATGCACAATGTTTGCAACAATTGGATGCACAGTGGATGGATGGATATTGCGAGGGATTATCTATTTTACTCTTATCTAATTTCGAGGACGAAATTCTTTAAGGGTGGCGGAATGTAACACCCCACATTTTTAATATAATTAAAAATGTACAAATATGTATATATGCATAGATAGGTAAATAATGAAATTAATTCATACATTGAAGAGTAAGGAAATTAATGCGATAACAATGTGTGTAATCGAAGAGATGATAAAATAAAAATACTTAATTAAAATATCAGGAATTAAGTAAAATGGATATCACCATTGCGTCCGTCTCGAAATTCTGGTCAAGATAGACACCTTGTTTGCGTAAAAAGGACATTATATGAAGAAGTTATGAAGCCTAGAAGTTCGTATACGCACAAGAGAAATATATATATGTATATATATACACAAACAAATTAAAATATAAAATAAAGAATAAAATAAGGATTGCATGTAATAAATACATGCACTGAAAAAAAAAATGTAATGCATGCATTAAAAGAAAGAAAGGATTGGTTGCATGCAATATAAATATGTAGCATGCACTGATTTGCAAACATAGTGCATTAACATTAAAAGAAAAAGATTCATGCAATGGTTTAATTTAAGTATTGTAACTAACATGAAAAAGAGAAGTAAGGAGAGAACAATAATTATCATTGTTCTAAGACTTATTAACAAAAGACTTCATAGCTTAGTTGGTTAAGACATTGGATTTGTAACATGGAGGTCGGGGGTTCGAACCCCGGCAGCGGCATAATTTTTATCTTTGTTTTAGAGAGGGCCAACCGAACATGCAAATATATGAACGTTTACAAATTCAAAATTTGAAAGGATAAGAACGTACATATAAGGAAATAGAGAAAATATATGTATATATATGAGAATATATATACATATGAAACACCCCACCCTCCATTAAGGTCACTCACAAGGGACTGCCTTAACTTTGGTGGAGGTTTGTAAGTAAAAGACACAGATAAAACACAAGACAGATATAAACACATATATATATAAGCAGCGGAAACAAACAGACTTTTATTTCATAAAATACTTGTTCATACAAACCATTTCCATAATTGTCTCATAACAACTTCCAAAACATTACAACATCATTTCTGTCTTGGTTATTAAATAAAAAAGCATAAAACATGATTAAAACTGCATAAATCCCCATGATTGTGTTCAACCGCCATAGCCAAGGAGAGAGAATCCAAACCGTACATCTACTATCTTGAAGTCTTGCAAAGAGTCTGACTAAGCTGAGTTGTTTCCTCCCTGTGGACCTGGGGGGGAAACGGAAGAAAAGAAGACGAAAGAAAATAGGGTCAGACATAAAGCCTGGTAAGTCTAGTGACTCTTCAGTATGAGAATAAGAATAAGGGCATGATAAGTATAAACTGGAAATAGGAGAGTGCCATAAACTTAAGACAAAGCAGTTTGAATCGAATATATTATCGCACCCCATACTATATCTCTGCACCTACTTGTATTATCTTAACTGGCACCCCATGTTGGAGGTAAAGTGATCCCCTTTTCTAAAGATCGGCTCCTACTCGCATAATCATCTGTGTCTTACGGCCCCTAAAGATTGTAGATACCTATGCTGGCCCCACCATGGGTGTATCAAGTCCCATGGTGGCGACCAGACACAAAACTAGAAATACAGGTTATGCTACTGGTGCCCCCAGTGCCCTATTTGTCTGCTCCGAAGTGTGTGCACGCCCACACTTCGTTAGAACCCACACTGTTGCACCCACCGCCGTCGCTTTTTGACCGCTTACAATCAGCCCAGTAATCGTGCCCCACCCTGCCTAGTTTCCGGGTACCATGATACCTAATTGGGTTACTGCTGAAATGGGTCCCCGTTACTAGGGTTTTCTAGTCAAACATGTTAAGTGGTTAAGTGTCTGTATTTACCTAACCCCAACCATCAATTTCATTAACATGTTGAATTGGTTAAGTGTTTTAGTTAACTTAACCCTACCATCCTGACAGTCTGTCCTTAGCTTTTTAAAGCACCGACAACTCACATTAGACAGGTATTGTTACAGTTACTGAATGTGCCGGTCGGTTCCAGGAAGATTTACACCGTAACTCAGTCTAACCTCGGGTCCTTATTGGGCTCCATGCTTAACCACCCACATTGGATAGGTATTGTTGTGACTACTGGACAGCCGGGCGGGTCCGGGCAGGTTTACATCACAACTTAATCCAACCTCGTGTTAAGCATATTCGTATTTTACTAAATTTACATATTTGACTTTACTTAATATATGTAAATTTGTCAATAATTAAATGTTGTGGCCCACTTTCCAAGTTTAACATTTTTGGTATAAGAATTTATACCATTCAAGTGCCACCAATTTTGGCATGTGACAAACATGCCAATTTTATATATTTTTATGACAAGTTTTCTAATATTCCCAACATTACCCCGTTTAAATATTAGGCTAACAGTCTTAGCCTAATTTTCGTTCGCACAGTTTTTAACATATAATATTAGGCTAAAAACTTAGCCTAATTTAGCACACATAAAATTGACATAAGGGAATTCATAAACATGAAAATGACATATGTATAAACTTGGCATTTTTGGCATAGCAATATGAACATCATAGCTATGAACTTGCAAAATAGTCAACATGAATGTGAACTTGCAACATAGCCTAAATCATTATATGTGAACTTGCATTGAAATAGGTATTTAACCAAATAGATGTCACATAAATTAACATATGATTTAGATAACATAAGCCTAAACTTGTTTTTGGATCTAGGCATAACATCGAGCATAACTAGCATATGACAAGGATATGATAATTTCATAATTTTATGACAAGGGTGTGAACTAGATCCATGTCGTATATCTAATTACAACATGAAACACATATTAAGGTGGATCTTGACATGGATCAAATTAACTTGCAACTTTCTTACAAACATACTAGCATGTATGTGAACATAATCATTTAAGCATGAAGATTCTAGCATATATATATATATATATATATATATATATATATATATATGAAATCCTAATCACATACAACCTATATAATCACATAAACATATAGGTGTCGATTACAATATGGACTATACAACTTGCATGTGATTCTATATATACAATAGGATGAATATCAACTCAATTATACCACAAACATCACAATATCACAATCATTACATCGCATATGAATCAACATTGTTGTTATACAATAACACCATTTCATTCCTAATTTACATCGAATCAAGACTTAATTTTATTCACATCGGAAGAATCACTATACTTACAACGAACGCAGAACTTGAATTCTGGATTCTGAGTTCTGAATTTGAATTGCTTTCCTTTGGGAAGACTAACGTTGTTATGATTCGTGTTTTAACTTTGACTTTGGCTCATCACTAAGCTTTCTACAAGTAGAGGCTACTCTTGGCTTCCTTCCAGCAGCATGACGGCTCTGTCTCCAATTTATTTGTGTGAATTTAGGTTTAGACTCAAGTTGTATTTACAGAATTTTAAATTAATTAGAGTCGTTGATGAAGCGAGAGTGAATCCAGACCATCCATCTCAATAGCAGCCAATCAGAAGGTGACATGTAAGCCCTAGTGACACAGCCAGGCTCAGAAATTCGACCAGAAACCCGAGCAGGCCAGCCAGGGCCAAACCAGGTCGACTGGGCAGGTCGACCCCCAGGTTGACCCTATGGTCGACCTGGTCACCCAGGTCGACCCCCAGGACGACCTGGTGCCTGGGCGGGAATTTTCCCGCCCAGCCCAGTTTGGGTCTGATTTTCGAAATTTGAACTTCGTTTTGAACTGTTTGAATTTTAATTTGAATTCTGAAACTTCCGGAGGTCATAAATCCTTCATACGGAGTCCGATTCATGCAAACTCGGACTCTATCTCAAGCAGAATTCTAAGACGAACGCAATGGCGTAACCCGTTTCCCTTAATTCTTTAATCTAGAATTAATTATACTTTAATTTGTTAATATACGTTTAACAGAAAATTCGGGGTGTTACATTCTCCCCTCCTTAAAGGATTTCGTCCCCGAAATCTTCACGTCTAGGAGAACGTAAGTCCTAACATACAACCGTCCATCTACTCAACCAACAAACACATGCGTCCATTGTCCTTAAAAGACTTCTAATGCTTTATGATTATATGCACAGTGTGTGTACATGTCCTTATCTAATGCAAAAATCAGGCGGTCTACTGATTCAGTTGACCTCCTTAATGCAAATCATGTTAGTGCCATGAATCCATTATGTATGCAAATTTTCTCAATTCATAATTCTACATGAGTGCGCAACCATTCATATAAATGCGACATCCATATGACAACATATAAATTTTCAACCATAAACAAATATGAATACACATATGCATATGCAATTATGAAGTGACTGAGCCGATCCAAAACCTAGGTTGTGTGTGTATATGCATCCACGAGCAACCACTAGCAACCACTTGCAACCACTTGCAGCCATCAACCATAACATGTTTCAATTACATGTTTACATCCAAAGGGGTTTCTACCTAAGGATAAAGGATAATATCGAGGAGATTTTACCTAAAAAGATAGGTACAAGCACAACTTAAGGAAAAAGAGAAATCAAAGATGTACCCTCGAAAAGAAAAGGGTAGGCCGCGCGTATTCTATCCTCAGTTTCCCAAGTCGCGTCTTCCTCGGCGTCGCTCCACTGAACTTTGACGAGCTTTACTTCGCAGTTGCGTAGCTTTTTCATTTCAGTTCCTACGATTCGAGTTGGAACTCTCCTTATAGTTGCTTCGCGTTCTACTTCGGCTTCTTCTAAAATGTTTGGCTCTACCACTTCCGCAGATTCATGTAGACATTTTCGGGGATGAGAAACGTGAAAGACGTTGTGAATTCTGGCCAACCTTTCGGGCAGCTCTACTCTATAAGCCATCTTCCCAATCTTCTCGATGACAGGGAATGGTCCTACAAATCTTGGTGCTAGCTTTCCTGCGGATCCAAAGCGAACGACGTTCCTTAAAGGGGATACCTTAAGGAAAACCATGTCCCCAACCTCAAACTCAAGGTCGGTCCTTCTTTTGTCGGCGTATGATTTTTGTCTGTCTTGGGCAGTCTTCATTCTCCTTCGTATCAAGTCCACTTTTTCTGAAGTTTCTCTAATCATGTCTTGCCCAAGTATAAGCTTGTCTGTAGACTCCCACCAATAAGTTGGTGATCAGCACGGTCTTCCGTATAGAGCTTCGAAGGGCGCCATACCGATAATGGCTTGGTAACTGTTGTTGTAGGCGAATTCCACTAAAGGAAGATGATCCTCCCAAGTCCCTCCGAAGTCAAGAACGCACAGTCTCAGAAGATCATCTAACACTCTATTCACCCATTCTGTCTGACCATCAGTTTGGGGGTGATAGGTCGTGCTCAAGCATAACTGTATGCCTACAGCTTCTTGCTGACTCCGCCAAAATTCGCTCGTAAAGATGGGATCTCTGTCACTCACTATGCTGGAGGGTATTCCATGGATTCGAACTATTTCCTTGAGATAAAGAGAAGTTAGAGACGAAGCAGTCCTTCTACTCTTGATAGGTATAAAGTGGGCGCTTTTAGTAAGCATGTCCACTATTACCCAAATGCTAGTATTCCTTCTTCTTGACCTAGGCAACCCGTCAATGAAGTCCATTGAAATGCTATCCCACTTCCATTGCGGGACTTCTAGAGGATGAAGCAGTCCTCCAGGCTTCTTTTGTTCCGCCTTGACCTGTTGGCATGTCACGCACTTAAAAACGAAATCTGCCATGTCCTTCTTCATGCCGCTCCAATAGAAAACTCTCTTTACGTCTTTGTACATCTTGTCTCCGCCTAGATGTATTGTCATCTTGGAATGATGTGCTTCCTTGAGAACCATCTTTACTAAATCCCTTGCTTGTGGGACGCATAGCCTTCCATCTCGCCTCAGCCAACCCTTATCATCGATGGAGTACCTATTGAGGTGACTGGAAGTTTCACCCCTAATTAGCTTATCAATCACATCCACAAGCTGAGGGTCTTCGCGTTGTGCAACCCATATTGAGTCTAAAAGAGTGGGCCGTACTTCTAGGGATGCCAATAAACCAGGTACGAAATCATAGGATGGCCTAAAGTCAAAACTAGCTATATACTCCAAGCTTTTCCTTTCCACATAGAGGGGGATTAAGGTCAGTTTCTTTCGGCTCAATGAGACTGCTACTACGTTGCCTTTGCCAGGAGTATAGGAAATTTCAAAGTCATATGAGGCAAGGAACTCCATCCATCTTTGCTGCCTCAAGTTAAGATCGTTCTGCGAGAAAAGATACTTCAACGATTTATGGTCAGTATATAATTCGAATTTCTCACCTAGGAGATAATGGCGCCAAGAATTAAGCGCAAAACAATGGCGGCCAACTCAAGATCGTGGGTTGGGTAGTTCTTTTCATGCACTTTCAGTTGTCTTCCACCATAAGCTACTACCCTCCCTTCTTGCATCAGAATAGCGCCTAGTCCCGTACCACAAGCATCAATGTATACGGTAAACATCTTGCTTCCATCTAGCAAAGTCAGAACTGGGGTTGTTGTGAGAGCCCTTTTTAATCGTTGGAAAGCAAACTCGTAATCCAAATCCCAAGTGAACGCCAGATTCTTCTTTGTTAGCTTTGTGAGTGGAGCTGAGATTTTCGCGAAATCCCTAATGAACTTTCGGTAAAAACCGGCTATCCCAAGAAAGCTTCGGACTTCGATTGCATTTCTCGGTGTCTTCCAATCTAGCACTGCCACCACTTTCGCGGGGTCCATGGCTAACCGTTCTTTAGACACTATATGCCCAAGAAACCTTACCTCTTCTCTCCAAGAGTGGCACTTGGAGAATTTGGCTTTTAGCTGATGAACTCGAAGAGTTTCCATGATCTCCCTCAGATGTTGAGCATTCTCTTCCTCATTCTTTGAGAAGATCAAAATATCGTCTATGAAGACCACCACGAACTTATTGAGGAATTCTCTGAACACCCTGCTCATTAGGTCCACAAAATAAGCGGGTGCGTTTGTCAAGCCGAAAGGCATGACAAGCCACTCGTAGAAACCGTCTGGGGTTCTGAACACCGTTTTATCAATACTATCTTCAGCTACCCTTAGCTGATGGAACCCAATAGCTAGATCAAGTTGGGAGAAGACCGACGCACCTACAAGCTGATCAAACAAATCGTCTATTCTGGGAAGCGGGTGTCTATTCTTTTTAGTCAGCTTGTTTAGCTCCATATAGTCCACACAGAGACGTAGTGAACCATCTGCATTGGTGGATAACACCACTGGAGCACCCCATTCCGAGATACTTCTCCTTATAAACCCCTTCTCGAGAAGCTCTTTAACTTGCTTACTAAGCTCCTTTCTCTCCTTTGGAGCCATGTGTATAACAGGCAGAGCTACAGGCTTTGCAATATCAACAAGATATATGCAGAAGTCTATTTCCCGCTTCGGAGGTAAGCCTTTCACCTCTTCAAAGACATCCGGATATTCTCGGACTACTCTAACTGACTGCAAATTCTCAACAGAAGCGTCAAGCAACTCTAGATAACTAAGCATAATAACATTCAATGGATTACAAGAAATTTCTAGAGTGTTACCGAGCCGATTCAAGAGCCTAACCACTCTTTTCTCACAATCAAGAATGGCACTATTACTGGATAACCATTCCATGCCTAAGATCAGTCCATATCCTGAGAAGCCCAAAACAAAGGCACTACATCTAAATTCAACACTTAGAATAGAGATTTTCAAATCCAAGCAAACCATCAACAAATAAGCCAAGCCCCCCAATTGGATTCAAAACAACCAAGGGATCTTCTACCGTACTAGTGACTAGGTGCAGAGATTCTACTAAAGCAGATGAAATAAAGGAGTGTGATGCACCAGAATCAAAGAGAGTGCGAACTAGATGATCATACATATAAACTAAGCTTTCTACAGAAATATTTCTACCTCGTTCTTGTGGAGGAGCTGTCAGCGCGTGAACCTGTCCTCCCGAGATGGATCCAGTCCTCTGTCCCTGCCCCCGCTTCTTTGGGCAGTCCTTAGCCAAGTGTCTAGTCTCTGCACAATGGAAACAACCCCCATTCATCTTTTCCTTCTTCTTCCTGCAGCCTTTTGCTATATGTCCCACAATGCCACAGAAATTGCACTTTCTCTTTTCATGGGATTTGTTGTTCTTCCTGCCTTTCTTGAAGTCTGTCTTCTTAGCCTGTAAACCTTCTTTCTTTTCTTGAGGCACTTCCACCTTTGCCGCCTTCTTGCCTTTGTCCTCCTCGTGTAGCAGCGCCATGTCCACCAAGCTTTCATATGTCGCCCCCATGGGTATATGGGTCATTGCAAGGCTGTGTTGAGGTTCATTCAGACCTTTAACGAAGCGAAGGGCCTTCTTGTGTTGGGTGTTTACCAAATCCAACCCAAATCTGGCCAGTTAGTTAAACTGATTTACATACTCCTTGATTGTCATATTTCCTTGTTTCAAAGTTAGGAACTTCTCCATTTGTAGGCTTCTTTCAGCTTGGGAGAGGAATTTCATCTCAAACCGCATCCTAAAATTTTCCCAAGTCTCCACTGCCCTTTCAGCATGGGTAACTTCCCACCAATAGGAAGCTTCATCTTTCAACAACCACACTGCTAGCTGTATCTTTTGCCTGTCGTCAACTTCGAAGATGATGAACAAGTCCTCGGTCTCCTTCAGCCAGTTCCTTGCTACTACAAAGGATTCAGTTCCATAAAAGTCCTTTCCACCCATAGCTTTGAAGTCTCTACATATCTTAGCAAAAGTATTTCCACGAGGAGGAGGAGGTGGTGGAGGAACCGCTGCCACTGTTGGAGGAGGAATGTCTGTTGGGCCCGCACCATTGGCCCTAGCCTCTAGGTACCTTTGAAACCAGCCGGGTATCGATAGTCCTTCTGGAAGGTTAAGATCTCCAGACATGCTGGAAGAAAAAGGAAAGTTTTCAAGACAAAGGATAGAGAGAGATAGTGCATATGGCTTTGGAGAATTTATGCCTTTAAAAAAAAACTCTTTTTCTTGAAAAAGAATGCTTCTTTAAACTTCATTTGAAAATAGTTTCAAATTTTTTTATCTAGTCTGGTAAATCTATGCTCTGATACCAAGTGAAACACCCCACCCTCCATTAAGGTCACTCACAAGGGACTGCCTTAACTTTGGTGGAGGTTTGTAAGTGAAAGTCACAGATAAAACACAAGACAGATATAAACACATATATATAAGCAGCGGAAACAAACAGACTTTTATTTCATAAAATACTTGTTCATACAAACCATTTCTATAATTGTCTCATAACAACTTCCAAAACATTACAACATCATTTCTGTCTTGGTTATTAAATAAAGAAGCATAAAACATGATTAAAACTGCATAAATCCCCATGATTGTGTCCAACCGCCATAGCCAAGGAGAGAGAATCCAAACTGTACATCTACTATCTTGAAGTCTTGCAAAGAGTCTGACTAAGCTGAGTTGTTTCCTCCCTGTGGACCTGGGGGGGAACGGAAGAAAAGAAGACGAAAGAAAATAGGGTCAGACATAAAGCCTGGTAAGTCTAGTAACTCTTCAGTATGAGAATAAGAATAAGGGCATGATAAGTATAAACTGGAAATAGGAGAGTGTCATAAACTTAAGACAAAGCAGTTTGAATCGAATATACTATCGCACCCCATACTATATCTCTGCACCTACTTGTATTGTCTTAACTGTCACCCCATGCTGGACGTAAAGTGATCCCCTTTTCTAAAGATCGGCTCCTACTCGCATAATCATCTGTGTCTTACGGCCCCCAAAGATTGTAGATACCTATGCTGGCCCCACCATGGGGTGTATCAAGTCCCATGGTGGCGACCCGACACAAAACTAGAAATACATAGGTTATGCTACTGGTGCCCCCAGTGCCCTGTTTGTCTGCTCCGAAGTGTGTGCACGCCCGCACTTCGTTAGAACCCACACTGTTGCACCCACCGCCGTCGCTTTTTGACCGCTTACAATCAGCTCAGTAATCGTGCCCCACCCTGCCTAGTTTCCGGGTACCATGATACCTAATTGGGTTACTGTTGAAATGGGTCCCCGTTACTAGGGTTTTCTAGTCAAACATGTTAAGTGGTTAAGTGTCTGTATTTACCTAACCCCACCCATCAATTTCATTATGATGTTGAATTGGTTAAGTGTTTTAGTTAACTTAACCCTACCATCCTGACAGTCTGTCCTTAGCTTTTTAAAGCATCGACCACTCATATTAGACAGTATTGTTACGGTTACTGGATGTGCCGGTCGGTTCTGGGCAGATTTACACGGTAACTCAGTCTAACCTCGGGTCCTTATTGGGCTCCATGCTTAACCACCCACATTGGATAGGTATTTTTGTGACTACTGAACAGTCGGGCGGGTCTGGGCAAGTTTACATCACAACTCAATCCAAACTCATGTTAAGCATATTCATATTTTTCTAAATTTACATATTTGTCTTTACTTAATATGTGTAAATTTGTCAACAATTAAATGTTGTGGCCCACTTTCCAAGTTTAACATTTTTGGTATAAGAATTTATACCATTCAAGTGCCACCAATTTTGGCATGTGACAAATATGCCAATTTTATATATTTTTATGACAAGTTTTCTAATATTCCCAACGTTACCCCGTTTAAATATTAGGCTAACAGTCCTAGCCTAATTTTCGTTCGCACAGTTTTTAACATATAATATTAGGCTAAAAACTTAGCTTAATTTAGCGCACATAAAATTGACATAAGGGAATTCATAAACATGAACATGACATCGGTGTAAACTTGGCATTTTTGCATAGTCAATATGAACATCATAGCTGTGAACTTGCAAAATAGTTAACATGAATGTGAACTTGCAACATAGCCTAAATCAACGTATACGTGAACTTGCATTGAAATAGGTATTTAACGAAATAGGTGTCACATAAATTAACATATGATTTAGATAACATAAGCCTAAACTTTTTTTTGAATCTAGGCATAACATCGAGCATAACTAGCATATGACAAGGATATGATAATTTCATAATTTTATGACAAGGGTGTGAACTAGATCCAAATCGTATATTTAATTACAACATGAAACACATATTAAGGTGGATCTTGACATGGATCAAATTAACTTGCAACTTTCTTACAAACATACAAGCATGTATGTGAACATAATCATTTAAGCATGAAGATTCTAGCATTTATATATATATATATATATATATATATATATATATATATGAAATCCTAATCACATACAACCTATATAATCACATAAACATATAGGTGTCGATTACAACATGGACTATACAACTTGCATGTGATTCTATATATAAAATAGGATGAATATCAGCTCAATTATACCACAAACATCACAATATCACAATCATTACATCGCATATGAATCAACATCGTTGTTATACAATAACACCGTTTCATTCCTAATTTACATTGAATCAAGACTTTATTTTATTCACATCGGAAGAATCACTATACTTACAACGAACGCAGAACTTGAATTCTGGATTCTGAGTTCAGAATTTGAATTGATTTCCTTTGGGAAGACTAACGTTGTCATGATTCGTGTTTTATCTTTGACTTTGGCTCATCACTAAGCTTTCTACAAGTGGAGGCTACTCTTGGCTTCCTTCCAGCAGCATGACGGCTCTATATCCAATTTATTTGTGTGAATTTAGATTTAGACTCAAGTTGTATTTATAGAATTTTAAATTAATTAGAGCCGTCGATGAAGCTAGAGTGAATCCAGACCATCCATCTCAAGAGCAGCCAATCAGAAGGTGACATGTAAGCCCTAGTGACACAGCTAGGCTCAGAAATTTGACCAGAAACCCGACCAGGCCAGCCAGGGCCAAACCAGGTTGACTGGTCAGGTCGACCCCCAGGTCGACCTAGTGCCTGGGCGGGAATTTTCCCACCCAGCCAAGTTTGGGTCTGATTTTCGAAATTTGAACTTCGTTTTGAACTGTTTTAATTTTAATTCGAATTCTGAAATTTGCGGAGGTCATAACTCCTTCATACGGAGTCCGATTCACGCAAACTCCGACTCTATCTCAAGCAGAATTCCGAGACGAACGCAATGGCATATCCCATTTCCCATAATTCTTTCATCTAGAATTAATTATACTTTAATTTGTTAATATACGGTTAACAGAAAATTCGGGGTGTTTATATGTATACAAAAGATAAAATTCAAGATAAGGCTACAGTCAATGAAATATGGCAAGAATCAAACAACGGTGCAACATCGTTTGAATTTTGAAAATAAAACGAAAATTGTGCGTATATATACGCGTAAAATGGTCGGTAGAGTAATTGTATACATATAAGAATATTTCATGTAAATAAAACATTTAATAAATTCCAGAAATTCAAAAGTTTAAAAATCAAATTTCTACGCCAAAATAATTCAAACATTCGAATTTCGAATTTCTACGCCAAAACAGCTTGCGGGACCCAATGCTGACTCAGCCCTACATGTACGATAAGATTTGGCTAGATTCATCTATGAACCTGGACTATTTTCTTAACTGGGTTCAATGCTGACTCAGCGCTGCGTGTACGATAAGGTCTTGAGCACCTATATAAATACCCCGAAGGCTACAGTTTTCTCTACACATCTTCATGTTGCCTATACTCTTCCCTAATTCATATCGAAATAAATCAAAGACGGGGTTATGCTGCTCAAGTTCTTCGTTAGAATTCAAGTAGAGAATCAAAGGCTAATTCAACGACTTCAACAACTATTTTCTAAGAGTCAAATCTAAATTAGAGGATCGATAATCTATGTCAAGGGATAGCTTTTCAGTTTCAAAAATCAGATCCCAGAAGTTAAGATCCGTTCTTAAATCAGTGAGTTGGATTACAATACACTTCATGCATAATAGTAATATTATCGTTCGTCATTCCTCGGTTAAAATTCATGTTGTAATTTAAAATAATCTTTGTATGCTTAATCTATTCCTCTTCCCTATTCTTCCTTTTTATTTTTGAAACTTTGGCTACCTTCGAGCCAAGGTCAACAGGGCGTAAATTATAGTTATTTGGGAAGAGCTTGAGATTTAATCGATGAATTAGGCAATTTGGGTAAAAAGATTATTACACGAATGGTTGTGTAAGAAAAGTAGAAATGGGTTAAGTAGCACTTGACATATGAATAAGCTTAACCAACATATGAGGAATGATAGCAACCTGTTAGGAACACATGTATGGGAAACTGGAATAATAGGTATAGCCTATTAACGAGATTATAAGCATGAACGTAAATTGGGGTTTTTGGGTAAAGCTTGAATTTTGAGACTTGAAAATTGGATATGCCGTTAAGATCCTAGAAACATGATTAAAAATGGAATATGTTGGACAAACCATGTTTTTATGTAATTATGGAACTCGACACATAAAATGAAATTGACAATAGTGGCATAACTTGAACATGAACACGCTTATGAATTGGTAATTGACATTTGATATCAAGAATGAACATGAACATGAACATGCTTGTAAATTTATTATTGGCTTATGACACCTAGAATAGACATGAATTGTTAATTGGCTAAACATGAAACATGGCTAACTCGAGGTTCGAATGAGTTTGCGGTGTAATCCTGCCCGGAACCGCTCGGCACATCCAGTGACCGCAAACAATAGGTTCTAATGTGAGAAGTTAGTCATAACGTGCTTGAAACCTGAGGTTAGATTGAGTTGTGGTGTAATCCTGCCCGGAACCAACTGGCACATCCAGTAACCGCAACAATAGGTCTAATGTGAGAGGTTGGGCATTAGTAATTAATTAATGCTAATGACACATGCTAGTATGGTAAGGTTAAGTCAACATGAAACACTAGACAACACTTAACCAATTTGACATGATATATGGGTGGGCTAAGTCAACGTGAACCACTAGATAACACTTAACCAATTTGACATGATATATAGGCCGGTTAAGTCAACATGAACTAATAGAGAACACTTAACCAATTTAGCATGGTACGTGGGTTGAATTAAATACGTGATTGGGGGTTAAGTCAACTTGGACACATGGGCAAACTTAACCAATACAACAGTATCAAAGCAAGGAAAAGTGGGGAATGATAAGATTAAATAGTAGATAAACTTATCCTAAGGATAAGAAATGAATATGACTTAAGATGTAATACAAGACTCGAAGGGTGGGACGACTTATACCATGAAATAATTTAATCTAAGCTGGAAATGTGGGAAAACACCTGTACGCTATCATTTGATAAAGAGAACTTAAGTCATGCTTGAATTCATTGGTAAACCTTAGTTAAAAGGAACTAAGTAACAAACCTTAGTTAAAGAGAACTAAGTAACAGAAACTAAAAATCAAACCTTGGTTAAGAGAACCAAGTAATAAACCTTAGTTAAGAGGACTAAGTTGTAAACCTTAGTTAAGAAAACGAACGATTAATAGAACTAAGTAGTAAACCTTAGTTAAGAGGACTAAGTAGTAAACCTTAGTTAAGAAAGCTAAGGATTCAGGAAACTAAGTAGTGAACCTTAGTTAAGAAAGCTAACGATTCAGGAAACTAAGTAGTAAACCTTAGTTAAGAGAACTAAGTAGTAAACCTTAGTCAAGAAAGCCAAGTAGAACACGAGGAGGAGCGAACGTCCATCTGATCATGAAGAAGGCTCCAACGAACTGGGTTATGTAACACCCCGAAATTTCTGTTAACATTAAATTAACAAATTAAAGTATACTTAATTCAAAATGAAAGAATTAAGGGAAACGGGTTATGCCAGCGCGTTCGTCTCAGAATTCTGCTTAAGATAGAGTCCGAGTTTGCGTTAATCGGACTCCGTATGAAGGAGTTATGACCGTCCGAAGTTTCAGAATTCAATTTAAAATTCAAACAGTTCAAATTCAGTTCAAAAATTCGAAAAACGGACCCAAACTGGGCTGGGCGGGAAAATTCCCATCCAGGAACCAGGTCGACCAGGGGGTCGACCTGGGTACCCAGTTCGACCAGGGGGTCAACCTGGGGGTCGACCTGCCCAGTCGACCTGGTCAGGTCCTGGCTGGCCTGGTCGGGTTCTGGTCGAATTTCTTAGCTCTGGTGTGTCACTAGGGCTGATTTGTCACTTTCTGATTGGCTCCTCTTGGTGTGTATGGTCTAGATTCACTCTATGATCATCTGACGGCTCGAATCAATCTGAAATTCTATAAATACAACCTAACACTCAACCTAAATTCACACAAATAAAATATAACTAGAGCCGCCATGCTGCCGGGAAGAGAGTAAGAGTAGCCGTCAGATAGAGAAAGCTTAGAGACGAGCAAAAATAAAGTAAAAACAAGATTCAAACAACGTTTATCTACCCAAAGGAAAGCATTGCAAATTCAGAACTCAGAAACCAGAACTCAAGTTCGTCGTTCGTTGTAAGTTTAGTTATGTTTTGGGATGCGAATCAAAATCAATGTCATGCCTTGGAAATAAATTGAAAATAGAATGATGTTTATTATGTTATATGTGGAATTGAATGACGTTGATCTATGTCTGTGGTTCTATTTTGTTATCATGTTGAATTTGGAATTAATGGATAAGTCTATTCATATGTATATGAACTTGGAATATAACCTGTTATGTCAAGTTGTGTAGTTTATCATGTTATGCAAGTTTTAGGTTGTAAAATCCTATCACATATGTGACCAAATGTTAGTTCTACATGTTTATGTGTATATGTTAAACCTATGTCATAATTCAAGTTCACACATATTCATATGTTTGTGATTGATTTGCAAGTTCACATATATGTAAGATGATTTAGTCTGCGTTGTAAATTCACATATATGTAAGTTGATTTAGTCCATGTTGCAAATTCATATATATGTCTATGATGCAAATTCACATATATGTATGTGGCTTAGTCTACGTTGCAAGTTCACACCCATGACATTCATGATGACTATTTTGCAAGTTTACCCCTATTGTGTTCATATTGGCTATGCCAAAAATGCCAAGTTTACACCTATGTCAAGTTTATGTTAATGGATTTCTTTATGTAAATTTTGTGTGCGCTAAATTAGGCTAAGTTTTTAGCCTAATATTATATGTCAAAAATCATGCGAGCGGAAAATTAGGCTAAGATTGTTAGCCTAATATTTAGACGGGGTAACGTTGGGAAAAATTGGTAATTATAGGAAACTTGACATAAATGGATGAAAAATCACACGGATAATTTATGGCATGAAACAGTATAAATTATATACCTAAAAATGATGAATTTGGAAAGTGGGCCATAACATTTAATTGTTAATAATTTATGGATTGAGTTGTGATGTAAACCTGCCCGGATCCGCCCGGTTGTTCAGTAATCACAACAATACATATCCAATGTGGGAGGTTAAGGCACTGAGCCCAATAAGGACCCGGGGTTAGACTGAGCTACGGTGTAAACCTGCCCCGAACCGACCGGCACATCCAATAACCGTAATAATACCTGTCTAATGTGAGTGGTTGGTACTTTAACTAATTTAAAGCTAAGGACAGACAAGTCAGGATGTTAGGGCTAAGTTAACTAAAACACTTAACCAATTCAACATGTTAATTAAACTGATGGGTGGGGTTAGGTTAATACAGACACGTAACCACTTAACATGTGTGACTAGAAAACCCTAGTAATGGGGACCCATTTCAGCAGTAACCCAATTAGGTATCATGGTACCCCGAAACTAGGCAGGGTGGGGCACGATTACTGGGCTGATTGTAAGCAGTCAAAAGCGATGGCGATTGGTGTAGCAGTGTGGGTTCTAACGGAGTGCGGGCGTGCACACACTTTGGAGCAAACAAGCAGGGCACTGAGCACCAGTAGTATAACCTATGCATTCTAGAATTGTGTCGGGCCACCACCATGGGACTTGATACACCCCATGGTAGGAACAGCATAGGAATCTACAATCAAATGGGGCCGTATGACACATATGTTTATGCGAGTAGGATCCAATCTTTAGAAAGGGATCACTTCACCCTAATCATGGGGTGCCAGTTGAGACAGTGCAAGTAGGTGCAGAGAAGTAATAGTGAGTGCGTTTAGTATAGTTAGTATTTCCTGCCATATCTTATCTAATATTATGGTATTGTCCTGTTCTCAGTTTATACAAGTCGTGATCTTTTTATTGTTCTCATGCTAGAATTATAAGTAGACTTACCATACTTATGTCTGGCCCATTTTCCTTTCACTTTCTTTTCTTCCGTCCCCCCCCCCTCAGATCCACAGGGAGGAAACACCTCAGCTTAGTCAGATTTTACATCCAGCTTGAAAAGAGAGAATGTATTACTTGGATCTCTTTCGTTTTGGGCTGTGGCTTTGGAAATTATATGGGGATTTATGCAGTTTTAATTTCGTTTCATGCTTCTTTAAGTTTTAAATCAAGACAGTATTATGGTTGTAATAATTGGAAGTTTGTTTTGAGGCAAGTATGGAAATGTTTTGTATGAACACGTATTTATGATAACGAAAGTCTATTTGTTTTCCGTTGTTCATATATATGTGTTTATATCTGTCTTGTGTTTTATCTGTGACTTTTACTTAAAAACCTCGACCGAAGTTAAGGTATTCCCTTTGTGAGTGACCTTAACAGAGGTGGGGTGTTTCACTTGGTATCAAAGCACAGGTTTACCAGATTAGATAAAAGTTTTTGAAACCATTTTCAAAAAGAAGTTTAAAGAAGCATTTTTTTTCAAGAAAAAACGTTGTTTTTAAAAGGCATAATCCCCCAAAGCCATACGCAATATCTCTCTATCCTTTTGTCTTGAATCTTTCCTTTTTGTTTCAGCATGTCTGGAGATCGTAACCTTCCAGAAGGAGTACCGATACCTGGCTGGTTCCGAAGGTACCTAGAGGCTAGGGCCAATGGTATGGGCCCAACAGATATTCCTCCTCCCACAGTGGCAGCGGTTCCTCCTCCTCCTCCTCATGGAAACATTTTCGCTAAGACATGTAGAGACTTCAAGGCTATGGGTGGAAAGGACTTTTATGGAACTGAATCCTTTGTGGTAGCAAGGAACTGGCTGAAGGAGACCGAAGATTTTTTTGTCATCTTCGAAGTTGATGACAGGCAAAAGATACAGCTAGCAGTGTGGTTGCTTAAAGACGAAGCTTCTTATTGGTGGGATGTTACCCATGCTGAGAGGCCAGTGGAAACTTGGGAAGACTTCAGGATGAGGTTTGAGATGAAATTCCTCTACCAAGCTGAAAGAAGCCTGCAGATGGAGAAGTTCCTAACTCTTAAACAAGGAAGTATGACGATCAAGGAGTATGTCAATCAGTTTAATCAGCTGGCCAGATTTGGGCTGGATTTAGTAAACACCCAACACAAGAAGGCCCTTCGCTTTGTAAAAGGTCTGAATGAGCCTCTACACAGCCTTGCTATGACTCATATACCCATGGGAGCGACATATGAAAGCTTTGTGGACATTGCGTTGCTACATGAGGAAGATAAAAGCAAGAAAGAGGCAAAGGTGGAAATGCCTCAAGAGAAAAAAGAAGGTTTACAGACTAAGAAAACCGACTTCAAGAAGGGCGGGAAGAATAACAAATCCCGTGAAAAGAGAAAGTGTAATTTCTGTGGCATTGTTGGACATATAGTGAAAGACTGCAGAAAGAAGAAGGCAAAGATGAATGGTGGTTGTTTCCATTGCGGCGAGACTGGACACATGGCTAAGGACTTCCCAAAGAAGAGAGGGTAGGGACAAAGGACTAGATCCACTTCAGGGGGACATGTTCACGCGCTGGTGGCACCTCCGCAGGAACGAGGTAGGAATGTTTCTGTAGAAAGCTTAGTTTATCTATATGATCATCCAGTTCGCACTCTCTTTGATTCTGGCGCATCACACTCCTTTATTTCATCTGCTTTAGTAGAATCTCTGCACCTAGACACTAGTATGGTAGAGGATCCCTTGGTTGTTTCAAATCCAATTGGGGGTTCAGCTTATTTGTCAATGGTTTGTTTGGATTTGAAAATCTCTATTCTAAGTGTTGAGTTTAGATGTAGTGCCTTTGTTTTGGGTTTTTCGGGATATGGATTGATCTTAGGCATGGACTGGTTATCTAGTAATGGTGCCATTCTTGATTGTGAGAAGAGAGTGGTTAGACTCTTGACTCGGCTCGGTAACACCCTAGAAATTTCTTGTAATCCCTTGAATGCTGTTATGCTTAGTTATCTAGAGTGTCTTGATGCTTCTGTTGAGAATTTGCAGTCGGTTAGAGTGGTCCGTGAATACCTGGATGTCTTTGAAGAGGTTAAGGGCTTACCTCCGAGGCGAGATATAGACTTCCGCATATGCCTTGTTGATAATGCAAAGACCGTTGCTTTACCTGTTAGAAACATGGCTCCAAAGGAGAGAAAGGAGCTCAGTAAGCAAGTAAGGAGCTTCTCGAGAAGGGGTTTATAAGGCGGAGTATCTCGGAATGGGGTGCTCCAGTGGTGTTCTCCAACAAAGCAGATGGCTCACTACGTCTTTGTGTGGACTATAGGGAGCTAAACAAGCTGACTAAAAAGAATAGACACCCACTTCCCAGAATAGACGATTTGTTTGATCAGCTTGTAGGTGCGTTGGTCTTCTCCCAACTTGATTTGGGTACTGGGTTCCATCAACTAAGGGTAGTTGAAGATAGCATTGACAAGACGGCATTCAGAACCCCAGATGGTTTCTTCGAGTGGCTTGTCATGCCTTTCGGCTTGACAAACGCGGCCGCTTATTTCGTAGACCTAATGAGCAAGGTGTTCAGAGAATTCCTCAATAAGTTCGTGGTGGTCTTCATAGACGATATTTTGATCTTCTCAGAGAATGAGGAAGAACATGCTCAGCATTTGAAGGAGATCATGGATACTCTCCGTGCACATCAGCTAAAAGCAAAGTTCTCCAAGTGCCACTTCTGGAGAGAAGAAGTAAGATTTTTTAGACATGTAGTGTCCAAAGAAGGGTTAGCTGTGGACCCCGCGAAAGTGGTGGCGGTCCAAGATTGGAAGGCACCAAGAAATGCAACCGAAGTCCGAAGCTTTCTCGGGCTAGCAGGTTTTTACCGAAATTTCATTAGAGATTTCGCAAAAATCTCAGCTCCACTCACAAGGCTAATAAAGAAGAATCTAGCGTTCACTTGGGATCTAGATTGTGATATTGCTTTCCAGTGCTTGAAAAGGGCTCTTACAACAGCCCCAGTTCTGACTTTGCCTGATGGAAGCAAGATGTTCACAGTATACACGGATGCTTGTGGTACGAGATTAGGCGTTATTCTGATGCAAGAAGGGAAGGTAGTAGCTTATGGTGGAAGGCAATTGAAAGTTCATGAAAAGAACTACCCAACCCACAACCTTGAGTTAGCCGCCATCGTCTTTGCACTTAATTCTTGTCGCCATTATCTTCTAGGTGAGAAATTTGAACTGTATACTGACCATAAATCGTTGAAATACCTATTCTCGTAGAAAGATCTCAACTTGAGGCAGCAAAGGTGGATGGAGTTTCTTGCCTCATACGATTTTGAGATTTCCGACACACTTGGCAAGGGCAATGCAGTAGCAGACGCCTTAAGCAGGAAGAAGCTAACCTTAAGCCCTCTCTTTGTGGAAAGACAGTGCTTGGAGTTCATAGCAAGCTTTAACTTCAGACCCTCCACTGACTTTGTACCCGACCTGCTAGCAACATTAGAAGTGCGACCAACTCTATTAGACTCAGTCGGGGCCGAACAATGCGAAGACCCTCAGCTTGTTGATGTGATTGATAAGCTAATTAGGGGTGAAACTTCCAGTCACCTCAATAGGTACTCCATCGATGATAAGAGTTGGCTGATGTGAGATGGAAGACTATGTGTCCCACAAGCCAGGGATTTGGTAAAGATGGTTCTCGAGGAAGCACACCATTCCAAGATGATAATACACCCAGGTGGAGACAAGATGTACAAAGACGTAAAGAGAGTTTTCTTTTGGAACGGCATGAAGAAGGACGTGGCAGATTTCGTTTCTAAGTGCATGATATGCCAGCAGGTCAAGGCGGAACAAAAGAAGCCTGGAGGACTGCTCCATCCTCTAGAAGTCCCACAATCGAAGTGGGATAGCATTTCAATGGACTTCATTGATGGGTTGCCTAGGTCAAGAAGGGGCAATACTAGCATTTGGGTAATAGTGGACAGGCTTACAAAAAGCACCCACTTTATACCTATCAAGAGTAGAAGGACTGCCTCATCTCTAGCATCTCATTATCTCAAGGAAATAGTTCGACTCCACGGAATACCCTCCAGCATAGTGAGTGACCGAGATCCTATCTTTACGAGCGAGTTTTGGCGGAGTCTGCAAGAAGCTGTAGGCACACAGTTATGCTTGAGCCCGACCTATCACCCCCAAACTAATGGTCAGACAGAAAGGGTGAACAGAGAATTAGAAGATCTTTTGAGACTGTGCGTTCTTGACTTTGGAGGGACATAGGAGGATCATCTTCCTTTAGTGGAATTCGCCTACAACAACAGCTACCAAGCCACCATCGGCATGGCGCCCTTCGAAGATTTGTATGGAAGACCGTGCCAATCACCAACTTGTTGGTGGGAGTCTATAGACAAGCTCATACTTGGGCCAGACATGATTAGAGAGACTTCAGAAAAAGTGGACTTGATACGAAGGAGAATGAAGACTGCCCAAGATAGATAGAAATCCTACGCAGACAAAAGAAGTACCGACCTTGAGTTTGAGGTTGGGGACAGGGTTTTCCTTAAGGTATCTCCTTTAAGGAACGTCATTCGCTTCGGATCCGCAGGAAAGCTAGCACCAAGATTTGTTGGACCGTTCCCTATCATCGAGAAGATTGGGAAGATGGCTTATAGAACAGAGCTGCCTAAAAGGTTGGCTGGAATTCACAACGTCTTTCACGTTTCTCATCTTCAGAAATATTTACATGAGTCTGCGGAAGTGGTGGAGCCAAGCATTCTAGAAGAAGTTGAAATGGAACGAGAAACAACTATGAGGAGAGTTCCAACTCAAATCGTTGGAACTGAAATCAAAAGGCTACGCAACCGTGAAGTCAAGCTTGTTAAGGTTCAATGGAGCGATGCCGAGGAAGACACGACTTGGGAAACTGTGGACAAAATACGTGCTGCCTACCCTTTTCTTTTTTAGGGTACGTCTTTGACCTCTCTTTTTCCATAAATTTATGCTTGTATCTACCATTTGGTGTATCTTCTCGGTCCTTTTTCTCCCAACTCCTTAGGTAGAAACTAATGGATGTAAACATGTATTTGAAACATGTTATGATTGATGGCTGCAATTGGATGCAAGTGGTTGCTAGTGGTTGCTCGTGGATGCATATACACACACACCCTAGGTATTAGATCGGCTAAGTCACTTCCATATTGCATATGCATATATGTATTCATATTTGTATGTGGTTGAAACTTGATATGTTTTCATATGGATGTCGCATTTGTATGAATGGTTGAGCACTCATGTAGAATTATGAGTAGGGAAAAATTTGCATACATAATGGATTCATGACACTTACATGATTCACATTAAGGAGGTCAACTGAATCAGCAGACCGCCTAATTTTTGCATTAGATAAGGACATATACACACACTATGCATGTGATCATGAAGCATTAGAGGTCTTTTAAGGACAATGGATGCCTGTGTTTGTTGGTTGAGTAGATGGACAATTAGATGTTAGGATATACGTTCTTCTAGACTTGAAGATTTCGGGGACGAAATCCTTTAAAGAGGGGAGGATGTAACAACCCGAATTTTCTATTAACATTAAATTAACAAATTAAAGTACACTTAATTCAAAATGAAAGAATTAAGGGAAACAGGTTACGCCATCGCGTTCGTCTCGGAATTCTGCTTGAGATAGAGTTTAAGTTTGCATAAATCGGACTCCGTATGAAGGAGTTATGACCGTCTGAAGTTTCAGAATTCAATTTAAAATTCAAACAGTTCAAATTCAGTTCAAAAATTCGAAAAACCGACCCAAACTGGGCTGGGCGGGAAAATTCCCACCCAGGAACTAGGTCGACCAAGGGGTCAACCTGGGTACCCAGTTCGACCAGGGGGTCGACCTGGGTACCCAGTTCGACCAGGGGGTCGACCTGGCCAATCGACCTGGTCAGGTCCTAGCTGGCCTGGTCGGAATCTGGTCGAATTTCTGAGCTCTGGTGTGTCACTAGGGCTGATTTGTCACTTTCTGATTGGCTCCTCTTGGTGTGTATGGTCTAGATTCATTCTATGATCATCTGACGGCTCAAATCAATCTGAAATTCTATAAATACAACCCAACACTCAACCTAAATTCACACAAATAAAATAGAACTAGAGCCGCCATGCTGCCGAGAAGAGAATAAGAGTAGCCGTCAGATAGAGAAAGCTTAGAGACGAGCAAAACTAAAATAAAAACAAGATTCAAACAACGTTTGTCTACCCAAAGGAAAGCATTGCAAATTCAGAACTCAGAAACCAGAACTCAAGTTCGTCGTTCGTTGTAAGTTTAGTTATGTTTTGGGATGTGAATCAAAATCAATGTCATGTCTTGGAAATAAATTGAAAATAGAACGATGTCTATTATGTTATACGTGGAATTGAATGGTGTTGATCTATGTCTGTGGTTCTATTTTGTTATCATGTTGAATTTGGAATTAATGGATAAGTCTATTCATATGTATATGAACTTGGAATATAACCTGTTATGACAAGTTGTGTAGTTTACCATGTTATGCAAGTTTTATGTTGTAAAATCCTATCACATATGTGACCAAATGTTAGTTCTACATGTTTATGTGTATATGTTAAACCTATGCCATAATTCAAGTTCTCACTTATTCATATGTTTGTGATTGATTTGCAAGTTCACATATAAGTAAGATGATTTAGTCTATGTTGTAAATTCACATATATGTAAGTTGATTTAGTCCATGTTGTAAATTCACATATATGTCTATGATGCAAATTCACATATATGTATGTGGCTTAGTCTACGTTGCAAGTTCACACCCATGACATTCATGATGACTATTTTGCAAGTTCACCCCTATTGTGTTCATATTGGCTATGCCAAAAATGCCAAGTTTACACCTATGTCATATTTATGTTAATGGATTTCTTTATGCAAATTTTGTGTATGCTAAATTAGGCTAAGTTTTTAGCCTAATATTATATGTCAAAAATCATGCGAGCGGGAAATTAGGCTAAGATTGTTAGCCTGATATTTAGGCGGGGTAACATTGGGAAAATTTGGTAATTATAGGAAACTTGACATAAATGGGTGAAAAATCACACGGATAATTTATGGCATGAAACGGTATAAATTATATACCTAAAAATGATGAATTTGGAAAGTGGGCCATAACATTTAATTGTTAACAAATTTACATATACGAATAAAAGAACAAATATGTAAATTTAGACAATACGAGTATGCTTAACCCGAGGTTGGATTGAGTTGTGATGTAAACCTGCTCGGACCTGCCCGGCTGCCCATTAATCACAACAATACCTATCCAATGTGGGAGGTTAAGGCATTTAGCCCAATAAGGACCCGAGGTTAGACGGTGTTACGGTGTAAACCTGGCCGAAACCGACCGGCACATCCAGTGACCATAACAATACCTGTCTAATGTGAGCGGTTGGTGCTTTAACATATTTAAAGCTAAGGACAGACAAGTTAGGATGGTAGGGTTAAGTTAACTAAAACACTTAACCAATTCAACATGTTAATTAAACTGATGGGTGGGGTTAGGTTAATACAGACACTTAACCACTTAACATGTGTGAATAGAAAACCCTAGTAATGGGGACCCATTTCAGTAGTAACCCAATTAGGTATCGTGGTACCCTGAAACTAGGCAGGGTGGGGCACAATTACTGGGCTGATTGTAGGCAGTCAAAAGCGACGGCGATTGGTGTAGTAGTGTGGGTTCTAACGGAGTGCGGGTGTGCACACACTTCGGAGCAGACAAACAGGGCACTGAGCACCAGTAGTATAACCTATGCATTCTAGAATTGTGTCGGGCCACAACCATGGGACTTGATACACCCCATGGTGGGACCAGCATAGGAATCTACAATTAAGTGGGGCCGTATGACACATATGTTTATGCGAGTAGGAGCCGATCTTTAGAAAGGGGATCACTTCACCCTGATCATGTGGTGCCAGTTGAGACAGTGCAAGTAGGTGCAGAGAAGTAATAGTGAAAGCGTTTAGTATAGTTAGTATTTCCTGCCATATCTTATCTTATATTCTGGTATTGTCCTGTTCTCAGTTTATACAAGTCATGATCTTTTTATTGCTCTCATGCTAGAATTATAACTAGACTTACCAGACTTATGTCTGACCCATTTTCCTTTCGCTTTCTTTTCTTCCGTTCCCCCTCCCCTCTCAGGTCCACAGGGAGGAAACACCTCAGCTTAGTCAGATTTTTCATCCAGCTTGAAGAGAGAGAATGTATTGCTCAGATCTCTTTCGTTTTGGGCTGTGGCTTTAGACATTCTATGGGGATTTATGCAGTTTTAATTTTGTTTCATACTTCTTTAAGTTTTAAATCAAGACAGTGTTATGGCTATAATAATTGGAAGTTTGTTTTGAGGCAATTATGGAAATGTTTTGTATGAACACGTATTTATGATAATGAAAGTCTGTTTGTTTTCTGCTGTTTATATATATGTGTTTATTTCTGTCTTGTGTTTTATCTGTGACTTTTACTTAAAAACCTCCACCGAAGTTAAGGTATTCCCTTTGTGAGTGACCTTAATGGAGGTGGGGTGTTTCAGGTTACAAAGCACGCGGCTTCGAGGGGATGTGAGGGTACTCTTGGTATCCCTCTGTGAGGTTGCAGATGATCCTCCTGGGCTCACAGAGGTTAATGTCTGCATTAGAAGAGCCAAGGGTATGCCTTGGTTGCAATATAAGCAACCTAAAGACTAGGATGGGTCAGCGTGGGGCGGCGATATCTTGTTTAGCCCTTGATAGCATGTCGTTGTCTACCTACCATCTTGAGTCAATCGTGATACGCAAGCGGAAAGGCGGAGACCTCCAAAAGACCATATACTTTGCTATCTAGTTATGGTAAGGGTGGCCAATAGGTTTGTGGGGGCATAGAGGGCCTGCGTACAATTCTCATTCTTGATTTTCTTGGGTGCCTTTCATTAGTTGAGGGAGGGATCAAGTGGGACGATAGCCACATATAGATAAAACAGACCTTAGCATCTGCATCGGCAGATAACTTAAAGCTCCCGACCCAATTCCGTGTTTCTTGATTAGCCCTGCAACGGGACTCGGGCCGCACATATAGAGGACATGTGCAACTAGATATCTAGCACGTTTAACGACACAATTGGGACGTAAAGTCTAGGAACATATATCGCTCTGGGTAGTGTGTCCTAGACTAGGGGACGTTGTTCGATAGGTAGCATAAACCCTAGTGGCCCTAGGTAGCATAAATCCTGGTCGGATCTAGAAAGCGTTCAATAGGTAACATAAACCCCAGTTGCCCTGGGTAGTGTAAACCCTGGTTGAATCTAGGAAGCGCTAGATAGAAAACCCTAGATTAGATTTAGGTAATAAATGGAATCTTGCAAGATCAAGAGTGGTAGTCCAAACGATTTCGAGAATGGTAGCACTGCACTAAAGTAGTATAGATTTACATGATGAAGCCCATACGACATACGGCAAGGGACTGTATATATACATGGAAAGGATTATACGAGTTGGGGGTATCTACATATACGTTGTATTAGGTTAATCTACTAGTGGGACATGAGTATAGCCTAGAGAGCTAATATTGTGAATAACCTAATAAGAAAGAAAATATAACTGAGTGGTATATGTAGGAATATACAGAAGTTTATTCTAAGTCCACTCATATAGAACTTATGTTCTGACCCCCTCCTCGTTACATGCTTCCAGGTTAGGTTCATGACAGAGATAGTATAAGCTTTGGATACTGGTTAGGCAGTATGTTTTATAAGGTAAAGCTATATTTAAAGTATATTATACTTTGAATTCCTTCCGCGGTAAGATGCTTACGAATTCTGACATGTTTTCTTTATCTCTGTCTTTTTCTACAGGATACCCGAGCGCCCAGCTCGGGTTTCGATAGATTGGGTTTTTGAAAAAAATTCGGTCTGTCGGAATCCGGGTTGTTACAGCCCCGTAGGGCAAGGAGTGTTGACCTTGAATCTACGGTAACTCATGCTGAGGTTGAAGCAATGATTAGGCAGATCATGGTGGATAGCTGTGGATAGAGAAATGAAGATTGGGGTATAGAGCGTACTCATACGCCCTTTACCGATGACATATTGGAGGTTACATTCCTGAGGCGTTTCAATATGCCAACTATGAATCGTTATGCCGGCAGGACAAATCAAATCCAACACATGATGAGGTACTCATGGCCCGTGAATGTCACGGCAGCCTCCGACACCGTAAAATGTAAAGCATTCCCGATATTCCTAGAAGATGTGGCATTACTGTGGTTCACCCGCTTGCCCGCACGATCGATGTCTAGTTTCAGGGAACTAAGTGAAAAATTCGTGAACCAATTTCGGCTTTACGCCCAGAGGTCAAAAAATGTTATGGAATTATCCCTCATTAAATAACGTCCCGACGAGACTCTGAGATCGTATCTAGATCGCTTCAACCTAGTTGTCACAGAAGTCAAAGACCCTCACGAACAGACTATTCTAATGGCCCTAATAGACGGGGTGGACAAAGATGCTGAATTTGGAAGGTACTTATCTGGAAAGCCGCCGTTGACCAGAGAGATATTCTATGAAAAAGCTAATGTTCTCCTGCTTCAGAAGGAGATATATGCCAATCGAAAAATGAAGGCTACTGATAAAGAGGATATTAAGAGAAATGTGGCCATCAAGCAGATGGGGGACAACTCAGGAAAGGTGGAGGTCAACATTGGGAACAAGAACCAGGGAAATGGTCGTTAGTTTGCGAATGGTAACTAAAGGAGAAACCGAGGAAACGACTCACAGAGGAGGCCTCGATCTTGGCGTTTGAGAACTTCACGCCGTTAAATGACACGCTAGAGAACATTTTTATGGATACTTATAACGTTCTCCAGTACAATAGGCCTCCCCCGAGGGATTCAACGAAGAAAGGGCGTGAAACCGGAAAGTTCTGCCTTTTCCACCAAGTTTATGGTCACTCCACCAACGAATGTCGTCATTTGAGAGATGTGGTTGAAAAGCTACTCCGAGAAGAAAAACTTGATGAGTATAAGGTGGCTCTGGAGGATAAGGGGCAAGCTGGATAGGCCCCGAACCAAAACCAACCTGTTGCTAGACCTACCCCTCAGCAGAAAGGAAAAAATATCATAATCAATTCCATAGTTGGAGGGCTTCATTTAGCAGGACACAGCTTTAGGGCAATGGAGCAGTATGTCAACGCAGCCAAACAACATCTTGAAGTTGGAGAGTGCAGTAATCCTGACGATACTGCTCCGGTCAAACAACAGAAAACAATGTCCGATGAGATTATATTTCGCAGCAGGGAGAATATTGGAGTCCATTCTCCGACTGAAGACCCATTAGTGATTACAGTCACCATTGGTCCAGCTATAGTTCACAAAGTATTAGTGGACAACGGGAGTTCAGTTAACTTTCTATTCAAGAAGACATTTGATCAGATGTAGCTCGAACCAAAGGATTTGAAGCCTTGCGAAGGAGGATGTGTACGCGGCTTCAATGGAGCCTCAACTTCTCCGATGGGATACGTAGAGATGTCATTCACCCCCCCCCCCCCACCGATGAGCATGCTACATAGCGGAACTAAAGTTGTTACGTAAAGGCGGAGATGTAGAAACAAAGGACACTTCCTCCCCCCCTCCCCCCCCCCCCCCCCGCCAAGGAAGGGAACGTTATAGCAATTAAAGAAAACAACTCTGGGAGAGTCGTCCAGAGAATTGCCCGAGGACATAGATCCCAGAGAGGATGAAGAGCCTGGGGGCAGAATGGCGACTCCAAATGAAACGACTATGGATGTACCAATCGATGAAAGTGACCCAGAGAAGGTCCTGAAGATTGGATCCCAATTAGACCCTCTTCGAACTAATGAATTAACGGATTTCCTGAAAGACAACTTAGATGTGTTTGCCTGGACCCACACTGACATGTGTGGAATATCACCATCGATTATGAGCCATTCATTAAGCATCAATCCGAAGCATCCTCCTGTCAAACAGAAAAGGTGAGTGCTTGGCCCAGAGAGGTCTGCTGCCTTGAAGGAAGAAGTAGAAAAGCTGAGAAGTAATGGGTTTATCAGAGACTTAATTTACCCGAAATGGATCTCTAATCCAGTCCTGGTAAAGAAAGCTAACGGGAAGTGGCGCACCTGTATCGACTTCTCAGATTTAAACAAAGCCTACCCGAAAGACAATTTTCCGCTACCAAGAATTGATCAGCTGGTGGATTCGACAGCAGATCACGAACTCCTCTCCTTTATGGGTGCCTACTCAGGGTATAATCAAATCCCTATGCATGTCCCGGACCAAAAACATACCAGCTTTGTCATAGATCTAGGGTTGTATTGCTATGTAGTGATGTCATTTGGTTTGAAGAACGCCGGTGCTACCTATCAACGATTGGTAAATAGAACGTTCTACAACCAAATTGGGAAGACAATGGAAGTATATGTCGATGACATGCTAGTAAAGTCTAGACAATCATCCGACGTCACTGCTGACTTAGCAGAGATGTTTGATATCCTCCGGAAATACGGAATGAAACTCAACCTATGAAGTGTTCATTTGGGGTAGCATCTGGGAAATTCCTAGGATTCATCGTCAGTTCACGTGGAATTGAGATCAATCCAGATCAGATTGCAAAAAATCAGAGAGATTCAGTAACCAAGACAAATCAAAGATGTGTAATGCCTCGCAGGAAAAGTAGCCGCTTTGGGTAGATTCATCTCCAAAGCCAAGGACAAATGTATACCATTCTTCGAATTGATAAAGCGAGGAAAGCGCAATTTCGAATGGACCCCTGATTGTGTTGAAGCGTTTCAGAACCTCCTGGATCATCTTGAGAAACCCCTGATACTGTCAAAACCGATTGATCACGAAGACTTGTTTGTGTACTTGGCAGTGTCGTCCCACGCGATAAGCTCAGCCTTGGTAAGGGAAGAAGATAAAATTCAAAGGCCAGTGTACTATGTGAGTAAGAAGTTGGCGCCAGCCGAGCGAAACTACCTAAGAATAGAAAAGCTTGCATACAGTTTACTAATCGCCTCTCGGAAGCTTCGCTATTATTTTCAAGCTCATCCTATCACTGTGTACACTGACCATCCGCTTAGACAAGTTTTGCAGAAACCGGAGGCCTCGGGAAGACCGCTCAAATGGAATATCGAGTTCATTCAATTTGATTTGAATTTCCAGCCCCGACGATCAATAAGGGGACAAGTTCTAGCAGATTTTATAGCGGAGTTCACTATCCCAGAGGATGATGTTGTGAGTGAAGAAGCTGATTCTCCGAATTGACTTCTTGACCCCAATGCCTGGAAATTATACACTGATGGTGCCAAGAACGACAGACGATCTGGTGCTGGAGTTGTACTTGTGACTCCCAAAGACCGATCAATATACTATGCTCTTAGATTGGAGTTTCATGCCACGAATAATGACTCTGAGTATGAAGCCCCGATCGCAGGGCTAAAGCTTGCAAAGGAATTAGAGATAATAAAACTAGACATCTTTTGCGATTCCAAGCTAGTTGTGAAATAGGTTAGCGATAAATTTCAGGCTAAGAGTCCAAGACTGATATCATATTTGAAAGAAGTGAGGAAACTGTTGGAAATCCTTGATCATTACATCATATTCTGTATTCCTCGAGAGGAAAATAAAAAAGCAGAAAAGTTGGCGAAGATGGCTAGTTTCGACTGTCCTGAGGATACTGAGCTAGTCCCAATTGAAATATTGCATTCTCCAAGCATTGATCAGATGGAAGTTGATCTCGTGTTGAACCAGAAAGGGAGTCATGGATGACACCCTTAAAGAATTTTCTAATGGATGGAATGCTTCCAACAAAGAAAAATGAGAGGCGTGCAGTTATTCGGAAGGCTTCCTGATACGTATTGCAAGGCGAAGTGTTGTACAGACGAGGATTCTCGATGCCTCTTTTACGGTGCATCGCACATGACGACATCAAGCGTGTACTGAAGGAAGTACATGAAGGTGAATGTGGTGACCACACTGGAGGACAAACTCTGGCAAAGAAGATACTGCAATATGGCTATTTTTGGCCTACCACAAACAAGGATGCAGCCAAATATGCACGACGTTGTGACGCATGTCAGAAATTTTCCAAGATATCTAGGGCACCCCCTAACCGGTTGAAGACAATGATGAGCCCATGGCCTTTCGCTATGTGGGAAATTGATATTATTGGAAGTCTCCCCATAGCGAAGGTGGAGCAAAGTTTGCCATCGTGGCCGTGGATTACTTCACGAAGTGGTTTGAAGCGGAGCCATTGATCACGACCAAGCGAGTAATTAACTTCGTTGTCAGAAATATCATATGTCGATTCGGGATCCCAAAGGTCGTTATAACAGATAACGGAACCCAATTTGATAGCACATAATTCAGAGACTTTTGCTAGAAGTATCACATCGAGAAGAGGTACACCTCTGTGGCATATCCGTAATAGAACGGACAGGTCGAAGCGACAAATAAGGTGATTAAATCAATTTTGAAGAAAATATTGAAGCGGGCCAAGGCCATGTGGGTCGATGAATTACCGTTGGCGCTATGGACCTATAGAACAACCTACAAGTCGGCAACGGGGCACACACCTTTCTCCCTTGCTTTTGGAGCAGAAGCAGTCATCCCGGTTGAATTAAAAGTACCCTCTCATAGAACCATTTATTTTGACCCAATGACCAATAATCAGCTGCTTCTTGAATCCCTGGATATGGTTGAAGAAAAGAGAGAGGAAGCCGACCTCCGCGCCTTAAGGCACAAGCAGCAGGTCGCTCGGTATTACAACAAAAAAATCTGAGCCCAAACATTTGAACCCGGAGACTTGGTTCTGAAACGTGTCATTCCACCCCCAGTGATATGGGTCCAAAATGGGAAGGACCGTATTCCATTTTACGAAGGCTTGATAACAGAACTTTCAAGCTAACGACCGTAGATGGAGATGAAATCCCCAGAGTGTGGAATGCCCAACATCTGCGGCATTATCTGACGTGAAAATTGTCGGTTTTATTCTTTTTTTTTATGACCATGTAAAAAGGCACGACTTGCCTAGAACAGTCTGGTTACTTGAGCAAAAGATTATAAAGTGGACGTAGGTCATGATTTGACCGAACCACTATAAAACATCGTGTGTCATTTACCTTTATTGGACCGTTAGTTATCTGCTCTTTTATTTTAATTAACATAAATCATTACCATCTTGAGATTTGTTATAAACTATACAACGATCTCGAAACACCTAATTCAAAGTGCCTTCTATCAGACTGGAAGGTGAACAACAACTAAAGTTCCAAAGGTGCAATAGAGTAGATCACACTGTCATCTACACTCTAACTCTCAAGATCCGAGAGAGAGTATAAATGACGCGAAGATGACGTCCGCAAGGCATGAAGGTGCACCATGATAAAAACCGCCTTGACAATACGCTTGCCCCACTGAAGGATCGGTGAGCAGATAAAGAACCGAGCTCGAACTCTAACCCGTTGAAGGATCGGGAGAGTATAAAGGTGCTAGTCACTTAGCGCCGCAAGAACTTTTACCCCGCTGAAGGATCGGGAGAGTATAAAGGCACAGTGACATATGCTGCCGAAAATTATCTCCAATTTCGTCACATGACTGGAAACAGGAACAAAGGTGGATCCCCAACCCCTCGTTTCCGGGAATGGGGGGCAGCGTACATATAACTCTAATCAATACTTAATAAGCCTTGGCCAGGCATCATGTCATGATTGATTAGGGGCATATATATACAAACATTTGTGTAGCACAGAAATTTTAAAATGTTTTACTACTAAAACGACTTATGGTTCGATTTTAACTTAGTTATGATCTAAACGTTTATGACTAAGTGTGAAAAGTTAAACCTGCAGGTACGCAATGATGCAAAAGAAACAAATTTTCCTTTACCAAATGCAAGTTTACAGGACAAAGCTAAAACAAAAGTGAGGGCCATTCTTACGACTACATTTCTTGGCTAGTGCAAAGCCTAAAAGCAAAATATGGACTAACAAATACATTCTACTTATACTTGGGGGATGATTTTGACTTCTTTTCCTTCTTCTGTTTTTCCAACTCCTCCTTGTCAACATCAGATCGGTCGCCCTTCTTCCTCTTCCTCTTATCAGAGAGGGGATCCTGCAGAGTATTGGAAGGCTATGATGCAAGTTGTGAAGTTATTGATCTGGAGGAGAACTTTATAACCAACCCAGTTTTGGGATCAACTTCTGAGATAAGAGGCACATATAGAGGCTCTTGCTCCTCTCTTTTCAAAGCTAGCTGCTTATATATCTTAGCCTGTATGTCATCCAGGGTCTTCTGGTCATCATCCTTGGTCTCCCTTGTGATGGTGACCTCTTCCTCATCATCTCCATGATCACCATCCATATCCTTTAAGGCATCAATGATCTCAGCATCCTTAGGAACATCAGTGCTTGGTGCCAAAATGACCTTCTCGATTGTTGTGCCCTCAGTCTGCTTTAGAATCTCAGGAACTCCAACACCCGCACCTGATGGGACACTAACTTGTTCCGGCTCTGTTTTCTCTTCTGCATCCTTCTCAGCCAGTTTGCCGCCTATTGTTAGTTCAGGAGAGAGTGTAGTCTTCTCATTTGACTGTTCCACAAGACGACGACAAGTAACAATTGCTTTGACGAATTATGTAGAGAATATGGAGATACCTTCAGTCGACTCATCACCCAGACCGGCAATAGCAGCTCCGACAGTAGGAGGGGTTGGAGCCAAGGAAATCAACGGGTCATCAGGATTATATTCCTCAACTTCGGAGGTCTTGGGTTCCACCGTCGAGCTCGAGCCTTCATCGATTTTATCCTTGCCCTTGAGCTTAGTTCTCTCCTTCTCAATTTCATCTTGAATCAGGCGTCTGCCCTTCTCCAAAGCCTCGGGCTCTTCACCTCTGAGAAAGGTCTTCATAAGCTGGGTTTCGTCAATCTCCTTCACTTTCAATCGTTGCTTCTTGCCCTCAACAATCATATCACATACATGGGCCAAAGTAACGTGATAGTTCTTAATCCAAGAGATGTCTCGAGTCTTAATAACTTGACTGAAAAAGTTGAATAGCAGTTCATCGAAACTTTCTACTCTTCTTTAGCTGCAGCAAGCTTATCAGTTGTGGCGGAGGCCGATTCACGAGCGTTGTTGGCATTACTTTCAGCGAGAGCTGCACGCTCCTCAGCATGGACAAGATGATCATTCATAACTGCTTTCTCTTTTTCGGCAAGAGCAAGGATGTCTTTAAGGCTCGCTTTCTCTTTCTCCCAAGCAGCCTTCTCAGCAGCAAAACGGTCATGTGTCGTCTTTAAATCAGTATTGATCGTTCTAAGATCCTCTATTTCCTTTTTCAGAGCTACACGCTCTTGGCTGTTTGAGTCAAGCTCAGTGTGGAAATGCTTCCTAGCGCTTTCCAACTCCTATTTGTAATTTCCTGCATCCCGCTGAGCTAAAGCAAGTTGAGCTTGTGCATCCTATAGTTCTTTTTCGATTTGCTCCTAGCCCTAGCCTCATTGTCGATCTTCACCCTGGTTCTGGCTGCTGCCGTTTCTAGGTAACGGATGGCAGCAGAAAGATTGGTGGCGTGCCTCTTCATCGCCCTATATTGTTTGACCACATGACTCACTTGCCCTATGACCTCTACATCCCACTCCTCGGGAACTGGCTCAAGATCTGGAACTAACATCATCCTTTCGAAGAAAATGTCAGGAAACTGCTTCCGTAGACGCTCCAGCTTGACCTGATTCTCAGAGGTGTAGACGACATCATATGCAGTGGTAGTATCCAGATCGCGCTCACTAGAGGGAACAATAGTTATTTTCTCCTTTTCTAAATCCTTGCTCAGATCATTGTTTTTATCTTTCGGCTCATGGTGTTTCTTGGAAGACTTGCTATGAGAGGGTGTACTTTTCGGAGGACTCAAGTCTTTGGGAAGTTTCTTACCCCCCGACGGTGGCACTGGACGACTGTGGGTCTTCCCAAGGTCTTGCTTTGATGGAGAACGAGACCATGTAGAATGAGATTGATAGGAATCACGAGGTCGATGACTATCTCTCTCCTGGCTGTCACTGCGAACATGCTCAGGATCAGAAAGGAGCCTTGGTGTGCTTTCTCAGAGAGAACGGTAAGAATAGGACTGTTTACGAGGCATTTTCCCTACAAAGGAAACAAATTTGTATTAGAATCATGAATACTGATGGTGTAGAAGTGTTGTGACGAGTGGTGCAAGTGATTTGTACATCCCATGTAATCCCCCCGACAGACCAAGGCCCAGAGTCTGGCTCGTCTGTGTGGTTTCTTTTTCTCCGACCGGAACATTTACTTCCTCGGAGATAGGAAAGAATGGTTCCCCTTCGAAGTCTTCTTGTGTATAAATATCGTCTGGTAGAGGAATCTTGTTCAGTTCTCTGAATATCTGTTCCTATGTTAATTCATCATGAGCAGGAGGCTCAGGTGGTGGTGAAGCCCTTGAGGGAGATTGTCCCTTAGAGACTGGAACTTCCATTGGCTCATCAACTCGTACCTCACCTCCTTTATATACATTTAAATCCACATCATCCTGATTGATCAGTGGTGAAGGACTCTTGCGAAGTTCGGTGGTCTTCGTGGCCCCTGAGGTCCCTTCTTCCTCGGCTGGGGGCACATATTTGTAAGGTTTGCCACCCACGCCAAGTCTAAATCTTACACTCAGAAGTTGGTGTTTGTGAAGATTCTCGTCAGTGATACACTTCTTGATTTTTAGGAGGTCTGATTTACTTTTGAGGAGGCGGGACAGTCGGTCTTCATACACTGAACCTTCTGTTTTCACAAAATTGTGATCTGCATACAAAAAATAAACACATTAGCACTCTGATTATGCAACTAGGTCATGCATCGAGAGACTTAAGGCTTACTTCATTTTAACCACTTTCTTGCACATCCGGCCTGGTGCTTTATATAAAACCAATCATCTTTAGTGTCCCCTATGTTGATGTGACCCTACGATAAAACCTTCCCGTTGGCCACTGATTCAAAGAAAGTGAAGTTTGGAGTCCGTGAGGAGCGGTGTTTGAAATGGTAATAGAATTTCGAGTCCTTGAAAGTGAGCTCGGGTCTGTAGAATTTCCGCATATGCAATGTACAGGGTATACAAAGCCGCATAAGCATTAAGATGGAGTTGCATGGGGGCAATGTGTAGTCGTCTTAAAAGATCAATTACAATTGGAGGAAATGGAGGTATAGCGCCTATCCAGCACATAAGCCAGCTGACAGTCATGTACATTTCTGGGGCAGAATGAGGCCTATCCCCATCTTCTGGAGTTTTCACATCATCCCAAGGGATCCCATGTCTTAGACATATTTTCTTGAGTTTTAAGTCATCTAATTGGGAGGCTAGACTATCACTGAGTTTCACCCTGTCCACTTCCTCAATACCTGGGATTTCGTCAGGAGCTCGTTCATCCTCAACTTCAAGAGATGTACTTTCTGAAGTTGTTGATTCTATATCGGTATCTGTTTCGTAATCGGGGTCGGAATTCTCCCAATCTAAATCTGTGGGAAGTGCATCGGGATCATAATGCTTTGATGACTTTGATTCTGTATCTTTCTCTGATGATTCGGTTGATCGTTTATCAGACATAGCTGTGTTGGCGAGTAAACATGAGAAGTTAGAACACAGTTACCCGTTCCCCGTGTGTGTAAGTGCAAGTGTGTGCATGTGCATACATTAAGAAAAGCATGAAATTAATCAGAAAAGCGGGATATTAGCTATGATCTGCTGTTTAGTTATGTTATTCTCTAGTTCAAAAGGTTCGCGTTGAAGGCTCTAACCTAACTGTCCATTGGCATATTAGAATTACATTGAATTTTCTAGTCAACATGTATACCGGATCGTTGGTCAAGCTGGTTCGTGAGACAGGGTTTGGCTCGTGATACATCATTGGTTCTTGAAACAAGTCCTGGTTCGTGGGGAAGCATCAGCTCGTGGAAAGGCGTCAGATCGTGGGACACTTAAGCTCTTGACCCATTCTGCTTTACTTGATCAGATCGTGACAGACCCCTACACGATCCACCTTAATTCCCAATGCCACGACCCGATCCCGTACCAATATTGCGATCCAACCCGCTGTCCAGAATCACACCATGGTTTCCTCCTTGGTCCATCTGTTGCCACAACCCGTGCCAAAATCTCGCCTATGAACCAATCTGGCCTGCTTCTTCTCCCTTATCGTTTCTCCTTTCCATCCAGAAATCCATGAAATCGAACCCATCACCGACCTCAAACACTACTATCTCCACCGTCCTTATCATCCAAATCAGTAAAAACTCGAGAAAAACGAGAGTGAAAACATATTTGGGCATTCGTAGCCTAATTACCTTTCTAGTTTGGATTGGTAGATGATTTTGATTTCCAGGAGTCGCAAATAAGAATTTTTGTATTGGGTAATACTAGATGGAAGCGGCTAAGGTAAAAGAGGAGGGAAAGGTCAGGGAAGAAGAAAAGGCGACGGCTGTGAAAAGTTGAAAGGGTAAAAGGAGGAGGTTAAAACAGCTTATATAGTCAAGAAGAGGACTCTTGACCTTCCCCTTTTTTTTGTCCTATGAGCCACGTTAGGCCTGGTGGGCAATGAACATTCGGGAAGCCCACCATGGTTCGTGCATGGGCTTCCCGAGGCAGTGGTCCGTGGCATATTGGACTATTCTACCCGAGTGCGGTGAATAGTCCACATCGAACCGTGACGTGAAATGGTGTTTCAAACCGCGAGTGGCTGTCGGATTGGAAAGACAGAGTCCCATATTTGCAAAAGTATAAAAGTTATTAAACACAACTTCTCACAAAAAAATTTAAAGCTTACATGACGAGTCGATCACGATATCTTCCGAAATTTAAGAAGTGGAAATTAGCCGAGGAGTAAAGAAATGATTGATGATCAAATCTGATATTTATACCCATCGAAGAACATGACTCTTTGAAGCAGTACGACATTCCAATCAAACATGACTATTGATTCGTGTCATTTCACGAAGTGTTGGTTCAGTAATTTCGAAGCATGTTCCATCCTTGATAAAACATACTTCGAGGGGGCAAAATGTTGGCCAGCTTTTGGACCAAGCCACCAAGGTTAATTCACCAAGAAAATACGAAACCTCACTCGTCAGGACCCTCAGAAACTCGATCGTGGTCACTACATCATCTTCGGTTCGTGGTCCACCATCACGACCCCTGCTTGTGGTATCCAGCAACGACCCGATCCGCTAGCGCATGTACCCGACGACCCGACTCTCGTGAACAAGAAATGGAGGCAGCGACCTGATCCATCGCGATCCAAAAGGCCCGGATCTCATGACATCTGTCCACAACGGCCATTTTGACCACTTCTACATCCGCTCACGAACCAGTCTGAGATCCTCGGGATTTGTGCCATGTATGACCATGATCCGCCTGCAAATATCACCTATAAATAGCCCAGTGCTGGGCATTTTTCAGGATCTTTTGGCAGTTCTTAGTGTTGTCCTCACCATTATTGTCCTATCATTATTCCTAGTCAAAATTACTTCGAACCGAACTGGATGTGGAAACCCGAGCCGAACCATAGGCCCCGAACCGAACGAGAAATCTGGAGACGATGTATTCAAACCAAACCGAACAAGGGGCTTGAGCATAGTATAGCCGAACCGAACCAGACTTAAACTATTTCTATGCGATGACTCTTCTGAAGACCAATTCCAATTCGACCAAAACCCGAGATCCAAAGGAAGTCCAAATGGGGGGTTATTACTCAAGATCCAAATAGGGATCAACGATATAACTTCATGAGTTGGTCTTTGCTGCGGGACGTTTGCTAAGGAGTTGTCGACGTCCATAGCTTTGATTCAACACGGAAAGACAAGTGTTAGGTTGTGGATCAGTGTAGTGGGGTAGTTACTATTCCATGGGCAGAGTGATCGTAGCAAGGCGATGAGCCAGTGCAGTGGAGTTGTTATGACTTCATGGGGCAGAGTGGACATAGCAAGGACTAGTGGCTATGGATCAGTGCAGTGGAGTCACCATGACTCCATGGGGCAAAGTGATCATAGCAAGGATTTGGGTGATCAAAGCGGTGGATATTATATGCTTTACGCACTGAGTGAGAGATGTGATGATGGTTGCTATGCTTGATTGTTTGACATCACTATGACATGCACACCCCTACCCCTGTATCTTTATAAAATATGTTAGTGTCACCTTAGAGTATTTTACATCTTGTATGCTAACTCTTTGGTTGCAGGTCCAGGTTCAAGTATGGTTTAGTATACCTGTTATTGTTCTGTTTTGCTGCTTATCACTCATACCAGACTTTTGTCTGACCTAGAGTTTTATGTCCCTTCTTATTACTCAGGGTGCTCTTAAATGGGGAAACTAGAGACAGGTTAGCGGGGCGTGCACGAGTAGCTGTCCGGAGACGAGCAGGAGGCTTACACGTACTATTCTCTATATATTCTCCCTGTGTCACTGCTGGTCACTACTTTGGGCATTAGTAGTGTACCTTTCCTTACTTTTCTTTAGAGACAGTTTTAAAAGTTGTAATAATATTGATGTGGAACATAAGCTGTATTTTAGATTTCCGTTGCTATGATATTTATGGTTTAGTTTTCAGCTTATGCACTGTTTCGTCTGTTTTATGTCAAGTATGTTATTATTATATTTTATTCCATGTGCTGTGAGACATACTACAGGTTCCTCGTTAGTTCAAATTCCTTTCTTTTCTTTTCCTTGGCGACCGTCCCGTGCTAGCTGGATGTCAGCACAGCGCACCTTCATTGGAAATGTCGGCTGGTATGGGGCAGGCCGTCACATTTGGTATCAGAGCTCTAGGTTGCGTAGTTAACCTAGGGAAAGACACTAGGCAGAGATAGTACTTATATGAGAGCACGTATTTGTGATATTTTGATTTTCAAAAGCTATATATATACTATTAGTATATCTAACGATGGAGTCGCATTGCACTGGCACCACTGAAGAGATGGTTCATCGTTTTCTCCTTACAGATTGAACGATGAGCCGACATACGAGGGGTACTGGTAGAGAAGCTAATAATGGGAATGCTCCTGATATGAGGAGGATGTTCACTGACTTCATGAGAGAGATGCTTAGGGATGTTTAGAGGGCATCTCCTAATGCTGCAAATGATGGTGGTGCAGCGGTGCAGGCGCCTAGGGCCGATTTCACCAAGCTTTATAAGGACTACACTAGTCTTGGTGGGAAGCCGTTCCACGGAACGGAGTCAGCTACAGAAGTTCAGGATTGGCTCGATAGTTGTGAGCGCATCTTTGAAGATTTGGGAATCGAAGATGCGATAAAGAGAAAGCTAGCATCCCATCAGCTACAGGGACGGGCAATGAATTGGTGGAATGCTATCAAAGCAACTACTCCAGAGTATCAAGTTACTTGGGATCAGTTCAAGACTCGCTTTAGTGATAAGTTTATCCCAGCTGCTCAGAAATCAGAGTTGTTTAGGAAATTTCTGGAGCTTAAGCAGAATGGTAGGGCAGTCTTGGAGTATATTGCAGAGTTCAATACTTTATTGAAATATGGATTATCACTTATAGATACTGCCGAGAAGAACGAGAAGTTTATAACTGGTTTGGATGGATACTTGGGGGAAAGGCTTATTAACCACATCGATGAGACGTTTGAATCGATTGTGGGGAAATCTTTGAGATCAGAGAGTCTATACCTTAAGTCGAAGACTAAGGTTGCATCTGCAGAGGAACAAAGCCGCAAGCAAGCGGTGGAGGCAAGAATGTTCTCAGAATAAGAGAAAGCGGAATCAGACCAAGGATGGCCAGAAGAAGAAGAATAAGAAAGACGTTGAGTGCTTTAGCTGTGGAAAGAAGGGCCATTATGCTAAAGAATGTCGAGCAAAACCAGCGGATAGGAAGTGCTTCAACTGCGGCCAAGTGGGACATCACAAGGATAAGTGACTGCAACCCCCTAAAGAGAAGCAGATTGTGAAAGCATATGCTTTCAATGTTATTCCTTCTTCGTCGAATGCCCCAACTACAGCGGAGAAAGGAAAGAATGTCGTTATCCAAGGTATGTTTTCTATTTATGATGTTCTTGTTCGAGTACAGTTTGATACCGGGGCTTCCCATTCCTTCATATCTAGAGACCTGGTAGATAGGTTGGGTTGGAACTCGAGATAGTCGATAGACCTTTAGCGGTGACGAACCCAATTGGTGGTTCGATTAGCCTTAGCATAATTTGTCAAAATTTGGTTTTATCAATTCATGGATGCATGTTTGCTTGTGATTGCTTTGGTTTGAGCTTTACTGGGTTTGGCATTATTTTAGGAGTCGATTGGCTCCAAAGATATGGGGTGGTGGTAGACTGTGAGGGATTTTCAGTTACTATCAGGGCGGATGATGGGCGGAGGGTAGTGTTTGGTGGCCTACTTAGTGATGAGTTGATGGCTAGTTTTCTAAATTCCCTCGACATCCCGCAGGACGAGTTAGCAGGAATTCCCATCATTGGCCAGTATCTGGACATCTTCGAGGAAGTGACTGGACTTCCACCACACCGAGAGACTGAGTTTTGTATTGATTTAGTGAAAGATGCCAGACCTATAGTGATGCCACTTCGTCGTATGGCACAAAGGGAGCAAAGGGAGCTCGGGGTGCAAGTAAGCAATCTTTTGAAGAAGGATTTATCAGAAGAAGTGACTCCGAGTAGGGAGCACCAGTTGTGTTTGCTACCAAGGAAGATGGTTCCCTTCGATTGGGTGTGGACTACCGCGAGTTGAATAAGGTGATGAAGAAGAATAAGTATCCTTTATCATGGATAGATGATTTGTTTGATCAGTTGAGTGGCGCGAGAGGGTTCTCCCAGTTGGATCTCACGACAGGCTTTCATCAACTTAGGGTGGAAGCTGAGAGTATAGCTAAAATGACATTACAGACGCCATTTGGATTCTATGAGTGGTTGGTCATGCCATTCGGGTTGACCAATGCCCCAGCAAATTTTGTGGACCTTATGAATAGTGTGTTCAGAGATCAGTTAAATAAGTTTGTTCTTGTGTTTGTAGACGATATCCTTGTTTACTCGAGGATAGAGGAGGAACACAAGGAGCATTTAAGGATAGTGATGGAGGCGTTCAAAAACACCAATTGAAAGCAAAGTTTTCTAAGTGTCACTTCTGGAGGAGGGAAGTGAGATTCTTGGGCCATGTTGTTTCAGAGAATGGTATTGCCGTGGACCCTGCGAAGGTGGCTACAGTACAAGATTGGTCTACGCCCAAGAATGCAACGGACATAAGAAGTTTCTTGGGATTAGCTGGATATTATCACAAGTTTATCCAAGGCTTCTCAAGATAGCAGCACCGTTGACTCAGTTGACCAAGAAGAATCAAGCTTTTGTCTAGGACGAAATGTGTGAGAATGCATTCAAGAGTTTAAAGGAAAAGTTGACGTGTGCGCCTGTGTTAGTCATTCCTAAAAGGAATGAAGAGATGACAGTATACACAGATGCCTGTGCTACCAGACTAGGTGCTATGTTGATGCAAGGAGGTAGGGTCATAGCTTATGCAAGTCGGCAATTGAAACCACATGAGAAAAGATACCCTAACCACAATTTAGAATTGGCAGCAATCGTGTTCGCGTTGAAGATGTGGAGACATTATCTCTTGGGAGAAAGATTCGAGTTGTTTACTGATCATAAATCGTTAAAGTATCTTTTCTCTCAGAAGGATTTGAATCTCCGTCAGCAAAGATGGTTATAATTCTTGGCTTCCTATGATTTCGATATCGCATACACACCAGGAAAAGGCAATGCGGTAGATGATGCATTGAGCAGAAGACATGCCAGTTTAGGGGCTATGTTTTTTGAATGGAAGAAACTAGAGTATATCGCAGAGTATGATTTCAGACCAAAGTGTGAATTGGATCCAGAAATGTTAGCAAGTTTAACAATCAGACCCACTTTGATTGAGCGGATTGGTTCCAGTCAGAAGGACGATCCTAACTTATTGGAAATCATATCCAAGTTAGAGATGGGTATCGACAGTGAGGAGATGAACAAGTATGGGCTTGATCGAGATGGATGGCTTAGGAAGAACGCGAGGCTAGTTGTGCCTAATGATAATGGATTGAGAGATGAAGTACTTAGAGAATGTCATCACTCAAAACTGACTATACATCATGGTGGTAACAAAATGTATCGAGACATAAAGCAGACCTACTACTGGGAAGGGATGAAAAGAGGTGTTGGGAAGTTTATATCCAAATGCATGAACTGCTAGCTAGTTAAGGCTAAGCAAAAGAAACCTAGTGGTTTGTTGCAACCATTAGAAATCCCCGAATGGAAATGGGAACAAGTCTCAATGGATTTCATTGATGGGTTACCAAGGACTAGATTGGGCCATGATAGTATTTGGGTGATTGTGGACCGATCGAACAAAAGTGCAAGGTACATACCAATAAAATCGAATAGAATGACAGCTAAGTTAGCTGAACTGTATATAAAATAGGTAGTGAGATTCCATGGAGTACCCAAAGGCATTGTAAGTGACTGAGATCCATTGTTCACTAGAGGATTTTGGAAGAGCTTACAAGAGGCTTTAGGATCAGAATTACATCTCAGTACTGCGTACCATCCTCAAACCGATGGTCGGACAGAGAGGGTGAATCATGTAGTAGAAGATCTCTTGAGAGCTTTTATATGGATTTTGGTGGATCATGGGATGACCTTTTGCATCTGGTTGAGTTTGCATATAATAATAGCTACCAATCTAGTATTGGAATGGCTCCATTTGAAGCTTTGTACAGAAGACCGTGCAACTCACCATCATGTTGGTTAGAAACTGGTGAGAAGTTTGTGCTTGGGCCAGATGTGATAAGAGAAACCTCATACAAGATCAAGGTTATCCAACAACAAATGAAGGCTACTCAAGATAGACAGAAGAGTTATGCTGATAAGAGGAGAAGAGATTTAAAATTCTTCATTGACGACTTGGTGTTTGTCAAGATTTCTCCGCTAAAGAGCGTGATTCGATTTGGCAGGAGAGGCAAGTTAGCACCAAGATTTGTTGGACCATTCCCAGTTCTCGAACAAGTTGGGAACTTGGCATATAAAGTTGAGTTGCCGGACAAGATGGCGGGAGTTCATAACGTATTTCATGTTTCCCAGTTAAGGAAATTCGTGCACGACCCCGATGTGACTATTTCATCTGATCAGTTGGATGATGTCGAAGTAGAACCCAAGGCGATTGGAAACCGCAAGCCGATTCGTATTGTCGAGCACGATACGAAGCAACTTCGAATGAAGGCGGTGGATTTAGTCAAAGTTCAGTGGGGCGAAAATGAGAATGACTGTACCTGGGAGACAGAGGAGAGCATTAGGAAGACGTATCCAGAACTCTTTGCCTGGTAAGATTCTAATTACGATTTAGTTTTCCGCATGCTAGGATAGACTTGGTTGTTTGTTTTGTATGTTTGATTGTTGTGAATGGTTGATAGGCATGCGGGATCCTTTGCTTGTTTCTTAGTTAAGGAATTTCGGGGGTGAAATTTCTTAAGGGAGGAAGAATGTAGCGACCCGCATTCTACGCATCAGGGGATCGAAGAATATTTATTTCTTTCTCATGCGAAGTCGTATAGCCATGTAACTTTAGGGGACGACTACTAGGGTCATTTTCCATATTCATGATTTTTGCCGATTTTTAAATGACCGTTTTGCCCCTGGAGAATCTTGTTTCACCTATAACTTTTGATTGGTAAGGACTTTCGACCTGAAACCACTTCCATTAGATCCGGATGATGGTTTATTTTTCCGTAGAGTGGTCACATTGTCAAACGGATTTACCGTTTGGGAGATATGGCTGAATTAAGGTTTAGAAGGTGAAAAACAACTTAATTGGGCTTAACCGGGTGATTAGCAGCTAGGCCCATTGGGGTATTTCGGGATTAGAGCCATATAAGGGCTGGTTAGGGTTAGAGAAACCTTTTTTTGTGATTTATCAGCCGCCACTAACATCCTCTCAACCCTAGCAATGGCGTCCACCTTCTAGAATCATCTTTAATCACCGTTTAATCAAGGATTACGTTAAACTACATCAAATCAAGGCACATCAACACCAAATCAGAGTTGGAGCAGCTGTGTTGCTTAGGAATTCGACCCAAATAGTAGTGTTTCAGATCTTATATCTTAATTTATGGCAAAGATGAGTGATTTGCATGGTTTTTCACTAATTACGGCTAATTAGGGGTGATTAGTGATAATTAGCGAAATTATAACTCAGAAAAATATGGAAAAAAATTTAAAATTTTAAAATATTATTTTAGGGCTGTGATAAAAAAATTGGGCTAATTTGGATAAGTTTTGCTAATTGTATGCTTAAGCATGATTAAGGGGGATTAAGGGGGATTAAGGGGAAAATATCGGTTTTGGGTATGTTTGATCCATTTTAACATAACATATTGTTGTTTTTTGGTGTTTGTGGTTGATTATACATGTTGCTATGACTATATGGTATGTTTCGTAATTGATTAGAAAAGTCAGAATGGCCGAAAATGTCGTCGTATTGCGTAAAATAGTTGTTGGAAAACTTACAGGGAATGTGCAGGGTTTCGGATCGGATATAGGGCTCAGATTGGATAAGGGAACTGAGCAAGGGGATCTGATTCGGATCGGAACTTGGCACAAGAGGCTTGGCAAGAAGGAAGGACATTTTCATAAGAGTTGGAGTTGGGTTCGAATCGGAAGCAAGAGTGTGGAGACCGGATCGGACTGAAGCACGGGCGTGGAGATCGGATCGGACTGAAGCTAGGGAGCGAGATCGGATGTAACAGCCCAGATTTTGGGGCCAATTTTAAATTTTCATTTTAGAGATTTTAAAGGTGTTTAAATAGTTGAAATGAATGATTTTAAATAAAAATGACTAGGAATTTATTTTGATTGAATTTAATGCGAATATATTTAATTTAATAACAAAAGGAATTAGAAAAAGGACGGTAGTTTGAAAAGTCAAACCTTAACTTTGACTGACCACACAGGATGCAGAATAAACAGGATTTTGGTGAAACGAAAAATATTTAAATCTGTTAATGAATATCTTCCTAAATAATCTGAAAAATCGAAGTTTCATCGCGGGAATCAAAAGTTGTGGCCAAATGAATTTTCAGAAAGAGCGCTATAGAGAATATATCGCCCTTGAAAATAGACATTTTGCATACAACCTCGGAATTCGACGAAACCACTTTTGTTGGATCCGGGATGTAAAATTATTGCTAGGTTTCAAATTTTGTGATTTTTGAAGCTAGTATGTGAGCGTGGCAAAAGAAATTGTGTTTTGTCAATTTCGGTCAAAATTAATTGACTGGAAAATAGTCATTTTTCAAACAGTCTCGGAATTCGACGAAATAAATTTTGATAGGACCGTATCGTCATAAGAAAGGCAAAAATAATTTTTCTGGATTTTTCTGACTTCGTATGTGACCCCGGTAAAATTAGAAAGTACGTTCGAATTTAATATTAAAGAATTAATTTGAAAATAAAGGAAGCATACTGTAAACTTCAGAATTAGACCTCGACACTAGCGCCATTGCGTTCAGAAGGCGTCAAAACCTATTGATCGACAGTCGTTGGGCTCCGTTTGGAGATCGGACGGAAAAACCCTAATTTCTAGAATTAATTAAATTAAAAATAAAATAAAATACCCTAGAAATACCGTATAAATACGGGATGAATAGTTCGTCGTTCTTCCCCAATTCACAGCGCCGAAACCCATGAACAGCTCAGATTTTTGAGCTCCGATTTCTCCCAATCCGTGGCGAATTAACATATGCCCCTTTGGACTTTTTTGAAGATCTTTGAACGCTCTTCCATCTCAGACAAACCTCGCCCCTCCTCGTCGCCCGAGCCGCCTCCACCACCTTCGCGAAGTCCAGCCGAACGCGGGCCCACCGCGCCATCCACGAGCCACCGCACCTCCCCTCTTTTCCGGCGTTCAGGCGCCTCTCCACCCCCTTCGACCTCCAACAATCGGTTCCTGAAAACATCAACTACGGCTCGCGAATCCTTGATTCAAAGTTTTGAACAAACTGAAATTTTAAAGGTAAAATTCAACTCAGTTTTGCGACGCTTTTAATCGTTACAGTGACAGTTGTAATAAGTCAGTTTTCTAATTTATACATATGAATTTCAAATTGAAATCTTTCAGTTCCGAAACCGTCATGACTTTGAACACGAGATCTGATCGAGTTCGAACCTTCTTTTCAAATCTAAACAAGGTGAGAATTTATTTTTAATTAATTTAATTATTATCCTAGCGTTATCTGAAGTTTGAATGGTAAATATCATGCTTACGATACAGATCTAATTTGTTTTGTCATATTTGATGATGGTTGGTATGTGTTTGTGATGGATAGTTTAGATCCGTATGATTATCACCTCTTATGTAATCACTCGTGTCGATTTGGATTTGTCTAATTTATCAATTCAAAATATATGATTGTCACATTCTTATGTTATCGCTTTTGTATGATTTGAATTAATCAAACTTATCTATTTATAATAAAAGAGACATGGTTTGTCATCGTTATGTTAGTGCTTTTGTTTATTTTAATTGGTCTAGATTATCAATTCAACATAGAAAATAAAGATTTGTCTTTTTATTTGAATTGATCTAGATTATCAATTCAACATTGTAAATAAAGTTTACATTTTTATATGTAAATAATATAGGAAATTACACCGTATGATAAAAATTACATTTTTCTATGTAATTAAAATGTGAATTTACATCGTATGTTAAAATTTACATTTTTATATGTAAATTATATAGGAAATTACACCGTATGATAAAAATTACATTTTTCTATGTAATTAAAATGTGAATTTACATCGTATATTAAAATTTACATTTTTATATGTAAATTATATAGGAAATTACACCGTATGATAAAAATTACATTTTTCTATGTAATTAAAATGTGAATTTACATCGTATGTCAAAATTTACATTTTTATATGTAAATTATATAGGAAATTACACCGTATGATAAAAATTACATTTTTCTATGTAATTAAAATGTGAATTTACATCGTATGTTAAAATTTACATTTTTATATGTAAATTATATAGGAAATTACACCGTATGATAAAAATTACATTTTTCTATGTAATTAAAATGTGAATTTACATCGTATGTTAAAATTTACATTTTTATATGTAAATTATATAGGAAATTACACCGTATGATAAAAATTACATTTTTCTATGTAATTAAAATGTGAATTTACATCGTATGTTAAAATTTACATTTTTATATGTAAATTATATAGGAAATTACACCATATGATAAAAATTACATTTTTCTATGTAATTAAAATGTGAATTTACATCGTATGTTAAAATTTACATTTTTATATGTAAATTATATAGGAAACTACACCGTATGATAAAAATTACATTTTTCTATGTAATTAAAATGTGAATTTACACCGTATGATTAAAAATTACATTTTTTTATGTAATTAGAATGAGGGTCTGCATTGTAATTAAAAATCATATTTTTACAATGTAAATTAGAAGTAGAGTTGCATTGTAATTAAAAATCATATTTTTACATTGTAAATTAGAAGTAGAGTTGCAATGTAATTAAAAATCATATTTTTACAATGTAAATTAGAAGTAGAGTTGCATTGTAATTAAAAATCATATTTTTACAATGTAAATTAGAAGCAGAGTTGCATTGTAATTAAAAATCATATTTTTATAATGTAAATTAGAAGTAGAGTTGCATTGTAATTAAAAATCATATTTTTGCAATGTAAATTAGAAGTAGAGTTGCATTGTAATTAAAAATCATATTTTTACAATGTAAATAGGAAGTAGAGTATGCATTGTAATTAAATTTACATTTTTTTAGATGTAATTTAGAATAGGATTCACACTGCAAATATAAGTTACATTTTTATTATGAAATTAAGATGAGAAAGTACATTGAGGTTGAAATTTACATTTTATATGTAATTTAAAAGTAGGATTTTGCAATGTATCCAAAATTTACATTCTTACATGTAAATGGAACGTAGGAATTAAATTTACATCTTTTTTTTATGTAAATGAAAAGAGTGGAATTCACATTTTTAATGTAAGCAAAGAATGAATTTAGGATGTTGTGATATGATCTTCATTTTCAAATGAATTAAAATTTAATGAGGATCGGTAGTTGTTTGGAGCGTTGTTTAAATCAAACGACGTTATTACGATTATATATATATATAATTAAAATTTAATGAATGGAGCGCAGTAGTTCGCGTTTTGAAATCGTACCTTTAAATGACTATACAAGGAGATCTGACCGTCGGATTTTCTTGAAACTGAAACTGTTAGGACCGTCTTGGAAAAACCTTTCCAACGATATATATTACATTAAGATCCAACGGTTATATTCTGAGAAAAGTAAAAATCAAAATTAGTTGAATGCAGCGCCATAGTCGCCCATTGACTTAAGGCGTCGTTATATAAAAATTTAATTATTTTAAATAATTAAAATAGGAAGTAATCATTATAAAATGATATCAGCAAATACGAAGGATTATATATATATATATATATATATATATATATATATACGAGGATTATTTGGAAAGTCCGAGTTCTCTCGTTCCAAATAATCAAACGACGTTAATTGAAGTATGAAGATGGCGTATGAAGACCGTAAATCTTCCCTCGAATGGACAACGATCGAGGCCTTGATTTGACTTGCTCCCAATTCAAGGGTCATGGTCATTGCCCAAACGTACGTGTTGATTTCACGGGTTTGGTTTTCGCTCAGA